>JAPWDM010000011.1:4235960-4863460 GCA_035578155.1 Brachynemurus nebulosus | reverse complement strand
TCCAATTTAAAAAAAAAAGAAATATTTTAAAAAGTTTTTCATTTATTAATCAGTATGAAATTTCTTCATAAACTGATATAAACATATAAAAATTATAACAAAAATTGAAATAAAAATAAATTTATTTCTTTTGTTACTTTTTATATAAAAAATATTTTCTAAAATTTTTAATATTTAAAAAAATAAAAAAAATTCTTTTTTGAAAATATTCATATTTGAATAAAAACTATTACCATATATTTTAAGTAATATAGTTTTATTGAAATAATTCAAACATTTGCTCATAACTCTTCGCTAGATTGTATGCGACAATTTTTAAATATATAAAATATATATTTATTTAACGTTCGAATAACACACTTCATTCGCGCTTGGTATGTAGTGAGTTTCTGCATTATAAATTTATTAAAAAATTTATTTTATAAAATTGTTTGTCCACATAAGAGCCTAAGGCTTAACACCTATAGCCCATGGACTTGCTTTGACATAATATAGGATAATATTAAAAAATTATAAAAATTATATATAAATGGTTTTGGGTTAATAAAAATATATGTGAATTATTAATAAAAATCATAAAAATTTTTAATAAATAAAAACACATATTTTTTTTAATACCAAAACACTTACTTTATATATTTTCATAATTTTTCGATGAAGTACCTTTACGATGTTACTGTAGTAAATAAAAATTATTTGAAAATATCAACTTAACAAAAAATAATATTTTCAAAAGAACAGAACTTAATCAAAATAAAACTATTAATGTAATGGTCTTACACACATACATAATAGCTATATATACTTTGACCGAACCGTTCATAATGTTTAAGTCAACTACACACATCGATATTTAAAAAGGTACCATCATCATATATAAGTTTTGGATTTTGCAGCGTGGTAAATTTTACTTTTTTTTTATATTTTTTTGTTTTAATTTGTTATAAAAATGATAAAAACTATAAAATATATAATTATTAATGAAGTTTTTTAAAGTTTATATTAAAATATAAGAATTTTTTTTAAAATTTTTCATTTTTTTTTCATTTTTTTTGATTTTTATATAGACACATAAAACATAGTACAGTAACAACACACATCGTAAGACGATGTTTGTACTCAATATAAGTCAGATGACTGCAACAACATCGCTTACATACAAAATCAATGTATATTTGAACTTAGAAAAAATTTTTACATATTAATAGTAAATGATACAAAATTTTTAAGAATTCATATATTTTAAAACTTTTTTTAAAATTATCATGTATTTTCTTAAAATAAACAAATGTGGATAAGTATTTTTTATGTAAAAATAATAGTTTAAGAGTAAATTTATAATTTGTTATTTATGATGTACGTTTTATCAACTTTTATGAATAGTTAGAAAAATCATAATAAAACATTCACATATACCAATATTTCAATACTTTAACTTACTTTTGGTTAAAATATTATACATTCACCTGACTTTTGTTAACGTATTACAATATCTTACTTACATTAGTATTTTAAATGTACATTTTTCATACATTATCATAAGATACAAAACTATTAAAAATTCATAAATTATAAAACTTTTTTTAAAATTATCATGTATTTTCTTAAAATAAACAAATGTGGATAAGTATTTTTTATGTAAAAATAATAGTTTAAGAGTAAATTTATAATTTGTTATTTATGATGTACGTTTTATCAACTTTTATGAATAGTTAGAAAAATCATAATAAAACATTCACATATACCAATATTTCAATACTTTAACTTACTTTTGGTTAAAATATTATACATTCACCTGACTTTTGTTAACGTATTACAATATCTTACTTACATTAGTATTTTAAATGTACATTTTTCATACATTATCATAAGATACAAAACTATTAAAAATTCATAAATTATAAAACTTTTTTTAAAATTATCATGTATTTTCTTAAAATAAACAAATGTGGATAAGTATTTTTTATGTAAAAATAATAGTTTAAGAGTAAATTTATAATTTGTTATTTATGATGTACGTTTTATCAACTTTTATGAATAGTTAGAAAAATCATAATAAAACATTCACATATACCAATATTTCAATACTTTAACTTACTTTTGGTTAAAATATTATACATTCACCTGACTTTTGTTAACGTATTACAATATCTTACTTACATTAGTATTTTAAATGTACATTTTTCATACATTATCATAAGATACAAAACTATTAAAAATTCATAAATTATAAAACTTTTTTTAAAATTATCAGGTATTTTCTTAAAATAAACAAATGTGGATAAGTATTTTTTATGTAAAAATAATAGTTTAAGAGTAAATTTATAATTTGTTATTTATGATGTACGTTTTATCAACTTTTATGAATAGTTAGAAAAATCATAATAAAACATTCACATATACCAATATTTCAATACTTTAACTTACTTTTGGTTAAAATATTATACATTCACCTGACTTTTGTTAACGTATTACAATATCTTACTTACATTAGTATTTTAAATGTACATTTTTCATACATTATCATAAGATACAAAACTATTAAAAATTCATAAATTATAAAACTTTTTTTAAAATTATCATGTATTTTCTTAAAATAAACAAATGTGGATAAGTATTTTTTATGTAAAAATAATAGTTTAAGAGTAAATTTATAATTTGTTATTTATGATGTACGTTTTATCAACTTTTATGAATAGTTAGAAAAATCATAATAAAACATTCACATATACCAATATTTCAATACTTTAACTTACTTTTGGTTAAAATATTATACATTCACCTGACTTTTGTTAACGTATTACAATATCTTACTTACATTAGTATTTTAAATGTACATTTTTCATACATTATCATAAGATACAAAACTATTAAAAATTCATAAATTATAAAACTTTTTTTAAAATTATCATGTATTTTCTTAAAATAAACAAATGTGGATAAGTATTTTTTATGTAAAAATAATAGTTTAAGAGTAAATTTATAATTTGTTATTTATGATGTACGTTTTATCAACTTTTATGAATAGTTAGAAAAATCATAATAAAACATTCACATATACCAATATTTCAATACTTTAACTTACTTTTGGTTAAAATATTATACATTCACCTGACTTTTGTTAACGTATTACAATATCTTACTTACATTAGTATTTTAAATGTACATTTTTCATACATTATCATAAGATAAAAAGCCATTTCAATACTTTATATTTCATTACTGTATACATACAATGTACAGTATACATACAATATCATATAAAAAACCTTTCTAAATATGTAAGAAAAATAAAAATCAATATTTGTATTTTAACTACATATGTATATATTCATACATACTACATATATATATATATATTCAGTAAGATGTGTTAGGGTGGCACCCTTCTTTAAATAATAATACATATACATAATAACATACCACATATATCATATATATATGTTTAGTAACATGTATGTGTTTGTGATGTTTCCCTCTTTTTTATAAACCAGAATATATTAAATGATAGGAAACATAAAAAGTTTTACATATATGTATTCAGTAAGATGTGTTAGGGTGGCACCCTTCTTTAAATAATAATACATATACATAATAACATACCACATATATCATATATATATGTTTAGTAACATGTATGTGTTTGTGATGTTTCCCTCTTTTTTATAAACCAGAATATATTAAATGATAGGAAACATAAAAAGTTTTACATATATATATTCAGTAAGATGTGTTAGGGTGGCACCCTTCTTTAAATAATAATACATATACATAATAACATACCACATATATCATATATATATGTTTAGTAACACGTATGTGTTTGTGATGTTTCCCCCTTTTTTTATAAACCAGAATATATTAAATGATAGGAAACATAAAAAGTTTAGTGTACGATAAACCGTCGTGAAGTTAAAGCACATAATATGTGTTGTTATATGCACTTAAACATTGTTTTTTGTGAACTTGTTTTTATTATTTTTTTCAATTATTCTTACAAGTGGTTACAACCATTATTAATTTTAAAAAAATTTGTAATTTTTTCCAAAACTATAAATTTTATATATAATAAAAGTGAACGAATTGTGTTACTTTTAACAAAATACATGTAAATGCGAACTTGTTTCTATTTTTTTAAACTATTACTTAAAAAGTGGTTTTAATATATATTAATTTTACAAAAATTGAAATTTTCTTCAAAATTATAAATTTTACATATAAAAATGTGAACGATTTGTGTTTGTGAAGTTTGTGGCGTTTGTGACTACTTTTTGTATGTGACCGTAATTGTTTAATTACAAAGTTTAAGTGCATATACCTTCATATATTATGTGCTTTTATTTCACAATGCTATTTTATATATTATAATGTACACTCATTTTACAAAAATTGAAATTTTCTTCAAATATATAAATTTTTAATATAAAACAGTAATAGATTTATCTTAACAAAATACATCAGTTTCAATTATCAATTTGTATCATTTACAAATAACAAGTAAGTAAAATTTTTTTCATTAACAAAACTATGATTAAGATTTTCTTTTATTATATATTTGTTTTTTATTTCTATTAGATATGAGAAATTATAAACGTAAAACTGAAAGAGGTTTTATATCTATCGAAACATTTAATGATGCCGCAAAAACAATAATTTCTGGAAACCGAAGTATCAATGCTGCTTCAAAGGAATTTAATATTAAACGTACGACACTATCACGTTATATAATTAAGTTAAAAGCATATAAAAATAAGGAAACGCAAGATTTACCGACAATTGGTTATAAAAAACCTAGACAAGTATTTTCTAAGGACCAGGAAATTGCATTAAAAGATTATTTACTACAAATGGCTTCGATATTTTATGGATTGACTCCGAAAAATGTTCGCCAGCTTGCTTATGAGTGTGCTGAAAAATTTAATATTAAAATGCCTGAAATATGGAAAATTAATAAAATAGCTGGCAAAGAGTGGCTTACTAGTTTTCTAAAAAGGAATCGAGAATTATCAATTAGAAAACCAGAAGCAACAAGTATCGGACGAGCGACATCATTCAATGTTCAAAATGTAAAACCATTTTTCACAAAATTAGCTGAAGTTAAGAATAAATATCAATTTACCGCATCAAATATTTATAATGTTGATGAAACCTCAATTAGTACTGTATTAAAACCTCCTAAAATAATTGCTGCCAAAGGTAAAAAAAATGTTGGCTCCATAACTTCTGCTGAACGGGGCACTAATGTCACACTAATATGTGCTGTTTCTGCAAACGGAAATACAGTGCCTCCTATGTTCGTATTTCCACGAAAAAAATATAAAAATCATTTTATTAATAATGGACCAAAAGGTTCTATTGGTGCAGGAAATTCTAGCGGTTGGGTAACAAATGAAGAATTTTTTATGTACATGCAGCATTTCATCGCACACGTTAAACCATCTATTAATAATCCAGTATTACTCTTATTAGATAATCATTCCTCACATTTACATGTACCAACCTTAAACTTAGCGAAAGATAATGGGATCGTAATGTTATCCTTTCCACCACATTGTAGCCATAAATTACAACCACTTGATGTGGCTGTGTATGGACCATTTAAGAAATATGCTTCAACTGCACAAGATTTATGGTTAAGAAATAATCCAGGTGAAAAAATAACAATATATGATATCCCAAAAATAGTAGCAGATTCATTACCATTAGCTACAACTAATACAAATATCATAAAAGGATTTAAAAAGACTGGAATATTTCCATATAATGAAAATATTTTTACTCAAGATGATTTCGCTCCGTCATTCGTAACTGATCCCCCAGAATCGCAAATTTTAACATCATCACCTACAATATTTTCTCCAGAAATAGTTCGACCGTACCCAAGGGCTGCAACAAAAGAACAGGGTCAAACCAAGAGGAAAAGAAAATCTAGTGTTTTAACCGATTCAATAGAAATAAAAACATTAGAGAAAGAACAAAATATAAAAAAAAAGTGTAAAAAAGTTACTAAAAAAATTAATATTTGTATTAATAGTAATTGCTTAATATTATTACCAAGGATTTCTTGCTTAATATGCAATGAACTATTTTCAAAGTGTAGCCTCAAAGAAACGTGGATTGAATGTCAGTTGTGCAAAAATTGGGCGCATATTAATTGCGTACCTAATACTAGTGATACATATATATGTATTAATTGTGATAATATTTCCATATAAATATTTCCAAAAAAGTTATTTATAAATGATACAAATTTCTTTAATATGGTTAATTGGATAAGGGTAACTTATTTAAGTCACCCTTATCCAAATAACCGTAATTTTGTCATATCTTTTGTGTGGTGTAATTTTTATATGTTCAACTTACCTCTGTAATGTCGTTAATTGGATAAGACTGATTTATTTAAGTGTGGTAATTTGACCATATCTTTTGTGTGGGGTAATTTTTACATGTTCAACTTACCTCTGTACCCAACTAACCCCGGTCTACCCTAACTTATTTAAGTCACCCTTATCCAAATAACCGTAATTTTGTCATATCTTTTGTGTGGTGTAATTTTTATATGTTCAACTTACCTCTGTAATGTCGTTAATTGGATAAGACTGATTTATTTAAGTGTGGTAATTTGACCATATCTTTTGTGTGGGGTAATTTTTACATGTTCAACTTACCTCTGTACCCAACTAACCCCGGTCTACCCTAACTTATTTAAGTCACCCTTATCCAAATAACCGTAATTTTGTCATATCTTTTGTGTGGTGTAATTTTTATATGTTCAACTTACCTCTGTAATGTCGTTAATTGGATAAGACTGATTTATTTAAGTGTGGTAATTTGACCATATCTTTTGTGTGGGGTAATTTTTACATGTTCAACTTACCTCTGTACCCAACTAACCCCGGTCTACCCTAACTTATTTAAGTCACCCTTATCCAAATAACCGTAATTTTGTCATATCTTTTGTGTGGTGTAATTTTTATATGTTCAACTTACCTCTGTAATGTCGTTAATTGGATAAGACTGATTTATTTAAGTGTGGTAATTTGACCATATCTTTTGTGTGGGGTAATTTTTACATGTTCAACTTACCTCTGTACCCAACTAACCCCGGTCTACCCTAACTTATTTAAGTCACCCTTATCCAAATAACCGTAATTTTGTCATATCTTTTGTGTGGTGTAATTTTTATATGTTCAACTTACCTCTGTAATGTCGTTAATTGGATAAGACTGATTTATTTAAGTGTGGTAATTTGACCATATCTTTTGTGTGGGGTAATTTTTACATGTTCAACTTACCTCTGTACCCAACTAACCCCGGTCTACCCTAACTTATTTAAGTCACCCTTATCCAAATAACCGTAATTTTGTCATATCTTTTGTGTGGTGTAATTTTTATATGTTCAACTTACCTCTGTAATGTCGTTAATTGGATAAGACTGATTTATTTAAGTGTGGTAATTTGACCATATCTTTTGTGTGGGGTAATTTTTACATGTTCAACTTACCTCTGTACCCAACTAACCCCGGTCTACCCTAACTTATTTAAGTCACCCTTATCCAAATAACCGTAATTTTGTCATATCTTTTGTGTGGTGTAATTTTTATATGTTCAACTTACCTCTGTAATGTCGTTAATTGGATAAGACTGATTTATTTAAGTGTGGTAATTTGACCATATCTTTTGTGTGGGGTAATTTTTACATGTTCAACTTACCTCTGTACCCAACTAACCCCGGTCTACCCTAACTTATTTAAGTCACCCTTATCCAAATAACCGTAATTTTGTCATATCTTTTGTGTGGTGTAATTTTTATATGTTCAACTTACCTCTGTAATGTCGTTAATTGGATAAGACTGATTTATTTAAGTGTGGTAATTTGACCATATCTTTTGTGTGGGGTAATTTTTACATGTTCAACTTACCTCTGTACCCAACTAACCCCGGTCTACCCTAACTTATTTAAGTCACCCTTATCCAAATAACCGTAATTTTGTCATATCTTTTGTGTGGTGTAATTTTTATATGTTCAACTTACCTCTGTAATGTCGTTAATTGGATAAAACTGATTTATTTAAGTGTGGTAATTTGACCATATCTTTTGTGTGGGGTAATTTTTACATGTTCAACTTACCTCTGTACCCAACTAACCCCGGTCTACCCTATTTACCCATATTATTAATGATATGTTAATTTGAAGTATCGTTTGAACAGTAATGAAGTAAAACTGTCAAACAGGAAAGGGTTAATTAATTGAATTCAGCTTAATTCCGGAAAAATGAAATAAAATTTCATAGTCCAAATTAAATTTTTCATCCATTTTTGAAAACGACGAGAGTTATTTTACTTTTGACCCTGTATACACATTTATTCTTAAAGTATTAGTTTACATTTTCAATTTATTACTTACAATTAGAAATATTTATATATAATAATTTTTTATTATTGACGTCTTGTAACTGATAATTTTTTTAAGTTTTTTACAAAATTAAACTGCAAATAGTTTAAAAGCAGACATGGGTAATGCACAGAAAAGAGTTAAAAATTTCATAGTCCAAATTACAATTTTCATCATATGGGTATATATGGGTATTGTTTAAATTGTTTAAAACCATCGATTTTCGATTTTTTTATTAAAAATGTTTTAAACTGTATGAATGCTTTTATTTAGGAGTAGAAAGGTTAACACAACATTAATTTTTTAATCCTAAAAAGTGTATCTTAACATAACTATCTAGAAAACCAGAATTTTCATATCAATTTTGAGTGCTCAGTTTATAAAAAATATGCTAGTTTTATTACACAGAAAGAAATCGTTTTAATTGTAATCTAGTACATTATTGATGGCCAAACATTTTACGTTAAATGATTAGGTTCTTATTCGTAATAAATTTTAGTATCAATAATACTATTGCCGGAAATAAATTTTTCTAATATTAACAGAATTTCCTATTTTTACAATCAAATTTTCATCTGGTATAAAAATTCCAAAACAAGTACATTCTTATAGCATATTTGGATGTATATACATTTATGGGATGCGATACTTCACACATACGATAAGGCGAAATATGCATTTATCAGCGAATTCTTCATATGTTTTATAACTTTGTGTGTCGTTAAAAATACATTTAATTACTAAAACCTATAGTTAAGAAATTATTTTTTTATTTTTTATTAAATATAAATTAGACTTTTAGAATTAAAAAAATTTAAATATGGCCCTAAGTTTACTGGAAGAAAAAATCCATCAAATTTAAGGAGTTGAGATGTTTGACGTTTTTTAATATGAATAAACATTGAATAATATACAATACATAGGTATTGGAGTGTGACAATATGCGAAAAACAAACGCAATTTATCGCTGATAACGAAATTTTTATTTAAGATAAATAAAAAATAATTTAAATACTATTACAGTGGTTTACAAATACTAGAGGTCATTTAATACCTATAGATATATTTAACTAATTTTTTAACAATAGCAAGTAATAATTTTTTTTTTGATAAAATTAGCTATAAATTTTTTAGATAAGTTATAAAATATTAAAAGGAAAATTTTCTTAAAATATTGGGAATATGTGCAATTAATTAAGACTAAAAAAATATCTATGAAGAGAAATTAATGTTTCAAAACTGTTTTAAATTCTTGATATTATTATTACATATTAAGCTTTAAAAATATTAAGAAATATGATTTTTTTTAAAGTATATTCATATCGTAAAATATGATTTTAACGGTATAGAAGCCCTTACTTGTAACGGAGCACTGTACATATTAAATTACAATTTTTTTAGATAAATGGGAAGAATGCGTATTTTTACAATACATAATTAAAGCAAAATGCACGCTATAGCGTGAACCTTGCTATATGGTGTATCATAATTGCAAATAAAATTTTTTATAACATTGCTAACAAAAATCTGTATATGAATAAGAAACTAACTCTTTTCCCACTAATAATCGTTTATTTAAATTATACAATTTTAATAATATCAAATAGTTATACATAAATTTATGGGGAATTTTTATCTTCGAATCAAGTTTTAGGGTATGATATTAAAAATTAGTTTACATCTTTTAATGACGTCAGTAAACATACATACATACGACTTATTTAAGCAAGCTCGCACCTACAAAAACCAGTTTTATTTTAAAGAAAAACATTAGTTACTGAATTCTAAGCCCAACAATTTGACTCTAGACATCGCGCAATGGCGACCGACGCAGCAATTGTTGACTTCCAAGGATTTCCAAATTCAACAAATGGGAAATTCTACATAAAGGAATTGGCTGTGTTGAAATTCGATTCTTCCGAAGAAAATTATGATGAAGATTATATACTACAACAGTATGTATTCAAATCACCAATACCGTTTTGCGGATTAAGCGAAAAAGATCAGCGTACAGCTCGCTGGTTGCGGAAAAATCATCATGGGTTCGCCTGGATGGATGGACATATTGAATACGAGGAACTAAAATACATTTTAATAAACAATCTACATGGAACTCGAATCATCTATACGAAAGGTGAAGAAAAAGTGCGGTATTTGAAACGACTACTACCATCAGCGCCCATCATGAACTTTGAAGAAATAACAATTTGTCCCAAGTTGGGAATCATAACATCAACATACACTAGTCCTCGATGTGGCCATCATTCCGGAGTAACTTGCACCATGGAAAATGTCATATCCATATACAAATATTATTGTAATAACATTTAAACATTTTTATTGTAAAATATTTCTTTTTAAAATAAATTCATTAAAATAAAAACATGTGTTTTTATTTAGAGGAAAACCTCTATAAACCTGTTTTCAGACAAAAATATGATAAAATTATGAATCAGGATATAGAGTCCCCGGAGGTTCAGACTAGCAAAGCCATCTTTTGACTATCAAAAAGGATTTTCGGCGCCAATTTTTCAAACTTACGCACAGGGATCGCTATTATCCAGACTAGCGGCGACATCTAGTAGTGAATTTACGGGGCTCGAAGGTGGCTGCACCATCTGTTGACAATTTTTCAAACTTACGCACAGGGATCACTATTATCCAGAGTAGCTGCGACATCTAGTGGCGAATTTATAGGGCTCGAAGGTAGCTGCACCATCTATTAGGGAAATTTTCAATTCTTAGGTTCGGTTAGGTTAGAAAAAAATTTATTAGGTTAGGTTAGGTTAAAAAAATTTTGTTAGGTTAGTTTAGGTTATACCAAATTTCCTTAGGTTCTGTTAGGTTGGATCAAGTTCCATTGGGTTCTGTTAGGCTAGAAAAAATTTCACTAGATGTTGTTAGGTTTGAGACCAAACTTTGCTCCACCCACCGCCGGAGGCTTCTAGAACAACCCCGGTAGTTTTACCACCTGCCGAGGTCGCTCAAAAAGTCGGCAGGTGGGAAGGTGGGCCCCAAATGCCCATATTCCTACTATTCACGTTCGCATGCCTTTTGGATTAAAGAACGCCCCATCAACTTTTCAACGAGTTATGGATAACGTTCTAAAAGATCTTCGTACTCCACTTTAGTCCAGTTTTTTAGGAACTATGCAAATTGGACTACTCCACGGAGAATAGCTCGGTCTTATGATGCCTTGATGAAGCATCTTATCAACTTGCTTCCTAACCTCATTCTTATGAATATAAGGATACCGATAGGATTTGGTATAAACGGGTAGATCATCGGTGGTTTTTATTTCATGTTTTATTTTATTAGTAAATGAAAGATCCTGACCCTCTTTATAGAAAACATCTTCATATTTACGACAAAATTTAAACAAAGTCTGTCTTTTTTCGCTATTTAAATGTTCGGTCCTATTAAGGAATTCGATTAGGGGTAATTCTGTATCGTCAACAGTTTAAAATTGATTAAAGTTACAGTCAATAATTTCATTATTCAAAATTTCTACTCTGAGTAACTGTTCGATTAAAAATTTTTGTGCACTAGTTGTGTGATTTAAAACAGGTGCGAGTATATGCCAGTCTTTAACACTGTGTGCGCCAGAAGGAATCGAAAATTTATTTTGAATTTTAATGTCATGTACTAGTACGTCGCCTGATTATACGTCTGTTGGAATTTTGACTAATGCAATTTGGTTCAATTGCGTGTATACCACTTGTGATGTTGGGTTTGAACCAAGATCATTTGATTCATTGATTGATTAGTATATTATACTATACAGGTTAGCCAGTTTCGCTAGATTTTTGGTTCCAATTTTTAAATGCATATATAACTCAGTGGCGTAGAAACTAATTATTAAAAAATTGCAAACTAAATGGGTTTATATGATATACGTACGTATAAAAGGAAAATATTTACAAACGTGTGCTTTCGGAAATCGAAAATAACTAACTTCGTCTTGATGAAGGTGGATTTTGGCAGATTCTGAATTTACTTACTCTAAATACAAAATCTGCTTTACATTTTTAAACTATACTTTATACCTAGTTGAACGTCACTGGTAAAATATATGAAAATTACAGAATTTTTGTGTAATTGAGGTATTTACTATGGTAATTAAAAGTTTGTTTACTCTTGTAACTACGGAGATGGATTGCCCGTAGTAAGCTGTAGTAAGAAAATTGGGTATAGGACAATAACATGTAACTGGCCTACCTGTATAGCAAATAGTGTCAGATTGATGTATCTTGGGTTTGAACAACAATCTGTTTTGTAGAAAATGGTGTTATTAATCGTTTACCGGGAATATCAATTTGAGCTTGAAGTTGGTTAAGTATGTCAAGTCCAATAAGTCCGTCAAAATAATCGTGAAATCGTAAAAGAATAAAATTATTGTACCAATTTGATTGAATTCACTAAAAATGGGTAAATTTTTCTTTTTTGTAACATTATATGATCCTAAAAGTGATTTAATTGTGGTAGGTTTAATTTCATTTATAAGGTCTGGATAAACTAATTCAGGATTAAGGAAGGAATTTGAAGAACCAGTATCAATTAAAAATTTTAAGGGGGTACAGTCATTTTGGTCAGTAATGTGCATGTAAGGTAAAGTAGATTCGTGAAGATTTAAATCTATGTACCCAAATTGTTGTCCGAGATCAACTGAAAATTTTGATCATCAATCTCATTTTGATTATTTTGGTTTGTCTGTTCGTATTCGTCTACTAATAACTGTTTTCGTCATAATTTTCCTCGACTACATATTCATTTAGTGAACTAAATCCCGATGCCTCTGTATTAAAAAAGTTTGTTTGAAGCAAAAGTTGGTCTACTTTGGGGTTGGAAAAAATTACGTCTAATTGGTTGTTGTGGTTGAAAATTAGGGCGTGATTGTTGCTGTTGTGTGTTAGGTTGTCTAATGCTTAACCTATTACTGCCTATGTCCACGTCAGTACACAGATTATCTACGTCAGTACACAATATTTTTAAAATTGGTTAATAAATATATTTTTCTACAATCTTAGTGGAAAGTAGGCTTTTGCTCTCTGTGAAGAGAGAGCAAAATTTGTATTTGCCGAGGACTCTAGTTGCCGAGTAACAAAGTATTACTTTTCCGCTTTAAATCTGGTAAGGTAACGTTTAGACGTTAGATTATAATCGGATGAAAATGGTATATCCATCCGACCAACTGTTTACACGCATACGAATTTAATCTGACAATGTACTGAATCAAAATGGTGGAGAATGAAGCTTTAATTTAAAACAACTGTCAATACGTAACCTGTTATACATTTGTTTGCACATAACCTATATTATACGTTTTTATATAAAATTGTTGAAAAAATAGTTATCAAATGTTATTCGAGCTTTCTATAAATTTTATTTCAGATTTTACGTTTCATTTTATATAAAATTACAAAATATTATTTTCGTTCTGGGTGTATAAAAAATTCTAAATTATATTTAAGTTTTTAATTTTTGTAAAAAATTCAAATGCCATCTTGATTATATTCGTTAACTTTCGATTCTACTCGTATATGAACGAATCGTATATTAATCGGATGGGATTCTATTTTTTCAAAATCTAACCGATATCCGAAGGTCATCCGACCTATGTGTTTAGACGTACGATCTACGTTTGATTTTCATCCGATTCGATTTTCATCCGATTATAATCTTACGTCTAAACGGTACCTTAGACACGTAACACATGACATGGCGCATGGTTTTATCCCTATTTTTTTTTAAAAACTTGCAACCTTTTTTTCTCAAAACTCGAATCAAATGTTCTAAATGCTCTTTTTGTTAGATTTGTTATTTTCAAACGTTGGTTCAACGTGATTTATTGTCTACAGACCCAGATTTTAATGTTCAAATGTAAAATATGGTTGACCTAATAGCCAAACCACCTTGTCATGCTAGACATGTCTTATAAGCACAAATGATTAATTAATTTGGCAAAAGTGTGTTCTGTTATTATAAATGAGCTACTTGTTCTTCTACGTTTTGTAGATTGTTCCTACTTGTTCTACCTATAAATTCCCGTAAGAAAGATTCGTGTTGATTTATAAGTGTAATTACGTTATTAAATCGATCTCTATCGATCGATATCTTGATTTAATTCAATGATTCTCAAAGGGAGGGTCGTGATCCTCAAAGAGTTCGCAACAAATATTTGGGGGATTGCAGAAACAATTGGCTACAGATCACATGCTCTTTTTCTGCGCATTTCTACATATTTGAAGGTCTTTTAAAACTTTTAGAACCACTGATATAATTTATGTTGCTCGCGGATATTATTTGTGAAGTCATGTTAGTTTCGTTTTAAGGCTTCTATTTGTTGATTGATATCTTTTGCGTCATATTTGTTTTAGTATTATTTGTAACCCATTTAGTGACCGGGCTAAAGTTATGAAACTCTATGAAACAGTAAATTATTAAATAATCATATTTTTTCATAGAAAATCATAAAAAATGACTGGCTTTAATGAAAAATTATGCGTTATTCTAAAACATCATAATTATATGAATAACTATGAAAAAATACGAATCTCTATTACATCTGAATCTCTGAAAATCTATTAAAATCTCTATTTTCTAATGATAATATCTGATAAACTTCAGTATATATTTTTGGGATAATGTAATAATTTTAGAATTCTCAAACCTAAGTTCCCAAATATTTGACCAGTTAGGTTTTCAAATATTTGGGAACTTATGAAAATGAATTATGATTGTGAAAATGTCGAAATTTGGATATGTTTTTCATAATTTTTCATAGTTTGTCATAATTTTTTTCATAGATATTTTCCGCTAAGGTTGTTTTGAACTGAATTTGTCAATTATTGGAATCATCTGATTTTCGATAGTTTTCAAAATGTATAGGTACCTTTGTCTACTATAACTAAGGCGGCCAACTTTTTCACTAATCAATGCGGGACAATATAACAATCTTAGACCTTACCTCTATTCGCGTGATATTTTGAAAAATTCCAAAAAATTTCTTTTCAAAAATACAGCTACGTGCAAAAGTATTAAGCACCCCTATTGTTTGTTACTGTATCAATAATTAGTGCCCAAATAAGCGTTTTATAGTTTTACTATTTAATCGGTAGCATTTTTTAACATAAATAAAACAAAAACAAATATTTATGGCACCCCGTTGTGCTTTAAAACGGCAATTCTTCCCATTTTATTATTTTACATTTAGAATTTTAGTGTGAAGTCAGTGCTTGCAGTGAACATACACGTATTGTACGCAGTTACTGCTATCATATTCCAACATTTATCGCGTTAACCATGCCTAAAAAAACTGAATTTGGTGTAGAAGAACGTCTAAAAATTAAGATTTTACAAGAACAAGGCATGTCTCAAGTAAAAATAGCCCGAGAAGTGTTCGCGTTGTGCAGTGGAATATACACTAAATCGCTTTAAAGAGACCGGTACCCATGAAAATAGACTAAGAACAGGTAGAAGAAAAATAACTATAGATCGTGTAGATCATAATAATCATATAAGCAGTTTTATTTACATTTCCTGTGCTAAATCACCCTAAAACTGGCAATACTATAGGGTGCCTAATACTTTTGCACGTGGCTAATTAGGGGATGAATTTTCAAAAATCCCTTCTGAGTTGGATCTTTAATTTTGTTTATCTCTTTGATGTGTTCCTCGTTAAACTGAGTGTTCGCGTGAACACTATTTTCGAAAATTGTGTTATATACTTCGAAAAGGGTCATTTTGTGGCTACTGTGGACTGAATTATTATATACATCTATTAGTAAGTTTTATCTAATTTGTCTTCAAAAGGCTACTCATGATTTTGTTTAGTTACTGTCCTAAATTTTCTAAGAGTGTTATTGAATCTCTCGACGGGAGGACTTGCAGTGAACTTTCTAGTGAATTCTAAACGTTCATTGTGTATGATTAAGCTGGGTATACCATGTCTACAAAAAAAGTTTCTAAAAACTATTAATACTTCAATGAGTATTTTAAATGGTATGACTTTTCTTCAACGTATTTGCTAAATGACAAATAATCTCAAATAAGGATTACATTTTAGTTTCTAAGGTTTCAAAAATTTTTAATTACAGATAAATACATCTATTTAATAACACTGATAGAGTGACAAACAACGCACAGCCTAAACCGTTGGGTTTAGAAGGATGAAATTTTTCATAGGAGTTCCTTATATGTATAACGTAGGTGAACACTAAGAAGGGATTTTTGAAAATTCATCCCCTAAGTGGGTTAAATAGGGGATGACAATTTGTATGGGAATTCGTTATTTTTTAAGTTAGAAACATGGAAGTTGGTATTTAGGCTTTTGAACAACTTCAAAGTCAGATGGGAAATCCTATCGGGCACACGACTAGTACATTTATAAATCTTTATTATACTGGCCTGTGACGTAAGCTATTTTCAATTGATGTTTCTGATTACGTCATCATTAACGTAAGAAAATTCTGCAATTTTACTTTCCCAGAAGAAGCAAAAATTGAAATGAATTTTTTCTGTTATAGTTATGTTTCAATAAAATTTTTAATAAGAAATATTTTAAATCAAAATGATAAAATTAATGATATTTCATTTCGAGCGTATATTCCCGTAGAATAGGTACTAATTAAATACAATATACATTTTATCACAGTTGTTTATTTACGTAAATTGTAAACTTTATAAAAGTAATATTGTAAAAATCATTCGAGCTAATGACTCAAAACAATAAATTTCTAATCTAATCTAAATGCAGTATCAATACTTTTTTATTTATTAGTGGATACGGAATTTTTGGAAATAGTATATTACGTGACTGAGGCTGTAAGTTGCATATTACACACGAGTGAAAAAGTTACGCAAGAGCCGCGCAGCCGCGAGTGTGTAATATGCCTTACAACCGAGTTACGTACTATACTTTATCTACGACTAACATGAAATTCACAATAAACGATAAAAATTTGGTACAAATCTACAAATACCAATATATTAAAATTATGTAGTATTTGAAATTTATTAAAAACAAAGGTAAACATTCAGTTGCTAGGTAAAATTTTTGTACAGATTCTAATATGTATAATATATGTATATCACTGTATAATATATAATATATAATATAAGAATTAATAAAAGTGTAGTAAGCTTTGGTATTTTACGTATATGTACATTGTACATAAGTGTAAAGAGCCATTTTTTGTATAGCTGGATATATGGCTGTATGCCTGTATGTAAAACGTAGCTTACTTAGATAGTATTTTGTACAATAAACAAGCAATTTCATGGTTGTCGTAGATAAAATTTTTTTTTATTTATTAGTGGTAACACCTTTCATTATATTTATTTCATTTATATTATTTTAAATACGGAAAAAAATTGACGATTTTAATTTCTGTAGTTTTATATTTTTTCCTCCCACTTACAGATTTAGGTTGAAAAATTAGAAATTGAAGAGTACACGCGAAAAAAGATGAGGGTCCACTTTTTGTCTAAAATCCATATTTATATATATTTTTTCATAGAATCTATAGCACCTCTGAAAAATTGGAAAAAAGATGATAGTACGAAGTTATTGCCGTTTAAAAAAAATGTACACAGGAAGAAAGACGGGGGTACCAGTGATTGTAGGCATAAGAGATGTACGTCCAATGCATAAAAGATGAGGGTACCAAATCTTTAAAATTAAAAACTTGTTTTACTCAAAATAATAAATACCAAGTGAACTTTCATCTTTTTTCGCGTGCGATTTCATTTAAACAATATGTTCAAATACAAATCGTTATTACGTGTTAAAATACAATTTGCAATATTTAACTCCTCGATAAAGTTCAAAAATAGACCAAGCTCCGACCGTATTAGCATGGGTAGAAATGCCCCCGCACGAATTTTGTTGGTTTTTTTTCTGCTAACTGCTTTCGATATAAAATTAAAATTTACTGAGTTTCAACCCTTAAAAACTCACCCTTTGGGGGTAAAAAATTATTTTTTGAAAATCAAAAAAAATTTATAATTTTTTAGTGGCTTGACGGATTTGGCTGGAATTTTTATATGTTTTAGATACCTCTATAGTGTATCTCAGAAAAAATTATCAGCTTCAAAAAAAAATTATAACCCTCGCAAAAAAATTGTTTAATTTTTCAATATTTTTTTTCATTAACTTGTAGCTATGGTACAATCACCAAAATTGTTTTGCAGGCTTCCTACTATGACCGATACAACATATAATTTTTTCAGATGTTTCCTCCGGGTGCGTCATAGTTAAAAAAATAAAATAAAATTTCAAAAAAGATTTTTTTTTTTCGAGGTTATGTTCATTGTACAATCATCAAAATATTTCTACAGGCTCCTCACTTTGATTGATAGAACATATAATTTTTCCAGAATTTTTTTCCGGGTGCATCATAGTTAAAAAAATTAAATGTCTGAGAATATTTTTTTAGAGATAGGCATAGGCTTCCGGGTACTCAATCGATTGGAAATCGTTTGCAAATTTTGAATATGTTCATAAGAACGTTTGCGATTCCGTAGTTTTCGAAAAAAAAAGAAAATAGTCGACTCAAATCTTAAAATTCCTCGATCAGCCGAACACTTGTCATCAATCTTTGAAACCATCAAAATAACAATTATCTACTGCAAATGAGACTAATAAAGAATAATATTTAATATATCGACAGATACTTTTTTTTACTAAACTTGGGTAAACTTCTATGTAGTATCTTAATCTTGGTTGTCGAGTAAGAACTTACTGTTATATGTAGCTATAATATTGTATCATATGTTCTATCAAATGTAACTTGCTATAATATGTTATAACATGTTGCATCAAATAGAATCAAAGACATGTAAAAATATTTTTGTGAATATACCGCGAACGTAATCACTAAAAAAATATTTCTCAGTCTCATTTGCAATAATCATCATTTTGGTAATTTCAAAAACTCATGATAAGTGTTTGGCTGATTGAGGAATTTGAAGATTTGAATCGACCATTTTCTTTTTTTCGAAAACTAAGCAATCACAATGTTCTATCAATCAAAGTGAGGAGCCTGTAGAAACATTTTGGTGATTGTACAACGAACATAACCTCGAAAAAAAAATCTTTTTGGACATTTTATTTTTTTTAACTATGACGCACCCAGAGAAAAAATCTGAAAAAATTATGTTATATCGGTCATAGTAGGAAGCCCGCAAAAAAATTTTGGTGATTGTACCATAGCTACAAGTTGATGAAAAATTAAACAATTTTTTTGGGGGGGTTAAAATTTTTTTTTGAAGCTGATAATATTTTCTGAGATACACTATAGAGGTATCTAAAACATATAAAAATTCCAGCCAAATCCGTCAAGCCACTAAAAAGTTATAATTTTTTTTTTTTTGATTTTCAAAAAATAATTTTTTACCCCCAAAGGGTGAGTTTTTAAGGGTTGAAAGTCAATAAATCGTAATCTTATATCGAAAGCAGTTAGCAGAAAAAAAACCAACACAAATCGTGCGGGGGCATTTCTACCCATGCTTATCCGCCAATAGCCTTTCAATGGGAGACATACCATTTGAATAGGAAATTTTTGACTACCAAAAGAAAAGTATCAATTTGAATCGGAATTTAGAATGCAGTTAGTAATCCTATAGAATTTAGATTCAACCTATTAATCAAACTGAATAGGATAATAACAATTTTTAAAGGAAGTTAGCAAGGAAACAGAAAATAACATAATTCTATAGGAAATGCAGTTTAGGACATGAGCAGGAAAGAAGATGATTGAAAAGGAAAATACGACAGAAAATATTTTCGAATGACAATCATTCTCAATAGGATTTGATAGTTTTCAATGGGTTTGATTGCTTGAGATCCTATAGGAAATACAACAATTAAAAGGGGAAATACGACATAGAAAATATTTTCGAGTGGCAATATTCCTCAATAGAAGTTAATAGTTTTCAATGGGTTTGATTCCCCGGGATTCTATAGGAAATATAACAATTGAAAAGGAAAATACGACATAGAAAATATTTTTGAGTAGCAGCACTTCTCAATAGGATTTGATAGTTTTCAATGGGTTTGATTCTCCGGATTTTCATAGAAAATATAATAATTAAAAAGTAAAATACAACATAGAAAATATTTTCAGGTAGCTCCCTTTTATCCCTCAATGGGATTTTATTTCATATATATTTCATTTGGATAATTTCAATAGGAAATAAATAGTTTAAATTGCAATATAATTGTAGATTATTATCTCTTTTTATTTATATTCTCGTCATTTACAAATTTTTATTGAATTTCTATATTATTGTGTTGTAGGCATGCATAATTTTTACAAACAACGTTTACCTCTTCTGCGTCTCCGTTTTCCATAACCGTTATGGGTATGACTTTATTAATAATTTCTTGCATTGTTGAATATTCTGAATTCTCTCTCCATTTCCGTATTACGCATATGTGGTCTAAATTCTCAAATTTTATCAATTCTGCTATCTTCACTTCCAGTATTGTATTTTAACCATCAAAATCAAATCGTACAATTCTTGCAACACATCCATTTTTTAGATATATGCATGTATTATCTATTTTTCTGGGTTTATTATATTCCATATTGTGATATACAACTCCTTGATATATTCATCGATTATATCTGGCTGAAGCCATGTTTGTAGATAAAATTTGTTTATCACTTATCAATGTTACATCATTTTTATCTCGAACAAAATTGGAGGCTATTATTCATCATTTATTTACAATATTTTTGCAAAAATCCCACGTATTTTTATTTTTTGTTGTTGATAAATAGCTGAGAAATCCATTTGACGTAAAGTACGAGTTGCTATTTGGTTCATGATGCTTTTTGGGCCTGTAACATCTTGTTTCAACTTGTATATGTTATACTTTCAAATCGATACGTTGATGTGGCCCACATAAATTCTGGTCCATACAAGTTCTGACTGTCATCAACAAAATCTAATATATTTTCTTCACACTCGCACAGTTCGCTTTCGGTCATTTCTTCTGAAAGAAGTATCTGCGTGTTTTTAACAAACAATCTATAAGTTTTGAGAACATTTTCCCCTATTATTCCAGTTAAGCAAGGAAGGCTATAAAAAAGTAGCCAATTTATTAAGTAAATTATTATATAATAATACCTCCTTATTATTAATATTTAATAATGTTTTTTAAATAATAATATTTAAAATTGTAATAATGGAAGATAAAGTCCCTATAAGCGCCGTTAGTAAGGTATCCCCTGAAGAATACGATAATCGAAGAACACGAATACCGTCTCTCGAATTACCTACAAAGTTTCAAACTACACGATTTTCGAGTAATTCTTTCAAAAAAAAAATAAAATACATAATTATATTAGGTTTGTTCGTGCAACCAATTTCAAACTAATTAGTGATTTTTCAAACTATGACTACTGCGCATGTTCAACAACAAACTAGTTTCAAATTATTTTGACGCTCGAACGGTGAATTCGAGATTTAGGTTTAATTAAGAACCACCAGATGTCACTCTAATCGTGTCCGGCATGTCTTGGACTCACGGGCCTCATGGATGTTATACATATTTTATAGTGGTTATAGACTAATAAGGTTATAAAAGATTGACATTTTACGTAACTTAACAATTATACTTTTGGTTATTAAAATATTTGCAAAATATCCAAAAAAATATTAAAACATTTAATTGCATTTAATTTTCCATTCCAATAAGCACATTTAATTTTCCATTCCCACCCAACTAATGTTTTAAATATTCACTAAGCTGAAAATGTTCTGCTAGACTTTCAGCTACACGTCTATTTATTTTGAAATGCTCAATAAATTCTTTATTATTATATAATTGAATAGTACTTTCAAAGTAATTTTCATTTTTTGATCGAATTTTATTAATTTTAAAATCAAGTAAATCATCATCGCTCGAATTAGACAAGTCACTGGAACTAAACGTACTGGAGCTGGATGATCTTTCATTCATTTTGTACAATAAGAGAAAGAAAAACTAATGAAAAATATTATGGTGAATTAATTTCTTCTCTCTAAACGATAAAAAGGGCATATTAAAATTGTATTTAAATATGAATATTTCTTTTTAAAATTTATTTACCTGTACCTAGTAAAAAAATATTTCAAAAAAATTTCACAAGAAAAAATAACTGAAATAAAAGTTTCCTAACAATACATCTAACTTAACAGACAATAAAATATTTAAATTTTAAACAGTAATATATTTGAGATCTACTGCGCAAGTACAATCCGACAAATTTGTTAAAAGTTGGTGAACTTTTCTTGCTGTCGTGTATTCGAAATTTAATTTTTAAGCTGCTAGAACATTAGATTTGCAATTAAATCACAAATTTAGTTCTGCTCGAACGCTCATTTAACAAATACGCATGCTCCGTACAGTTTTGTACTTTCAAAACTGTTGCACGAACAAAGCTATTATTTGATATAAAATTAGTTCCAAATACCGGAAAGAAGTTGGCGCCGAAAGTTGGAAAATCTTTCTGTTTTTTATATGGCTAAATTGCTCCCAAATTGCTCCTTTGGAATCAGTAATGCTCCACCTGGAACTTAATTACTTAATTAGTTATTTACAAACAAAAAAACTTTTTTGTTTCACTATTTCTATTATCAAAATCTTGTCAAATAATGCATTTTTATACAATTACTTTATATCAAAAAATTGCTCCCAATTTGCTCCATCTAATTTAAAAGTTAGTTATTAATTTCTCTGAATAATATGTAATTAAAATATATTAAAATAAAAAATATTATGAATTAGGTTATGTATTATTAAAACGTCAGTGATATACATAAAACGTATAGGCAATCCATTATACCTGTAAGTCGTTTGCATATATTTAACGATAATTGAATTTTGACAAGTTAAATAACATTATAAAAAAACAAAATATTTTAATAATTATTCAAAAAAATTAAGATTTATTCATAGAACACTAGAAACCAACTAATATTAAAAACGTGAAATTGGCGCGGAGTCATTTGGAGTCGTATCACAGCTTAAGGCATTAGCCAGCGCGTGTCCGTCGTCGAACCCACAGTGCATTATATATACATTGTTACCATTGTTGGTTGAACACGTTGAACAGCTCTCTCTGGTAATACATGTATTGCGGTGGTGTGCGTAAATACGCACACTACTAAAAAACACCAAACTAATACACTGCAAACAGTGTGTATCTACACAAATAGAGTGGGGAGATTTACGTCATAAATTCATTACAAGTGGAACAGAGACATAGACAATCTAGTTTGACCCCTTGGATTTATTAGCTTTTAAATTAAATAGAGCAAACTGGGAGCAATTTATTGACGTAAAGAAATTATAAAAAAGTATTATTTTGGGAGATTTTGATAACTTAAATAACGGAAAAAAAAAATTTTTTTCTTTATAAATAACTAATTAAATAATTAAGTTTCAGGTGGAGCAATTACTGATTTCAAAGGAGCAATTTGGGAGCAATTTAACCATATAAAAAACAAAAAGATTTTTCAACTTTCGGCGCTAACTTCTTTCCGGTGTTCCAAATATGTCATATAATACGAAGGTTTTTTTTTTAAATTTTTACACATAACAGAATCCCGTTTTTTGCAGTCTCGAACAACACGGTTTTAAAGAACACGCAAATTAATCGTGTTCTTCGGGAGCTACCTGTATTATATTTTCAGATTGAACAAATGTTAATAATAACGAATGATCTAATGATCAAATGACTATGAAATGGAATTGCAAAAATTTTCTAAAATTTAAAAATGGTAAGTTATAGGAATTTTTTAAATTGTCACCACGAAATCAAGTTGAGTAAAGCGAGGAGGTAGTAAGGCGGGGGTGGTGGTAAGACAGATTTCCTATAGTTCACACCGCCTGAATGCACTAACGACAAGAAAGTATCCACGTTCGTTCTGTCGTCCCAATTAGAGTTAGGCAAAGGTAAACGGTAAAAAAGTGGTTTCACGTTGTAATATTATATTGATATATTTTCTACATTTACAATGGTGCCAAATATTAAAAATTGGACGTGTATTAGGCTGTGTTCAATAGAGAACTTAATAAACTGTTTCGTGTAGTTTGAAACTATACGTAATTCTAGAGACGGTATTCGTGTTCTTTGAGTATCGTGTTCTTCAGAGGATACCTGTACTAACGGCGCTTATAGGGACTTTATCTTCCATTATTACAATTTGAAATATTGTTATTTAAAAAACCTTATTAAATATTAATAATAAGGAGGTATTATATAATAATATTATATAATTGTCAAAGAAACTTAAAAAATTCAATAACAAGTTATGTTTAATCTTTATATTAAACGTAAGCATCATTAATATCATGAGAAACAAATTATTTATTCATTAAAAAGATGTTTTCAAAGTCTCGATATTGCTCCCAAGTGCCCGAGTGAATACACATTAAAAATTAAGTCTGCCATATTCGTTACTGTTTATTATGAGGCAGACAATATTTTCTAGATAGTGACGATTCCAAACTTTAATTTAGAAAAATAACCAAAGAATCATCTTGTGGGGTAGGTCTCATGAGGATAATTAATTAAGTAGGTTTGCCAGGTTAATAAGATTCAAATTTGAGAGGCAGACCATCTTTTTTGTAAAATATCCATAATTTTATACAAAATATATAATTTTCAAAGAATCATCTTGTAAGGTAAGTGACCCTCTGATTTGAGCTACTTATAAAAATCAATTGAAAATACAATTTAATGGAATTCTCAAAGTCGACCTAAAGATTGATATTTATATTTGCGATTAATTTAAACTACTTCCAAAGAATTATCTGGTGGAGTAGCCAAAAATACGGTCGGAGCTTGGTCTAAAAGTTTCTGTTTTTTAATTTTCCTCAAAAAAAAAAAAAAAATAAATAAATAAAATAAAATGTGCCTATCAGCACAATAACACTAGGATATTGTTTTAAAAGGAAAGTGAAAATAAGAACTGTTAATTAAAGTGTAATTAAATTTTATTGTAACTTTTTTAAAATAATTTTATGAAGAAGTGCTTATATTAATTTTATCACAAATTAAATAGTTCTTTTAACTGCTTTTTAGTATCATCTGGATTTAAAACTTTATGGCCTATTACTCTTTCATCAACGTATATTTCATAATCGTTACCACCTATATCAGTTTTATCACCGAAAAAATGTATTTGCTCAAAATTGCTATAGGCAATATGCCTTAAGCAGTACGTTTTATCCCACCCAATCGGAAAAACATCAAAACTTATTTGTCCTCCGATACTGTATTTTAGTCCAAAATTAGGGAATTGATTTTGAAGTGCATCTATAAATTTTTGACGAATTTTGTGTTCTTTATCATATTGTTCAAATGCATTTCGTTCCTCTCGACTACAAGCTCTTCCTATAGGAGAAATATTTAACATTCCTGTTCGAAATTCTATAAAAGTTCCGCGTTTGCATGGTAACCAAATATCCGACATATGTTTTAAACAGTAATTAATAAACTTCTGAAGCTTTTCTTCGCCTAAAAACGACTGGATACTCTGTTTACCAATTTGATTTCCATATTTGTAAGCGAGAAGTCCATTTTCGGAAAATACGAAATCATAACATTTCAATACATCTACACCATTCATTTGTTCTAAAATTTTACTTAAATCAGATCCACCAACCAATCCAATATGAGCCACTGGTTTCAATTTTTCTAGTAAAAATTTTTGTAGTTCCGGATCTATAGCTGACCTTGGTTTTGTAAGAGTACCGTCTACATCAAACAAGCACATTATTCGATTCCTTGACGCCATTTTTATCTACTAAACAGAAAAGCAATACTTTACATTATACTTATTTGTAATTTTTATAAGTCCCATATAGGTACATATATCCATAGGTACATACATGTAACTTCTTTAAAATAATTTTTCGACTAATGAATAGGTAACAGTAATTTATTGCTGTTATTAGTAATATTAAAACTAATGTTGTTTTTTTAAAACGTGGATATTTTGTAAACGTGTACTTTATCAAAGGAAAACACCATATAATTTACTTTTATTACATACAGATAACAGTACCTATAAAATTGCTTATTTTCAAAATTTTATAATCTTTTGTTCTCTTATCAATGCTTGTGAATATTCCATCATATTTATCAGTTTATCACCTACATATATAACCTATATCAATTTCTTATTTTCACTTTCACCCCCAAATTTTCTGTAGTCAAACTTATTTTCAGCAATAACCCTAATACCTGCCTAAAATACCTATCATAATTTTCCCTTATAATCGGAAAAAATGAGAAAAACTATGATTTTATTAACAATAAATTAAACTAGAGAAACAAGGGTATGTATGGTTATGTATCACATAACTGACATAACTGTAACTGTATTAAAGGTATTACCACCTTGACGGTCATTAACGTCATAAGACGTTAAGAACGTCAAATGAAACTTAAGGACGTCCACACGTTTAAGCTTTACCACCGGTGCCAGCGACTTACTTGTGCAAACCAGTTTGTGCAAGTAAACATGCACGTATGGACGGGAAAACTGTATCTCGTACAAATCTACCCTCGTCCGAATAGCCAACGTAAATTTAAATAAAAAAATGAGATTTTTTTATTTTTGCTTCTATCAATCGTTTGTGAATGTTTGTAACGCTATTATTTTCGTTTGTGACTAATTAGTTAATTAATTATTTAATTGTTAATTAAGAGTGTGTGAATAGCCAACATTTTTTAAAATTTATTTCAATATTGACTTCCGGGCACTTAATCGATCGAAAATCGTTTGTAAATTCCAAATATACCATTATAAACATTTGTGACAGCGTATTTTTAAAAAAAAATATTAAAAAAAATTCAGTTATTTTTCTAATGAAGTTCGAAGCAAAAATAAAAAAAAAAAATAATTTTTTTAAATTTATGTTGGTTATTCGGACGACGGTTACAAATCCATTGGTGCGGCTTGAGTAAACGTCGTACTGCTGGAGTTTTTATTTGTGCAAACCAAGTTTGCAGTTTTACTTCTACGTATGGACAGTGTTCAAGCCGCGTTTTAGTCGCCGCCATATAAAAATCATAGTGTAAGTGCTCTAAAGATGCGGATCCACCAAGCGCGAAAACTGTTTGCAAATGTTTGTAAATGATTGCGAACACAAAATTTTTTTGGTGGAGACGATCGTCACGAATGTTTGCAATTGTTTGCTAATGTTTGTCAGTGTTCCAACCAAAGTCGGTACATCAAAGGGAATTCGTTGTTTGGTACGTTTTGTGTTTTTCTAGTGGAGACGGTATGTGATATGAAATACATACGGAAAACAAAGATATATCAATATTATGTATAATTATTAACACTATGAGGCCCGAGCACTTTGACATTAAACTTCCCCGAAAGCCTCCAATATTTTTCAATAGTGTTATGCAGGTCAAAAGATGAGTAACACATATATACATACAAGCATACAACACACACATACATACATATGTGGATAAAAATATTATTGTAAATAAAAGATGAAGCCTAGATATTTTGATGATAAAACATCTTATGTATATTTTTATGTAATATATGTACAAAAAATGAAGTGTCCGGTACATAGTACATAATAAATTATTTTTATTAGGATAATATAAAATCTTTTTTATAAATATTTTTAAGTGTTTTGTTTATTATTCTAAATATTGATCACGGTCAGCCTCTGAGGATGTTTTGGTTGGTTTCGGATGCCGAATCCATGGGACTGAAAGTGTTAATATTATTTTTGGTTTTATGTTACTTTGTTGTAAATATTGGCGACGCAAAGATTCTCACTCGCGCTTCTGGCGGTAAAATTAGAACTAGCATCAAGTAAAAATATACGTATACGATTAATGTGCGATATAAAATCTAGTAATCCGCGCATAATTTGTATAGTACATTTTGCTATCGACAATTAAACGTATACAAACATTTTTACTTGATACAGCTTCTAATTTAACCATGAGCGCTCGCGTAATCTTTGCGTCGCCAATAACAGCATAATTTTGTGTTTTATATGGATTGAGATAATGAAACTACAATTAATCAAATTTTATAAATCAAACTAGAAATATGGCAAACCACCAATAAATTTTATTATAATCAAATTAAAAAACAGATTGCATAGAAATTCTCTACTCTCGCCGTTCAGAAGTGAACAAGCCAAAGAAAAAGGCTGTACTTCGGGAATTATTGGGAATTATTTTGTTCCTGCGAATTCTTGCCTCGAAATTCGAAAAAGATACATAAGGCTTTTGTAAGAATCTCTTATAGCTAAAAAATATTATCGCTAGTCTAACTTCTACGAGTATACAGTCTCTGTAGTTAATATCCCGTTTATTAATTTTTGGGCTAATTTGGAAATTAAAAATTCTAAATTTTCCGATGACATACGGCAAAAATTTTGAAATAAACCCCTCCTAAGGTGTGTTTTTAAGACTGTTAATAATTGTATAGAACTTCTTGCTTTTATTTAAAAAATTAGATATTCAAAATCTACGTTTTCTCTTTCCGTTTTTGATTAGAGATTATTACGAACGACATATGTAGTACATACTATACAATAAGTTCTTTACTTGGAATCATTTTTTATATGTGATTACATAATTATGTATTCATATAGAAATATAGAAATACGTGGAACAGCTACAAACATTCGCAAACGGGTTATCGTTTGTAAATGTTTATTCAGTGGAGACAGTGTGTTCACAAACAGTTAAAAACAGTTGCAAACAACTGCAAACATTTGAAGCAAATGTTTTTTCGGTGGATCCGCACCTTAACGACTGTTGCAAACAAACTTAGTATGGAGGGTAGATATAAGGAGGATCATCTCTGTATCAAAAAGTGTCCATAGAAAGGCGTAAATAGTGGCGGCGCTACTGTAGCAAAAGGGTAACTTTAGAGAAGTAAACAAGAAAGAAAAATATTCGCGTTGTTACGTAGTTGTTATTTTTTTATTATAATTTATTGTTATATATAATTGTTGTATTATTTTAAAAATTTTTTATAAAACTCAACATAATAAAATTTACAGACATTAAAAGTTCACGTAATTATGAATCACCAATGACGACCTCCGTGTGAATCACTTTCAACGTGTTTCACAACGATTTTTTTGTAGGTTTTTAAACAGCACACTTCACTCCGTCGACACTACAAAGTTCATTTCATACTCTTTTGCTACTCTAGCGCTATTTTGGCGAGTTTTTGAACTGTTACTTAGTACTTAAAACGGGACACTTTTTGAACAATTTTTCTATTGTTTTCCGTACAAGCGTACAAGATAGTCCTCCTTATATCCACCCTCCATAAAACTAAGGTTTACACAGATTTGCTGTTAGTGGCCGTGTTCGTTGCTGAGTTTTTCTGCTCAAAGTGAGCTGTTGGGACATACGCAAGAACTTTTTTTATGGAACACGCATGCTCCAAAATACTTCATATTATGAGCACAAGTATTTGGTACTTCATAAAAATGTTCTTGCGCATGCGCTAACAGCTCACTTTGAGCAGAAAAACTGAGCAACGAACACGGCGAATGTGTGTGCCGTCGATTTCGTGTTAATCTGTTAAGCAAACCATATGGACCAATTTTTTGTCTCAAAATGACGGTCTTTTTACTGCCAGTGATAAGTACAACAGATAAGGTTACAAAAAAAGAAAAACAAAAAAAATCAAAAACCCCAACATCAAAAAAGTGAACCCTAGGAATTTACAAAATATAAATTATAGTAACTAGGAGATACACACAGAGAATTCGGGATTTTGATGAAACTTCGCTGGTGTGTAGAATAGGCAAAAATAAGGGACCCGTATTTTTTTTATCGGCCATCTTCCACGTTTACGAGGTGAAACCAGCCCCTAAAGTTGGGGTTCAAATCGTATTTCTTAAGATATCTCGAAAACTATAAGAGATAGAGGAAAACTTTAAATTGACGAAATGTTTGTCTTTGAAAGACCTATTCACCTGTATAGGTTAAACCAGGGCCGGGTTCATAAGAGAAGCTGAAGGGGTGAAAATGGGGGTAAATTTTCTTGTACAGCCTGAATGGTTCAATCATACCTCCGTGGGTTCAGTGTATCAAATTGTTGCCATCATAAATAGAAAGAGCACCAAAAATTAGGTGATACGTGTTTTTGCGATTTTTCGAAATATGTGTGGTATCCAAGCCATATAAGGAAGAAAAAAATAGGGTAGATTATATTGCATTATTATTGATTGCAAATACATTCTATATTTTTTTATTTTTATGTTTATTTTCATCACGAAAATGTAAATTTTTACTTTTCGATAATGATTCATTACGTGCGTTTCTGGAAGGTTGGGATTCGAATGTTGAATATAATATTTGTGTCATTATAGTATGCTTGGAAGCTTAATAATTCGTAAACTTGATAGGTAAATTCTGATCTTTTGATTCTGGTCTTTTATGTGTAGAAATTTATTATGTTAAAATGTGATTCTAGCTGGTCCTTGTTGTATCCCTACTAATCCCGGGTTGTTCGTGAGGTCGCGTATTTCTATTTTCTGCGTCTCCGTCATTATTGCCAGGGTCAGTATTATCCTGTAACAGATGAGGCCTTCTTAGTTTTTGTTTTGGAATTTTACGGTTCTTGTCGTCAATAACCGTAACCTTTTAATTATTTTTAACTTTTGTTTGGGGTATGCAGGATTTGAACGGCGTCCTTTATAGCTATCATAAAATTGGTCCCTTTTAACAGCAGGACATTTTTGAAAAAATGAGAAAAGGTCATTTATGACACTTATGATATAAGCCGTGTTCCGATATATACTGCCAGTACTGGAAGCACGGTAAATTACGACGTCGCGCCAGTACACTGGCAAGAGCGTTCCATTTTAAATTGTCATATTTCAGTGTACTGTCAATCATGAATAACGGAACAGATCTACAGTATACTGGTTACTCCACTACTGTGAGTGCCTTACCTCTGTGAAACCAGTGCTTACAGTAAAAAAATGGCGTCCATCAATGACGTCAAGGAAACGTCATGAATGTTTTAAGCACTGTGACAGAGCACTGGCAACACATTACGGAACGGATGACACTACTGGTGCAGTACTCACAGTGTATATCGGAATACGCCTATAGTTTTGTACGTATTATACGTATACTTGTGTATTACCTTTTATAAATATACCAGGTGTTCCAAGTTATTCATTCGGTAAAAATTAAAATATTTATTATTTTTTAATATTACCATTATTTAATATTACCACTTTATTCAGAAAAGTAAATACTAATTTACATTTTTAAGTAATGTTTATTTTTATCATTTTATATTAGGTAAAGGGTATTTTACTGAAAATGAGGGGCTATTTTGCTGAAAATTGTTGTCAAATTAAAACTAATTCCCTAATTTCCGTGCACGATATCTCAAAAGCAAAGCTTGATATTTATTTTTTTATTCTTGAAAAATTTTTTTTTTTTTTGGCTAGTTTTACCAGAATGAACACTCAAACCCACATAAATACACATACACACAATATAACAAAAGAAAATTTGAAAAAATAGAATACATTTCTTTAAGGATAGTTTCGTAACCTTTTAAGTATTGACATCGAATTGATATCGAGTATTATTTTTAACTAATTCGTAGTAATGCTGAACATTTTTTAAAAAAATCAATAAAATCATAGTCTTTAGTCTTTTTTTTAGAGCCTGGAAAAGATGAAGCCGTATCTCAACATAACTACCAAAAACATATTAAAAACTACAAAAATTATAAAATCGTAAAAAATAAATTAGCAAGCAAAATTTTCCTCGAACGTATTAAAATAAAATAATTCTTTTACACAAAACTAACTTTTACACAAATATAGCCGAGTATCCCTTATACCTAGCTGGTGTAACTCCAGGAGTACGCGTACCACACTTTGAGAAACATTGTATTAAACAATGATAAAAGCCGTTTTGGAAAAAACAAACATCCAAACATCCAAACTTTCACAATTATAATATTATTAAGATTGCAATTAAACTTATTATAAATATTTAGTAGGAAAAAAATTTCTAGGTCATCAAATTATCAACAGCAAAATTAATTTTAGTATACTTACTTTACAGATTAAAGGTAAATATTTTAATTTTTACTGAATGAATAACTTGGAACACCTGGTATATGTATAAAAGGTAATTAACAAGTATACGTATAAATACGTACAAAACTATATCATAAGTGTCATAAATGACCTTTTCTCATTTTTTCAAAAAAGTCCTGCTGTTAAAAGGGACCAATTTTATGATAGCTATAAAGGACGCCGTTCAAATCCTGCATACCCCGAAAACAGAGTGCAATATTTTCAATTCAGTAGTCGAAGTTTTATCCTAACTATGAACAATACGATATTTTTCAAGAATGGTTGAATGAAAACTTTCTACGGGTGAATTGGATGTAGAACTTCTAGTTGAAATAAAATGAAGTTGAATATTGTACTGTTCATAGAATTGTCGAAACCTTATAGAGTCGAAACCCTTTTCGGAGTCAACTACTAGATTTTTGGGTCTACCGTAATGTGTAATGTATTGTGCGAATGCTTCGAGAATGTGTGGTACAATCCTTGTCTCTATTTCATATGCCTGACCAAAACGTGAAAATTTATCGATTATAGTTAAAAATTTGCTTTTATCTACATAAAATATGTCCATGTGAACTATGTCTAGGGGTTGTGAGGGTGTTTCCGTCAGTTCGAAAGCTTATTTTGGTGGTCGTCTATCGTACTTGTTCTCATTACAGGTTTTGTAGTTGTTAATGTAGTAAGTAATTTTGGATTTAAGGCTTGGAAAATAATAGTTTCGTCGGATATAATTCCGGACCACTAGGTCGGAAACGCGGCGCGGCGCAGTTCCGCTCTCGGAGATAAATACATTTGAATAAATGCAGGTGCGTCCACTAGGTCGACAGAGCGGTGCGGTACCGCCCCGGAGATCTTATTGATGTAAGAACCGCACCGCGCCGCGTTTCCGACCTAGTCGACGCACAGCATAATTTGATAATCGACATAATACTTTTTGTTATAAAGACATTATTGTAGGGCTGTACATGTTTTATGTAAATAAAAACGACACGTCTATGCCTTCTTTCTTTTTATTTAAAAAAAAATCAAAGTACTTAACAGTTTTTAGTCGAATTTTCTCCGAAAAATTAGACTTATACAGTCTATACGATAAGAGCTGCGAGAGGCGAGACCAGGGGCGCTATCCGTTTTCGGACCCGTAGAACACGATTATGTAAAAAAAAAAGATGTCTGATATATATATATATATATATATATTTTCCCGCAACCTTTTAATATGTGTAGGGCCCCCCTATGGAAGTTAAGAGATGAAATTTGGTAAGTGGGGCTTATTCCGATGCACAACAATACTATCAAAGTGGGGTCAAATTTTGGGCAAATTTTTTTTCGGACCCGACCTTTAAGGGGGTGGTGGGGGGCGGAAAAGCAATAAAACTTTTCCAAATCGGTTTTAAATAATGTTTCGGTCAATTATCTACAACATATCCAAAATGCAGCTTCCTAGGATGATATGGTGGGAGTAGAGGGGGGAAAAACGATTTTCGCTGGATCTAACAGGCCCCCAGCCCCCCAGAATTAACGTAGAGGGTTGAAATTTGGTGTGTTGATAAAGTTCGTACCTAGGTTGTGCTTTTTGGAGGTTTTAATATTTTACCCCCACCCCCCTCATTTTTAAGCTACAATTTCATGCATTTTCGACGTTTTCGAAGTTTGTACCACTCGCACAGGTCACCCGAATAAACCTAGAGGGCTGAAATTTTGTATTCGGATTGAGTTAGTATCAAGGGGGTGCCTTTTGGGGGTCTCGACTTTTAACCCCTACCCCCACCATTTTTATACCCAAAAGAACATGATTTTTCTTGTTTTTTAACAGTTTCGTTCGGGTCAAAATCTCCCCAAATAAACCTAGAGGGCTGAAATTTGGTGTACAGGTTAAGCTAATAGCCAGACACTGTTTTTTGGAGGTTTCAACTTTTAACCCTTACCCCCACGATTTTTACGCCAATATTTCCTTAATTTTTTTGCTTGTTTTCTAACATGTCTAGAGACTCCATAAGGAAACCTAGAGGACTGAAATTTTGTACGTGTATTCAGTTAGTATCCAGCTAGTACCTTGTAGGGAGTCCGCATCACTTTTCCCCCCCACTTCTCCCATTTTTACATCGGAATTGAATGCTATTGTTAAATGTGTTTTAAAAGCATTATGTTTATTCTAAATACAAGTAGGCGAATAGTAATTTTAAAAAATTTAAAAAAAAGTGAATACAATTTTTTAACAAATGAAATACATATATATTAAGTAATTTGCAAATGTTATTAAAGTCACTGTTTATTTATTTATTTAATTATTATTTAGGAATTTTGGATTTTTATTATTTATAAAATAGAAATTTTGGATTTTTTTGGAAAGAAAAAATATCTTCATAAAAGCCTTCCAGTTTACTATTTAAGTTCCTTTTTTAATATTTAAAAGTAAAACACAAAGGCAATTGGCGGATAAGCATGGATAGAAATGCCCTCGTACGAATTGTGTTGGCTTTTTCCCTGTTAACTTCTATCGGCACAAAATTGAAATTTACTGAGATTCAGCCCTTAAAAACTTAAAATCTTTTTATAAAGCCCCGATCAACCGGACACTCATTATCAGTTTTGAAACCACCAAAATTACAAATCGCTTGTGGACTTTCAATTATATTTCGCTTGTAGACACTCAATACCGAAGAAATAATTTTTTATTTTTTTTATTTTTTATTTTTATTTTTTTTGAAAGAAAAAATATCTTTATAAAGGCCTTCCAGTTTACTATTTAAGGTCCTTTTTTAATTTTTAAAACTAAAACATAAAGGCAATTAGCGGATAAACATGGGCAGGAATGCCCTCGTACGAATTGTGTTGGTTTTTGTTCTGCTACCTGTTTTCGGCACAAAATTGAAATTTACTGAGATACAGCCCTTAAATACTTAAAACCTTTTTTTAAAGCCTCGATCAGCCGAACACTCATGACCAGTTTTGAAACCAACAAAATGACAATTCGGTTGTAGACTTTCAATCACATTTCGCTTGTAAACATTCAATACCGAAGATGAAGGGGAAAATTCGACTACCGTGATGGGGCCCCGCTGCTCACGGCGTTTTTTAAATAAATAACCTTTAAAATATTTTGACACGTTTGGATAATACATATTTCTTCATCTTTTTAACGATTCTTTGATTTTCTCTGATGTTTCTAAATTTTTTTCTAGTACCTCTGTTGGTCACCCCTACCGATGTTAATTCTAAATTTAAATCCTTTGATAAGTTTATTATTAATAAACAAAAATTATATATAATGATTCGCAAAATATTAGTAAGAAATATTTAACTGAAAAATGGTAATTTTTATCACTTTACAACTTTTAACTAAAATAAAACGGTAAAAACGCACAAGTAGAAGCACACTATTTCTAACTAGGGATGGGCGATACGTATCGATACATCGTAGTATCGATACTTTTTTTTGGAACATCGAGTCTTTATATCGATACTTTTTATAGTCGATACATCGATACTCGATGTTTTTCAATCGGAACATCGACAATGTGGAAACCTCTAGGCCTCTAGGGGAAATTAATCAGAATAAAAATATTGACTCATGCGCAATAATGCTATAGATTCATTTGTGAGTTTTTTTTTATTATTATTTATTTTATCCACGAAAATTATTTATAACTGCTGAAATTTTTCCAATAAACCCATCGATTATCAATGAAAATAGTATATTACGTGATTGTAGTTGTAAGTTGCATATAAATCTTAATCGAATGTTGAAATATTTATTAACAAATAATACTGCTTAGTAAAAAATTGGACACCTGTTGTTTTGTATTCAAATTTATTTTTTTGCAATTAAAGAAAATTTAAATAACTATGGATACCTATATAAAAATTATAGCCATAAAAAACAAGCATACTCTGATCCCAACAATTTTTTTCCATGTTAAATTTTGTATGTTCTTACTTCGCTGAAACAGACTGTATAATATATAAGATATATAATATAAGAATTAATAAAAGTGTAGTAAGCTTTGGTATTTTACGTATACGTACATTGTACATAAGTGTAAAGAGCCATTTTTTGTACAGCTGGATATATAGCTGTATGCCTGTATGTAAAACGTAGCTTTCTTAGATAGTATTTTGTACAATAAACAAGCAATTTCATGGTAGTCGTAGATAAAAGTTTTTTTTTTTATAGATACACCGATATTCCGTTAACCGTACGACAATACATAAACGTCGTACCCTTAACGAAAATCATATACAGGATGTTTCTCTAGACAATTTATTTTTTAATAAAAATTAAAATATTTTTATAAAAATAAATTTTTAAGTAATATTTTCTAGCTACATAATATTTATTTCTAATTGTAAGCTTGGTAATTATAATATATATGTGTATTAATAATTTTTATTATTACTATTATCATATATTTATGTTAACTTTTAAAATAATCGCCTGTATATGTTAAAAATTTAAGATTTGTTTACATAAAAATGTTTGTTTACAATAAAAATTTTGTCACGTAGACTGTGTATGTATATACAAACACACACAAACGGTACGCATAATGGTAGTACGGATAATGAAATGACGCGGTAATATAATTTCATATATCAAAGTAAAGAAATTTCATAAAAAAATTTAAAAAAGTCATAATATTAGTAAAATAACGTAATTGAGCTCTTATTTCAAAATTACCCGCCCTTTATTAAATAATCGATACTCGGTGTGTTCGTTGCTGAGTTTTTCTGCTCAAAGTGAGCTGTTAGAGCTGTTTTTTGTTTTTAGTGAGCATGCGCAAGAACTTTTTTTATGGAATACACAAGTATTTCGTACTTTATAAAAATGTTCTTGCGCATGCGCTAACAGCTCACTTTGAGCAGAAAAACTCAGCAACGAACACGCTGACTGTCGATGTTTTTTTGGAAAACATCGATGTATCGATCCTATATTGGAAGACCCGTCGATTCTGTAGAATCGGTGTTTTTTTTTTAGTATCGCCCATTGCTACTTCTAACTGAACTTTTGAAATAAGCATCATAAGCATACTCAAACACTGTGATTAGATAAATAAATTAAAATGGTCGAACTAAATGGACATGATTGTTTTTGCTTGGAGGTATATATTTCAAATCTATTTTTTAGTGGGAAAAATTTTTTTTGGCTAAATGCAATTATCCCCTTTAAGACTAATGACGAGCTCAGCTTGTCATACTAATTTTTAGAAAAAATTCAACTAAAGAGTGTACATTGTCTTATATCGGTAACTGGAGGCTGTATAGTAAAGAGCGGTCATATTGTAAATAAATTAAACAAAACCTACCAAACTTGCAATTATACTTATAGAGATATTAAATTTTTTATCGAAAATATTGGAATATACGGCGGTACTAAAAGAGTTATTTTGACATATACATATTACTATGTGTTCCATTTGTACATAAAAATCTCAATTTTGAATTTTTGGGACAAGATCTTTTTTGCATCTCAGCTCCAGATGTATGATATCTTTTACTCCGAAAAAGTGTTTCATTCCCACGGGAAAATAAAGAACCATTTTGAGCATGTGCACACATTAAGCAAAAACTATTCAACGGATTTTTATGAAATTTGGTGTAGTAATAATTTATTACACGGGTCAACATTTAAGATACATATACATTCTACACCAGTACAGCTGGTACAGCTAGTACACAATAATTTCCTGGAAGCTACTTTATTTATCTTGATTACTTTAGATACTTACCATCATTTCTGTATTTCTTTATTCCACTATTTACTTCTGACTACTAAACGGTCCGGTTTACTTCGAATGAGATCTTAGACAGGATAAGGACTAAGTTTGAATTCACTTTGTCTAATAATCATTATTATTATATCCTGTATTTATCTATATTCAAAATAAAGAAGTATACATATAATACAGAAAAACAACCAATAAACATTCTAAAATATAAAATTATAAATTTTCTTTTTTATCGTGATCTAACAAATTCGCTAATTCAGTTGGTTCTGTGACCGGTAAACTACAAGCATAATGCCTACAAACATAGGCTGCTGGTTGTCCATTTAAAGGTCTTATACGTCCAATTACTTCCAAACGTCGATGAAGTAGAGTATTTGACGTTCTAGAAGAATCTGCTACAGCCAATATTCGGTTAGGTAAAAATCGTTCATAAACTACATTAAGCAATGCACGCGTTTTTGGGTCATCTGTAGCACCAGCTATAAAAACCTAACAGAAAAATATATTTTATCAGCTATAGTTCCAAATATGTATGCGTGTGCATATGTGTACATACTTGAGTAGGACTTTCATGATATGATATGAGACCGGATATCATTTCAGGTAGTGATATTGGTATACTATTCAATCTTTCTGAAAATGCAGCCAAAGTATCACCGGCCTTTAATTTTAAATCTTCTCGATTTAAATAGGCTGCAATACGTAACAAGTTTTGTACTGCTATACTATTTCCATTTGGTTCAGCACCATCTTGGTCTAAAATCAAATAAAAAATACCTATATTCAAAGTTTTTAGTATAAAAAAAAAAAAAAAAAAAAAAAAAACAATAAAAAATCTATGCCAAGTGTGCTTAAGACCGCACGACCGAAGTGAAAACTTCTATGCCAATCGTATTCGATAAGTACATAACGTAAATCTCGTTTGTACAAGTTGTACATATAGATTTATGTTAGGTAAACTGTCTAAATTTCTTAGTTTTCGAAAAATGTTTATGAATTAGACGTCTATTATAAAATAGATACAGGAGAATTAATAAAAAGCTAGCTGGAATAGTAAAGTTTGATCCATTTAAGTCAAATTCTCTTCCATATTATCAATACATACTACAGTCATTATTGGTCAAAACTAAAGCAACTAAAGCATATTTGTAAAAGTTGTAAAAGATGATATAGGTCAAATCATCTAAAAATGATCTGACGTCATTAACAAATGAAGCAAAATTAGACATACAATAAAAATAACAAAGGAAAAAAGACAGAAAATTAGGTTCGTCTGATTTTGCTTTATTTGTTGCATTAATTGTTGGATGACGTCAGGCAAAATTATAAGTAATTTTTATGCCTTTTTATAAGAAAGTGACATTTGACAGTCAAGTTCCAGTTTAATTAAGTTGGAAATATAAAATTTTTATTTTCTTGCAAAAACTAGCAAATGAAAATCATAATAAGTACTGGCTTTGACTGAAAGAGTCAAACAAAATATTTTAAAAAAGTACTTTTCCTTAAAAAAGAAATAAAATAAAATTTTGTACAAACAGCGTCCTGATAAATTAACATATGTGTCCAACATGAGCGCTTTAATCTAACTTCGTATCTTTTCCAAACAAAAGCTTGTACCGAATATTAATACTGATCGATTACTGATTTGGCTATAATTAATCATAACTTTTATATTTGAAATTGATTAGGTTATTTAATAAATTTTTACTGTATTTCGGTCAAATCTGTAAACAAATTATTTTTCTGTCGTGTTTAACCTTTTACTTCATCTTTTGGGATGGTGTTTTTTAAGTTTTTAATTACCGTATTTTCCGGAGTATAACACGCAGCGGTGTATAACGCGCACCCAAACTTTGGTAATAAAACAATGATTCATATACCATTTTATATATTAATTTTATGTTTTTGTATATTTTATTTTTTTTATTCTATCTTATTAAATTTGTAATATTGTTAAATTTTCTTTCATTTTTTTACTTATTTGATAATCCACTTACTAATGACAAGAGAATATACACTCAGAGGCACGATTAACCGCCCACTTGAATTTACTGATGTAACTTCAAAAATTTATTTTGGTATGACTTTTTTTCTTGGCAGTAGTTACTATAGATTGAATAATTTCAGATGAAAAAAATGAAAAATTAATTTGTCTTTGCTATAAATCTTTAATAATGAAAAAAAGTTTAAAATTATCGATTAATAAACAAAAACAAAGGTTATGATAAACAATCTTAAACTCATTGTTAACATTAAAAACCTAAATTTTAATATCGGGTATTGCTTCCTCTGGCTCTTATGACCTCCTCCAGTCGATTTGGAAGACCATCCATTGTCTTGAATGTCTGACTGAGGTATATTCTCCCACTCCTCAACTACAGCAATGTTCAGCGTATTAATGGAAGGAGCCGGAACCCAACTTCATACCCGCCTTTTGAGGTTGTCCCAAACGTGTTCGATTGAGTTTAGGTCCGAACTACCAGCTCGCCATGGTAGTCGCATTATACCCACGGCATCAAGGTACTCCGTAATCACTCTAGCGACGTGTGTACGAGCGTTGTCGTGCATTAAAAGAAAATCATCTCCAATAAATGAGACAAATGGGATGACATGAGGTTCTAAGACCTCTTCTACCTCTGAACATTTATGCTGGTTCTATCAAACACAACTAACTCTGTACGAGCCTCATAAGAAATGCCTCCCCATACCATTATCGAGCCACCTTAATAACCCATGGTTTCGATAACAGCACACTGTGCAAACCTTTCACCGTGGCGTCGGTACACGCGCTGACGTCCATCGGGACCTCTTAGAACTTAGAGCTACTCTCGACTCATCAGAGAAGAGAACGTTCTTCCATTGCTCCATGGTCCAGTTTCTATATTATTGAGCGAGTCTAAGTCTGGCTCTTCAGTGCTCTGTGGTCAACGCTGGAACTCGAGCTGGCCGGAATCCAGTCAAATTATGCTCTGCAATCCTTCTTCTTATCGTTCTAACGCTAACGCTTACATTACGCACTTCAAATAGGCGATTACGAGCCTCGAGAGCCGTAGTAAATCGATTTCGTAGAACGTTAGACACAATGAACCGGTCATCCCTTTCAGAAGTGCACCGTCTACGATCTTGCCCCGGTCTTCTTGTGTAAAATCCAGTTTCTCTGAATCGTCGGATGGCATCACGTATCGTAGTTCGAGCATATCCCATTATACGACCTATCCGACGCTATATCCAGCATCTGAAAGCGCCACCGCTCTGGCTGCCCCAGCTGCATCCAATAGTATTTTATTGAATAAAAAGTAACTGACACACTCTGACACATCTTAAGAACAAAGAAATTTGTCTAAAAACTTCACAAGCAAAACTTTGTGTATGCACGAAACGATCCGTTTGAAAGTCAATATTCGACTAAACTCAGTGAAGGAGACTTACACTTGAAGCTTTCTTTAAAAAAGGGGACATAAATTGTCCAAATTTATCATAAACTACCCACTTAACAAATCTGTCATTCAACATAAGTATTTAGTTATTGTAAACAAAGTTATGGCACTTGCGCCGGGTGGGCGGTTAATTGTGCCTCTGAGTATATAATATTAAAATAAAAACCACAGAATAATCAGAAGCCAAGTTGCTATCTCTGCACTAGTGATACCAATGTAGACAAAAAATCCCCTCTATTTCCCACCACTATGCTGTGTAGGTACACACTGTGTGTAGTGGTGTTGGTTTGATCTTTGCAACTATGTTAGTTGTCACAGACACAATTACAAAACACGTATTGTCGGACGGAGCAAGGTGGGGTCCAAGCTAACAATGGTCCAACAATACATAATAATGCGTTGTGCATTGAGTGACCGATACCGACTAACTAAATGCCCTAAGCGGTATCAAGCACACACTGGCACACTGCTATCCACAGTTTTCTACAAACACGCTTAGGGCTTGATAAAGATCGTTATACTTTTTTCTGTTTTATATCCGGCGTATAACGCGCATCACGAAATTTGGACAATATTTTTGGTGTTCAAGGTGAGCGTTATACGCCGGAAAATACGGTATTTATTTTTTACTGAAGTATTTGTGAAGATCAAATTTAAATCCTGCTAGCTGATTAAGTTAATATTTTAAGAACAAACCTTCTTTAAGTCTTAATATAACATCTGAAGTTTCAGCTGCACTTTGAAAATAACCCCCTTTTTCTGTATCCCAAAATAAGTTATTTTGTTGTTCTTGTAATTGTTCAGCCCACTGTAACCAATCAACATTTAATGTTGCTTCATACAGATCTAATAACGCTTGTATAAGAAAAGCATAATCTTCCAAAAATCCTGATATTGGATTCATACTAAAATTAGACACAAATAAAAATATTAAAAAATTTAAATGAGTCTATACGTTGTTGAAATAAACTACACTAACATTTGTGTAATTTCATTTTCAGATCCTACGTAACAGCTTCGAAGAAGTTTATTATCATTTTCGTTGTATAATTCTTTTTTGATGAATTCGGCAGCCAATATGGCACGATCAATATATGTTTGTTCTTTTAGAACTAAACCAGCCTTAGCAAAACCGGATATCATCAAACCATTCCAAGCCGTTATTATTTTCGAATCTAGATGTGGTCGAGGTCGCTTGGATCGATAATCAAAAAGCAATTGTTTCGATTCATCTAATATTTTATTGACATTATCTACACTTAATTTAAAATGTTCAGCTGTTTTTTCTACCGAGCCAAACACAATTAAAACATTTTTGTTTGTTAATTCGCCATGAATATCTTGCCGCTTATCAACATTACCATTTTGTTTAACATTATAATGGAAACAAAACACGTCTGAATATATAATATTTTCAAGTTGCATTTTTCCTAGTAAACTAACAATTTCATCATACTCCCACACATAGAAAGCACCTTCAACCTTTTTCGTGCAACTTGGGCTTGGATACGAATCAGCATCTTCAGCACTATAAAACCCCCCTAATTCATGACTTAAATCGCGCGATACATATCGTAAAATACCTTTAGCAACATCGGCAAAAAAACTGTTCTTTGTAACTAAATAAGCATCACAATACGACACCACTAACTGTCCTTGATCGTAAAGCATTTTTTCGAAATGTGGGACGTGCCATTTATTATCGGTCGAATATCTGGCAAAACCATCACCCACGTGATCATAAATACCACCTTTTGCCATTTTTTTCAAAGTATATAAACACATTTCTAACGCTACATCGCCTTGTTCCGTGTCTTTATATTTTATATAAAAATGAAATAGAAAATTAAAATTGGATGGTTGAGGAAACTTTGGCTGTTCGTTCCATCCACCAAATTCACTTTCATAATTACTAACGTACTGAGCGAAACATTTTTTCATCACATCTAATGAAGGTACATCACCCGGTTTTGGTGTTTTAAATTCACTTGCTGCAGCTTTCTGTAACGATTCTAATATAGTCTGTCCCATTCGTTCAATAACTTCCGGTTTCTCACGCCACGTAGTGGCTATTTTGTTCAACAGTGTTTTGAATCCAATTTGATATTTGGTGTCTTCTGGTGGGAAGTATGTTCCACCGGTTATTGGTTTTAAATCGGGCGTTAAAAAGACTGACATTGGCCAACCACCGCGATACGTGGTAGCCTGAATAAATGTCATGTAAATTTTATCAACATCCGGCCGTTCTTCACGATCTACTTTAATATTTACAAAATGTTCATTCATAATAGCGGCAACTGTTGGATTTTCAAAACTTTCTTTTTCCATTACGTGACACCAGTGGCACGTTGAATATCCAACGGACAAGAATATCATTTTATTTTCTCGTTTAGCTTTCGTAAATGCTTCTTCGGACCATGGATACCAATCGACCGGGTTATGCATATGTTGTCGAAGGTACGGTGATTTTTCTAATGCAAGACGATTAGTCTTTTTACTAACATTGTCGTTAGATGATGTTACATTCGAGGTACTGTCACTTGATGATGCCATGTTTCTGTATGAACAAACTGTTGCGATATTATAGGATGCTGTAATAAAACTGTCAATTTTAAAATTATTACAAATTTTGACGATATAAAATTACTCAAAAAAAAAAAAAAAAAAAAAAAAAAACTAATACAAACCAATAACTCTGTTTTGTTTTAAATTTTTCAAAATTATTAATGCTGCAATTTATTAAGGTTGGAGAAGTAATATTTACATTATTATTCACTACAGACCAAGATTCTGTTGATGACAGCCTACGTCTAAAAGTCTGTACAAAGGGATTTTGGATGACCCTTATTACATTCATATCCCGACTGTCATCTGTGTTTTAATTATTTTCTATATCCAAAATTTAGTCAGTTATAACTTACGACATTCAAATAATTGAAATACATTTTTTTTTCTTTGGAACTAATAAATTAAAGTGAGGTTATAAATTAATAAGGATTGTACGATTGATACAAATTTTCAGTAACGTTTTTATGCAGAATAGATCCTTTAATACTCTTTGTTATAGAAGTATATAATTACAACCAAAATTTATAATTTTTTTAATTGTTTACAATTCTACCAATTTGTTCGACCTATAGTTATATACAAATACACATTTTTATTAGAGCAAACATACAGGTGTCATAATCACGAGTAAATAGACTAATTAAACGTATTACAATAAATATCATAAATATGCTGAAAATGTAAAAATAGGTCAAGGATAAAATAAAATTGCTTGGGGCCATAAATAAATGTACGGAAAATTGTCTCCATGGAAAATATACAGTGTGTTCCATTCAGCCAAGGGGTCAAACTAGTATGTCTACCTACCGTCTACCAAACTGTCTCCGCTGTAACCAACGAGTGACGTAACACAGCGCCATACGACCAAAACACATGATGTATGGACACGAATATACCAATGTGTTAGTATGATATGTTGACGATGATGTATGCAGTTCGCATACATATAGTATATACTATGATGGCCACCGTATGTTACCGCCAGTCAACAATTAAAAATAAATTTATTTATTTTAAGAAAGATATCCCTTTACTTTGAAAACTTTTTTGTTCAATAGAATTTTTACACTTAAATACGACACACTTCATATTTTTTTCTGTTTAAATTTCACGAGTTGATTAAAAAAACATGATATTTATTATGACGTGAACACCACGACGGTCAGTAACAGACTAAATCAGTAGTGGTGTAAATTGCTACTTATTGCAACTTTCGGATTACACTTTTTATATGTAGGCTTGATCTGTCTCATTTGTGCATTCAGCAAACACAAGCAACATTTATGCAACAAACGTGTGTCTGTGGCATAGGGAAAAAAAATGCCAACCAAATTTTAGTGATTTTTGTACTTCCTTTTTTCACAAAAAAACTTTTTTTTTTAAATTTTATTGCAAAACTAACCTTTAACTGCTTTTAACTAAATTATACATGTAATTGTGAACCACAGAAAATATATCAAACAGATTTAATCTATTTTTTTTTAATATGTAGTAACTTTATCTATGCTGCCCTCTGCCGAGACACACTAAAAGTCATTGTTCCATTTATGAAATCAGTAACAGACACAGTATGACACAGTGTCATGCACTGTATAATATTCTTTAAGTGGGTGCCAGCACGGAGGTATGTGGAGATGGCATTTCGTATGTGTGAATATTACAGAGATGAAGCATTACACAACATTTACAATCGCATACGTACCTAAAAAATACCATTGTGATCTCTTAACAATTTTAAATAGGGGATATTTTTATAAAAGTAATATAGGGAACAAAGGAATATTTAGAAAAGTATTTGCCAATAACAAAAACTGTTTTTGGTTTTTTGATGTTTTTTAATGAAAATAAGAGTTATATGTATAAAAAAAATACATAAAAAATATATACATAAAAAAATTTTCTTTAGACACCCATGTGTATAACATTATAAAATGGCGGATACCCATATTTAATTTTTAAAACATGATTTCTACTCATCTGTGAAACGTAATTGGGTTTTTTCCTTCTGTTTTTACTCTATTGTTGCTTTTGCACGATAAAACACAACAATTAACCATTTTGGTTTCCGATGGAAAACGTTGTAGCCAGTTTTAATTTCACGACAACTTTTCAGACACCCCACGTGACGCACACACACAACTAAACAATGACAGAAGGAACACCAGTGCTTGGCTTCAGATCATTTAACAAAATGACTAGTCCATATACGTCCATGGCTGCCAGATATTTAGCACCCATTATTGAGTTCTTGCAATTTTTTAATTTGCAATCGTTTGATGGTCCTTTGATGGTGTATAATGGTCTATTTTTATCGTTTGATCGTAAATTGTTTATTTAAAAAATTAATTTAAAATAATTGGAAATTTTTTTTTTATTTAGCACCCCATTTTTTCAAAATATTTTTTTTTTTATATATATTTTGATTTAAAATCGTTTGCGGGTTAATGGTAGTTAATTAATAGTACTCTCTTATCATTATTTATTGAGTAATCATCAAAAATATTTACTTAAGTCATTCATACCCAAAAGTAATAACACTATATATACATATATAGAAGAGCATTCACTTAAGTTATAGGATTTTTTCTTAGCAAGTGGTTATTGTTGTGAAGAGTTCAGAGGGCAGTATAGTAGCACTGCACAACAAATTTGAAAAAATGGTAATTGTAGAAGCTAAGTGAAGCTAGCGCCTCGAAATTTTTTTTCTTTTTTGATGTTTTTAATTTTTTACTCTTTAATTATATAATTAAAACAAAAAAGAATTTGGCGCTTCGATAGGGCAAATTTAAAAGTATTAGGAAAAAATATTTTGATGAAAAAAAACTTTTTTTATTGTTTTAATGCTAATTTATATGTCAAAATGTTTAAATAATATATATAATGATAACTTACTATTGCTAAAAGATACAGCTAAGGCAATTTTATATTCGGAAAGGGCATTTGAAGGGCAATTTTTTAAGCTATCACACGTTAATTTAGAAGTTGTTTTAGAAAAGAAAAAAAAATTGTCGCGGCGCCAACGTCGCGTAGCTATGGGATCTGTCGAATGGCGGTATGACATCTGGTGTTGAAAGATCAGATTATTCTTAAAGTGCATTTGTTGCAATGTCATTTATGAGCTGAATTTTGTAAATCTGAAAATACATACAATTGATTTGATTCTTCCATTCATTTATAATTGTACAGTTGTTTTATGACGTTTACTATTTAAATTTGACGTTTGTATACTCTAAATTGTAATATTCATTAACTCATTCATCCATTTTTTCATATTTTTACCACATTTTAACTGTTTTACAGATGTAAAATTTTCTCTCCTTCAACAAAATCTCTTTGTTTTGGACTTCTGTTAACCCAATACAAACAGTTCTAATATTTATCATTTTTTCTTAATATAACACTGGTTACTATATATAAAACTAATGTTAATGCACTTTTTTGTCAGCCATTTTTCTGAAGCTCCTCCTTTTGGACAGTTCCCAATAGAACTTATTCTACTATTTTCGAAGTTTATAATTTGTAACATTTCTATAGTAACAATTACAAAAAAATTCTATCAGGAAATTTTCATTTTTTTCGAATTATTTATGAGAAATTCGTCTATTTTTTTGAGTTCAATATTCAAATTAATAATTTTACTTAATTATTATTGGAGGTATGTATAATTAAACATTTATTAGTTAATTTTTATTTGAAAATAATTACTTATTTTATTATCACAGTAAATTAATTAGACAATAAAATACATTTTATCTGTTGCAGAAAAATGGGAGTACACTTGTCAAGAATTAGAATCAGTGTTAGTGATATTCATTTACAAAATATTTGATTAATGTACAATTTTTAATAAAAATAAATTTACCTTTTTTTAAACAAATATATGAGTTTATAATTATTGTATGGGTTTTAAACTTGAAAAACTGATCAAAATAAAATGCAATTAGGAGAATTTTAGTGGATTATCTTACTAGTAGTAACCTACATTATCGGATAAGGCTAAAGATAATTTAAAAATTTAAAGTTATTATAGTGACATCTATGTTCTTCTCAAGTGTATTACGCACGATGATAACGACAATGGTGACATCTATACCCGCTGCCTCCGTCCATAGAGAGGTAATAGAGGGTAAAAAAAATGCTGGCGTTCAAAACGAAAATTTTGTTAGCCTAACGTTAGCTAACGGAGCTTTCACCATTACAAACCAGAGGGCACGCATTCAAAAATTAACGTACATTATATATTAAACAACAATTTCTAACATGGTGACTGATTATTTTTATTCCATAATTTTTTAATGTGGCTGTACTTCAGAAATTAAGTATTTATACGGTGAAAAACCATGAAAAATAATTAACGTGCATTAATTTTTTAAATCAGAGCCCTCTGGTTTGTAACGGTGGAAGCTCTGTTAGCTAACGTTAGGCTAACAAAATTTTCGTCTGGAACGCCAGCAATGTATTGAAATTGGCTATCTTCTGGAAATAAAATTGTGGTGTATTTTATCTATGGTTCTGATTAATGAAGTTATTGACGATTTTATTAGACTGTTGACGATTTATTGATGATTGTTAAAATAATTTTATTATTTGTTTTGTTATAATTATAAACAATTTAAAAATGTTGAATGTTAAGTTGGAGAATTGGCGACGCAAAGATTACGCGAGCGCTCCTGGTTTTTTAAATTAGAAGCTGTATCAAGTAAAAATTTTTGTATACGTTTAATTGGTGATAGAAATATGTACTATACAAATTATGCGCGGATTACTAGATTTCTTATCATTCATTAATCGTATACGTATATTTTTACTTGATGCTAGTTCTAATTTTACCACTAGAACGCAAGTGAGAATCTTTGGAGCATTCGAAACGCACCTAGCCAAAGTGTCTTGATCTTACTTTTAAGAACATTACACTTGTTTTGAAGTGTTTCTGTCTTACTTTGGAGATATTTGTATATTCCTGTCTCACTTTCCATGTTCTTGAGAGAAGTGTGAAGGTATGTATACGATGTGATACGATGATTCTAACATACATAGTTTATATGTAATCAAGTAATAGCGTTCGGTATACATACCTTCACCCTTCTTTCAAGAACATGGAAAGTGAGACAGGAATATACAAATATCTCAAAAGTAAGACAAAAGCACTTCAAAACAAGTGTAATGTTCTTAAAAGTAAGATGAAGGCACTTTGGCTAGGTGCGTTTCGAATGCTCCCTGCATCGCCAATTTTATTTTTCTTCTACTTCTTTTTAGTCGAATTTTCTCCGCAAAATTAGACTTATACAGTCTATACGATAAGATCTGCGAGAGGCGAGAGTAGGGGCGCTATCCGTTTTCGGACCCGTAGAACACGAATATGTAGAAAAAAAATGTCTGATATATATATATATATATATATATATATATATATATATATATATATATATATATATATATATATATATATATATGTAGGGCCCCCCTATGGAAGTTAAGAAATGAAATTTGGTAAATGGGGCTCATTTTCGAGGCACCTCAGACTATCAAAGTGGGGTAAAAATTTGGGCAAATTTTTTTTCTGACCCGACCTTTAAGGGGGTGGTGGGGGGCGGAAAAGCAATAAAACTTTTCCAAACCGGTTTTAAATAATGTTTCGGTCAATTATCTACAACATATCCAAAATTTGCTTTACAGCATGACAAGGTGGTTTGTCCATTAACTCTACCATATTTAAAGGTGTTTTGTCTGTTGGATCATAAGACATGTACCACATGATACACTGAATGTTGAACTGTAATGACTGCCCATACTTCACATTACATGAATATTTTATTTAATAACTGCAAACACATTCATTTATTAGAAAAATTGTAAATAAAATAATACAAAATCACGTTGAATTATCTTTTTAAAATTAAAAATTAATAAAAACAGCATTGAGGACGTATTTAGCGCATTTAGTATTCAACTTTGGGGAAACAAGGTTAGAACGTCAAAAGAATCCGTCAAAAAAAGAACGTCGGTCGTTGTCATGTACTACATGTCTTACCAGCCTATTTACAACTCACTTTTTTTTGTTTGAGTGCAAAGAGTTAATATGGCGGGTCACGCGTGAATTCACGATTTTGGCACATTTCTAATATATTTAATCAAAATTTTGTCTATTAATGATCGTGTTCCATACGGTACTTGACTGTATTTAAAATTTGTGTCAAATGTTAAATAATTCTATACATTATCATTACATATGTCCAATTTTAATGATGAAACATAAAAAGATTTGATAACTATTTAGAAATTTTATTTTAAAAATCGCCATTTTTTAACAAATATTCAAATTAGTGAAAACGCGCCATTTCTTGAAAATGACGTAACATTTTGTAGCTAGATATGTTGATTTTGATAATTTTCATCGATGAGATAAAATTGTGTTTTCTTTTGAATATTTCTATTAGCTCATATAATAATCGACCAGAATTCAAATAAATACTTGCTTTTACTTTGACTTTTTATGAATATAATCAAAGTTTTGAGGTTATAAATATTGACATTGACGTTTAGTTGCTTCAAACTGTGACGTCACTATAGCGAGGTGTTTTCCCCCGCCTTTTTCTCATTTAAAATTGTAGGGTTACTTTTTTTGATGATTTTTTACAGAATCTGTCGAAAATAAAAAAATCACTTAACTGACATGGAAAAACAATGCTTTTAGAATATTTTCGTAACTTCAGTCAAGAACCCTATTAGCAAGAAACAAACGACACTGTGTAACACAATGGATAGGAAAAAATTAATGCCAACCAAATTTTCATGATTTTGTACCTTCTTTTTTTTTAAAAAAAAAAAAAACTATTTTTATTTAAATTTTATTGCAAAACTAACCTTTTATCTGCTAATTATACATGTAATTGGGAATCATAGAAAGTATACCAAGCAGATTGAGGCTAAGCGCGCACTACGTTTTTTTTTCCGCTCGGCGTTTTTCCACAAAAGCTGAAAACGCGTCATCAGCGCGCACTACGTTTTTTTTTTTTTTCAGTAGCGGAATTGGCTGGACTTAAAATTATTTCGAAAATGGACGTTCGATAAGCTTGTTGCACTGGTGTTTTACGTTAGCAATATGACGTTATAAAATTAAAATTAATTTTAAAATAGTTATGTAAAATTCTGAATGTTTTAATATTAATAATTTTTTATTTTTAAAGTATTATTAAGAAATAAAAATGATTCAATATTAATTATCAAAATATGTCAAACTTATGAAGAGTTTTCTATTTTCTTCCATCATTTAGGCTAAGCGCGCACTACGTTTTTCCGCCGCTGTTTTTTTTTTCAGCAAAAAAATGTGAAGCATTATACTCCATATAAGCGAACGCACTACGTTTTTTTTTCAGCGGCGGAAAAAAAAAATGCAAAAAGTTACATTTTTTTTTTGCTGGAAAAAAAACGCGTCATTTTTGTAACACGTATAAATATAATTATGACAACACGCGCACTTGCGTAAATAAGCAAGCGGTTTTTTTGATTAGTGTGGTTATGTATCATATTATGATGCACTAATACACAACAGAAATGTATGTAAAATAAAATTTTAGTCAAAGTATCGCCAGATTTGGAATTTTAATAGAAAATTTGACGAAGAAAATTATATATGAAATAGACAAAAGCCCCCCAGTATTGGATAAAATTCTAATATTAAGGTATTTAAGAATATTGTAAATGTTTTTGGCGAGAAGTTTGTTAAAAAATAACTAATAAATTGGACTGCATTACAGATAAGAAAGGTAATTTAGGTTTTGGTAAATAAATCTTTCTACAAATATAATTATCTGAAAAGAAGATTGGTTAAATCCTTTGTTAAATATGTAAATGGGAAAAGCGGGAAAAAATGAGAATCCATTCATAAGTTTGACATTTTAATAATTAATTTTGAATTATTTGTATTTAATTATAATAATTATGTATTTTGAAAATAAAATGTTTTAATATGTTTATTGTTTTGTATTTTTATTTATTTAGTCATTAAATTATACAGAATTTTGCGTACAAAAAGTATTTTTGATTTTATAATGTTGTTGCCATTGTAAAGCCCCAGTAAAAGAAGCTTAACGAACGTCCTGATTTTGATAAAATAGTTAATTTAATAAATTGGACTGCATTATAGGTAAAAAAGATAATTTAGATCTTGGTGAATGAATATTTTTACAAATTTAATTATTTAAAAAGAAGAGTGGGTACTATCTAAAATATGTAAATGGTGGAAGAAAATGGAAATGTGTTCATAAGTTTGACATATTTTGATAATTAATATTGCATCATTTTTTATTTCTTAATAATATTTTAAAAATAAAAAAGTATTAAAATTAAAACATTCAGAATTTTACATACTTTAAAATTATTTATAATTTTATAACGTCATATTACTAATGTAAAGCACCAGTGCAGCAAGCTTAATGAACGTCCATTTTCGAAATAATTTTAAGTCCCGCCAATTCCGCTACTGAAAAAAAAAAACGTAGTGCGCGCTGATGACGCGTTTTCAGCTTTTGTAGAAAAACGCCGAGCGGAAAAAAAACGTAGTGCGCGCTTAGCCTAATGCTTCACATTTTTTTGCTGAAAAAAAACAGCGGCGGAAAAACGTAGTGCGCGCTTAGCCTAAAGCGGGTTCTACACGATGCTACGAACGTTCCTTCCAACGTTCGATCGAACGTTTGAGGCAATTAAGTTCGATAGTTGATGCGACGAATGTATCTGCTACACGGTGAATCGAATGTTTGATCCAATACGAATGATGATGTGTTGGTACTCAGTCGACAACGCTGTTATCTGTCTGATGTTATCTCTAATGTTATACACTGATGTTGTCTCTCTTCACATGAACGAGTCGTGCGCAACCAACGAACGCAACCAACATTGACCTTCAAACGTTCGAAGCATCTCTTTGACTCGGTGCAAGATTACCGACATCGAACGGGACACGACCAAATGCGAATGTTTGACGCTCGACATTGGACACTCGTAGGTTCGAACAACGGCTACACGATGCTATGAACCATCCAACGTCGAATGTTGGAGGGTGTTCGTAGCATCGTGTAGCAGCGGCATAAGAGACATCTAAAATACGCTTCCGTGTCAAGACCTGTATACACGATCGTGGCCTAAAGCATGGGAAAAAAATGCACTATCTAGTCGTCTGTGTGTTCTAAATGGAACACACTCAGTGAGACAGTAATGTGTCAGCTGACTGATAGTTGACGAACTTCTGGTCGATCAGCAAAGTATAATCGCGTAAACGCATGTCAAAACTTTCAGTTTCCTTTTCCTTTGGATATTGGAGTGTTCAGTGTAATCATTTAGTTGTTCTGACTTTCTTTATTGTGAAAATTCTGACGGGCTAGGTAAGTTTATGCATTTTACTAAATGGAAATATTTAATTAATTTGTAAGAAACTTTTATTATAATAATTATAAATTAATAATTATTGTATTTTTTCAAAGGATTATTAAAATTTATTTAGAATTGGGTTACTAATACATCTAAACGGTATTTTTAATTTTCTTGAAAATGTAACCTCTTTTATTTGTTGTATACCACATGTTATCAAATACAGAATACAGTTTTCATTTTGTTAAATCTTTTAATTTGGTTGTTTTGGTCAAGGTTTTGACATAAAATACCATGCCGCCTTTTTTTTTTTTTATAAGTGTAATTTTTATTTTTAAATTGTAACAGAACTTAGAAATTGAAATAAAAATCAACTCATTGAAAGTATTCATGTCAAGGGCCTAGGGCTTGGTGTCCATTCAGTTGTTGGACATAATTTATTAAAAAATATTTTTAGAACGCTTACCCTAAGTAATCTAACTGATTCTAACCTAGTCTATTTTTAGATGTATTTACAGATAAGCCTTACTTTCTGGGCAAGAATGTTAGCATCCAATCTAATTGATTCTTATCTAGTAAGGCAAAATTAACATCTTGAATAATCCCCGTAAGAATTGATTTAGTGTTCTTCGGATTCATGGCAAGATCACATTACAATATATTCGAATAAAATCGTATAAATTTAGTCAATACCTAATAAGGATGTTGAAAAATAATGTTTTATGCTTAGGTTGAGTTTCAATAGCTCGTCACAATGGTTAACGGTCGAATTCCGTCAGTTTTTTCCAAGACATACGTAACTCCTCGACGACCATATGAAAAAGCACGGTTAGATCAAGAATTGAAAATTATCGGCGAGTATGGCTTAAGAAATAAACGTGAAGTATGGAGAGTAAAGTACACATTAGCAAAAATTCGAAAAGCTGCACGAGAATTACTTACGCTTGAAGAGAAAGATCAACGTAGACTTTTTGAAGGTAATTTGGTTTTAAAAGATTGTAACTGACGAAATCAAAAACTAATGCATTTGGTCTCCATAAAATAAAAAGTATTGTGTTTTAATTTCAGGTAATGCTCTTTTACGTCGTTTAGTTCGTATTGGCGTATTAGATGAAAGCAGAATGAAGCTCGATTATGTATTGGGTCTTAAAATCGAAGATTTCTTGGAACGAAGACTTCAAACACAAGTTTTCAAACTTGGATTAGCTAAGTCAATCCATCATGCGCGCGTCTTAATTCGCCAAAGACATATCCGGTAAATATGGACTTTAAATATGATATTTAAGGAAACATTCAACATGCCTTTCATTCTTTCACAAAGGCCACTTATACATAATGTATAACGCCTTGAAATTGACTGAATTCATGCAAGTTAATTATTTATTCAGAAGGTAATTTAAATAAGGTAACAAATTTCTGTGAGGTAATACACTGAAGAATAGAAATTTAAATTTGATAATAAGTCGTCATGATGTCTTTTTTATTGCCTAAGACTATATGGTCATAGGGCGTCCGACTCTTCCAGGATTTTTAACACTGGCGTGCACTGTAATCGGTCACAGTGAGGCCGATCTACACTGGCGTGAACCGTTAAATTCCAACGACCAAAATTAAACAAATTTGATTTTTTCGACAGTGCACGTCAGTATTGTATAATACACCAAGACCTCGCTTTGCGTTTTTTCGAAGTTGCGTCGCTGCTGAATTAGTACCAATTTTCACTGTGCGTCGTTGAATTTTCGAAGTTGCGTTGTTTTGGGTTCGAGTCTTTAATTTTTTTTTCGAAATTTTTTGAAATTTCCTTTTTTTTCTAAAAGATAGTACGACTTTTTTGTAATATGGTGGATATGTATCTATTGATGTTGTAATAAAGATTGATAATAGATGGCAACTACTTTGAGCGGCTTGGTATAAAACTAAAATAAATGTGTATTACGAAATTAATTAAACACAGTGATTAATTTTTACTTTGTTTTTATAAATTAATTGATTATTTTATTTTGTTTTAATTGAATTTGTTTTTTTTTTTTGTTTTTTTGTTTTTTTATATGTATGTAATAAAATTTTATATTATTTTTGTTTTTTAAATGTTTACATACTTTGTTCAATTTTCTTTTTAAAAAGTAGTATTTTCGTAACCCTGAAACCTATCTTCGATCTTTACATGGTTTTCTATAAAAAATCATAATTCACTTTGCGTCGTGTTTTTTTGGAACGTAACTACGACGCAAATCGAGGTCTTGGTGTATGCATAAATAATAAATTTGAAATCATCTGTCATTTTTATAATTTATTGGACTTATCGGAAATTTTGTCACATTGTTCCACTAAAGGCACAGATTGTTGTAGAATTTTTAATTTATTTTGTAAATTTCATTAACTTTTATATATTTATTTTTCGTCGCAGAAAATTAATATTTTTAGGAAAGGGTTTTCTAAATATGAATTTGGTTTTCTGTTTTCACTTTATAATCATATTAACAATACAATTTTTAAATTATACTAAAACAAGGTGTCCATATTCTGAAAGGTCAGGGAAAATCAGGGATTTCACGAAATGTTCTGGAAAGTCAGGGAAAATAGGTGATAATATATTTCCCAATGATTGTAAATGAAGAAAAATGTTTGTGTTCACAATTATGCTTACGAAAATATATCACGTAAATTATAATAAAGACTCACGGATATTTTTATTTTCTTTGAATTAATTCAATAAGTAACATAAAATTGTATTTTAATTTTTAATTGTTTATTTGAATGTGAAAACACTAGTCTTCATTTTTGTGACGTCATTTTTTTTACGTCAACTTCAACGCCCTCTATACTAGTGAAAAAAATTATAATTAAAGGGAAAAAATTTTTTTCTATAAGTTACATGTAAAAAAAAATTCCCTAAAAATAATTTTTTCACTTAAAAAAAATTATTTAAAGTCTTTTTTTAACTTCACTCGCTACTTAATAGTACCTTAAATAATCTTGCAATTTGTTTTTGATCGTGTCAACTACCGCATTCGGGGTCAATACGTAAATAATTTGTTGAAATAGTTTTTTATGTAGTTAATTTAGCTTTACCCAATCCCTTAATTTCAGTCTCACACGTATCTATTCGATAAAATAAAAAATTATGTAGGTATATATTAAAATTTAAATAAAAATCGTGTGTTTGGACATTTATATTTCTAACCATTAATTGGAAACAAAAAAGTAATGGTCAGGGAAAATCGAACCTAAGGTCATGGAAAGTCAGGGAAAAGCCAGGGATTCTTTTTTATCATGGGCTGTGGACACCCTGTTAAATCAAAGTTTCACCGTTACACTGACATTCACGGACACAGTGTGACCATACAACTCGTCCGTATACAGCACTTATTCCCAAATGGACCCCCACCCCCTCTCACCATTTTTTTCTTTTTCAAACAAAAAAGATCGTGCTGTATTGTGCTAGACATGTGCCATAAATGAAAAAAAAATTGAAAAGAAAGTAATTTTTACAGTCAAAAATTACTTTTAGGCATAAAGTTGGCCCCACCATTTCTTTCCCTCTGCTCTAATTAGTACATTTCTATTTATCTATTTATTTATTTTTTTTTATTATATAATTCCTCTGTATCGTGTAATTAATTTTCAGTAATAACTTCTATTTATTTTTATTGTGTTTTGTAAAGTATGAGTTTATCTTCGAAAAACGAAAAAAAAATTACCAATAAATTTTAAGAATATAGTTAAAATATCAACTTTACAGTAGAGAGTAAAAACTAAAATGAAATGCAGGCAACATCAGTTTATTTGAATTATCTTTGAGAATAGTAATTCGTATATTGGATATACTGATTTTTTTTTTTTGTTTAACAGCGTTCGAAAACAAGTTGTAAATATTCCATCATTTATTGTCCGACTGGATTCCCAGAAACATATTGACTTCTCTTTGAAATCACCATTCGGTGGTGGTCGTCCAGGTCGTGTTAAGAGAAAGAACTTGCGTAAAGTTGCTAGTGGTGGAGCAGCTGCAGAAGAAGAAGAAGATTAAATATATTATGTACATTTATTATGCTATGTATCTTTTTGTACACTGGCGTAAGAAATAAACTATTATATAATAATATATGTGTTATTGTTGTGTATAAAAATCTGTTTTACAAAAAAATAATATTCTTTTCGTTATGTGCGTTGAATGCTGAATTAATGCTGTGAAAATTAGAATTATAATATCTTCTGTCATTAATAAGTATTATCAAATACGTAAAAAGTCAAGAAACTCTTTTTTTTTTACTTCTTTTTTCTTGATTGGCGAAAATTAATTGGTCGCATAAATCTCTGAAAGATAACAACGCAAAGTATTTTAATCGAGTTTTCTTATTACGATTGAAAAGGTCCTCCATTGGAAGCGAATATGTGCGAAATTTGACGAATACACAAGAAACGGACGAACGATCCAAACAGCTGTGAAGCAATACATCCTCGTCCATTGAAGCCGTCTCTCTTAGGGATGTCGGAAATGCAAAAAAGTTCGATATTTTTTGGAAATATCAATATCGATATTAAAATTTCCATAAAAAATATCGATATATCGGTACGTTTTCAAAGAGAATAAGAATGCTTTAAAAGTTAATATATTTATACTAATATACGTTAATTGTCTTACATTACGAGGTAAATGCCATAAGACAATAGTGAACTTTTTTTTTGAACGATCTATAAAATGTAATTCCTTGAATAAAACATTAGTAAAAAGTACAAATTTTTGTTTATCGGCCTGAAAAAAATATCGATTTTTATACATTTTCGATAGTTGAAATTTTATATCGATAAGTTGATACATCGAAAAATTAAATATCACCCAAAAATATCGATGCATCGAAAAAATATCGATGTATCGATATTTTTTCAACATCTCTAGTCTCTCTCAATGGACGAGGATGTATGCTTTCACAGCTATTTGGATCGTTCGTCCGTTTCATGCGTACTTGTCCAAATGTCCAAATTAAATTTCGCACATATCCGCATCCAATGGACATCTAGCCTTGCCGTGGCAGGAGGGTAAAAAAATCTCGTTTTGAAACTCAGTATTTAACAAGTCCAGATTAAAAATAAAAAAATAGTAAGAGCCTTAACTTCCTTTTAAAAGCGTGATATTCCACACAATGTGGTATGTAAAAAAATTCATACTTTATTTTCAATACCAAAAATATTCTCAAAAAATATTAATACGTTGAAGCTTAAAACTCCTAACTGGTACACTATTTGACAGTACTCATATACCGTATGAGTATACCTTATATATCTCCTTATATACCTCATATACCTTATATAAGTACTCATATACCGTGTGAGTTTTTCGGGAGTTTCCATTCGATTTATTTCTAAAATATGCATCTAATCGAAAAAAAGTTTATACAAAAATATTCAAAATAGAGGGGGACATTCACGAAAAATTGTTCCAGACTTCTAGGACTTACGGTTTTTTTGGAATAGAAAAAAAATTTTTTTTCAAATGAGAACATATGTTGAGATGTTTCTTAAAAATTAGTTTATTACTTCAAATTGCCAATTATACTAAAATTTTCATTATTTTATTTCAAATTTTTGAAAAATTGCATTTTTAAGTATTAATTTTCAAAACCCGTGGTCAGGTTTGTTTAAACGAACGCAAAACACGATTTATTTTGAATTTATACTAAAAAAAATACGAAATAAGTTGTAATGGTATATTCACCTTAGCCTCTTACAGTAACAGAAAATTTATTAATTAAATACATTAATTATCAAAATAATTTGTAGTTTTTCCTCAAATATTCAACTTAATATTTATTAAACAGGCCATCAAATTACAAATGTTGTTGTAATATTTAATTGTACACCAGTCAAAATTTAGTGCATGTGAAAATGTCATTATTAGAAATCTCTGAAAGTAAATTATAGATGGCATATCTGGATAGTATTGTAGAGCTTATGGAGCGTGACCTTTGGTTCGCATACATGTGTGTGATACCACAACGCTACTTGTGCCGGTTCAACAATCAAATTTATTGTTGTTTGACTGACTTACACTGAGAGACGGGTACTGAGCAACTGACACTAAGCACAGCCTAAGATGCACATACTTGCACATAAGTGATTGCAGAAAAGAGACAGTTATATTCGTGCTATTTGTTCTGTGTTATGGAGTGTAGATACCAGGGGCACTCTCTCTACATCAAAAAGTGCCCACAGAAAAGCGTAAATAGTGGCGGCGCTACTGTAGCAAAAGGGTAAATTTGAGAAGTAAACAAGGAAAAAAAAACATCCGCGTTGTTACGGCGCACTTTTAAAAAATAAATAATAAAATCTGTAAACAATAATAGAATATGTAAATAAAGTCTTTTAAAATTTTATTTTTAAACGTCTAATTATGCATTAAATATTAGGGAAATAAAATGATCCCGACAAAATTGTTATTTGAACAAATATTTTCACTACACGAACTTTCACCATAATTATTGTTTTATTATTTTCAAAATTTTTATAAAACTCAACACAATAAAATCACTAATAGATATTAAAAGTTCACGATAATTATAAATTACTCTCAACTTGTTCCATAGCAATTTTTTGTAGGTTATATTTACTATATTATTTTGGATAACACAACAACGTACAGCATACTTCACTCAATCGACAACTGCAAAGTTCATTTCATACACTTTTGTTACTCTAGCGCTATTCTGGCGAGTTTTTGAACTGTTACTTAGTACTTAAAACAGGACACTTTTTGAACTATTTTTCTATTGTTTTCCGTACAAGATAGTCCTCCTTATATTCTACACTCCATAGTAGAGCTGTCATAAATAATATGACAGGTCTTTTTTAAATTTAAATTGTTAAATTTTTAAATTCTTTTTTTTAACCCTTTTAAACAACCCATATGGTAAAATTTTTTTGTCTCAAAATGCCGGACTTTTTACTGCCAAGTGATAAGTACAATAGATAAGGCTGCAAAAAAAGAAAAAGAAAAAAATCAAAGATCTCAACATTAAAAAAGTGAACCTTAGGAATTTACAAAAAATGAATTACGCTAAACGTTGATAAAATTGAACATTATTTAGAATTATACCGTATTGTCACAGATGGCGGCACCTGTACCAGTGAATATATACACATGACAGCATTTTGAGCCGCCATATTGCAGGACGAGTTAACTCGTCTTAATCATTTAAAGTCTTAAAAAAAGTAAACAAATTGTCCAAAAAAATATTTTTAATATAAAAATTTTCAAGTATGTATGGTATGTATTTTAACAATACGTCTGAAAAAGACGTATTTTAAAAATATTCATAACCTTAATTTATTTTCCAGTTATCTGACCAGACGATCTGATTATGTTTGGGACATATTTTAATGATGTACAGGATAAACTTGAGGTGCTCTCGGAATATTGCATAAAAATTCACCTGACAGTAAATATAAGAAAATCGAAAATAGTAATTTTTCGTAAATCACCAAAATTAAAAGAACGTCGGAAATTTACGCTAAATAATGTGGAAATTGAAAAAGTTAAAACGTACACATATCTAGGTGTACCATTTTCTCCATCGGGTAGTTTTAAAAACTGTTGCGACCATTTTATTTCAAAAGCACGAATAGCAGCGGGAAAATCAAAATCGATACTGTCAATCTCAAAATCAAACTGTTGGGAAACCAAGAAAACCCTTTTTGACTCCATAGTTCGATTGACATTGCTGTATGCTTGTGAAATATGAGCTGTAGAATATGTACAAGTACTGGAAAAAGTACAAGCACAGTACTGGAAAAATCTACTACAATTATTATCAATGACGACACCTGATTATGTAGTGAGGTCGAAGGTGAACTGTCCACACTTGGCTACACTTATTTTAAAACGTATGTTGATATGGTGGTGTCATTTGCTGAATATGACAGACGATAGAATCCCGAAAGTATGCTATGCAAAACTAAAGGAACTATCTGATGATCCAACCTACAAAAACTCTAACTAGGTTGTATCTTTAAAACAAAAGTTGACTCAACTTGGTTACGAGGATTTGTGGGAAGCGCAGGACATGCGAAATTATTCAAAAATATGAAAACTCATTAAAAGACGCCGATCTAAACCGCTTGCAGCAATCTACTTATACCCAAATGTACAGACGCCTGATACATGAAGAAAATGGGAACAACTATCTTCACCTCAAGGCTAATTTTTCCAAAATAAGATTAGTTTGTCAGTTACGAATATCAAATAAAATATGTACAAAAGGCTGTAAACTGACTCTGAAACATGAAGAAATTTGTCAACAGTGTAACGAAGTTAACGATCTTACGTACTTTCTTTTCAAATATAAAAAAAGTATCCTTTTAAAAGGCAAATGTACTTGAATAAGCATATCAGTGCTGGAGGTGATCCCATGACGGCGTTATTAACCATAAGAGGGCTGGAGCAGCTGAACGACGTATTTTTATATGCGATAGGGGCTCTTGAGCACTGAGCTGGTATTTACCACTTAATGAACTTTCTGTTTATTATAATTTTTATTATTTGTTGTTACTTATAAATGTTAAATGACCTTCCCTGGTGTAAAAGATTTTCTTAAGCAATAAAAATCATAATTATTACGCCAACCTGGCGCTCACTACTCAGTAGGACAGTACTGGGTAACATTCACCTATACCGGCATTATGCAAGGTATTAGGCTCTGTGGAAGGGTAATGTGCCAAACCAATCCGTAAAAGTACCGTAGTACATTCACGGATGGGCTTGTCACATCACTCCTTATATTGTTGTTATTGTTGCTTGAAACGAGGTGTTATGTGTCTATTTTGGTGTACACTGGGTCGTACGGCGAGACTTGTGGGAGCGTAGATGTTGGCTCAATGACAGACGGCTGTGAAAGCCTAGTTCGTTTTCGTGTCCTCAGAGAATAGGTAGGATTAGGGACAGAGGGAAGGGAAAGGACTGTTTGTGTTTGTGTGTGTTCGTGTATGTGTGTGGATGTGTCGTTCTATTTTACGTTTCTTGGTGTAAATGTGTTCTGGTTCATCAAAATGCTCATTAAGATCGGGTGTTCCTGGAATTGCGCGTTTAGATGGTACAGAGGTTGACGGACTTTGTGTGTTACTGAGTTGGGGAGGATTGTGCACCAGAGTGGTAACAGTGATGGTGCGGCAGTTGGTCGATCCTCCCTCTCCATCAGACGAATCTGGATCTGTATGTGTGTTAAGTGTTTGTGTTTCAGTGTTAGTGTATTGTGTGTTTATGTATGTGTGTTGTGCGTCTGTAAGATGGGTGTCAGTGTGTTGTTCGCTCACTGTAGATGGCTCAGATGGAGTAGAAGCAGATCTTGTGCTTTCACATATCGCAGTCGGGTTTGTATTACTGAGGAACTTCCGTACTATACGACACGTGTTTATGATCACTGCCTTTTGCATAGTGACATATGTGTATTTTGGGAGACCCAAGGGGCTCAAACTATTGTGTAGTGTGTGTGGGATGACCCCGGTGGCACTGAGCACTATTGGAACAATATGGACATGTTTCATTCGCCATTGTTGTTTTATTTCGACTGCGAGGTCAGTGTATTTATCCAATTTAACTGCGTGTGTTTTTTGTAAGTTGTGTGTATTTGGAACCGCAATATCGATCAGATAGGTTGTCTTAGTGTTTTTCATTACGAAGGTGATATCTGGTCGATTATGATTTATGGTCTTATCTGTAATAATCGACCGATCCCAGTAAAGTCTACAGGAGTCATTCTCCGCTACTACTTTTGGTGTGAGCTTGTAGTATGGTATTTTATCGGTTATAAGGTGGTGTTTAACCACTAGTTTCTGGTATATAATTTTGCCAACCTGGTCGTGACGGTGTTTGTATTCGGACTGAGCGAGCTGAGTACAGACAGCTGTGATATGTTGGATCGTTTCGGGTTTGGAATGGCATCTCCGGCATGAGTCAGATGTTATTGACGAGTCACGAAGTATGTATTTTGAGTAATTCTTTGTATGAATTACTTGATCTTGTATAGCCAGCATGAATCCTTCAGTCTCCGGGAAAAGACTTCCTTGACTCAACCAGGCGTGCGACGCTGCTTTGTCGACGTTACTCTGGTTAAGGTCATGTGGATGTCTCCCATGTAGAGGCTTGCGCATCCATTGCTGGGTTTTGTCCTCCTTCGTGACCAATGGGCAAAAACTATCTGGCATTTCTGTGTGTGAGAGGTTTAATGGTGTGTATGCCTTGTCGGCTTGGATTATTGCATTGTGTAAGTGTGATGTGTGTGTTTTGGTGTAAAAGTATTCTCGCAAGTTATGAACCTGTTTATTATGCGTGCTCCTTATGTCTATAAGACCCCGACCCCCTTCGGCTCTTGGCAGCGTCAATCGTTCTATCGCTGCTTTGGGATGATGAATTCGGTATTTGGTCATAAGGACGCGGGTCTTGATCTCGATGTTTGTCAAGTCCGTAGGCGTCCATTTGATTACCCCAAATGAGTACGTTAGCACCGGAACTGCGTAGGTGTTAATTGCTTTGATGGTTTTTTTTCCATCAAGGTGGGTGTTCAGTAATCTCCGTACACACGTTAGGTATTGCTGCATCAGGTGTTGTTTTACAGCGCTGTGATCTATACGTTCGTCCTGATTGAATCCGAGATACCGGTACGACTCTCCCTCGTCCATGGGCTGCATAACAGACTCTGGTTCGAGTTCGAATGCGACCGCATCTCGTTTTCCTCCAGAACGACATTGTGTTCGACATTTATCGATTCCGAACTCCATACAGAGGTCTCGCGAAACCTCGTTGGAAAGTCCCAGCAGCTGCTGTAATTGATGTTTAGTAGCTGCATAGATCTTAATATCATCTATATACATCAGATGTGAGATGGTATGGCGCGAATTCGTTTGCGTACCTACATTGTAACCGTATTTGATTTCATTTAACAGGCGAGAAAGTGGATTCATTGCGAGACAAAACCATAATGGACTCAATGAGTCGCCTTAGAATATGCCGCGTCTTACTTGAATAAGGTCGCTTGCTGTTTTTTCATTACCAATACTCAAATGTAAGGTCGTTCGCCAGTCGGACATGATCGTTCCAAGGAAGTTCACGATACTTGGGTGTATTTTGTATAGCTCCAATACTCTCCGCAACCAGGAGTGCGGGACCGAATCAAATGCCTTTTTGTAATCAATAAACGCTGTGTACAGGTTACGTTGTCTCCCTTTCGCTTGTTCCAGTACTACGGAGTCAATCAGAAGCTGCTCTTTGCAGCCTTGTGACTTCTTTCTACATCCCTTTTGTTCTTCTGTCAGTATGGTGTTAATCTGATAATGCTCATTGATCTTTTCTGCCAGACAGGACGTCAAAATCTTATACACTGTAGGCAAGCAGGTGATAGGCCTATAATTCGCAGGATTTTTTGTATCACTGTTTTTAGATTTCATGTATGTGATACCCTGCGTTAGGAACTTCGGTGTCAGGTTTGGTGTTCTTATAAATAGTGTGAAATGTTCAGCGAGATACTTGTGTGTTGATGTAAAGTGTTTGAGCCAGTAGTTTTGTATGTTGTCGATGCCAGGTGCCTTCCAGTTATGCGATCTCTGTAAAGCTCTGGAGACGTCCTCTGTAGTAATGTCCGTATAGGCCTATAGGGCATCTCCAGAAGATGTTCGTTATTCCTGCACTCTGTATCGATCCAGCTGGCTTTGTCATTATGGTCAATGGTGTTGGACCATATATTCGCCCAGAAACTATGGAGTGCGTTCTTCTCCGGTAGACCATTACTGTCAGTTACCGTGTTCGTTAGAGACTGATAAAACCGTCTCTCGTTTCCGCTGAACGCTTGGTTTTGTCGTCTGCGTTCAGTACTGGTCTTATATCTTCGTAAGCGCTTCGCTAGTGCTGTTAATTTTTGGTGAAGCGTATCTCTGATCTCTGTGAGTGTTTTATTGGGTTCCTCGTATTGTGTGTGTACTGTGTGTTTGTGTAATATGTCGTGTATATATTTGTTGAGCCGTTTGGACCTCGCACCCTGTTGGTATTGGGTGATCCTACCGAGGTTGCATCGGATGTTGCTGATGCGTTTATTCAGTCGTGTTTCCCAGGTACGGGTTTTGTGTTCCTTCGAGTTGTGCGCTACAGGTGGTGTTACATCGGACCCGTTACAACGTATTGCTGCAACGGCTCCACAGTAGATAGCTGTGTGTAACTCGATAAAATTGTCACAAGTTTGCAAGTGTTGATGCAGTATTATGTTATTTAATATCTCAACGATCTCAGCCAATTTACGTGAGGCCAATTTAGGCAACAAGTACCGATGTGTGGGGTCCGTCCCTTCGAATTCAGTAAGCGCTGTGTTAAATTCCAGTTCGATCTCTTGCAGTAGGGTGTCATTTACTGCTGTTTCATGGTAGTTAGGCTCATTCTCGACAAGTTGTTGAGTGTCGTTTTGTGTGGGGCTCCCCATTTCTGGTGGTCCGTCGTCGCCCTGACCTTCTTCATTTTGAGCAAATTGATGTGCGACTTGTGTTTTAATAGTGTTTATGAGGGAAGAAGGTATAAGGTTATTGGTGAAAATTACACGCTTTTGGTCTGCCAGTCTCTGTTCAGTGACGCGATTTAGGTGAGGATAGGTGCGCGTGAACTCTTGATGTAATTTCGTACGGTAACCAGTTTTGTCCGTTTCAAGTTTAGTAACTTGGAAGTATGTGCGTACGATGAATTCATTCAGTTCATCTGTCCATTGCATACGCACACGCTTCTTACCAGCTTTAGTGGTCCCCAAAGGGTGCTCCGAGGAATCACTTAAAGTCGGCTGAGCCAAAGGTGTTGGTGGCTCTGTAAGTAGGGCAGTAGTATTTTGGCTGAAGGTGTTATTACAGCTGACAGGTGGCTGCCTAGAACCCAGCCTGTCGTCACCGCGATCTAAACTGTCACATTCAGTGGTGACCCTGATGCGCCCGGTCGCTCCACCGGCAGCGGCATTTTTCCGAGGCTTTTTTATTAGATTCTCCATCCTAATGGGTTGTCCTTTTAGTCGCCTTTTACGACAAGAAGGACTTACTGTGGGGAAATTCTGCAAAGTGAAGCCCCCACCCACAGGGCGTTAATTATTATTATTATTATTATTATTATTATTATTATTATGTTTACTTTAAAATTAAAGCAGTTACATTTAAAAGCAAATGAAAAAGCTACAAAGAAAGCTGTAAAAGCTCAAAAAAATATTTCAAAAAGTGATGAAAAAAGAAATCTAAAACGATGGAAAGTTAATTCATTTACATTTACAAAGTGTTAAAACAAGTGCGTTTATCCCGATTTTATGACAATTTTAACATCTTTAAAACGTGTTCTGTGTTAAAACGGTTCTTTCATATTTGAGAACTACAGTATTATTAAATAAATCTTTTTAATAAAATTACACAAATTTTATTTAATTACACCATTTCTTAAATAAAATATAATAAATAACTATACTTTAAGTATAATTTTATTAATTCTATTTACTTTAGTGTGTAATCAGATTGCCTAATTGTTTTATTGCTTCCGAGACTACTAAAGCGGCGGAAGCATTGTCATCACTTTTGAGAAATAAAAAAATTTTCCCCTCCAAAATAAAATTTTTTACGCATATTTTACGTTTTAGAGCTTCCTGAACAATTTTGGCTTGATGTCTGTCCGTTCGTCCGTCTGTCTGTCCGTTTGTGTGTCGCCCGTTTGCACCAAGTGGCATAACTTCTGAACTATTCAATTCATTTTTATGAAATTATCAGAAATTATGCGTTCTGCTTCCTAGATGGTCCCCTATAAATTTCATTGCATTCAGAGTAATAGTAGGTATCCACGGCACTACCATGAAATCCCATTAACTGTCCATATCTTATTTACTGCTAGTCCCACTTCGCTCAATTTTTTATGAATCGTTTTGTTTATTAATTTTTGTTAATTTATATACCTATATTAAATTACACAAAGATATATTGGGCATTTACGAGTACGAGGAAGCTGTGTGCCACACCCCATTGGCAGCGTATTTTAGTATTTTACAAAACTGCGAATTTTTGTTATTTTAGTTTGTAATCAAATGATCGTGGATCATTTTCTTGGTATTGCTTTGCCATTTTATCGTTAATTATTTCGTTTTGATTATTATTTAGAATTTTTCAGGATATAAAATAAAATACATTTTTCATAGAATAAGATTGATTTATTCTTAGGTACTTAATAAGGTTTGAATATGTCAAGGCTGAATTAAATTTTACAATATTTAAAGTAACAATATTTCAAGAGTTAAATTTCGTTTTTATATCATGTAAACTTTACAAAATTTTCTCAAACCACTGCCTTTATTTAATTTCAGTACCTTTAAAATTTTCTTAACTTTTTTTTTTAATATTGATAAAAAATTTAGAGAATTTAAAGTAGAAAAAGCATTTGGCATTAGGGTTTCCAATCTCAATTCGATTTTATCGAAAATCGATTTTTGGAGAGCCGATCTTCGATTTTTCGAATCGATTCTTTGGAGAGTAAATCGATACAGAGATCGTGAAAAATTTACGGGATCGGAGATCGATCTTTTCGAATTTAAATTAGGATATTTTTAGTAAAAATATGATATTTTTTCAAAATTATTGTAAAATATATTTTAACTATTTATGTTGTCAAATAATTTTACCACTTTTATGATCCATTTATAGAAAATTGAGTCAAATTTTGGAATTATGTGACACTTTTAGCGAACTTTATTCCTTTTAACCATTTTATTCATATTAAATTCAGCAGTTCATCTTCAAACAAAATTAAAAACTGATTTGTGATGACCCAATAAGAAACTTCATTAAAACTTTTATATATCTTTTATTTTCTGCAAGTACAAAAATTGAATCGATTTTCGTCAAATCGATATTTTGTAAGCCGATTTTCTACTGCATCGATTTTTGGTTTGACGATTTGAATCGATCCACAAGATCGATTTTTTGGACAGAGATCGGAAACCCTATTTGGCATTTTATAATCCATTTTAAATAGTTATTTTCTATTTTAAATATGTTCAGCAAAACCATTTTCCATTTTGTATTTTAAATGCATTTTTGTAAACCATTTTCTATTTTAAATTCTATTTAAAATAGAAAATTTTAAATAGAATTTTTTCCCAGCCCTGCTGGTAGTTACGAATAATCAGTGGTAGATTTACACTACGGGCACGCGGAGCAGAGGCCTCGGGTGGCAAATTTTTAGGGGCAGTTTCCTCGCGTTAACTTTTCTATTTCTTGAATTTTTTCCACAGAAATACCATGCTTTGGCAATTTTATATTAACTTCATACTGAACCAAAGCTTTACAGAATCCTATGAAATAAAAATTTTCGTTACTTACATTGTAAATAATTATTTTGAAATTGTGAAATTACCCTTACCTTTTAAAATAACAATGAATATTCCTTCGGTAATATAAGAATTGGAGAGATTATGTCATTTCGAAAACTTCCATGAAACTGAATTAAATATGAGAATAAAATCGTTATTCTATTTTCAGTAAACACAATAATAAGGTATTAGAAATACTCCAATAAAGTACCTAAAACTGAATTACATAAATTATCAAAATATTGTAAATTTAAAAAAAAAGTTGCTTAAAGCAAGGTCAGTTTTTTTTACCATTTAATGACGTTCCGCGTTTTCTTAATTCATTTTTTTAATTAGTTACATTCCAGGTAGATAAATTTTAGTTGTAAAACAGTATAAAATTTTGGTATTTAAAGAGCTGACATTTTGAATTAGTAATCTACAGCCATCTATGTAGCATAAATAAAATTACTGCTCAGCTGCTACAATTATTATCCGTAGTTTATAAGGCTAGTTTAAACTAAGTGCTCTCAAACTCACCAAAACTAACCTAAATAAATTACTTTTAAGCGCGAAAGTGGTAAAATTAAAAAAAAACTTAAGATAAAAACTTTTATTTTTTTATTTTTTATTTCTGTTGCTTTATTGAATAATTTTTATCAACAAATAAGTATACTATTCCATTTAAAAAAAGGTAAGTTCGTATCATAGCTCGAAAACCATAAGACCCCCGTCGATATCTACAACTCTTATTTGAACAATTTTTCGATTAAATCAACGTTTGGCTATAATAGAAATGGCAACTCCCGAAAAACACTCACACAGTATATATATATATATATATATATATATATATATATATATATATATATATATATATAGTATATAGATAGCCAATATCAAAGGGTGTAATCAAGGGGGCAAACTAGGTGGTCTATGTCTCTGTTCCACTTGTAATGAGTTTGTGACGTAAAATCTCTCCCACCATGTCGTGTAGGTACACACCGCTTGCAATTGTGTTAGTTTGTTGTTTGCCTTTGTGTGTGTACTTACACATACCACCACAACACACGTATTATGGGACAGACCAAGCTGTCCAATTTAAGTAACAATGGTGTTCATTGTTAACACAATGCAGTATGTGTTCGGCGACGGACACTGACTGACTACCTGCCTTAAGCTGTGACTGGTATACAAATGACTCCATGCGAATTACACTTTTTTTATATTAGTTGGCTTCTAGTGTTCTATGGGTGTAATCAAGCCCTAAGCGTGTTTGTAGAAAACTGAGGATAGCAGTGTGCCAACGAGTGGTTGATACCGCTTAAGGTATTTAGTTAGTCGCTGTCGGTCACTCAATGCACAACGCATTATGTTATATTGTTGGACCATTGTTAGCTTGGACCCCACCTTGCTCCGTCCGACAATACATGTTTTGTAATTGTGTCTGTGACAACTAACACAGTTGCAAAGATCAAACCAATACCACTACACACAGTGTGTACCAACACAGCATAGTGGTGGGAAATAGAGGGGATTTTTTGTCTACATTGGTATCACTAGTGCAGAGATAGCAACTTGGCTTCTGATTATTCTGTGGGTGTAATTAGCATAAATCTTAAGTTCATAGTGATGAAAACACAGATAAATAGGTTTTTTTGATATGTCCAAAAATTGGGAGTTTTCAGATACGAGGTTGGAATATAATATGTACTATTATAAAAAAATAATTAATTTGATGCATAATATACGATTATGTTGCATAAGATTCACTGGAATCATGAAATGGCGCCTTTCTATTTTGACCGCCTTTGCTCTGGCAATAAAATGTTTCATGGGAAATGGGAAATTTTTCATTTCCCAGATATTTGGCTAAATTTTTTTATGTGTATTTTTTGTAGTAAAATTATAAGTGTATCAAAAATTAAATATTTCGAATATATTCCGTGATTATTTTAATTACTTGATGTTTATTTTTGTTCAACATCTTAATTTACAGATAGGGTATTGAAAAAAATTACTATAGTCATCATAAAACCTAAAGAGTGTTCGAGTATCAGTATATCTTCTTTTTTATAAAGCGTTACTGCTAAAATATTATCGATATAAAAAGTATGAGTCACCACAAACTCAAGCTTTTGTAATACGCGACGTACAACAATGAAGGGATGGTATCATTGATTTACCGCCATCCGAATTTACTTTTGCGCATGAATAAAAAATTATTACAGAACCGGAACTTGTTTTATTTCACTATTATTATAGTATTATAAATATTGTACTGGTTTTCAATTGTAGTTATTGTGTAATATTAACTAAATATGTAACGATAACGAAATGTATTTTATTATATAATTAATTAGTATTTTATTACTGTGCTCTAGAGATAATAGAGTTTGGTTTATATCTATGATATCTCTTCTTGTACAAGACCGCCCCGTTTTCAATTAACAAAGGTAAAATTAATTTAAACATTGTTAATGTTCTGAACTGTCTAAAGAATTATCACACTTATGTTGCTTTTCATTCAATAATCAATTTTAAATTAAGTAATAAGAACCGATAATAAAGAAATACTGATTTGTTATTATTCACACCCCATACAATTGTACATATTTTGAACCTTTTGAACAATCAAAAAAATCAAATTGAATGATCAAGGAACTACATATGTGTGTGTGTGTATGTATATAAGCAATTTATGAGTTCAAAAGTGGCCAATGCATTTGACTCGAATACTGTTCGAACGTTCGGATAATCGAATTTCATTCTGTTAACAAGAATCTTCAAAATGAAGATCATCAACGCCTTTAATGGTCAATTGAAGAATGTAAAAAAGAAATCATGCGAAGCTAAGTCGAGATTGCTGAAAAGCAAAACAAACAGTCTTTGTCTAAGTAGTTTTGAAAGCTGGGATTAGGTATGTATTAAAGATTTTGGGTTAGAAAAGTGCAATTATTTTTCGGCACATTTAATACTATGCCGTAGGGAAAAAATTAACATTATTTTGTTGTTGTAGAAAATTATTCTTCCTGTGGTAAAATACTTTAACCTTTTCCCTGTGGCAAAATACTTTAACCTAAGTTGTTTAAATATTAAAGTTACCTATACCAACAGTAAAATCTTTATGAATATTTTGGTAGTAGGGCTTTAGGACTAGGGTAATTAGGATTATTTCAGCTAGAACGCGGCGGAATGGTGTTCTAGCACCTCGAACGGCGTTTTGGCACTTCTCAGAAATATTTACTTTTTGCCGGGAACGGTCTGGCATGTCCTAGAATTTTTTTTATCAGGGTCCTTGGCGACCCATGGTAAACCAAGATGTAGGATGGTTTTTTTTAGGGGTACAGAAGAAATGGTAAGCCAAAACGACTGCTGCAATTTTATTCGTTAGTAAACACAGATCAATAGATTAAGTGTAAATATAAAAATCCGTGGACAGTAGTAGGTCAAACAAGGTAAACTCACTGCTTAGCTGTTCATTCTTTCGGAACCGGTGAACCGATGCACTTCAGTTGTTACAAATTGTTAATATCATTGTTAGTTACACTGCATGTTGCTCTCTCCCCAATGCGTGATATGTGAATGTGTGTGTGACCACTCACACACATGCAAACATCAAACCCATACAACTACAAACACTGTGTACCTACATAAAATAGTGGGGAGCAGTGGTAGGGATTTTTTGTCCACGCTGATATCACTATTATAGAGATAGCAGCTTTGTTTCTGTATTCTGTATTAGTACGCTTTTGCTCGTCACTTCATTTATTGGGAAATTTTTTGAGAAAAATTGGGAAAAAGCGTTCCAACCTACAATTTTATAAATTAAGCCTTGTGTTAAATAAATAATTAATAGCCTTCGTAAAAGATTAATAATATGAGTTATAATTTCCAAAAAAGTTTAACGTATGCAGGATAATTATAAGTATTAGTTTTTAAAAATTCCATTACTTCTCTTATTATTTAACTTTTCGATTAATAGTAATTATTATTGGTGGAAATATATTTGTAACTATTCTTACCCTCATTTCATAAACTTTTCCCGACATTTCCAAATAGCCTTTCAAGTGATATATAAAAGAAAAAACTGATTTTACGTTACAGGGAAAACTATCACTCATACTAAAATACCCCTGTCGCAGCATCTGCATAACATAGCGAATTTCCAAATATTGGCGGATTTCATCTAAGACCTGTACTTATTTAAAATAGTTTAGCTTTCTAAAAGAGTAAAAGAATTTTTAAAATCGGCTGGGTAATTAGTTTTGGTATTTTTGGGACCCAAGAACCCGAACGGATTTTGTGAAGCATAGTTGGATCCATCTAAAATAATTTAGTTCTCTAGCAGTGAGAAAATTTTTAGAATCGGTTCGGTAGCTTATTTCTGGCGTTTTCGGATCTGCAAGATCCCGGTGGACCTCATTAAAAAATCAGCTCGACCGTATATTCTAGGCGGACTTTATGTAATATATATAGTATTATATATATATATATATATATATATATATATATATATATATATATATATATATATATATTATGTACATTATATATTACATAAATTATGTTTTACATAAATACGAAAATGATATTCACTAAAATTTATATATATATATATATATATATATATATATATATATATATATATATATATATATATATATATATATATATAAATAAAAAAAAGAAATAATATATATAAATTTTAGTGAATATCATTTTCGTATTCTAGGGATCTCAAGACATATTTCTGCCATAGTCCGGGGCTCAGATTGCATCATAAGACCTACTGTAATAGCTGAATTTCGAGTTTTCGAAATTCGTTAAAAGAGCTCTGAGAGTGATGAAGCCACTACCAACTATACAATCCTTATTTCTTATTATTTCTTTGTTTCTTCTTACCAAGTCTTTTTTTTTATTGAGAGAAACTCGTTTAGTAAAAGTTTACTTTTCCTTTAATTAATATTTAATTTTTAGGTAAGATATTCTAATGTCTAAAATATACATTATTTTAGACTCTTAGAAGTTTTCAAGTCTTGAATGTAATGTATATAATTATAATAAATACCGAATCTAGTTTTTTCTTTATAATAAATTTTATACATTGATTTAAAAGATTAAAAAAAAAAACAGAAATTAACACTTATCACATATTCCGGTTCTGTTCGATGAAAATTGCAACCCCTATTTCATGTTTTGTATAATAACTATGACGTAGTCGTGTTTTCAAGTATATTTCGGTATACTTAATGTATAGTATTGCCGTAGAGAGTTGGTTATCTTTTCCTATATCTACGTACTTTCTAGTAATGTAGCTACCGTATGTGGTAGCCCTAGATAGCGGTCTGCCATGCACGTAAATATTACGCGGCCATTTCTATTTTTGTAAGAACCTCGAATTCTAATAGAAAGAAAAGATACAACATTAAAAAACGTGTTTTTATACATATGTATAGCATGCTGTATAGTGAGGATATTGTACATCTGAAAACTTAGTTAATAATTAATTATCCGATGTTTACGAATTACCTTATTGTGTATAAATGATAATAGTAAAGTTTTAACATTTTATAAATCGAAAAGTTCGAAATAACACAATGTGACTTGACGTTAACTTGTTAAAATACCGAGGAAAATAATTTCCCACTTACGAAATTAGTGCTAATTAATATTAATTTTTATTTTTTGGTTTATCAGTGTTTCATTTATTTAAATTGTAAGTACCTATGCATTCTTTATCATTTAATATTAACTTAGATGTTAAGTTGTTATAAAATTATATTTTTTTCAATTTGTTGAGTGTTGCATGCACCTAGAAAATAAAACATAAGGCTGCACATTCTTACTTTATAGGTGTCCCAGTTGTAATAGATTAAATTAACATAAGCATGACAATAGAGGACTCTAAAGAGACTCGAGTTTATGTCCAATATATGTTGCCCTGTCTAGTATTGGTTATTTGGAAGTTAATTCCGTTCCATCTATATAATCTGTGATCCTAACCAAACTATAAGCATTACAGTTTTACACTATTTTTTGAAGGTAGCGAAGAAATTACTTGATCATTTTTTATTAAAACTGTCTGATTGTATGTCTAAACACGAAAATTGTTTTAAAACTTTGTTAAAGAGAATTTTTTTCTTTGACTTCTAAACTTGTTTAAATAACTGATTATTAACCTTGTCAATTTCATTCTTCACGATTTCACTTCAAAAATTCTTGCAACATGTAAAACGAAGAAATTTTGTTCTTTATTTTGTCCTCAACTTATTGTAGAAATTCAATAATGTTACTTTAGACATTATTATTAAGTACTAAATTCACTTCAGAAATTCTAGTACTAGAAGAAGTTCTTTTACTTCAGAAGTTCTAGAATGGCTCGAGCGATTCGACTAATTGACAATATTATTTTATATGTTGATAGCAAATCGTAGTATATTATTATGTATTATATTTGTAAACGAAGGAAATTAATTTAAGAATGTATCCCTATTACTATCTATATTTTGACAAAACCTACTTTAGAATCTCAAATTTTGCAATTAATCTCAAAACTGCATCATGTATTTAATTTTATTATGATTTTATTAAAAAATGTTAGTATTAATACACTAAAGTATTAATACACTTAAAACTAGTGTATAAAATATACTAATTTTATTATACCTTTTCCAACAATTTTTGGGATGACTTTTCGAGAGGGTGTAATTAGTGACCATAAACTTTCAAAAAGTTAAATTATTTTATTGCTTACAACAAATACCACCCTATGTTCACTCCAATTGTATTTAAATTTGTTACCTGTTTTAAAAGCGACGGTTTCTTTTTGCATGTATATAGATAAGTAGGTAACATGCTGCAAACAATACTGCTGACTATTGCCGTACTTGAAAAGTCATCTCATTTAAATATTGAAAAACTATACCATAACACGAGTTCTTATGGAAATGACACAAAATCAAATCAAATCTTTTCATTTTTCATGTAGAAAATATTTGAATTTTTAGACAAAAAAAATACTGTATGATGTTAAATTGTTTGTATTTTGAGATTTTGCATGTTTTTTCACTAAAGCTAATGACATAAATCTATAAAATAATAAAAACCTTGTCTTTTTTTTACCCGCCAAATGGGGTAAAAAAAGACAGTGGAGGGTAAATAAAAGACAGACCTCTAACTAATGGGATACTGCAAGTACATGATTGCAAGGGTAAAAATAGACAGCTGGGTCTGTCCATAACAAAAGGTCCATAACATAAAAAAATAAAAAATATGATAAAATTATAATATTACTGGTATTATGTTGTGTATTAGATGTAGAAAGTGGGCACCACTGTGTTTTTGCAGGGAACTTGTGTTTTGTTTGTTTTTTTTCCAGTTGTTTGGAGGCTATGTTGATTGTTAATGATGTGTTGATTTTTTTGTATCCTTTTTAAAAATAATGTTACAGTTATAGTTGAAAGTTGAGAAGTTTTGATAAAAGAAGAATAATCTACAGGATCTAAGGCAACTATAACCCTAAAACTTTTACTTCAAACTAATTTCAAATAATTATGAAATGGATGAAAGGTTAGCAACCCAGTAACTGTAACGTGAGTTACCAAAACATTAATTTGTTTCTATAACTTTTAGAAAATTGGACTCAGACATATGATTTTTTGTATTCTCCTCACAAATAACTCATTGATTACAGAACTAATTTTTTTATATTTTTACAAAAAACAAAAATGTAAATTTAACGTACCTAAAAAATGTAACGTGAGTTACCAGAATGGTAACTCACGTTACGGAGTTTCTTAAATAGGAGTTGTTTCATTAGTTGTTTCTTTATTCGAGAAATGATGTGTGCCAGAGTAATGAGGATGCCATCCCTGAAGTAAAAGTTATGTGTTTGAAGTGTGTTTCTGGACAAAATAACAAACTTTTCAAAATAGATGAAAATGACGTTACTTTTGTTAGTGTTAACAGGTTTTAAATGTACTTCCTTACCCAGAAATTAAAACGAAAGGTGGTAGGATGTGATACAAGTTCAAAAAATCAGTTGATATTAAAGAGAAGTAAAAAAACAGTAAGGGTTTCCCATTATGAATTTAGAAATGTTTTAACCAGTATTATAAGACAGCCTACTATAAATTGTAGGATTAAAATAAATAGTCTACTTTTTCACCTTCTGTTTAAAACTTCTATTGTTTAAGACTAGTATTTTATAGTTTATAGCAGGTATTATAAAATTGTTCTGTTATTCTGATATTTAGTAATAATAAAACTTTTCTAGTATTTCATATGTGTCGCTTAATTTGTTTGCCCAAACACTTCTTTTCTAAAATTACTTCTAAATAAAAAAGGGCTTCAACATTGTAAAATATTCTTTTAAAAACTGATTTTCAGTAATGTATACAAATAATAATTATTTTATACAACTGTTTTCAGACCATTTTCCAATGAAGACAAAATGTAACGTGAGTTACCGTAACGTGAGTTACCGACATTGATATGGGATTTTAATAGTCAAGTCTTCTACAGGCATAGGAAAATTTTGACAAACTTATCATCTTCTATATAACACACACAGATTGAATATAAAAAAAATTATTCTTGTAACTTTGAATCGGGAGCAGAAAAAAGCAATTGACTCCAAAGTAAATTTTGTACTGTCCCTTTTTTGTAATGTGAGTTACCAAAATGTTTAAATTATTATTTCAGTTGTGGACAACCCAAAAGCTTTAAAAAAATGATGGTAAAAGCAGATCATCATGCTAATGCTATAGAAAAAATTCCAATTAAAAAATGTTTTAACTTAGTGTTGTTATAATACAAAAACTCTTAAATTTTGATTCACTTAGTAACGTGAGTTACCGTGGACACACCCAGCTTGGGTAATTAGCAATACAACACTTTTTATTTCACAACTCTATCTCTACTACAAAATTTTTTATAGATATATTTAAATTTTACGTATTTTACTAAAAACTTTAACTAAGATTAAGCAGTAACAAAAGTCAGAAAAAGTTAACTGATGCAAAAACTTGACTCATAGGAAATTTCTTTAGATTTGAAATATTAAAACAGTTTTTATTTCACAAACGTACAACTAATAACAAATTTATTGTAGCTCATTAAAAAACCAAATATGCTAATTTGAGGCTGTCTTTTTTTTACACCACTTTACATAAAGTAAAAAAATAAGTCAAAATAATCTATGAATGAGTTAAAAATACTAAATTTGTGCAGTAAAGCATAGTTATACATTATAAAAACAAATAAATTTTTATGGGTCAAAAATACAAATTTTCGAATAAGCTGAAATTGATATTCATGAAAACCGTCTCCTCACTAACAAAAAAATTGTTTTACTGAAGAATCAGTATTTTTTTTTTAATCCATAAAATATACATAAACATGTCATAATATAGTTTTAAAAAGAAAATCCTTGTCAATAATTTTTAATTTTCTTAAATGTTAACCCCTTGTTTTGTCTTTTTTTTACCCAATTTTTTTCTTTTTTTTTTAACATAAAAAAAATTACAATTTAAATAAAACTTTGTACTTTACATTACTAAAGCATGTAGAATAACAAGAAAAAAATACAGCACTATCTTATCAGATTTTTTCGCTCATGAATAACAAAAGTTTGGGAGAAAATTTTTTTGTTATAAAGCCCTCTCCAAAAAATAATTTTTTTGGCCCAGACAGCTTAAAATACTAATGTATTTTTTTTTCCAATTTAACACTGTTGAGTTTAATATAAGTATGTCTTTTTTTTACCCCACTCGAGCAGTGTCTTTTTTTACCCCGTCCAACCCTAATTATTATAAACTAATTATATGATCAATTTTAACGAAATTTATAAAATAAATCTAAAATTATCTTTATGGATTTTAATTAATTGATTAGATTATAGATTAACTGATTCACATTAAGTGCGATTAATCTTAATAACAATTTAACCCACGTGTATTAAGTCCTATTGAAGAATATTAAGTTTTAATTTCGAAAAGTTTCCGAACATCGTCATGACGCCATTGACGACTAGCATCTATTTTAAAAAGTATTTTTTACTTCTAATCGCTTCCGGAAATGGACTCTAATTTTCGAATTGCATATAGAACAGAATATCTGTAATAGCAAAATCAATTCCTTTTTAATATTTAAAATAACTTCGATACAAAAAATATTCTATATTTGTTTTTTAACGGCTTACGGATTGACTGAATGTGATCTACTAACTGCAATTTTTATTGGAAAGCAATAAAATTACTTATATACTCTTCGCTTAAAATTCGTTTCTAACTTAATGAATTAGCTTGCCACATTTTAAATTAAAATTTTACCACGTTGCTTCTCCATATCAAAAACAAATATCTTAAAATGAAGAAATGAACATATATGTATAATATTAATAGTTTTTGAATAATACCTTAAGTATATTATTTGAACTATAAGTTTGCCAGTACGATAGAAATTAAATCCTTATTATTCATAAAAAAGGTGTATCGTACTGAAATAAAATAAACATAATCAGAACTTAGAGTACAGTAGATTTAAAAAACGAAATCAAATAGCATAGCCGATATAGCTTATACAGGGTTGCCGCTACAAATGTACTCACATCCACTGGGCCAGAATGTGATATATCGCGCGTTTTCTGTCTCAACCTCGTATATCAAAAACTACATGTTTTAGGACACACAAAAATCATATTAAATACTGTATTTATACATATACTTATCTATATATATTTATATATATAGGTAGCCAACATCAATGGGTGTAATTAGCATAAATCTTAAGTTCATAGTGATGAAGATACAGATTTAAATACGTTTTGTTTGTGTGTCCAAAAATTGGGATTTTTCAGATACGAGGTTGAGACAGAAAACGCGCGATATACAGTTGAATATACGTACGTGTATGGCGCTACCCGTCCTCGTGATAAATGGCTGAACTAAAAATATACAAATTTTTCAAATTCTCCTATTATAATATGACGTCCGTCTCAAATTTTCAGTTATTACTTCCTATCACTCACTGAACCGATTACACACATCAGGTGGATCTGACGTCCGTATACGGACGCCACATTGTACCCGGACGTCACATTAAATGCAAATATATATATATATATATATATATATATATATATATATATATATATATATATATATATATATATATATATATATATATATATATATAAGACTGGGCCAAAAAAATTCGACTATTTTATTTTCGAAAGTTACTCCGAACATATTGTTCGGCATGACAAAAAAGAATTATTGTGAAAGTTAGAGCCCTTAATATTAACATTAAGGGGTCTATCATCGCGATTTTCGGTTTTTTTTCTTTAAACGTATTTTTTGCTCAAAACTTTTAAACTATCGATCCAAAGGAATTTAACAATACATATTCCTAATGGAAATTTAATTCTCTACAAAAAAGGTCTGACTGCAAATTTGCGTCAGACTAGCCGTTTCAAAGTAATCGTGAGTTGAACATTCATTTGTTTTTGCAATTTGACTTTTAAATTTTGGAATTTTTTAACTGATGAACAAATCAGTATTTAGCAAATATCAACACATATTTTTAAAGGAAATTGAATGCTCTACAAAAACAGTCTCAAACATCTTTTTAATAAATTCAGTCCTTTAAAAGTTATTCAAGGTTAAAGTAGGAGATAGTATAAAAATTCCTTAATGAATAACTTTTTAAGGAGTGGATTTATCAAAAAAATGTCTGAGACTATTTTTGTAGAGCATTCAATTTCCTTTAAAAATATGTATTGATATTTGCTAAATACTGATTTGTTCATCAGTTAAAAAATTCCAAAGTTTAAAAGTCAAATCGCAAAAACAAATGAATGTTGAACTCACGATTACTTTGAAACGCCTTGTCTGACGCAAATTTGCAGTCAGACCTTTTTTGTAGAGAATTAAAGTTCCTTTAAGAATATGTATTGTTAAATTCCTTTGAATCGATGGTTTATCAGTTTTGAGTAAAAAATGCGTTTAAGGAAAAAAAAACGAAAATCGCGATGATAGACCCCTTAATGTTAATATTAAGGGCTCTGACCTTCACAATAATTCTTTTTTGTCATGCCGAACAATATTTTTGGAGTAACTTTCGAAAACAAAATAGTCGAATTTTTTTGGCCCAGTCTAAATTATATATATATATATATATATATATATATATATATATATATATATATATATATATATATATATAAATGTGTGTGTGTGTCCGTACGATAACTCTCGAATAAAATGTCCAACTTTTACAAAAGTTTATGAAAATGTTGGAAGTCCCAAACCGTTGGACAAGTTCGTTAACCAGACACGTCCGATGCCCGAAACATGGTTTTGCAGGCATTTTTCGTGAAAAAAATTAGCTTTTTGCCAAAATTTCCCGTTATTCAAAAATTTTTGTGAAATTTTTTACACCATTGGAAAGAAGAGAAAAAATCACATAAAGAAGGTCCTTAAACTATTATTCTATATCAACCAGTTTCCAAGAAAAACTAATTTTTATAAACGTAATGCGCTATGTTATGCAGCATGCTGCAACAGGGGTATTTTCACTTTTGCCGTGGGAAAAAATTTAGGAACCATTTTTACAGCAAAAAATGGTATTAAACATTTCATTGGCCATTTTACTGTAGGTAAAGAGGACAAAAATGAAACAAAAGTTTTTATTGGTAAAAATTGATTTCATAAACATAGTAACAACAATATATTAAATAATAATACGAACTGTGTACTAGGAGTATAATTTTCTAAATAAACTTGTGTTTTTATAATTCACATTTGTTTGTTACCTAGCAATTTAATAAGAAGACTGTTAACTAACAAAAACGCGACAGCCAAGCTGAAGCGTTTTTGGGTTGTGTAGGACTACTAAATATCTAAAACCTAACAATAAGTTAAGTATGATGAGACTCAACACTGCCGTATCACACGAATGTCATGTATCTTTAGATACAACAATTTCGCGTAACAACGTTTAAAGGATTCTACTCAATCCCTAGTATATATATTGACAATAAAATTAATTAATTTGTTAATAATAATATAATAATTAATCTATTGTATTTTTAAATTTTTATTTTGATTGTATCACATTCCTTATTTCTTATATTTTCAAATAGTATATTTATACGTTATTAAATCAATACTGCAACATTGAATCAATAACGCATAATAAAAATCAATTATCTTAGATATTTAATAATATTTGAGCGAATTAAGATAATACGATATTTTATTCAAATCAAGTTTTCTCAAAACTATCATTTCTGAGATACGTGAGATTAGTGTGACACGGCAGAACTGTGCTTGCCTCATTATCTCATTAAGAGTTAGCCAAATTAGGGAAGCGCTAGCACTTCTAGTAAAAGGTGCTAGCGTTCTCCAAAACCGCTAGAAAACCGCCGTTATCATCATCATATATAATTTATTAAACTTCTTGAGTCGTCAGTTGGCATTTACATAGTTGGTAACTTGTCGTCTAAGCAACATTTACCATTTTATTTTCTGTTTATTATAGTTACAAAAAATAATAGGTCATAAGAGTTTACATACCTTCCTAGGAACGTAAGTAATCACTTACCGTCAATTAGTAAATAAATTGTTATATTACGGAAATAGTTTTTTAGAGACGCCTACTATTCTTTTTTATTAAAATTGCGTTTTCAATGAATTTTATTATTTTTTATTCAATTTTTTCAATTTATTCATCATTTTTTCGGTTGAAAAAATAACTTACTCATACTCGGTCCGTAAGTTTATTTTTGTGGCCATGGATGTTTAACAATCCTTGGCTTTCAAGCTCGGACTCCTAAACTGCATCCGAGACCACGAAAATAACACTTACAGTCCTCGGTAAGTAATAATGCTATTATTAATTAAAAGAAATTTTTCTTCTAGTTACAAATAAAAATTAAATTTGTTCTGCAGTAGTTTAAAACTATCCGGTACTAAAAAAATTCTATTTTTATATCCGATGGAAAGATAAATAATTTGATAAAAACAGATATCAAACAAAAAATGGAGTCAAATGCATTTTGTAACCCCACTCGATCTAGCCCCCCACCTTTTAGAATTGAAAAAATAAATAGCGCATAACTAGGAGCTATTTATGAGCTTTCGTATTCCGAGAATTAAAAATTTTGAGCTCGACATACTGAGCAAGAATTTAATATTTTTAGTGGGGGGGGGGGGCTAAGTCGAGTTTGACTCAGCCCCCCCCCCCCCGCTTAAAAATAAAAATTTCTGACCAATTTTTGCAGTAGAATTGCGAGCTATTTATGAGCTTTTGAATAAGTATAATTTCGATTTTTGAGCTTATCCCCGTAGTCTCCAAACTACCCTTAAATGATTAAATTTGAGATTGAAGTAGATACTTACAAAATAGCAAATAAATTACTTATATTTTAAAAAGGAAAAGTAGATTGTGTTTAAGAATAAAGCTTTAAAATAAGCGCACTCTAATTACTCAGTCTCCATCCCTTAAAAAGTCACCCCGCATCTCTTTGGCATAAAACAATGCCGTTATATTTAAAGCGAAGAATATAAACTATTTTGCGACTGAATATCGTTTACGATTTATCAGCTTATAAAATACGTGAATTTCGATTACTGAGTTGCAGTCCCTTTACAAATTAACCATTTCAGATGTCACCCCTTTCGAGCTGGCTGCTCCCATCCTTTAGAATTAAGAAGACAAATAGCGGAAAATTATAAGCTATTCAGGAGTTTTTCATATTCCCCGAATTAAAAATTTTGAGCTCGACACACTTAGCAAGAACTTAATATTTTTAGTGGAGAGCTGAGTCGAGTTTGAGTCAGCCCGCTCCCCCAACTTTAGCATAAAATTATCAGATTTATCTTTGTGGTATAATTAAGAGCTTTTGATGAGCTTCTGAATTAGTATAATTTCAGTTTGAAGTTTAGCCCGTTAGTCTTTAAACAATTCTTAATTGATCAAGTTGACGAAAGAAGTATATTTGGAAAGTAATAAAAACTTCAAAAATAAACTGTTATTGGTTTATTGAGTTCCAAATTCTTATACCCATACCCTGCCCTCGATCTCTTCGACATAAACGGAAACTAAAATTAAAATGAAAAAAATTAGACCTCCATAAAACTAGCAAACAAATTTTGGAAATTCTAGAAAACAACTAGATGAGAAATATATTATGTATTTTAGGTGTTATTTAGATGTGCTAATAAGAAACAAGGTGTTCCAAAAATTTTCCAGAGAACAAGAAAAACAATAGGGACGGCTAATTTTACGTAAACTTAGCCGTCCCATACTTCCATACGTAAAGTGTTTTTGATAATTTTAAGTATCGGAAAGTAGCCACCATTAAAAATATTGAATTCTCGCTCACTGTGTCAAGCTCAAAATTTTTAATTCGTAAAATATTAATGCTCCTAAACAGCTTACAATTTTGCGCTATTGTTTTTACTTCTAAAAGATGTGGGCAGCCGGATCAAGAGGGTTGATTTTTAACATCATTTTTCATTGAAATTTCATTTCGATCCTACAAACTCAAAGTCCTTAAATAAACATTTAAATGTTAAAAACAAATTTTTATAAAAAGAAAAACAATCCTAATCAACCAAAATTTAAAACTTTCATAAGTAAAATAACGAAATAAATTATAGACAACAGACATTATAGAATAAATAATTAAATAATAGAATTAATTGTAAAGTCCAAGTTCAAAGTATATTTCTTTCTTATATCCGAAATGGTTTCATTGTAAAGGCGTTGCAACTCAGTAATCGTATTTCACGTATTTTATAAGCTGCTAAATCGAAAACGATATTTAATCGCAAAATAGATTATTTTTCTTCGCTTTAAATATAGCGGCATTGTTTTATGTCAAGGAGATGCGGAGTGGTTTTTATAAGGAAGGGGACTGAATAATTAGAGTGCGCCTATTTTAAAGCTTTATTCTTAAACACAATCTACTTTTCATTTTCAAAACATAGGTAGTCTATTTGTTATTTTGTAAGTATTTAGTTGTTTCTCAAATTTAATCATTTAAGGGTAGCTTGGAGACTACGGGGGTGAGCTCAAAAATTGAAAGTATACTTATTCAAAAGCTCATAAATGGCTCGTAATTTTACTGCAAAAATTGGTCAGAAATTTTTATTTTTAAGCGGTGGGGGGGCTGAGTCAAACTCGACTTAGCCCCCTCAGTAAAAATATTAAATGCTTGCTCAGTATGTCGAGCTCAAAATTTTTAATTAACGGAATACGAAAGCTCATAAATAGCTCCTAATTATGCGCTATTTGTATTTTCAATTCTAAAAGGCGGGGGCTAAGTCGAGGGGGGTCATTTTGTACTAGTATTAATATTTAAAAAAATTGTTAGAAATCAATTATTATGTCACAAGTACAAATATAAGTAATAATTACAATAACAAATACGCTAAATACAGGTATTAAGTATGTAAAAAAAATTTTTTTTAGAAAAAATAAAATTTTTCAGAATAAACGTTTTTGCCTGCTTATATTTTTTTCGACTTTTGATTATGATTATAAAAATCTTGTAGCTTTATTAACATAAAGCAAAAATTTGGATCAAATAAAGCAAAAATATTTATTTTGGTTTTAATTTTATTAGAAGAATTACACTTTTAAAAACTTAAGGGGAGAAACATCTTTAGACAGGCGAAAATAAAGACAATTTCGCGAATTTTTTTAGCAAGGAAAAAATTGATCTTATTTTTGAGGTTGTTGTAGTTTTTGGTTTATTTTTCTTCAATATAGCTATGTATGACTTAAATCACGGACTTACCCACCAAATATTAATTTTTGCCCTCTTTTATTCTTTTTTGAATGTCCCATTCCGAATTTTACTTTCGACTTCATTGCATTCATTTTAGCACAAGCAGCAACTCATTACATATTAAGGTTATAAATGATTGTAATATAACTAAGAAATTATTTAATTATTTAATATTATTTTTATAAGGATTAAGAATAATTTGGAAATACATGTTAATATAAAACAATAATAAAGATATGCATACACCACATAAAGAGAAAATTAGGAGCTTCTTTCGTTTGAACTTAAAATTTTTTTTGTTTAAGTTCACAAGAAACCTTTTTCAAATTGATATTAATCGATGTAAATACTAGAAATAATCATGAGCCATAGTTTGTTCCTGCTCAAAGATGGTTTAGTTAGTGACATAAATTCTATATATATACATATATATACATATATATATATATATATATATATATATATATATATATATATATATATATATATATATACAGGGTGTCAGAGAAATAAGTATCATCGTTTTGAGGGGTGACTCATAGCACCCTGTAGACACTAAAACCGCAGGGTGACGCGACTGTTAATTCCGAAAAATTCCTGCAGTTTTAGTGTCTACAGGTGCTATGAGTCACCCCTCAAAAGGATGATACTTATTTCTCTGACACCCTATATATATATATATATATATATATATATATATATATATATATATATATATATATATATATATATTATATACTTCTAAATGATCCTTCTAGATCTGTATTATAATACAAAAATTAAAGTTGAAAAGTCATTAAGCCTATAGGTTAAAAGATTAAGGATAAAATACGGAACGTTCTTAGGAAGCCGTAGCTAAATGGAAAAAACGGAGCACGAAACAACAACAACGTATTTTGTTTCTGAGGTATTATTTTGTGTGAAAGTGTAGAAATGAAAATTCACATACCCCATTGTGTGATGTATTATTAGAAAGAGGTCTTTTCAAATTAAGTTGAGGATTCTTTTAGCAGGTTTCATTTTTAAGCCAAGTTCGCGAATTAGTCAGTGGGGTACAGTGTACCGCTTCTTTTTACTTTACATCCGTGTACACAAAAAATCTAAAACTAGAGGTAAAAGCATTTGGTAACTTTAAGAGTAATAACTTTAAGAGATACACGGAATCAAGTTATTACGAAACTGACTCATATAATAGTATATATACAGTAAATCGGTGTAAGAACATTGTCGCATATAAGTATTTATCTATTTATACGATAAACTAATATGTAAAAGATTCATGCAATAAAAGGTTAAATCTCTTATTGTTTTTGAGATATCTAACAAAAGTAGTTGAAAAAGGTTCCTTGCTAGTTAATTTCGTTGTTTTATTTTATTTTTTTAATTTTAGTTTTTTTTTCTGTTGCAGATTTTTTCACTGAAAATGGCGAAAAAAAACTTAAAAAGCATATATTAATTACAATACGCATAATAATTCAAAATTTTTGTGATGTATGTAAAATTAAAGTTGTTGTTATCTTTCTATTATTATATTCTCTTTAATTTAATCTTTTTATTGTTAATAAGCTTTCCTAAAAAAGTTATTTTTATACTAACGCAACAATGGACTCTGTTCTTAAAAAAGAAAACGTTTTCAAAACACAAACAAATAAACCCTAATAATATTGATAAATTTTTAATTTTATTGTTGGTAAAAAAAATTAAACAAATGATAACGAAATCCTTTGGTTATTTAATTAAAATTTATTTTACTGTTAAAATTATTATTAATTTCGAATTAAAACAACAATGCTTACGTCATCACAACATCATCATGGATTATCAGTATGGCCACCATCTTTAACATTACCTGCAACACAACACACAACGACATTAGTGCATGCACAAAGTGAAGAATCGGGTATTGAGCCAGGATTACATATTGCAACTATCACTGGTTCTTTAGCGTCATTTCCTGGGTTTGATCCGGAAGCATTGTTGTACGATACCGATCATACAGACCTACATAGCGATATAGAAGAAATAGAACTGAAACGCGAATTTTTAAAAGGTAAAATTATTTTATTATATTACGTTTATTGTAAAATTGCAAGTAAAATGTAAAATTTCTCCAAGTTGCTCTCAGCGTTAGTATTATTATTCTTAATGTTCTTCTTGATGTTACTCTCGGTGCTAGCATTACTTTTGGTGTTGGCATTACTCTTACAAGGAAACATTCCAAGGTGTCCTTCTCCGATTTTGATGATATTGTGATACGTTATTCTTTGTCGAAATCTAAGAGACCCATATTTTTTTTTGTCTTCGGAAAACCGGTTTGAAGGGGTGAAATCGCCCTTCAAAAATTGGGGTAAAAATTTAATTTTGCAAATATCTCGAAAATGGCCAGGGCCGTGGGGAGAAATCAAGGGCCCCAAGGACAAACTATCGCCCCCCGTGAAATATTAAATTTACTACTGACATCCAATCTTGTCCTTTAAAATATATGTAACAAAAATATATAAAAGATACTAGCTGGCGCGGCAAAGGTTATTCTACCCTTTCCGGTAGAGTGGTGCACACTTCCCAATAGTTTAGGAGCTATCGCCATAATTCCAAATTTCTTTTTCTTCCAATAATTTCTTACTGATAAGAATTTAGTTATTTTCATCTGCAAATTCTAATACCAACTTTTTATGTAGAATTTGAATATTTACTTAGAATTTTTCAGTAACTATCTATTTTTGAGATATGACCCCGAACCTTGTTTTTCTTACGAAACGTGAAATAGATTTTGGTAGAGTTAATGGAATTTTTTCTCCTCTTTTTAGTGATATATAATATGGTACGTCTATCTTGGAAAACAATGTGGAAAAATTTTGTAATATTTTTTAAATTTAGGTTGGAAATTGAATAAATTACGTTAAGTACTAGTTCTAATGTCAGGCAATAATTTATTATGAAATAATCGGGCAAAATATTTTCTTCGAGTTTTTCTATAACTACTTATTTTTGAGTTATAACCCCGAACTTTTGTTTTCTTATAGAATGTAAAGTTGGGTTTGACATAATTAAATAGTTTTATTTTTTCAGTTCTATCGATATAAATGTATTTTGCACCATCAAAAAGAGGGGCAACAATCACATAAAGAAGGATTTGATTTATTATTCTATGTAAATTGGTTTCCGAGAAAAAATAACTTTTGTAATCAGAAATTCTCTATGCACAGAATGCTGTGATAAGAGTATTTTTTTAAATTCATTGTTATGATTTCATTGTTATGAATTTATATTCTTAGAAATATAAACAAAGATGAAAAAGATCATTTTTGCTCATTATTAAATCAAAAAGTTAAAATTTTTCCCAAGTTAATATTAGCAAAGGGTGTATTTATGCAACAAGAAATAAACTGATGTGATGTAAAATATATTAATTAAAAATTCTATTATTTACACATCCCAGCCTCCTCTTTTACCAAAATATACCTGATAAAATTAGGGGTTGGGTGGGGGATGAAACTCCAATGATTTTATAACTTTAATTTTGGTATCATAATAAAGATCTTAAAATGCCATTTACAAATATATCTAGTTTCCCTACCAAAGCTCTTACAATTTCCAAGATATTTAAGAAAATTGAAAAAAACTCAATTTTTCAGGGGTGAATTTCACCCCCTTAAACTGCTTATGGGCACGAACGAAATATGCCCCGTGATTACTTTTAGTAAGATTTACAATCCACCAAAGTTTCAAAAATTTTTGAAAGATACAGTTGGATACCTTTCCTTGTAAGTAGGGGTTTTAATATTAAGTAATATTAAGTCTAGGGGTAATTGTGTCGACATCTTCGTACTATTTGAATCGTTTAAGAATTTCTTTTTTTTTTGGTAAGTAGTTTAAGACAGTTAGGATAACATGAAAATTATATTTTAGAATTTAGAATTCAGTTTGAGCAATATTGCGGCGGTGAATCACCTCCTTAATTTACATACTAGTTTTCATTCCCCCATTCTCTGGTGCCCCTTTCCGATTTCGATGATATTAAGATGTGTTGTTCTTTGTTGAAATCTATGTATTTCTTTTCATTTGCGCAAAAACATTTCTAGGGGGTAAAATCATTATTCAAAATTTAGGCTCTAAAGGGGTGCTTTTTAAGTTCCACATAATTGCAGTTTCACTAATTGAAGGAGGCCAACGGCATTATTTTGGGGGTGAAGAAAAATCATGAAAGGTAAGTATCATTATTTTTATTAAGACAAATTATTAAAATTTCCTGTATTTTATTCCAAAAGCTATGAAGAACTATAACTATCAATGAATCGTGACTTAATGTTTTAGCACACATTAATTACTTTTATCTCAATCTGCTGATCTCAATTAAGATACTTACGCACAAATAGCAGCGTTCCGCAAAAAATGTTATATTACATTTTTATATTTTTTAAATTACCTAATATACCAGTTTTATTAATAATAATCAAATTTAACATTAAAAGCGTACTAAAGTAGGACTGCCCATTTAGAAAATGATGATATACCTACTTACCCGTTAAAACATCGAAACCTTATAGATGGTCTCGGCGCAGCAATTAAATTCATTATTTGTAGTATGGGTACTCAACAAATCAATAGAGTTAGCCAACTGAAAATCAGTTCTAATATTCTATGTTTTATTCCTATAAATTAATCAGTAAGTAAAAATAATTCAAATATATTATGAAGCGCACCTTACACATTTAATTTACCTTGTAAGTGTATCTCATATTGCATTTTAAAATTATATTCCAGTAATGGCAGCAATATTAGATTTAATCTTAGAAAAAATTTTTAGCTAAATTTCTATATATCTATAAGCAAATTTTTGGATGGAACATTCCTTTTTATAGCTGCTGTCATAGTGAGGCTTGAGCCAGGGGCTTGATAGAAGATTTGTTCTGAAATCCCTAGAAACTAAAAAAGATAAGGGATGTTACGGATATCAGATTTCGGATACGGATACGGATACGGATATTTAAAAAAATTTTTTTCGGTTTCGGTTTCGGTTACGGATATGTAATAATATCGGATAATGTTTCGGATACGGTTACGGTTACGGATAACTGCTTTCAGTGAACATTTTTTTTTTTTTTTAGAAAAAAGGGGACAATTTTACCCCAAAAAGTGAACTCCAAACATAAACAAACACAAATCAATCAATGGAAATATATATAGCAAAAATTTGCTTCGATTTAACCTGTTTTCTAACGGCAGTTGTCTGTTATTATCCGAAACAAATCCGAAACTTTTATTTTCGGATACGGTTTCGGTTTCGGATATGTAATTATTTCGGATATCCGACAGTTTCAGTTACGGTTACGGATATCCATAACATCCCTAAAAGATATTCACTATATATGTACGTATGGGCTGAGCTTTTTGAGAGTCTCCATTTTTATTAAACCCAAACTATTGATTTAATCAAAAAATTGTTACAATAAGAGTTGTAGATATCGATGGGAGCAACCGATTGCTATATTCGAGTTATAATGAAGATTTATAGTTTTTTTTTTTTTAAATGAAAGTGTATATTTAAGTTTTTCAAAAATCAGTTTATGCTTCAAAACTATTAGTAATTAATAAACAAATATTTTATTTCGCAAAAATACCACTTTTATTTTGAAACTGTGACAATATTGTTTCGAACCGTTAGTTCATTTTTAAATTTTTTTTTTTTTTGAAAATGAATTGACGCAACGTGACGGTTTGAAACAATATTGTGACAGTTTCAAAATAAAAGTGATATTTTTGGGAAGTAAAATCTTTGTTTATTATTTACAAATATGGAATATCATAAAGTAACGCTCAAATCTATTAATACTATTAAGTAATACTCAAATTTCCATTATTTTATCTCATATTTTTAAGTAATTGCGTTTTAAACTTCACACTTTTAAAATTCGTGCCCAAGTGGTTGCAAACGATATAGAAATTTACGTTAATTAAATTACGTTAGCTCAACTTGGCTTTCCAATCAAAGAAATTATGGTCCATTTCACTTAAATTTAACCATGCTTCATCACTTATGAATTTAAATAATTTCCGTTTTCTTGGCAACTGTTTCATTATTGCATTTACGTAAATTTTAAATTTGCAGTTTGTTTTTAGAAAAGAATAAAAGATTGATTTGTTTCGAATATAAGAATTATTTAATTTTTTAACGATGACTCATGATTAATTGTAATTGAAATAGTGTATACAAAAAAAACAAAAAAAAAAAAAAAAAACAAACAAAACATTAAATAGATCTTTTAATATAAAAATAACAGCAAAGAATAATAAAAAAAAAGTAGTTTCAGTTCTAATTCAATGGAAAATAAAAATAATAGTATTTTGAGGGATGTGTTTGACATTTACATAAGCGTCTAACTATAATTTTGTAAAAAGTATATTCAAAGGAAATAAAAGGTTTTTTGTAAAGTAAGTTATACTTGACAAAGATTTTTGGATATGTTGTTTTAGAGTTTCGTAGTCAAAATCACGGAACTCTAATAAGATCATTAAGTAGGCCATAATTTGTGTGGTTTTACTTGCACTTGACCGATTTTAAGCACACAATCGCGTATACAAAAAATTTAAAGTGGGATTATTTGCAGAGCTTGTTATAACATAATAAATAAATTTAAAAGATTAGTAAAAATATCTGCTAATTTAATAACTTATAGGATACACATTAATTCATAATAAATTATATAGGGTAAGTGCGGGAGAGATGCCACGTCGGGAGAGACGCCGCAGTAGCCATAGTTCGCCCACTGATTGATAGACAGCGCTATTAATGGATTATATGTTTAAAATAAGTTAGTTATTTAAGCTGTATATGGTTACATTTATTATCAGTGCATTAGTTTAGTAATTATTATCCAACTTTTTATTATTGAAAAGTGAGTTTTTTAACATAATATTTTATCAAGCATTTAATTCATTAGAATTTAAGAATGTATATTTCATTATTTTAAGGAAAATGAGTTTTGTTATTAATTTAGGTATATTTTAAAAGTACTGTATACAATTTTAGGTTAGACTTCTGCACTATGCTTGCTATAACAACATGCGGCATTTATCCCAACAAAAAGGAGAGATGCCGCATTTAAAGTTGGTATAGATGCCGCATCATATTATGCAACTTAGCGAATTTCCATTTACAAAAGTACGTTTTTCTCGGAAACTAGTTGATATAGAGTAATTGTAAATAAAAAAAACCTTCTTTATGTGATTTTTCCGCCTCATTCCGCCAAATTTTTTTCACGAAAAATGTCCAAAACACCTTAAACGTTTTCACGAAATTTCTTAAAAATAAGATGTTTCGTTCTTGAGTTATCGTGCGGACACATTTATATATATGTTTACTAACAAGAAAATGCACTCATAGTGAAATTCGGGATTTTGATGAAACTTCGCTGGTGTGTAGAATAGGCAAAAGTAAGAGACCCGTATTTTTTTTTATCGGCTATCTTCCACGTTTACGGGGTGAAACTAGCCCCTAAAGTTGGGGGTTCAAATCGTATTTCTTAAGATATCTCGAAAACTATAAGAGATAGAGGAAAACTTTAAATTGACGAAATGTTACTCTCTGAAAAACCTATTCATCTGTCTAGGTTAAACCAGGGTCGAGTTCATAAGAGGGTCTGGAGGGGTGAAAATGGGGGTAAATTTTCTTGTACAGCCTGAATGGTTCAATTTATCAAATTTTTGCCACCATAAATAGAAAGAGAACCAAAAATTAGGGGATACGTGTTTTTGCGTTTTTTCGAAATATGTGTGGTATCCAAGCCATATAAAGAGGAAATAGATAAGGTAGATTATATTGCATTATTATTGATTGCAAATACCTTCTATATTTTTTTATTTTTATGTTTATTTTCATCATTAAAATGTAAATTTTTACTTTCCGATTATGATTCATATATTTTTCAGTACTAGCTCAATTGGTAATTTAGCCATGTGTACATTTGGTTACTCATATTAATCATATTCGATATTTTTTATACCTATTTCTGCGAAAGTCAAAGTTCTCTGGTATGCTTGTGTTAATGAATGCTCGACAAGAAGCAATAATCTCTTTCGCTCACTTGTCAGGTGCTTTGTAATAAATTTTGCGATTTGGGAAATGCGGGGACACCTATAAAACATACAAAAAAAAAAAGAAAAATAGTTTGAATGTTGAGAAAGAAATAAACCGCGTTTATTTGGTTAAAAACGAATTTGTAAGAAGACAAAGGCAGTTGTTGAACGGAAGATTATTGCTTCTTGTTGAACATTCATTAACACTTGCAGACCAGAAAACTTGAAATAGGTATAAAAAATATCGAATATTAGTAACCAAATATACACATAGCTAAATTACCAATTAAGTAAGTACTGAAAAATACATGAATCATTATCGGAAAGTAAAAAATTTACATTTTAATGATGAAAATAAACATAAAAATTAAAAAAATATAGAAGGTATTTGCAATCAATAATAATGCAATATAATCTACCCTATTTTTTTCCTCCTTATATGGCTTGGATACCACACATATTTCGAAAAAGCGCAAAAACACGTATCCCCTAATTTTTGGTGCTATTTCTATTTATGATGGCAAAAATTTGATACATTGAACCATTCAGGATGTACAAGAAAATTTCCCCCATTTTCACATCTCCAGACCCTCTTATGAACTCGACCCTGGTTTAACCTATACAGATGAATAGGTCTTTCAGAGAGTAACATTTCGTCAATTTAAAGTTTTCCTCTATCTCTTATAGTTTTCGAGATATCTTAAGAAATTCGATTTGAACCCCCAACTTTAGGGGCTGGTTTCACCCCGTGAACGTGGAAGATGGCCGATAAAAAGAATACGGGTCCCTTATTTTTGCCTATTCTATACACCAGCGAAGTTTCATCAAAATCCCGAATTTCACTCTGGGTGCATCTCCTTGTAAGTGTCCGCACGATAACTCAAGAACGAAACATCTTATTTTTAAGAAATTTCGTGAAAACGTTTACGGTGTTTTGGACATTTTTCGTCAAAAAAATTTGGCGGAATGAGGCGGAAAAATCACATAAAGAAGGTTTTTTTTATTTACAATTACTCTATATCGACTAGTTTCCGAGAAAAACGTACTTTTGTAAATTGAAATTCGCTATGTTATGCAGGATGCTGCGACAGGGGTATTATATAAGTACAGTACCTTAAACAATGGGCAGTAATTTTCAAAATCCCTGGTGTTCCTTTAATTTTTCAATGAAACTATGTACATACTTATTTATAATGAATGATAAGCATTATTACAAGGTTATATTATATTTGTTACAGATAAATGGCGTCAAATTTTCGATCAATTCGATCCAGAGGGTTTTGGTGAAATACCGTGGCCTGAATTTCATGCTGCATTGCAAGGTGAATTGGGTGCAGTTTTAATTAGTACTGGCAAACGAGATATTTTATTAGAAAGATGTCGAACTGCTACAACACCTGCCATTACGTTTCAAGAATTTATCAATATTGTAAGTTTAGTAGTTTTGATTTTTAAATTTTAGTTGTGTAAAAAACATGGATTACTTTTCAACATAAGTAATACGAATTTTTTTTGAACACTATTATTTATCTTTTATATATATAAATATAAAAACAGCTTGCACAACAGAAAATTTTCAAAATTCTACAAGACTTATAATAATATACTCAGAAGAAAGGCCCTAATATTTGCTCTAATTTTGTCTAATTAGATCTGATTTTTTATCTCGTTTATCCAGTTGGATCTGATGTCTCAGAAAGTAGAAAAACTAATTTACGATTCAGGAATAGCAGATTAATTGCAAGGCAAATTATTTTCTTGACAGACAGTTATGATAAGATTGTAAGGACTCCAAAGTTTTAACCTTTATAATTTTTTTTTTGCTGATATTGGTGTGAAAATTTTCTATTAATAAATAAAACACTTTACTTTGCAAAAATACCACTATTATTGTTTAAACTCTTATCATGACATATTCCAATCAATATGATCATTATCAAGTAAAGATATTAAGAAGTAAAGATTGCATTCAAATACACATGCCTAATAGGCATGTTCAAAATTTTTGAGCAAAAAAGGGTGAGCATATTTTTTGAAGTTCATTAAACTAACACTTTAATGTTCTACGTCTATGCAGTAAACTTTTCCAAGGGCCGGGGAAAAACTTTATATAAATAAATTCATAAAAAAAACACAATATATGGGAATACACACATTTTTAATAGAAAAAATAAAGGTAAACACAGTGAAAATGAAGTGATAAAAAAATATAAAAGAACAAAAACAATTAAAAATTATATTATATGTATTATACTATCCGTCTATAAACGTTTGGAGAAACGTTATCGGGCAATATACGTCCGCGGTAGCATCACACACATGTGTGATGGACCTCTACGGTTGTCCCGATGAGATGTCATAAAGTTTCAATTATCTCTAGCTTCTAGAAGTTATCACAATTTAGAGATGCAAATGTTACAATCGTACCTATGTCGCTTGAAAAGGACTGAATAAATGAATGTTGTAAGTGGGTCGGGATTCAAAGCTCCCGTTGCACGTAGGCCACCAAATACGGGCAGGCCCGACGAGAGAGTGGGGCAGCCGGGGTTGCAGCCTTGGGGCCCGGGCTGGAAGAGGGGGCCCAGGAAAAAGTAGAATCAGCTTTTTTTTTACTCATCATTTATTTTTTGGGGGAAAATTTTTATGAAATGTGCCCCTTCCTTGGGGCCCGCCATTTCTCTCCACGGCCCTGAATACGGACCCATTGATTGTACCCCACGGCATCCAAGAGAGACTAGCTAATGCCCAGTCCCTCATAGAAATTCAGGATTGCACTACAGTCTGCAATCCTGATGTCCTCGGAACTCAGTCTCGAAAAGGGTTAAATGATTACTTCTTTATTCATCTTACCCATGAGACAAACGAAAATAGAAAAAAATGCTACACAATAAACTTTAGTAACAATAAAATCAATATGAAAGAAAGGAAGAAGTGCTAGCTATAATTATACTGTTGTATTTATTGTTAATTACGACGAATATTACAACAAATAAAGTATAATAAATACATCAGTGCCTTATTTTATAAAAGTTGACGTTGCTAAAGTGGTAAAATTAAAAAAATGCAAGCTTGCAAACGAAAAAAATCTATTCTTAAAAACAACGATCTATTACCTATCTAAAAAAAATATTGACGATTCTACCTTTACATTTTTTTAGTAGTTTGAATCTAGTACCTCAGGGTTGGACAAAATGGCTCATAGAAAAATAGAAAATGGGAAATAACTTTCAGAAATCAATTTAAAACACAAAATGGAAAATAATTCCGTTGAACTTATTTAAAACAGAAAATAGAAAATAACTAAGTACTTAATGGATTTGGAAATACCTATAAAATTCTTTTTTGCCTTTTTGTTTTTTCTTATTTTTATATTTTTCTTAAATATAATAATACTGAAACCAAATAATGGTACACTAAGGAAAAGGTATTTTCAAAATAACCTACATATAAGTTAACCGCACTAAATGGTTTAGTCATATATGGCGAACGAAGTTTTAAGGTTCAAACTACTAAATTATTTGTTTAAAATATAGGTTTATCCTAACTATAAATTGGGCGTATTAACGATACATATTTAGTTCAATCAAAATTTAAATCATGTAAATTGATTAAAACGTATTAGTTTAAACAGATAAACACTTAATATTAAAACAAAAATATCCTTTAAATGAAACAAATAACTTGAAAAAGCATTTCAACTATATCAAATAGTAGTTTTATCATATTAAAATGGTTCTTTCAATTTTATGATTTGTTTAATGTAATAAATCATATTGAGCCATTACCGCCGATTTATCGTAAGCGACACGTTTTTCGAAATTGAGATTTTTATTGCAAGCAACATTTTAAACTGTAACGGACCTAGCAGTGTTAACGTTTTTCTCCAAAATTCGTTAATTAACGAGTTATATCAACTGCTTAGTTTATCGTTAATACAACACATTGTCACATTTTAGCGTAATCAACAATAACCATCTTTATCGTAAAGGTTAATAAAATAATAGGAATAATACGCTCAGGCGCAATAAAATTAAGACAGCAGAAATATCGTAAGCGCCATACAATTATGCAAAAAATCCTTCTCCTGTAAAATTTGATATTTGTCGGTTACGCTAAAATGGCGGTAATGGCTCGATATTTGGTTGATACTTTGATAGTATGATATCGTATTATGCAACATAATCAAAATATTCTTTGAGATACACACAAAACTCCCTCTATTATATTGCAGCCTCCAGTGAAAGTTTAAGCGAAAAAGAAATTAGGCTCAGTAAATCCAAAAAAATGTAGTATGTATCCCAAAGAAGGCTTTGTTTATGTTCCATATTTTGCTAAAAAAGACAATAAAAAATTATATTGTTTAAAAAAAATTATTCAAAAATGTTTAATTTACAGTTTAAATTCAGTACGTTAAATGAAATGAGAGTACAAATTTCATTATTAATTTTACCAATCTTAATTTCATTGAAAGCTTTTTCAGCATACTATCGAATTTTCTTAACTTGCATATAATTATTTCGTTCAGTGCATTTATGGAGCACTGATAAATTAATTCTTTTGATGGTATCCAATTTTTGGTTTTACTTTCGCTAATCTGATCAAATGGTGCACATGTATGACTCAATAATTTCCAGTGCATTCTCGGAATCTGTGAATAAATTGTTAAAAATTAAAAATTGGTAAATAACTATATATAATTTTAAAAATAGGCGTAAAGAACTGAATTTTTCACCTTAGAAATTTCATTTGTCCTCTCCCTATTGAATCAAAAAAAGAAAACGGGTATTTTTTACAAAATACTTTAACCGATATATGTATATCTTTTCACCATGTCTTAAGTAAAACAGTATATTTTTTGTGTTGTATACTCGTACATTAAACACTAATAACCTATAAAAAAATTATCTGAATATTTAAATAATTAATATATTAATATATTAAAAAGTACTTACTTATTATGTAAATAATATTAATTATTATTAAATTCGCATACATTATTATAATAAACCAAATGTAAAATTGGTAGCAAATAAAAAATGTAAATTGCCTAACGCAGATGTGATTTCAATGGCGTCAGTAATAAAGCGTTTAATACAAGTTTCAATCTGCGCATGTTCAATAAATTAACTATATTTATTGTTAAAAATACTATTTGTATTATTATTATAAACAACTTCATATAGTCAACTAAACTATATTGAGATAAAGGCAAAATAACATGGTCATCAAATTAATTTAACAATATATTTAGTTAAAAGAACCTTTGATTTTTGATTAAACCATCTTTATTCAAATGTTTAATTGAAACAGAATTTTTTAAATCATTCAACTATATAAATAGCTGTTTCAAACTAATGTTTTAACTATATTATTTCAACATAGACCATTTAGTTATTTTGACGATATTTTTTTTCTCAGTGGAGCTTACAGAAACGTAAAAATTTCATCTCGGTAAAATAGTAGAATTAATCGTGAACATTTTCGTGCGATTTTGACGTGGCTTATCTCAACAACAGTGCATCGATGAACTTAATTCGACTTTTGGCGATGAAGTACCATCAAAAAACTCTGTATATATATATATATATATATATATATATATATATATATATATATATATATATATATATATATATATATATATATATATATCGGTGGTACACAGAATTCAGTTTTGGCCGTAGTTTGCTCACGGACGAATTTCGTGAAGGTTGTCCAAAATCGGTTTCTTTATCCGGAATCATTGAAGCTGTGCGCGGGCTAATATTGCAAAATCGTATCGTGAGATATCCTTGGGCATTAGTCTGCTGAGCATCGATAAGATATTGCATGGACATTTAACCGTGAAAAAGATTTGTTTGCGTTGGACTCCCAACAAATTTAGTGATTTATGTACTTAATTTTTTTAAGTACATGAATGAATTTGTACTGTTGTGTTATACTTGTGATCCATTCAAGGGAAAAAAGAAGTTAATTTTTTTTTTAAAACCTGCATAATATCTCACTGTTGCTATGATGTAGCAAATTATTAAACAAAACGTGTTTGTTTTCAAAATTAAATATCATGAAGTAAATTACGCCACTGGTTTGAATAGTAGACAACATTAAAGGGTAACATTGTCTTTTTTTTTATTTTGTCTGTTCCGTATTACTATATTAACAATGACTGCTGATGAACTTGAAAGTTACGGTTATTAGAATTTTATATCACATAATAAAGAAGAATCGTTGAATCGATACAGAAACTTAATTATTAGTAATTTAACAATATTATTATCCGTGTGACTGATTTTTTTTCTTTCTGTTACTATTGTTAATCATTTGACGAAACGTTAAACAAATGTGTACATAAATAAATAAAATCAACATAATTTAATAATAATTTTATTTCTGTGGTCAAAATATTTTTTTGTAATAATGGAAAGTAATTAAATTGAGCATTTAGGTAAATAAAAGTAGGCAATATAATGAAAAATTACAATATATTTATTAGCAAAAACTTAAATCATATTGTGTAAAGATAATGTTTAAAAATAATATTAATAACAGAATCAAAGTAAATAAATGTTTACTGACAAGTGTGTTAATTTTTTTATTTAAAGAAAAAAGGATTATCGTGGTTCATGGGACGCCTTACTAGGATATAATCACCTAAAGTTCAGAAATCTGTTGATGATCAGATCAGAAGTCTGTTTGAGGGGTTGATTGTATAACTTTTGCTATAATAATTTTAAAATATATTAATACTATACACATGTTAAGATGAGAACTTGAATTTTAACTAGATACAGTTAAAAACTAAATACACTTGTTTGAATACCGAATTTTTAATTTTCACGATTGTTGGGGGCGAAAAATGGCCGGTCTTCACCCACCTCCTTTGCTAAAATTCAAATTCTCCGGAAAAAATCATATAAAATATGTAGTATCTTGGACCATTATTTTACATTAATTGTTTTCGGAGAAAAATTTAAAAAACCGGTTTTTATTTAGGATTTAATTAATGATTAAGATAGCTTTTAGAAACCTTTACAGTTTGTTTACATTTTGCTGATACCGAATTATACAGAGTGTAAAAAACAAGTGCCGAAATTCAGAGGGCAAAGAGGTATTATTGTATTAATTAAGTATTGATATGGCATCGTGTCCGTATAACGCGTGTTCAGAGAGCGAACATAATTATGGTACAATAAAAATAAACAGACCAGATGTACACATATACATTGATAATACAGTGCCATCTCAAAAATGATATTATCATTCTGTGATTTTCAATTTGTTAACAAAATTTAAATTTTGAATGAAAATTTAAATTGTGACATTATTTTACCCACTGTCAGTGTGTTAATAGCAAAAATTAGTGTATATAAACTAGTATGTAATTTAAGAGGGTGACTCACCCCCTCTCCAATGTTACTAAAACTCAATTTTGAATTCGAGAATTTCATTTCTACGTTATTCTAATTGTCTTAAGCTATTTTCCATGAAGAAGAACTTCTTGAAATACCCAAATTGTACGACTATTCGACATAGTCACCCTCTAGTTAACTACCCCTAGACTTAATATTAGGGCATTGAGCAGAAATAGGTCAATTAGATTTTTTGACGTAGATTTCAAATCTGTAAACAAAATTTTTATATTGTTTGTTTTTCACCCCCTTTTTGCAAAATTAACCCCAAAATTAACCCCTAACCACCCCTGTTGATGTAATTTGAACAAATTGCATATCAATAGATAGCTCTTTAAAAAAGAGTAATATCACCAATTTAAACTTTTGCTCTATCTCTTACTGTTTTCGAGATATTTGAAAAATTAAATTTTTACCCCAATTTTTGGAGGGCGATTTCACCCCTTCAAACCGTTTTTCCGCAGATAAAAAAATACGTGTCCCTTAGTTTTTAGTGTTCTACAGCATATTTAAGTTTCATCAAAATCGATAGGTCCGGCTTCGGGACCTTTACTTGTAAGAAACATAGGTACTATTTTTTTTAAATTTTTTTGTCAACAAAAAATAGTTATTTACTTACCTATTTAGATACCTAATTATTGCAAATAAATGTACAGTGTAGCATCTAAATAAATTCAAACAGTTCGAACATTATAAATATTACGTTAGATATTTTTACGTAAATTACGAAATTTATTTTCATTGTATCTAGAGACCGGTTTCTTCTTGGAGGGATCATTTTCTACTAACTAAGTTAATTTGCTAGTTTCAAAGTGCATTTTGGCAACGACGAACGTACAATGTATGGCTGAGCGCTCCGTACTCATCGCACTCTATTTACAAAACAGTTAAACGCATCGAATAGTGTTTGAAACAAAATTTGTAGAGAATTTTACGCTCTATAACTTTTACAACAAATGCAAAAACGATTTGAGGCAAAGAAGGCGAGATATTTCCAAAAAACTAATATTCGCGACCTTTGACCTTCAATATCTAAGGACCCTCACACGTGATCTTATGAGACTTTTGAGGGAACATGTAGGATGCCAAAATAAAGGTGTATACGAAAATCCAGCTTATTCCGTTTCATTTCGAGGTTAAATCCTTAAATGATTGCGCTAGTATTGGAAAATCTCCTGGCATACTTTGTTATTATAATGTTTGTACATATTTATTTACGGTAATTTTATATATTGTATGGCGATAGTTTCTTATAGGACACTCTGTATTAATATATTAATTCATTGTATTTTTAACATCAACAATAAAGTAACAATGAATAGTTAGACTACATATAATTGTATATTCGCAGACCTTTTGCAAAAGTAGGGACAATAATATTTTTTCAATACTAAACAATTATATTTTTCTGTATACATCATATCTTCTTTGCTTGAATTATTTTTATTGTCATTCGGCATTTTTCAAAACATGTGGTGAATAATAAGTTTGTCAAACTCAAATCTCATTCACATTTCATTGTATTTAAGAGGATTTCATCTGAATCAATCAAATAGAAAATTTGTAAAAGGTTTATATATTTTTGAAGTGTAAAGACATTTTTTTTAAAATTTTTCTTTTCTCGTAGTAATCATTGGTAACCATTTATTGCTATTTTATTATTAACCCACATACAATAATAATTGCAGATGTTTATTTTACCTGTTTATTTTTTTTAATAATCGTGCAATAGTTATCCCTAATTTGATAATTATTCATATTTGTACACACAATATGTCCAAATTGTGTCGTCTACTGTATCTGGAACTACTCTGTATTAGAGATGGAAATAGAACCGATATTTTTAAAGGTTCTCTCGGATCCCGCCAGAAGCAAGTGTGATTTCTTTTAAAATGAGCGTAGGTAAACATTTTCTTACTTACGACGAAGAAAATGGACAAATATTAAAGTGGAAAACTGTTAAATTTTTATTCTCGTTTACATAACACGAGCTTTCTTTATATCAATTCTAGTGATATTTAAAAACAATGGGGAATTTGACTAATTTTGGGAAACTATTTAAAAATACGCATATTTATGTATTATACATGTATATAATTTTAATTTTTAAAAATAATGCCGAAAATCGTTAGAAAAAATTAATTTAATATTTGTTCTCAAAATTTGCGCGAAAACGTTCATTAGCTTCAATTACGTCACATTCTCTAGATAGCAACAGGTGTCATGTAACTAAGAAAAAAAATTGTTTATTTTTCTTATAACTAGGAAGAAAAATTGTTGATTTTTAAAAAAATTAATTAAATTCAAATTAATTTCCATAGTTATGTTTGCTAACCGGAATTTACGTAGCGACTCTAGTGGAGACAGTGTTGAAATATAAGAGAAAGCAACGTCACAGCCCATTTCTGCTGACGTAATTTATAGCTGAAAAATATTAATATTTTTTTTAAATTAAATAATGATAGGATGAATTAACATAATAAATTGCTGTTTTTTATTATCAATTTTCATTAAAATTTGTTTTTATTGTTTTTCTTTGATACTGTCAAATACCCCATTATATTACGTTTTGAATCACTAAATATCTCTTATTCAAAAATTTTTTAATAAGATGGAAATTTAAAATGCTCAAATCGGTTTATAAACTTTTTCAAAAATGGCAATTGAAATTTCAGATTATAAAATTCATTTACTTCTATACTATAGGATTTACGTGAACGAATTTAGATGTGCTACTTACTTATTAAACGTACTATTGATTAACATTATTATTGTCTTTTCTAATTCACTGATTTGAACATTATTTTATAGTTTGTAGTATTCCATATTAATTGTAAATAATAAAACAAATAATATTTTACTTGGCAAAAATATCACCTTTCGACGGCTTAATCTGCAAACAAACTCCATTATAGCTGATTTTACAGTAGCGACTTAAAACTGCGTAATTTCTCATACTTGTTTAAATACTTTGTTTTATAATTAAAATTTTATTAAAATTTAACCATTTTTTTTTATTAAAATTAAGAAGTCATCACCTTTACAGAATTACAGACACCACACTAGTTAGTGAAATAATAATCTGTATTTTTATAAAAAATGGAGTTAGCTTATTTGCAGATTAGGCCGTCGCTTTATTTTTTAATTGTGACAATTTATTGTTTCAAGCTTAAAAGCCCATTTTCATTTTTTCGGTTGCAATAGATTTAGAGAGAAACGGGAAATAATATGAATCTGTTAGTTTTTGGTTGTTTCACTTTACTAGAAAATTACCCAGTTAAGCTTTAGAATACTTTAGTGTGTTATCCACGTTAAATTGGAAACGAAAATAAAGTAATAAACTAAAAGATTTTTTCTCCCTTTTATTTTTGTTGTTCATTGTGTAGGTGCGTGACAGTTTTTTCGTTTATACATGTATATCAAGTTTTAACACGTTTTGGGAAATATAATCATCTACGGTGGTCAAATAATGTTTAAACAGTAAAACTTTAAAATTTAAAATTTTTATTCATTCATTTTGAATTCTTTTATCTAATAATGGTATGAAAACATGTATTGTAAATGTTAATAATAATAAAAAATCTTACCTTCAAAATAGGTAACATTTCAAAGTAGTATTATATTATATACATCATTGTCCCATATACACAATGTCATTCTGATTAGGTGGATAGTTTACCTTAATCTCATGAAATGTTTTAAGAGCACGTAAATATTAAAAATTTTGACAAATTTAAGGTGTTTATGGTATGCTTGTGTATAATAGATGTACGATAGACACTGATTATTGACAAAGACTAGAGAAATCGTTACGTATATGTATGTTCTTTCATAATATATTATTGTCATAAGCAGAGTCGGTCCGACAGCAGTGCAAACGGTGCAACCGGTGCAACACACTAGCTCCCACGCTTCTCAGGGCCTTGCGCCGCTGACTAATTTTACAAAATCAAATTTAAGTGTAACCCTTCTAAAAAAATATTAATTTATTTAATGAAATCAAAATTTTTCGTCCCAGAATTACAATTTTACAAATACTTATATATTACAAAGTTAATTTAAAAAATATGTAGTTTATGTATTTGAATTTTATTCAAATTTTGTAACTATTCTGAAAAATATATTAACCTTACTAATTATACCATTATCATTATATATTTACAGAAAGATCTTTTTCAAGATTAAATGCAATAGAAATTTACTTGAAACCTAACATTAGTCAAGATCGAATTATCTCTTCAGAATTCTATCTATCAAATTCGTAATACTTTTTAGACGACCACAAATGGCAATACATAGAAATCAGATTTTGTTACAAAATCGCTTTTTTAAACATGGATATTTCATAATTTCATGTATATAATTGTTTTCATAACTCCAAAAAAGCCAATTTGGCTCATAATTGTCAGAAAACTGTAGTTAAAACTTCTCTCAAATTTCTATGGGTTGTTAATTTTTCTTATAATTGTCAGAAAACTGTGTCTAAACTTCACTCAAACTGAATTATTACCTGTTTAACACTATGACGGTCATAATCTATACTCACAAAACGCCCAACTGGTACACTATTTTGACACTAATACACTTTATATGGAATTGTTGATTGGATTTTTGAAACCCGAAATTTCGGCCACTTTTCGCCGTTTTTAGTGGTTTTTGGCAAAAGTTGGCCAGAATTCAAAAATTTTTCAAGTTTTTTTAGCACTATCGAAAAGAGCGTAAAAAATTACATAAGATAAGCTTTTGAACCATTTATTCTAACAAGTAAAGATCCCGAGGCCGGACCTATCGATTTTGATAAAACTTAAATATTATGTCGTAGAACACTAAAAAATAAACGACAGGTATTTTCTTTATCGGCGGAAAAACGGTTTGGAGGGGTGAAACCGCCCGTTCAACTTGGGGTGAAAATTTAATTTTTCAAATATCTAGAAAACGGGTAAGAGATAGAGCAAAAGTGTAAATTGACGAGATTGCTCTTTTTTAAAAAGCTCTTTTGAGTATATCTATTGATATGCAATTTGTTTAAATTACGTTTGTAGTCCGTGAGGCAAGCAAGTATGTAGCTACGGGTAAGGGAAGAAATATGAAAACAAAGTGATTCCGTTACTGTTGGTTCTGTAAAAATATATGTAGAAGAGAAGGATTTTATGTAAAACTATATATAGGTATCGAGCCATTACCGCCGATTCATCGTAAGCGACACTTTTATCGAAATTGAGATTTTTATTGGAAGCAACATTTTAAGCTGTAACGGACCAAGCAGCGTTAACGTTTTTCTCCAAAATTCGTTAATTAACGAGTTATAGCAACTGCTTAGTTTATCGTTAATACAACAGATTTTCACATTTTAGCGTAACCGACAATAACCATCTTTATCGTAAGGTTAATAAAATAATAGGAATAATACGCTCAGGCGTAATAAAATTAAGACAGCAGAAATATCGCAAGCGCCATACAAATATTTAAAAAATCCTTCTGCTGTAAAATTTGATATTTGTCGGTTACGCTAAAATGGCGGTAATGGCTCGATATTATGTTTTCTTCGGTCTTACTTCTTAAATATTTTTCCGTAATTGCAGTCATTTATAACGTTGATGCAAAAAAAGATTCTTCTCCATTTTTCGAAAATGGAAGCAGATTTCTAGATTGAATCGTGGTAAATTTTGGGTATGCTTTTTGGGAATCTTTTACGAAGAGAATGATGAAAAGTTTACTTCTATTGCAATTTTTTGAGGTTACAGAAGTATATAGGGGAAATATGTGAAGAAACACATATAGGTAAATACCTATTTTTATTTTCATTTGCAGCCTATTAAATATTTAAAATGAGTAATATGATATTTTACTTCCGAGAAGAGGACTTGTTTAGTTACTTTATATTATACACAATATACACCGTTTTTGATTTCAAGTTAATGTACAGGATGGCTTTTTAAGAGTTGCCATTTCTACAGTATTCATCTAATTCAAATAAAGTTGAAATAGAGAATCTAGATGACAGCGTATAGAACATTTCAAAAATATTGTCGTCCTTGGAATAAATTTGTTTTAACTAGAAACCTTTCTAAAGCTTTCTAAAAGTTAGTTCATAATAAAGCACAATAAAGCTAAATTTTATATTTAAAGTCAGATAGTACTGAAAGCAACACAAATAATAATACAATAATAAAATAATTTAGAGATTCTATAACACCACAAGTAGGAAATAACAACAAAATGGTCCACATTCATTTGGTTACACACTAAAATGAAAAAAAATTTCACAAAAAAACAAATAATTAGAGGTTACAATTGACAAAGTTGTCAAATTTCTATCTGTAATTTATTTACATTATTCAAAATAAAGTTTATACATGTTTTATGCATTTTTTAAAAGTACTTACTCCATTAAATATTAATTTACAAAACGGTTTTATTGCACTTGATTTGCTCCCTCAATACAGTACACCTTAAACGTTAACAAAGAAAATCAAAGAAAATCAATATGGCTGAATGTTACGATCAGTTCCGATACTGGGTACTGACTTATTTTAGGTGTACTAATAGACGAACAGTATAATTAGGATAATAATATAATTTTTCTGGTATTATTAATGAAATTTATTGAATTCTCAGTATCTCTAAACATTAAAAAAAATTATCGAAAAGCCGCTTTATTCGGTTTGTACAAGCTTAAGATCATACACTGATTTCTTAGCAAAACTATTATGTGACTTGGATAAGTCTCCAGTCAACATTCTGACGTCTTAATGAATTCATAAAGAATTCATATTTCTGATTTGGACGTCAGAAAACAAGTTCAGAAAGATATCTTTATGAATTCATAAAGATATCTTATGCTGCGTCGATTTAGGAACTGTTTATGAAGTTTTAATTATGATATCTTAAAGCAGAGCTTCTTAAACATTTTTCATTCGCGACCCCAAGGCCCAAATAGAGATATATAAGTATTTTGTAAGGATTTATTGATTAGGTAGCAATATATATATTGATATATAAGATTTCGCAAAGCGACTCCAAATGTGGTCGTGACCCATAGTTTAAGAAGCCCTGTCTTAAAGAACTCTTTTTTCTGACTTCAGAGTTGCGATGTCTTAAATAGCTCATATATCTGATGTCTGAAGAAAATATCTAAATTGAGAAGTCATATTTCTGACTTCAGAATTATAACGTCCTAAGAAGTTCATATTTTTGATATCATAAGCAGCTGATATTTCTGATGTCTTAAATAGTTCATATTTCTGATGTCTTAAACAGCTGATATTTCTGATGTCTTAAATAGCTCATATTTCTGATGTCTTAAACAGTTCATATTTCTGATGTCTTAAAAAAGATGACTTTAAGAGGTCTATACCAAGAATTCATTGAAAAGTATTAAGCGTAATTTACGAAATAAGAGAAATGTAATTAATTTAGTTAAATTTATTTATTTACATAATTGTATATGTATAACGTATATTAATTTACATTTAAGATTAAATTTTATTCTAGTATTTAATCAGGAATGTCACAATTTGTACATCAATTACAATAGAAACAATCCAAAACCCTAATTAACCATACCATACAGCCATCAAACCACAAATTATTATCATACCTTCTTAAATTAACACTATCATAAATTCACTTCTTTCATTTTCACTTTAAATAATTTTCTTTAAGTTACCATATTTTATTTTTGTTTAGTATCACCATCACTATCCTTTCCATCTTGTGCTTTTCTTTCCTATTTTAGTCTTCTATTTTTTTGACTTTTGAATGTCTTAAAGTGATTTTCTTTTAGGCATTATGTTGTTAACGTTGTCAATAAAAATATTATGTTTGTTTATTGTTTGTTTTTTTCTAACATCCGAAATATGAACTAATTAAGATGTCTTAATAATGAAGTCAAAAATAAGGACTGTTTAAGACATCACAAATATAAATTCATAAAGTATTCAGAAATAAGAACTATTTAAGACATCAGAAATATGAATTCATAATGTTGTCAGGTTGTCAGAAATAAGAAGTGTTTAAGACATCACAAATATGAATTCATAAAGTATTCAGAAATAAGAACTATTTAAGACATCAGAAATATGAATTCATAATGTTGTCAGAAATAAGAACTGTTTAAGACATCACAAATATGAATTCATAAAGTATTCAGAAATAAGAACTATTTAAGACATCAGAAATATGAATTCATAATGTTGTCAGAAATAAGAACTGTTTAAGACATCTAAAATATGAATTCATAAAGTATTCAGAAATAAGAACTATTTAAGACATCAGAAATATGAGTTCAAAAAGTAGGCAGGAATAAGAACTGTTGAAGACATCCGAAATATGAATTCGTAAAGAAGTCAGAAATAAGAACTGTTTAAAACATGTATTTCTGATGTCTTAAATAACACTTCTTTAAGAATTCATTTAGATATCTTAATATTGTTTAAATTATTTTTGTTAGTGGTTTCTATAGAAATAATATCTATGTCTATATATATATATATATATATATATATATATATATATATATATATATATATATATATAAAAGCGAAATACCACTCATTCACTCATATATTCACTCATCTATCACAAAGTCTCCAGAACTACAATACTTACAAACTTGAAATTTGGCATGTAGGTGCCTATTATGTCGTAGACGCTCGCTAAGGGTTTTGCAAAATTCTTTGTCTAACCGTCGAAATTTACGAAAAACCGTAAAATATCAATTTTTTATTACAGTATACAGCAATCTATGGACGATTTATAAAAAAATCATACTACAAACTTTAAATAGTTGCTAAGTATTTGGAAAAAAATAATTTTGGAATTTTTGTAAGTACTTAATAAATATTTCTATAGATACCACCAATAAATTTTTATCTACGACTGCTATGAAATTACGTATTTACTGTGGAAAATACTATTTGTATCCTATAAAGAAATAAACAACAGGACTGCCATCAATTGGCACGTCTGCTGTTCTCAGCAAATTCCATACAGATGAAATTTCCATCGAGTTGGGCTCGGTCATACTGATACTAAAACTGAAATATGGAGTTTACTTATCTGTCCTCAGTAGCTTCGAGAAAACGGTAGCAGGTATCAAATACCCCTGTCGCAGCATCTGCATAACATAGCGAATTTCCAAATTTTGGGGACTGGCGGATCTCATCTAAGAACTGTACCTATTTAAAATAGTTTAGCTTTCTAAGAGTAAAAGATTTTTTAAAATCGGCTGGGTAATTAGTTTTGATATTTTTGGAACCCAAGAACCCGAACGGACTTTGTGCAGCATAGTTGTATCCATCTAAAATAATTTAGTTCTCTAACAGTGAAAAAATTTTCAAAATCGGTCGGTTAGTTTATTTTTTACAATAATGGGAACAGTAAACCCTGGCGGAAATCATACAACATAACCTTTATTCATCTAAAATAATTTTAGTAAAAAGTTTATCCTAACAGTAAAAAACGGGTCCTAGGGATCTCATATAACTTATGGTAGTTCGTAAGGTTCTTGTGGACATCATTTAATTACTTAATGAATTCAAATACTTTAACTTACTAACGGTGAAAAAATTTTCAAAATTTTCGACATTCGCTAAAAAAATCATTGAAAAATATTTGATATGTTTCGATCAATTAATGGTCAACATCAGCAAATAAAAGTTACTAAAATCGAAGAAAAGAATGAGTTATTTGTCCGTAGAAATTAAAATACAAATTCTGAAAACGAGCAAAGAAATATTGAAAAAACTAGATCGGCAAAACATTCTGACAAATAACACTACCCAACTAATACTTGCCAATTTGAATGAAACTTAACATACTTATTAAACAGCGAAAAATATTAAATACGTGTTTTTTTATTTCGGCTAAATACGCTTTTTAGGGGTAGAAAACACCATTCAACCTCTGTAGATGAAAACAGTTATAGCTAAATATTTTTGAAACGGCATATTTTTTGAAAAAAGGGCTGAGTACCAAATTTGTAGAATTTAAAGCGATGCACTTGATAGTGACCCTGAAATCGATTTTCAAGGTCAGTTGAAAATGATTAGCCATTGCCGAACTTTGACCATATCCTGTACCTATAAGCAGTAATTTCATGTATTGACTCAATCTATCTTCAAAATTGATTTGTTGCGTTATTTTTCTAAAATAAAAAAAATAAAAACCTGACGAAATGAAAAAATAGGCGCAAATTTATAGAAAAAATTAGAAGAAAACATTTTTGTAAGTAATTTTGAGAAGTTAAGAAAAGATTTAATATCACTCCAATTGTAAGTTAAACATTAACTTTATGTTATATTAGAAATTTTCAAAATTTTTTAAAATTTTTATTGCTACTCTATAGTTATCATATTAGGAATTCAATTCAACATATGATTAACTATTATTTTTCCGATTGCGATTGAGCAAGTATTTTTCAAAATTACTTCTTGATCACTTATTTTCTATCTTGCATGTGAAATTCGTTCGAATATACTTTGAACCATTTAGGGATGAAAAGTAAACTACTCCTTTTGAAAAATATTAAATGATTTTCAAATGACTTTGGAAATTGACCTCAAGGTCAACTTCAAAGTCAAGTGCATCACGAGAGTCAAGTGCTTCAAGATCATCAAGTGCATCACTTTGAACTCTATAACTTTGGTCCTAAGCACTTTTTTCAGAAAATATATCGTACCATAATCCACTTCTATGTTGATTCCTGGTCTCTTTTCCTGCGTTTCTAATATTTATGTCAATAAAAAATGTGCTACCGTAGACAAGGATGAATAGGTACGCATTCCGACTTCACACCGTATTTTTTTGTATTTATTTTATGAGTACCTAATCTTTAATATATTAAAAATTTACGCGAAGATGGTCACTTTATCAGCAGTATCCAAAAAAATTTAAAAATATCGGTGGTTTTTGAAAAATTAACAAAAATCGTATAATTTCTTCTCTATGAAAAATTGGGGTCAAAAGAGACGAGAAGAGTAAATGGGGTAAATGGGGACAACCCGTAGGGTCGACCAAAATTGAAATTCTAATATAAAATAATTTCGAACTTTTTGTATTTATACATTCAAAAAAGAAATAATAGGTACTTGATGATTTTCTGTAAAAATAAACGTAGAATCTAAAATAAAGTTTATATACTCCTGTCGTTTACCCCTAAGTTTATATTCCTGCTATTCTTATTTTAGTTCAAAAAATAATTTTTCAAAAGACTAAGACATAATAATTAATAACAGTGAGATTCTACGTCCATTTTCAGACTTTTGTTTATTAAATTGCGTAAAAGCTAGTAAATGCAATAACAGATATGATGAATTTATAAGGATTTTCTTGTACTACAAAATCTTAAAAATATGGAAACGCGTACTTTTTTTTCGTTAATTGTGTTTTATTCTTTTGCACAAAATTTTAAAAATACTTTATTTTCTTAAGAAAGGGAGGCAACTTTAGTCACAGATATGCTTATGAACAGTTTTTGGTAATCCGGGAAAAACGAAAACACTTTTTAAAATTTTTTTATTGTTAAAATCGAAATGTTCTTTTAAAGAGGGTTAAAATTACCATATTTTATATTAAAATTTTAACACAATCACTCCCTAATTAACGAGCCTTACTTAATATTAGCAAATTGAGAAAAAACACGTCAATTAGATTTTTTTACACAGATTTTATTTGTTATATAATTCAAAAGGATATTTTAAAAATGTGTATGAATGGCTTTCATTAAATAAATTTCAATATATTTTCCATTTATTTTAACAGTGGAATGTCCTTATTAGTGGCTATACTTTCGGCTTGGAGCGAATTAGACGAAGATTTTCTTCTAAAACCAAATTTAATAATTAATTAAAGAAATAAAAAAAAATTTGTGGATTTCCTACCGTTCAAATATAATCTTTATTGTATGTAAAAATGTTATTACATTTTTTCAAAAAACTGTAAGTAAACTGTAAAATTTTCTTTACAAATATGTTAAAATAGAGAAATGTTTCCTTTTTAATTTATTTTTAACTCTTTTTAAATGATTCACTTTAAAATTTTTTAATATTTCTTAATCGAAATTTCATAAAAGAATGTGTCAAAATTTAAAAAAATTTTTCTTTGTTAAAAAAAAAAATTGAATGTGCAAAATTATTTAATATTAGAATGCTCTGATTATACAATTCTAATCATAACTGTATTGTCAATTGGATAAAAAATTACGTAAAAATATTATTGTTTGAATATGATTTAACGTAATTTTTGTACGATTGAAGCAAACTCTTATTAATTTTAGGAAGGTGTAAATATAATCTAAATTCTGATCATATCACATAACAGATATCGTCGGGATTTTTTTTGTAAAAAAAAATGGAACAGAGATACATTATAAAAACATTTAACTGACAGAGAAATAGAATATAGCCGAATCGTTAAATTGGATTAAAAAAATCATGACACGCTACTTATAAAGCGGCTTTTTTCGAATTTAGCTCGCAAAAAATGAGACAGAAAAAAAAAGAATGCGAGTGCGAGTGAAATGGAGAACGACATATTTCCTAGTTTTTCTCGAAAAATAAGTAATTTAGAGCAACGGTATAAAAACATTTTTTATGCGTTTTACCTTTTACAATGGCTTAGTGTAAAAAAAAATTTGAAAAATTGCTTAATTCTGGCAAAAAACTCATTTTGTTGACAAAAAACGCCCGGAAAACCTACTTCTGGGCATCCGACGTGTCTGGCTAACGAACTCATCCAACGATTTGGAAAATCGAATTCGCACACAAAATTTCATAAGCATTAAACGTTTCGTTCGAGAGTTATCGCGCGGATACATATATATATATATATATATATATATATATATATAAATTTTAGTGAATATCATTTTCGTATTCTAGGGACCTCAAAACATATTTCTGATATGGTCTCGGGCTTAGGTCGCACCATGACACCTGGCGTAAAAGCTGAATTTCCAGTTTTGGAAATTCGCTAAAAAAAAGATGAAATAAGACTATAGGTAAAATTGGTAGGTATACGAATAAAAAAAAAAAAAACGATCGAAGTTAAAGTTATTTTGTAGGACCTCAGAACCCTCAAAAAAGCCTAAAGTAAACGACGTTACCAAATTTTTGGCTCTCCAAAGAAACCCAAAATAAATGGCTAAACGGATCTTGACAAAATTTTTCTTGAATAGTACTGAGATTCTGAAAAAAATGGACATGAGGCTAAAATTTCCCCGTGAGCTTTTGCGGACCTAAAAAACCCTTCAAATAAACGACCAAACGGATCTTATCCAAATTTTTCTCAAATATTATAGGGATTCCAAAATAAATTAATGTGAATTCAAAAATATTCTCCAGAGCCCCGGGATCTCAAAATGTCTCACAAATTACAGTGCTCTTAAAATTGTCAGTATCAATGGTATCAATATATAACTATCTACGATAAGATCTCAAGGTATGAAAATTAGACATGTTATTGAAATACGAATATAGTCAAGAATTTCAGAATATCTGATTTTAAATTAAGGTGAAGTTGGAATGAATTCTCCAGCGCTATCGAATTAAATAACTCTATATGCTATAAAAATATGAATATGACTTGAAAATATGAATAATACTTTAAAGTCGTCGAGCGAGCGAAGCGAAACACATAACTGATTTTGTACAAAATTTCAGAATATCAAATTTAAATGGACAATGGTCACATTGTCCGTCAGTTTCACCAAATAGGGCGCAAATTAAAAAGCTAAAGCAATTTAACAATTTTTACTCAAGTGCTATTAAGATCTCTGTGAAAGATGAAAGTAACGTTAAAATAATTTCCCGGGGCCTTGATGCCTTGAGGGGCTTAAAATAGAAACAATTCTAAAACTGCTGGTATAGGTACCTATACTAAGTTCTTACGGTGCGGTAATTAGCAATGCTAATATAATATGAAGATATTAATAGATTTGAGCTTTACTTTATGGTATTCCATATTTGTAAATAATAAACAAATACTTGGATTATTTCTATACTTTACTTTGCAAAATACCACTTTTATTTTCGAAACTGTAACAATATTGTTTCGAACCATTAGTTCATTTTCAAACAGAATAAAAATTACATTCGATACATGCCTTATATATTAATTTTATTTACCTATACTCTATGAAGGGGGAGTGGTATGTGATGTGGAAGTGGACGGGGAGGGGATAGTGAGAGAATCGGAAAATCAAGGAAAACAAGATTACATTACATGTGACAAAAGGCAAACAAACACGTGACAAAAGATTGTAAATGAAATTGACAAAAAGACAATATTACAGCAAAATACAATTTTAAAGGTTTAAATAAATTATTATAATATTAAAAATAAAGTTGAACTGTAAATATGGGTGTAGTCACTTAAAAGGTGATCGGAGTTATGCTTATTAATTTCTATTGTTTCTAGGATAGTTAACTTCTGTCCTTTGCTTGCCTCGTGTAAGACGGTAATTTCCCGTGAAAATAGTTATTTTAGAGTCATTGGGCGAGCCAGGGTCAGGTGCTATAAATTTTTGATTTTGCACAGAATTTTGGAATATATTATTGAATTGACCTATAAATTTTACCTATAGGTAATTCAGATAATTTTATGCGAGTGAAACCGCGGACATACCTAAATATGCTTACAAAAAAAAAAAAAAAAAAAAAATACTAAACATTAAAACATCAAAATTTACTTGAAAATGTAAATTTTTTTAAATTTAAGAATGAATCATAAATAGTAAATGTTAAATACGTTTAACTGTCGCGTATAGAGGTACAGGCAATTAGCAGTCTCAGTTATAAAGGTTCATGAGCGAAAAACGACTCTTAGGTACCCATACAAATTTTTGTTTCTCAGTCATAGAGGTTTTAGAATTTAGAGTGGTAAAATTGCGGGAACTGACAATTTTTCTCACTTACAGTTTTCTCGCTTACCCAGTTCTCCCTTACTCAGGCTTGACTGTATTACGATCTTGATATTTTCAGACGTCAAATTTCATGTGATGGTTACCCAAACTAGTCTGGTTCAACTCGAATTCAGTTTCGACTTGGATCAAATACGGATTTTGAATATCCGAACCACACGTTTAGTAGACACTTGGTATAATTTAATACAAAACTTTTACCAAGAAAAAATTAATTGTTAATAAAAATGTTTAATACCATTATTTTATAAACAGGACATGTATTCGGTGGTTTTAAAAACCGGTGTTAAATAAATAGGTATTTTATTTAAAGGAAATATAATATTACCAAAGTAGAGTATATTTTAGGGCACGTGTCCTTCTGTTCAGTGTAGTTTAAGAGCACATCCGAAATATGCATATGTTAGTGTGTGTATTTACTCAAATAAATTGTCTACATGTTTCTCCCCCTAAACGTGATTGTTTTTGACCCGTGTTGCTTGCCGTAAGCTATTGACAACAAGTCATCGTATCTTACACATATCCACATATGGTTCCTGTATATTGTTTAGATAGGCAGAAAAACTTCTTTTAAATAACAAGTAAAACCACTTGAAAAAAATAAGCAAACATTTATCGTTGGTTCAATATCTGAATCGTTCTCGCTAGTCTTAATTATATACATAGATATTGTTTGATATGAAGAATCAGCTGTACTCACGGCTTCCTTAAATTATTTACCCTGGTACACAATAATGTACCACCTATTCACGGTGCGTTTTGTGTATTTTAATAGAAAATAAATTTTTTTTTTCCCTTTTGAACGGTTAAACCGGAAAGCATTGTACTCTTTATTTTATTCTTAATACTCTATATTTATTCGTTTTGATTTGAATAAAAAATCATACTGTTGGCACATTCCTCTAAAAAAATTGACGTTTGTTTAATCTGAAATCGGTACAATGAACAAATAACAAAGAAAAAAGCAAAATTAAAATTAAAACATTACGAAGTAAAAGGTGGAATAATTTACATCTTCAACAAAATTAAAAATAATGAGCGATTTTCTCAAAATATGTAACTGTCTGACACCAAGGCGGCGACACAGGTAAGTTGGGACTACATCTCTATGATTGAAATTTTAATTTAAAAATTGCTATGTAACCGCATAAAAAAATTGTTTAACACCAGGACGGCGTCACGGGTTAATCGGAACTACCTCTATAGTTGGAATATTAATTTCTAAAAAGTAAACAATATTCCTAGGTAACCGAATTGGAAAATTTCGTTGCTAAAGTGGAATTAACAAAAGGTGATTTTTGGTTGGTTAAATTAATATCTCGATTATAGACATGTAATCCCAAATACCTGTGTCGCCGCCCTGGTGACAGATTGCTACATATTTGAGAAAATGGTCCATTGTGGAATACACATTTTTTCAAATACATACTTACTTAATCATTCATAGAAAACTATATAATAGAGGTGCATCGATGAGAATTAAATGTTTAAGTTGTCAAATTTATCTAAAAAAAAGTTAAAATAAATTTCAAATCCTATAGTAACATTCCTTTGCATTTCTGGAAATTCGCTAACAGGAACTTTTCAAGAATCCGATATAAAAATTAAAAAAATGATATTTATACATAACTACTAATATTAAAATTTTAAAAAATTTTTTGTATGTAATGATCTTTTAACAAATTAAAAAAAAAAAGAAGTATTGGACCGATTTTGAAAATTTTTTCACTCTTAGAAAGCTTAACTATTCCAGACTGTTATAGGCTGTTTTATACGAGATCTCCTGTGGTCCTAGAGACTTAAAACGGAGTAGGTAAAGTGGCTCCCAACTCCTTCAGTAGTATCTCGTTAATTTTTATTACCTATGTAAACTCGCTCCCTAAATGGTCAGCAAGGGTGGGTCATCTTGACGGGAGGTTGCAACATTTATTTTCATATGTATATGCTGCAGTTCAAAAATACTGGAACCCTCGAGACAAAAAATAAGGCTTATATGGGTAGTTCTAAAAACGAGGGAATTTTGGCCCAACTTATTTTGTATATTAATATTTTGAAAAGTACATTTTTTCTAGATGGAAACTGTAAACCATTACTGCATCTAACTAGTCACTCAAAATAACCGCCTTTCAAAATATATTTTTTATAAAAAATTACACTTAAAATGTAAAATTCTCAGTCTCGTGGCATGTCCTCTCTCCAAAGTAAAACAGTAGACTAAATAATTACTTTTTTTTTTTTGTATAAAAACAATTTACACTGCAGTAGTAATCTATAATTTTTTGAATTTTTTTCTATTTTCTTTAAGAAATATTCTATTGAATTTTGTCCCCCGAATTTTGCATCATTGTCCTATCAAACCAAAACACTTAAAAAAATATAAAAAATTTATATTCCGATCAAATCATCGTTTGTCATAGTAATTAACTGAAATATAATAAATACCCCTGTCGCAGCATTCTGCAGAACATAGCGAATTTCCGTTTAAAAAAATTAGTTTTTCTCGGAAACTAGTAATCAATAAAATTATCCCGTACCTATAGGTTTTTCTTCCAGAAACTACTTTTTTAAAAAGCGTTCGTAATTTGACAATTACATAATTATTCGTTTTATTTGCGAATGACTTCAAGAAACAGGCACCAGATCATAATAAATTTATGTAGAATAATAATTATACGTTTTTTAAAACATATAATTCTCAGTGTAGGCAGTGATGCCTACACTGACAAGGAAAGGTATCCAACTGTATCTTTCAAAAATTTTTGAAACTTTGGTGGATTGTAGATCTTATTAAAACTAATCTAAAGTCATATTTCGTTCGTGCCCATAAGCGGTTTAAGGGAGTGAAACTCACCCCTGAAAATTAGAGTTTTTTTTCAATTTTCTTAAATATTTTGGAAATGATAAGAGCTTTGGTAGGAAACTATATGCATATATTTGTAAATGGCACTTTGAGATCTTATTTATGATACCAAAATTAAAGTTATAAAATCATTGGGGGTTCATCCCTCACCACCAACCTCTAATTTTATCAGGTATTTTTTGGTAATAGAGGAGGCTGTTATGTGTAAATAAAATAATTTTTATAATTAATATATTTTACATCGCACCAGTTTATTTCTTGTTGCATAAATACACCCTTTGTTAATATTAACTTGGGAAAATTTGTAACTTTTTGATTTAATAATGAGCAAAAATATTGTCAAAGAATCTCGTATTTTAGTAATGAATTGTTACAAATTTACGATATACTTAAAAATAAATAATTTAGAAAGGAAAATACACTGCAGCCCCCCCCCCCCCCCATACTTTACTGATATCTATACAAATTTTATTTACTTATTTTTTATTTCTTTTTATTTATCTATACAATTGTAAATATTTTAAGATTGTCATCTACACAATAATGATATTGTTCGTTATATCATCATTATAATGATAATGACATGTAATAATTACTTTTTCACAGAATTTCGGAATATCAACTTTAAAGATAATTTGGCCTATAATTCAAATATTACGCGGGTGAAACCTCGGGCCGCAGCTAGTACAATTATAACAGTTAAATTTTTTAAACACGAAAAATTCGACCTCTCGTTATTATACGTTTGAATTTTTTTTTGGTATCTTGATATTTTAATATCAAAAGCCAATATAGCTGAGTTATAAATGTTGTTAATCGATAAAGAGAATAATTTTTGGACCATATAATAACAAAGTAATTTTGTAGTAGTAATGTACTAATGGGACCAAAAAATCGACTTTTTATTATCGATTTTCAATGGTAAAAAGTCAATATAAAAATTTAAAAGGAAATTTAAAATCCTGATGTCAACGTTTTATAGGAAATTTTCTATAATTATCCGAAACTTTTATCTCGGATACAGTTTGGGTTTGAAATATTTTATGATTTGAGATATTCGGTAATTTTGGTTACAGTTACGAATATCCATAACATCTATACCTTGTATATAAGTTTAAGGATAATAAATAAAAAAACGACATTGTCTCTTAAATTGCATAATATCCGACACTGACTATTACAAAGTAGTTAAATTCGGGTAGACCACTCCTTACAATGAGAGAAATTATAAATGCATAATAATTTCGTTGATAGAACTATTTCATATCCTTGAAGTTCATGCCCTAGTTAACTACCCTTAGACTCAGGAAGCTTTTAGGGGCGCCAAGAACGTAATCTGAGAGGCGCCAAATCGGTGAAAATGCTTAAAAATTTTTTAGGCGTAGTGATATTTTAAAAATTTTTTGTGGAAAAGGAAGTGATGAACAGTGGCCATTTCTGATAGGGTCCAGGTGAATTTCTTCCTGTAATAGGAAGTGATGAGCAAAACAAAAACGAAAAGGTCGACAGTGCCGATTTCTGATAGGGTCCAGGTGACTTTTTTTTTGGTCATCACTTCCTTTTCCACGGAAACATTTTTTTGTCGCGAAGGGCGCCAACAGGAAAATTTGCCCCCTCCTAATAACTCTAGGTCCGGCCCTACTTAGACTTAATACTAGAAAATTTAGAAAATTAGAATTTTTTACGGAGATTTTATTTCTCATGATTGAGTTCCAAAATTTAAAAGGATATTTTAAAAATATGCATTCGCTGTGAGCTTTTGCCTGGAGGGGATACAAAAATCGACTACAGTACACAAGGTGGACAAATATATCAGTTTATCAGGATGGCATTTGTACATACTTTTAATATTTTCTTTAAGAAAAAGTATTTTTTTTTAAATATTTGTTTGATTTTTTCAGGGCGAGTACTTACGATTTCTATTTACCAGATTCTACAAAACAATAAAAAAATCATTTGTAACACTACTATCAAACGTCATTTCAAACGTCAAAATATCATAAAAGTTACCTCTTATATGCTTTTTCTGGGTTAATTATAGAAATATATTCTACTTTCAGACATTTTTGAGGTAAAATGAGCAGATATATGCCTTTCATTAAATAAATTTCAGTTTTTCAATATATTTTCCATTCATTTTAAAATAGTAAGATGTTCTGATAAATTGTAAATATTAAATAATCATTTGATATACGTGCCTATACTTTTGGCTCGAAGCGAATTAGACGATAAAGATTTTCTTCCGTAAAGAATAAAATTCTAAAAGAAAATAATAAATTAGTGAAAGAAATTACCCTTGAACTACCTTTCTAATACAATTGTTGTAAGTACTTATGTAAAATGTAAAAATTTTATTACATTTTTTCGAAAAACTGTAAAATTTTCAGTACAATTATATAAATGTTTGCCTTTAATTTAACTCTTTTTAAATGATTCGCGTTAAAATTTTGTAATATTTCCAAAACGAAATGACAGAATATGTCAAAATAATTTTTTTTTTTAACAAAAGAAAAAAAAATGAATATGCAAAATTATTTAAGATTAGAATGCTATGTTTATACGTTCCAATCATAACTGTATTATCAATCGGGCAGGAATTTACGTAAAAATATTATTGTTTCAATATGGTTTAACGTAATTTTTATGCGATTGTAGCAAACTCTTATTAATTTTAGTAAGGTGTAAACATAATCTAAATTCTGACCATATCACATAAAACAAATTTTCTTGGCAATTTTTCTCAAAAAATGTGGAACAGGTATATTATAAAAAGGTATTTAACTGAGAGAAATAGAATATAACTGAATTGTTAAATTGGATTAAAAAAATCGTGACACGCCACTTATAAACCTTTTTTTTTTCGAATGTAAGCATCGCAAAATATGAGACAGAAAAAAAAGACTGTGAGTGCGAGTGAAATGGAGAACGACATATTTCCTAGTTTTTCTCGAAAAGCAATTAACCTAGAGGAATGGTTTAAAAATATTTTTTACGTAATTTGCCTCGTCCTTTCAATTAGTGTAAATAAAAATTGAAAAGTTGCTTATTTCTAGCAAAAAACTCATTTCGTTGACAAAAAATGCCCGAAAAACCTACTTCTGGGCATCCGACGTGTCTGGCAAACGAACTCGTCCAAGAGTTTTGAATTTCGAAACTTTTCACCAAATTTCATAAAAATTAAATGTTCCGTTCGAGAGTTATCGTGTTCATATATATATATATATATATATATATATATATATATATATATACATATATATATATATATATATATAAATTTTAGTGAATATCATTTTCGGAATCTGGGGACCTCAAAACATATTTCTATTATGGTCTCTGGCTTAGGTCGCGTCATGAGAACTAACGGTAATAGCTGAATTTCTAGTTCGGGAAATTCGCTGATAAAATAAATCACATGTTTTACTTAATTTGAGGTTGTATCAATTAATTCAGTTAACATTGTGAGCGAGATCGTACTTGGTCCAGTCAATTTCTCAGTATGGTTAGCATTTTCGTGAAAGATACTGTGGATATAAGAAATTTTTCAGTTGTATGAGTTGTAAATATGTTGTATTGGAATAGAGGACCTGTTTATTTTTATTATAAAACATTATTTAGCCGCTTTTTAAAGAATATTTGAAGAATTCTCAGTCTCCTGGCAGCTCCAAAAACGGGATTAAACTTAAATAATGTAAATAAATTAGGTAAATATCATTAGAATACTGTAATAAATGATTCCGTATATTTTTTAATAAAAAATGAGTTCCCATTTTTTTTTTTTTTGTATAATATATACTATATAATTACCTAATATAACTACTGATACATATACTACTAATATAATATATAATATATATTAAACTATCGTAAATGACTTCGAATATTTTTTAATAAATAATAAATTCGCAATTTTTTTTTATTTAGTTTTTTTTTAATTTTTTTTTTTTTTTTGTAATACGTATATACACTATATAACTACTAATATATATATATATATATATATATATATATATATATATATATATATATATATATATAAACAAATAATAAATTGTTTAATAATTAAAAATTTAAAAATAAAAATTAATGGGTATATTGTTTAATAGTTTAATAAATTGTGCTTAATAATAAAAATGAATATAAGAAATTCTCTTGTGTTAATTTTAGTTTTTTATTCATTTTTTCACTTTCCTGGATGTATCTTTTTTATAATGGCCATAAAATTTATAATTTTTAATTTTTTGACTGGCCGCTTTGAAATAGTGTGAAAAATGTCAACTTGAAATAAAACTACTTGCCAAAGCTTATGCATGAAAAAAATTTCGTGCCGGAATTAAGTCCATTTTCTTCTTTCGTTTGTATAACTACCCATATATTTTTGCGAAAAATATTTTCTTGCTAATGTTTAATTTATTAATTTTGTTAAATTTAAAATTATTTTTATCGGACAAATTTTCTTTAAAAACTAGGTGGTGAAGTTAGTTAAGGTTAGGTTAGTTTAGTTAGTATTGAAAATTTACTTCGACTTTGATATAAAAATTAGGTGGTGAGGTTAGTTAACATTAGGTTAGCTTAGTTAGTTTTGACAATATACTTCAACTTTAATTTTTATTATTTATTTATTTAATAATTGACATAATGTCAAGTTTCAAATATTTACAATAAAAATTCTGTACAATTGAGTTAATTCTAATTAAAATTATAACTAATAAGTAGTGCTACTTTAATTAACAAAAATACGCATAGTCAAAAATGATAGATTCTAATGTACACTTTTAACGAAAATTGTAAAATTACGATTGCTTTACAAAACAAAAGTTGAATAAAATTACAAATCATTGTTTACCAATCTAAAATTATTACATAATTCTAGTAATTTTCTAATACATGTCAGATATTTTCCTAAAATGTATTGTAATTTTACTATCTTTATGTAAAAATCCTGTACGCATCGTAATTGTACAGAACTGTTCATCGAATTTTCATAAGAAACTTCTCAAATTTACAAATATTGCCTGTAATTTGGTTTGCTAGAACTTTTTGTAAAATTACAAAACAAACTTGCAATGGAAACTACAACAAAAATATAGAAAATTGAATGTCTTTTTTTTGCATTTTCAAAATGTCGATTATAAAAGTACACTTTGTCTTATAATTTCATCGAAAGTTTCTATTTATCCAACGCGCGTTGAATTTTACGAAATTGTATATCAAATTCAAATGACAGTGTTTTCAAATTTACAAATATTGTCTTCAATTTTAATATAAAAATTAGGTGGTGAAGTTAGTTAAGATTAGGTTATTTTAATTAGTTTTTACAATATACTTCGATTTTGATATAAAAACTAGGTGGTGAGGGTAGTTAACGCTAGGTTAGTTTAGTTAGTTTTGACAATATACTGTGTATGTATAGTATCTAAATTATAACATAAAATGTTCATAAATTTTTCTAGAGTAATATATATATATATATATATATATATATATATATATATATATATATATATATATATATATATATATATACCAATATAAATCTCTGTTTTTAACTGCTTCAATAGAAAAAACATGTGTTAACCTCCTGCAGAGTGGTGGGGAACGAGTTTACATAGATCATTAAGAGACCCGGGAGCCAGATTACTCTGTAAAAATCTCAAGGGAGCAAGTTTGCCCTTCGTCTACTTAAAATACTCTGTCCGTCCATCATAAACTTGACCAAATTTTTCTTAAATACTAGATCTAATAAAAGTGAATGTGGGGTTAAAATTGTTCGCCAGTGTTCTAGGACCCCAAAAAAGACTTAGAAAAAACTAGATCGGGAATTTTACTCAAATATTATTAACATTTTGAAAGAAATGAACATAAGTTGAAAATTGTTCTTCGTTCCTACGTAGTTTTACTACGTAAGATACGAGTCTACGATAAATTTCTATATGTATCTACGAATGCAGCACATGTTCTATAACAAGTAAGAATTGGATAAAAATGAGATTAACATATCTTAAAAAATTAATATGAAATTGTTTCTTTAAAAAAAAAGATGTGGTAGATGTGATTTTGTAAAGGGAAACAATGCTTCCTTTGCTTCTACGGACCTCATGCCACTGATTACATATATTACCTACATATTATTATTCATCATTTATCATTGGACTTCAGGTACGGGCACCATCATAACACACATAACATTTTCTTATTTATTTTATCTATTGTTATATTATTGTACTCTATTGTTTGGGTAAAGATAACTGCCCTTCAATAATTATTGTATTTGATTTTGCTAAACAGAACGTGATCATAAAATACATACCTAATATATTTACCAAACATTTTCTTTTTTTTTGTGTTTTAACTATTATGTAGGCATAGTGTCAAATTCAATAACCAGTATTTTTTTTATGTCACAATTATTCTTGTAAAATATTTAATAAATTTAAGTAAAAAAACTGTTTTTTAAAGCAAGCTTTAACTTTTGAGTGAAGTTTGAAGCAATGTACAACATAATTTATAAAATCTTGAGGCGTTATTATTATTAATATTATTTTTGTTTCAAATGTGGAGTAGCTACTTTACTCCTTAGTAATAGTCTAAGAGCTGGCTACATAAAAATGCTTGTTATCGCTACATGGCTGATTTTTTTTTTATAAAAGGATCATTTTTAATAGCCAAGTTCAAATAATCTTGTCTGCCAGCGCAATCCCGTGGCTTAACGCAGGAACGGTCGCTTAAATAGTTAAATTTCGATATTAAAAATTTTATAAGATGCATGGACTATGGAAACAGTTTTTATTTTCAAATTATTATTATTATTATTTTCAATTTATTATTTTTTTATTAATTTTTTTCAATTTTATTCATCAGTTCTTTCGGTTGAAAAAGTAACTTACTCATACTCGGTCCGGAGGTTTATTTTTGTGACCGCATGGATGCTTACGAATCCTCGGCTTTTAGCCTCGGATTGTCGAATTGCATCCGAGATCACAAAAATAACACTTACGATCCTTGCCAAGTAATATTTATAATTATATACTATTATTGCCTCTGAAAAGTACCTAATAAAGTTACAATATTGTCTGTTCGAGGATCTTTTTTATGATATTCATCAAAAAAAATTCAATATAACATTCAATCAATCGATATGCAAGTATGTGATGAATTTTTTATTTCACAATCTTACGCCTCTTTCTCGCTGTCTGCCGGCATTTTCGTCACTAAAAAACTCTCTGCCCACAACTTTCCGCATTTTCTAAGAATAAACGGAAAATAATAATATCTAATAATAATTTAAAAATAAAAACTGTTTCCATAGTACACATGCATCTTATAAAATTTTTAATATCGAAATTTAACTATTTAAGCGGGCGTTCCTGCGTTAAGCCACGGGATTACGTTGGCAGACAAGATTATTTGAACTTAGCTACAAAAAAGGATCTTTTTACAAAAGAAATCAGCCATGTACCGATAACAAACTTTTTTATGTAGCCAGCTCTCAATCTATAAGTACCAAAGATAGTTAAACACCTCAAGCTTTTATAAATTATATCGCACATTGCTTCAAACTTCATTCAAAAGTTATTTTATACATTTTAGGTCATTTTTAAATAAAAGCTTGCTTTAAAAAACAGTTTTTTTTATTTAAATTTATTTTATACTTTTTAGTCTGATCACAATTAGTTAAAAAATATAATTAAAGAAGTAATTTTTTACCTATGTTTTATTAACCAGTTATTTTATCTTAATCAAACTATAAAACTAAATAAAAACTGCAATGTAAAATCAATGGACAATATTTGACAGTTCGAAATGTCAAAAAGTTGCACAAGACTAAAAATCAACAACTCTAGTTTTGAGGGAATTTAGGACAAAACTAATAATACAATGTTACATTGTCATCAAAGTTATACACATACGCAAAATTTGAAACCTCTAGCTTGATTAGAAGTTGTCTAAATTTTGATTGCAAGATTTGATCTAAACAAACATACTAACATAGCAAGTTAAATAAAAGGTTTTAAAAAAAAGTTCATTAAGTCAGAATTTCGTAAATTGCAGTTAGGTATAGAGTTTTTCACAATTCAAAATATCTTACTTTGGAAAATACCTCAGTTTGAACTTTGAAGTATTTCCCAAACGAAGTTTCAAATTGAAAAATGATAAAAAAGAAACTTCAAGAAACTAATAAAGAAATTTTTCATGTTCAAAGACCAAAAGATGTAGGAATTATTAATTATAGAGATGTGATAGACGGACGAACAGACAGGCAAACATGATGAAATTATAAGCGTTGCGAAATTTTTAGTTCAGAACTCCTAAAATGATTCTTTAAATTTTGCTGCACCTTCGCCTTCGGCTGATATTTTCAGCGACAACTCAATTACAGTTTCAGCTGTTAAATTAGTGTTTATTCGGAGGCAGAGAAATATCTCGCGGCAATCGCGAGAAATATTTGAAATACTGGTGGAGAATAGTCCTGGCGGCAAAACACCTTGACGGCAGAATAGCCGCAGCAAAACGTTCGAGTTTTGTTTGGATATATAATATGCCCTTATATGCCGTGCTATAAACGGAACCCATATTAAAATGTGCTAGTTAATTATAAATTGTAAAAAAAGCCATTTTACTGGAGTATTTTACAGATATCCTGTATTAGTTTAGAATTCAAAATTAGAAGCTTTGAAAACCCCTAATATCAATCTCAGTTATCTATAGAATTCTGCTAGTATCAAGTTTGTAAAATGTCGATCGATCTAAAACGTGACCTAAATTATAAATTTTTTAATTTACTAACGAAAATTTTTTAGGGATAATATTAATGTACCTAAACTTGAGTAAATGTAAAATCTGAAATCTGCAGATATTCTGTACATATTGTACCTATGTATTATAGTAAATAATTATTCACTCACAATCAGTAATGATTTTTCATGTCGTAAAGCATGGCGCTAGATCGGCCAGACGATCAGCGTGCACCTTAGGTGGTGCATAAGTGGTGTCGTGGTGCCTATATGTATACATATGTATGTTGTATGTACAAGGTGCCCAGACGAATAATAGTATGTATACAACATTTGTAACAATAGGTACTGTTATTAAAACTTTTTTATATTGGCTCTGTGGTCACGCTATGAAATTGTTAAATGTGATTATAAATATGCAGACACTATAAATATAATTATATAAAATATAGCTTTTTTAAAGTACGATGGACCGCATTTTACTGTACATACATATATCATGCCGTTTTATACATACATATGTGTACATAATAATATCAATGGTCAGATACAGAAGTAAATTTGTACGTACGTTAAATATTGTTGTAATTATTATACCTATATACAGGTGTCCCAAAATTCCTAGGACATTGAATTATCACGCATTCTAGGGGCCAAAAAAAGACAATTTACCCACTTACCTATGTACCAAAATGTCCCGTTTACGCGTGAGAGAGAGGAGTGAAGACTTAAAACGAAGGACTTCAATTTTAATGAAATTTGACAACTGTGCACGTCAGAGGATGTCACTATTTTCAGTAATCAAAGAAACTCAAACAAAATTGGAGAAGGATTGAGACCATCCCCACCGCCAGATAAATTTGTTCAGCATTTTCTTAAGGATGATGATATAGTTCTAAGTACTCTAAGATTTTTTTTAAATGGGAAGATTTATTCATTTTTGGACTCTTATAGAAACTTAATAATTCATAACCGATATTGTTAAAGCTAATTTAATTTTATTACAGAATTTAGTTGGCCTGTAGAATACCTGTTTTTTATCTCTAGAATACGTGGTAGTTCTATGTCCCAGGCATTTTGAGACATCCTGTATAGGATGTAAATTTTTCATTGATTTTACAAGTTAACAGAGTTAAGGAATTGAGTTAGCCAAAAACGAATATCAATATCATGGCATAGATTTCTGAAAGTAGTTCATATGGTCTAATTTTCAACTACAGATTACATCATACATATTATCAGAATACTTAGGGGTAATATTAAAAAAAAATTAGGAGAATAAAACAAAATTTCTAGAATAATTGCTTCCGACACTACTAAAATAGCGGAAATGATGACTTTTGAAATATGAAAATTCTTTTCCCTCCAAAATAAAAATTTTCACGCGCATTTAACATTTTAGAGTTTTCTGCACAATTTTGGTTTCGTATCTATCTGTCGGTCAATTATTATTTTCTACGGATTGACTAGATATTTAAAAAGAAAAAAGCTTCGCAATTAATCTTTTCGTAACTTTTCTATAGTCATGTAGGTGATTAGAAAAAGTTAAGAAGCTGTTCATCTTGTCTTGAAGTTAGTCTCGTGTCAAACATAACGTTTCTAATATAATATTACACAAAATTTAAGATAAGATGCAGTTTAAGCATAAAATCACTTTAAAGATTAGATAACAATCTGTTTCTAATAAATTATTTGATTAACTTCGATGTAAGTAAAAAATTGTAAATGTTTCAAAAAGTAAAAATTTTATTCAACCAGCTACCTTTAGGTACAAGTGTATAGGGTTGACCGGGGTAATTGTGAATGGATTTTCATGAGTTGAAATAAAAGCGTTGTTTTAAGTATTTTTTATTTTATATATCACATTATGGTTGATTTATTTTTAATTCTACATTATTCAGGATGCATCACACCAATTTTGAGCAAATTCTTATGAAAAACAAAACTTTTATACGCCATTCCCCGGTGCGGTTTTGCAAATCTTATGAATTTAGGGTTAAAAATGAATGCCATCAGAAAAATTGTTTAGAATGGATTACAAGAGAAGTGAGGTACATCAAAGTAAAGCCCAACTCAAATTCTTCACATTTACCCCACTTTTAAATTTTTCATCATACTTTAGCGGTCACAATTTCTCTAATTTGTACAAAAAATCAAGGTTAAATAAAAATAACAAAAATTGTAGGAAGAAATTTATTACAATCTAAAAATGATATTTTGATGATATTTTGTCATTTTATCATATACTTCGTTTCAGATACAACTGATCATGAGTTTTCGTTAAAAAATTAAATAATTCTTATATTCGAAACAAATCAATCTTCTATTCTTTTCTAAAAATAAACTGCAAATTTAAAATTTACATAAATGCAATAATAAAAGAGATAAAGCCAAGAAAACGGAAATTATTTAAATTCAAAGTGACGAAGCATGGTTAAATTTAACTGAAATGAACCATATAAAAAATCAAAAAATTACATGTATTCACACAAAAACAAGGAAAATAAGACTTTTTTAAGGAAATACATATATTTAGTTTACATGAATAAAAAACAAACATCTATTAGGCCTAATACTGTAAATGAAAAAAAAAATTGTTTTGTGTTAATCCTACTGCCCTTGGACACTCACAGAGACATTGAAAACAAGTAATTTTTCTGTTTTTGTAAGTTCTTATTGGGTAACGGAGCACAGCAATGATTTCGTAGGTTGATACACAAAACGTATCGCTTTTTACACAAATTTTTTTTTGTATTGTTTGAACAACGGAAACTTGTACAATAAGGTCATCACCATCTTCATCAACATTTTCAACTCCGAAAAGGACACTACTGAAATTTTTGACCGAATGGGGGCATTCGTGAATGACGTTCACAATTACCCCACAATTTTCAAATCATGGGGTAATTGTGAATTGGTAATAAAGTGTGTTTTCCAACTACCAGAGCACAGTGCGCCTAAATGCCGCACAATGCCGCATTGTGCGAGCCGCGAGTGTTAATTGGAACAGATTGGTTGTCAAATGACATAAAATGTAGGTATTCTGATAATTGATTTCAGTGTTATCAAAAACATTAATTAATAATTGTGTATAATAAAAATACGTCAATAGTGCCGACTCAAAAGAAAAAAAACTTCAGATTTCATGTTTACTTATTGCTACAGAGCAAAAAAGCGGAGAGCAAAAAGCTATCGAATTATGCGAAGTGTTGCGATAATTAGAACACTCAATGCTGAGCATTATGCCGCATAATGCACTTTTGTGCCGTAATTGGAAAACACCCAAATTGTCCAATTTCTTTAGCAATTAATAAGGAACCCTCTCAGGGTTTAGACCACTTCTTTAGAAGTACTTTTAACCCTTTCTTACTTTTTAAAAAAAATGTATTTAAAAAAAATTTTTTTTCGAGGATTGGTCGAAGTAAGATACACAAAATTTTGCAAGGGTTTTTTCAAACTAAAAAAAAAGGAGACTAATACTTGGAGAATTGTTATGAAATTTTAATAGCATACTAAGAAAGGACCGAAAAATATACTAAGAGTTGATTTTTAACAATATTAATGTTATTTTAGAAATTATAGGCGCCGTTCACAATTACCCCAATTCACAATTACCTCGGTCAACCCTATATACAATATAACCAAGTCCCTTGAAACGTAGATACTACATCTCGATCGGTTCCTGATTAGATGGCATTTGCATAATCATTGTCTACATTTTACACAATAACTGATGAGATAACACAATGAACAAAATAATATTTACATATGTGTGACTTTTCTATACATACTTTGTAAGGTGTTTCTATACGTTCTTGTTTTATTCATTCATTTCTTATCTGTCAAGTCTGCTGGTGATAGTCGCCATAGTATAGGTAGGTACATATTACTAAAGGTAGATAAATAAATATGCATATACAGGCTCTGCTATACAGACACACCTGCTCCTCTTTGTCATATTAACCATATTGAACTTTTGTTGTGTTTACATCAGTAAACACATACGTACCTATAGACTGAAATGGCAGATATACGCCTTATATCATTCACCTAGTCATCTGTTTTGTTTTGTCTTCAGTATACAGGTGCATACCTATATACATTATCTCTCATTTTCCTCCAATTAATAATATTTTATTGTATATTAAATATTGTTAGTGTTTGAAAGATAACTAATGAATTTTATCTTGTACTACTAATACATTCCATAAAAAATAAAACAACAAAAATTAAATTACTGCTTAACAATAAGCTAAATAATATAAATGTATATACGTACCTACGCATTATCATAAAAAATTATCTTCTAGATATAAGAATGAATCATGAGTTAAACTAACAGGGGAGAGTCAGGGCCGTGGAGAGAAATCAAGGGCCCCAGGGGCCAACTATCCCGGGCCCCCCTGTGAAATATTAAATTTACTACTAACATCCAACCTTGTCCTTTAAAATATATGTAACAAAAATATATATAAAAGATACTAGCGGGCGCGGCAAAGGTTATTCTACCCTTTCCGGTAGAGTGGTGCACACTTCCCAATAGTTTAGGAGCTATCGCCATAATTCCAAATTTCTTTTTCTTCCAATAACCTCTTACTGATAAGAATTTAGTTATTTTCATCTGCAAATTCTAATACCAACTCTTTTATGTAGAATTTGAATATTTACTTAGAATTTTTCAGTAACTATCTATTTTTGAGGTATGACCCCGAACTAGTGATGAGCAAATGCAAGACCAAGACCAAGACTTGGCAGTCTTGGTCTTGGTCTTGTTCTTGCATTAAGAATCTTGGTCTTGATCTTGCTAGAGCAGTTTGAGTCTTGGTCTTGGTCTTGCTAGAGCCGTTTGAGTCTTGGTCTTGGTCTTGCAAAATGCAGTCTTGGTATTGGTCTTGGTCTTGGTATTGCTAAAAATCTTGCATTTTCTTGCATTTTTTTATTAGCGAATTTTTTCCTTCTAAAATCAGAATTTTCTCTCTTTACGGTATTAATTATACTTTTAAACTATTTAAATAATTTAGCAAGAGTCTTGCTTTTGTCTTGCTATAGTCTTGGTCTTGCTCACTTGAGTCTTGGTATTGGTCTTGCAACCATACTTATAGTCTTGGTCTTGGTCTTGGTCTTGGTCTTGCAAAATCCAGTCTTGGTCTTGGTCTGGGTCTTGCAAAAAATGCAAGACCAAGACAAGACTGCAAGACCAATACTAATTTTGCTCATCACTACCCCGAACCTTGTTTTTCTTACGATACGTGAAATAGATTTTGGTACAGTTAACGGAATTTTTTCTCCTCTTTCTATTGATATATAATATGGTATGTCTATCTTGAAAAACCATGTGGAAAAATTTTGTAATATTTTTTAAATTTAGGTTGGAAATTGAATAAATTACGTTAAGTACTAGTTCTAATGTCAGACAATAATTTATTATGAAATAATCGGGCAAAATATTTTTTTCGAGTTTTTCTATAACTACTTATTTTTGAATTATAACCTGGAACTTTTGTTTTCTTATAGAATGTAAAGTAGGTTTTGACATAATTAAATAGCTTTATTTTTTCAGTTCTATCGATATAAATGTATTTTGCACCATCGAAAAAAGGGGCAACAATCACATAAAGAAGGATTTGATTTATTATTCTATGTAAATTGGTTTCCGAGAAAAAATAACTTTTGTAATCAAAAATTCTCTATGCACAGAATGCTGCGATAAGAGAATTTTTTAAATTCATTGTTATGAATTTATATTCTTAGAAATATAGACAAAGACGGAAAATATACAGGCGTTGATAATATGTTTAATTGCGGAGCTAGCACCGGATATATATTATCTTTTTTCTTATCTTTTTATTAAATGAAGAAAAAAGGTAAGATAACTAAAATAAATTTCTTTTTTCAAAAGGTCATCAAAATAATTTTACTCTATTTAATAGCTTGTAATAAAAATATGCTTCGTTCAGTGCAGCATTTTTAGGTTTTTTCGGTATTATGAACCTATACGATCATTTAAACTTACAGAATTAAATTGATATAGAATACTTGGTGACATTGTAATAATTCTAAAAATATAAATAATAACAAGGAAATAATAAACAAATATTTTACTTTGCAAAATACCACTTTTATTTTTGAAACTGTGACAATATTGTTTCGAACCGTTAGTTCATTTTCAAACAGAATAAAATTTATATTCAATACATGCGCTTATATACTAATTTTTATCTACCTATACTTATGATGGGGAGTGGTATATGGTGTGGAAGTAGAAGGGGCGGGGGTAGTGGGAGAATCCGAAAAACAAGAAAACAAGATTACATTATATGTGACAAATGCGATCAAACACGTGACAAAAGATTGAAATTGACAAACAAACAATATTACAGAAAATGCAATTTTAAAAGTTTAATTAAATTGTAATATTGAAAATAAAGTTGAACTGTAGATATCGGTGTAGTCATTTAAAAGGTGATCGGAGTTATGTTTATTTATTTCTATTGCTTCTAGGATTGTTAACTACTGTCCTTTGTTTGCCTCGTGTAGCACGGTAATTTTCCGCTCTGGTGTGTGTCCGGTGTTAATTAAATGCCTCGCAAAAGCAGAGTCGGATTTCTTATTCCTATAGGATCTGAAATGCTCTGCTCTCCGGGTTTCAAAGTTTCTGCCAGTTTGACCGATGTAAAAACTATTACAGTCTTGGCAGTTTAATTTGTAGATACCCGATTTTTTAAGTTTATCAATTTTTGTTTTATTGTTATATATTAAGTGTACGATCATTTAAATTTACAGAATTAAATTTATATAGAATACTTGGTGGCATTGTAATAATTCTAAAAATATAAATAATGATAAGGAATTCAAGATGTTATTTTTTTACTTTATTTTACTTTGTTTTTACATGAGCTTTTCTTACAAAAATTTGATTTAACACGATTTAAAAAGAGAAATTTTGTTATTTTTTTACAAGATTTAATTCGATTTTACACTAACTATCCAAAAATAAAAACAAAATTTTGTTATATTTCTTGGAACTCAATAATTGGCTGGATTTCAAAACAAAAAAGCACGTGTTATTTTGATTTTGTTTTAAATAACTGAAAATCAGAGATGACATTCTTTTCAGTGCTTAACAATTCATAGAACTTCTACGAATGTTTTGATTTCATAATCAATTGAAAAAGTTTTCTGATAAGAAATCAGAAAAATTTAACTGACAGAATTTTGTCTAAATGTGCTTTTGTTACATAGTGGCTTTTATAATTTTATAAATGAAAAACTCCTTTTAAAATGACTTTTTTCATATAAATTTTACTGAAATGTAATAACTTGTAATTAATATTTTTGTGTTTTGTTAATTAGAAATCAGAAATATTTTTTAGCTGCTCTTATAAAATAATGTACCTAACATAATTGCAGTCATATAAAAAATTGTGCTTTTAGTGAGTTCTTTTGTTTTTTGTGTTTTTTAAATCAATTATTTTTCTGTTTAGTGTTTTTAAGTTATTTTTGTTTTTTTCAATTTTTTTTTTCAAGCAAAACTTACCTTATCTACTAAATTACTAACTTTCCAGTATATGTGGAAGCATAACTATAAAACTGGTAAGAGTAATGAAATTTTTATTCAATCTACTATTTTTCAGTTTGACAGTTAATAGTCAGTCTAATAAAGAAGCTGAAAGATGATATTGTGGAATTTGCGAAGAAGACAGAATTTAGCCAATGATTCAGTGTTTGATGTGCAGAGAATGGAATCATGTAAAGTGTGCAAATTTTCCGAAAAGAGTAAAAAAGTACTTTTGTATTAACGGTAAGAACTGATTTCTAACAAGGAAAGGTCCCAGGTGTCCGCCTCAGATTTCAATGCCGCTGAAATATGTTATTCTACGTTGAAATCTAAGAGACATGTATTTTGTTTTATCTGCGGAAAAACAGTTTGAAGAGGTGAAATCGACCTTCAAAAATTGAGGTAAAAATTTAATTTTTCAAATATCTCGAAAACAGTAAGAGATAGAGCAAAAGTTTAAATTGGTGATGTTGCTCTTTTTTAAAGAGCTATCTACTGATATGCAATTAGTTTAATTTACATCAACAAGGGTGGTTGGGGTTAAAATTTGGGGGTTAATTTTGCAAAAACTGGATGAAAATTAAAAAATATAAAAATTTTGTTTACAGATTTGAAATCTACGTCAAAAAATCTAATTGACCTGTTTTTGCCCAATGTCCAAGTATTAAGTCTAAGGGTAGTTAACTAGGGGGTAACTGTGTCGAATAGTCGTAGATACTACTTGGGTAGTTCAAGAAGTTCTTCATGGAAAATTTTTTAAGACAATTAGAATAACGTAGAAATGAAATTTTTGATTTCAAAATTCATTTTGAGCAACATTGGGGAGGAGGTGAGTCACCCTCTATATTACATACTAGTTTACGTACACTCATTTTTAATATTAACTCACTGACAGTGGGTGATAATGTCACAATAAGTGGTTCTGAAGTTGGACTGTCGTATGTAAGATTTTTATTGGTTTCCATTCATTTTGAAAATATCGTTATTTTCGGTATCGATAATTTTCGATAACGAAAACTATTACATCCATTAAAAAAACAAACCTTATAAAAACCTTACATACGATAGTCCAACTTCAGAACCACTTATTGTGACATTATTACCCACTGTCAGTGTGTTAATAGTACAAATGAGTGTTAGTAAACTAGTATGTAATTTAAGAGGGTGACTCGCCCCCTCTCCAGTGTTGCTCAAACTGAATTTTGAAATCGAAAATTTCATTTCTACGTTGTTCTGATTGTCTTAAACTATTTTCCATGAAGAAGTACCTTCTTGAACTACCCAAGTAGTACGACTATTCGACACAGTCACCCCCTATTTAACTACCCCTAGACTTAATATTTGGACATTGAGCAAAAACAGATCAATTAGATTTTCTGACGTAAATTTCAAATCTGTAAACAAAATATATTTTTTAATTTTCACCCCCTTTATGTAAAATTAACCCCCAAATTTTAACCCCCAACCACCCCTGTTGATGTAAATTGAACAAATTGCATATCAATAGATAGCTCTTTAAAAAAGAGTAATATCGCAAATTTAAACTTTTGCTCTATCTCTTACTGTTTTCGAGATACTTGAAAAATTAAATTTTAACCCCAGTTTTTGAAGGGCGATTTCACTCCTTCAAACCGTTTTTCCGCAGATAAAAAAAAATACGTGTCTCTTCGATTTCGATGTAGAATAACATATTTCAGTGACATTGAAATCGGTGGCGGACACCTGGGAACCTTTCCTTGTAAGTTTTTACCCGACTGCATCAGAAGGAGGGTAATGTGTTTCGAAAGTATAATTTACGTATCCTCTAACTATGTCTGTTTTTGTGGCGCAGCCTGCAACCTAAATGACTCAACGGATGTTGGTAAAGAAGGTATTGCTGGATTCGTCTTAATCTCGGGAGTGCTATAGGCTACATAAAATTTCAAAATTCATCCCCTAAATAGGGGATTAAAAATTTATATAGCAAACCACTGGGTCTATAAACGTGAAATTTTGCAGATGAGGTCTTTATGTAACGTAGGGGAGCACCAAGAAAAGATTTTTGGAAATTCATCCCCTAAGAATATAAAGTAGGGGATGAAAATTTATGAAAGGTAAAATTTTGCATAGAACCATCGGGGTTCTTTAGTAATGTAAATGAGTATTAAGAGGGAGAATTTTTGTAAAAATTTATCCATTAAGGGTGTAAAATAGGGGATGAAATTTTATATAGCAAACTACTGGGTTTAGAAACGTAAAATTTCGTACAAAGGTTCCTTTAGTAATTCTAGAATTCTAGAATTCTAGTAAATTTCTAGAATTTCGCTTCCTAAGGGGTTAAAATAGGGGATGAAAATTTATATAGAAAACCGGTGAGTCTAGAAACGTGAAATTCTAGAAAGGTGTTCTTTATATAATGTAGGTGAGCATCAAGAAGGGGTTTTGGAAATTCATCCCATAAGGGGTAAAATAGGCGGTCAAAATTTATTTAAAAAGCAGACTGGGCCCAAAAACGTTAAATTTTGTTATGAATTTCTTTACGTACCGTAGGTGAGCTCTACAAAGGCATTTTTGGAATTTTATTTCGTGAGGATATAAAATAGGGGATGAAATTTTATATAGAAAACCATTGAGTCTAGAAACGTCAAATTCTCTACAGGGGTTTTTTAGTAACATAAACGAGTACTAAGTGCAGACTTTTAAAATTTTATACCTTAAAGCAGTAGAACAAAATTTCTGAAGTCGCGTTAATTTGTTTCAGAGTCTCAATAATATTTGAGTTTGGTTGAAAAGTTTAGTTAAGATCCGTGCAACCGTTTACTTAAAATAAAAATAATATTATACAACATACAATTTCGATCAGTTATTTTAAAGACCAATATATTATGTATATATAAAAATATAGTAGGTATTTGTATGCAAATGGTAATATAATTTTAAATGATAAGTTATTGAAGAAACAATCTAATTTTCAAAATATATGTATAACAAATTATGGCCGTAAGGACACTGCTTTGATGTGTTGATGCAAGCTAGAAAGGGTAATATATTACAATAAGTTAGAAACAGTAACAGAGGCATTAAAAAATAGCTTGAGCTAAAATACTGCACTACTATACCATGGAGTAGTAAATGGACTATGTGCTGTTTGGTACCTTGTGAAGAACCAGGTGGTAAGGTTAGCGATCAAATGGTTCAAATGAATGCTTCTGCCGCTTTTACTGTGTGAGGTGGTCGCGTGCTCTTCGAAATAAAAACAGATGATATTACTGCTGTCTACTTAATGATATTTTAGGTTAGTTATATATTAGAGTATTAAAGGTAGAGTAGGTACTCGGGTACTCGTAATATTCCGTAAATTATATAGGTACGTATTAAATTTCCTGCCAGCAAGTAAAAGGATAAAAATTCGGGGAGACAGGTCTACCCACACTGTCAACTTTTCATTGGGTACTTGAAGACTAGAGACTATTGTACCTACATAGTTCCTGTACCCCGAACAAAAAAATTCGAGACGAAAAATATTTCACAAAAATGTTTTAATTTCGTATTTCTATTACAAAAAACAAACAGCTAATTTGAACTTTCTGTAAACTTTATCCGGTCTTCATTTTTTAATTACGCATCTAATGAAATTGGCCCGGAGTCGATATCATCATTTGTTCTCGAGGTATACGAGGCGAAAGAAAATTCATGAACTAACGAAGGCACACACAGACATCTCACTAAAAATGATGGATTCGGATTCTAGTAACCTTGAAACGTGGAGATATGTCCAAATAAACGATTCGCAAAATTGGACCAATTACAATAACTTCCAATGAGAAGTTAATAAGAATGATCTCAGCTATCAGAACATACTGTATGTAATTATATATACTAATAACTACGCAGTTACGGATCACTAATAACTTATTATTCGTTTTCCGTACTGAAAATTTCGTTATATCCATCTGTACGTATGTTATGCCCTCATAGTTTTTACATACTTATACCTATAAATATGCAATTTTCTGAATGTTGCAGGTAAAATCTCTATTAATATACAACAAAAACAAATTTCTCGCGCAACGCCATTTTCTTTAGCAAAGTATATTAAGAAAGGGGTCAGTCAATCTTTCCTTTAAATTATCTCTTTTTATTTATGATTTTTTAATAAAATATTTTTTTAATGCTCAACAAAGTGTCGATGTTTATATATGCATTATATAGTTGGCCAAGTGGTCGGAAAACGACATTTCATATTACACGATCTAATGTTATTCCAATTAATGATGAAAATGATTCCAGGCTGCAAAAAATCTATTCAGATTTAAAGAATTGCTTTTAAACATTTCTTTAATACTTAAAAAATTGTTGATGTTTATCTGCATTACATGGTCGGCCAAGTGGTCGGGAAAAGACATTTCATATTATACGACCTAATATCATTCCAGATAATGGCGAAAATGATTCTGGGCTACAAGAATTTTATTTACAACTAAATGATTGCTTTCAAACATTTCTCTAATGCTCAAAAAAGTGCCGATGTTTATCTGCATTACAAGGTGTGATTAAAAATACGGTGAATAATTTTACTATTACGAGTAAAGTAATAAGCTTACATCAAATTTGAATTAATTCCCTTCAAAGTACTGCTCTCGGTTAGCGATTCACTTATCCTAACGTTGATTCCATGATTGGAAGCATTTCTGGAAGGCATCTTTCGGAATGGCCTTGAGCTGCTCTGTCGTGGCACTTTTAATGTCGGGAATGGTGTAAAAATGTTTTTCTTTTAGGACGATTTTTATTTTTGGAAAGAGCCATTGTCATGTTGAAAGTAGGAAGCTACTGATCTAATTGTTATTTCAGTTAATGACGGAAATGATTCCAGTCTACAAGAATGACGCAATGCATGACGCAGGAAAGACTGGTAGGCTTGACGACAATATCAATTGAGCAAGAATTAGGACAAAGCATCGTCTTTAATGAACTAGTTCGAATATTTTCTAAGCTTAAGACTAGGAAAAGTAAAATATAATGTTCAGTTGTTTGCTTTCTGTTTTGTTATACTTTGTTTTCTCTATTCTTTTGTTTTGTTTTTTTGTTTTTTTTTTTTATAATTTATTAATAAATAATTAATTTATTGTAAATAAATGTTATTTAAGCATTAAGTACTGATTTAATTGTGTTAATATACTTTGTGAAAAAGTTCTACACGTTAAAAGCTGAAGATTCATTATATGATTTTTAACTGTTACTATGTCTAAATAAGTGTTTATGAATTTCGGGGGTGCCAAATAACCTTGCGCGGCCCTGGTAATATTGTTGGAAATGGATAATCTTAATCTTAATCTCCTTAATAAATCTCTAACACTGACTGACTGACTGACAGACAATGCACAGCCTAAATCGTTGTTAAAAGAATGAAATTTTACACAGGAGTTCCCTAGGCAACGTAGCTGAGTAATAAAAAAAGATTTTTGAAAATTCGTCCCCTAAGTGAATTAAATAGGGAATGAAAATTTGTATAGAAATTCGTCATTTTTGAAGTTGGTGGTATATAAAAATAGGTTACTATGGCTATTAATTAAAATAAATAATATCTTATTTAATAAATCTTGAACACTGACTGATATCCTGAAATGTTGCCGATGATAAATCCCATCGGCTGGGTATTCGGCTGGTAATATTATTAGTAGAAAGCTTGGATGTTTGAATGTTTGTTGCTCACTCACGCCAAAACGGCTTTTGATAAAATTTTACAGACTGTTTATACTATGAATTGGAATGGAAGAGAATAGGGTGCGAGCTCCATGAAGGATCCGCCGCACGCTGGCCACTGCATTGGACAATTTGTACCCCTTACAACTAAGAGGGGAGACTCAAAGGAAGTCAAGCTCCTTAATAAAGGAAAGCAAGCACTTCACGTTGGTCTTCCTGATAAGTTCTGACGTCAGGTGACTGAACCCCAGATGTCGATACCTTAACCGCGACAAGGAGTCACAGCTGCATAGGATACTTTGGATTAACATATATAGGATAAATATTATAACCGCAAGAGTCGCGTAACTTTTTCGCTCGTTTGTAATTTGCAACTTACAACCTCGGTTATATACTGGGTATCTTCTTTAACTTCTCTAAGGCAAGGCTGGAGCTGTTTTGGCGTTATAATAAGTGGATGGACGGATGGATACAAATTCATAATCATAAATACAATATCTACCTACCATCAGAGTATTATACATAATATTTTATTCTTTTACAAAATAATACAGTTAGTATTTTATAAGCATGAATCTATAACAAAATAAGACAGGTGGTCAATGTGATCGAAAAGCAAACTGAAATTATTTATAATATGTATTCCTACAACTACAAATGCATATGTAGGTATTTATACCTATATTTATTATTAACTTACATACGTCTACGGCATATTGATTTTTTTTTCTTTAATACACATTGTTCCACACTAATTTCACGTAAAACAAAAAGGCGGCAAAAATTTTGTCAGATATTATAAGTATCTTTTGGATATCCATTTAAAATAAATATATAGAACACACAAAACTATTTTTTTTTATAATATCTAATATAAATAAAATTAACTTTCAAAAAGCAATGAATTAATTGGTTCTAATTTTTAAATCACTTCGTAGAGATTTAGGTGACATCTTTAAGGCCGTGGAGAGAAATTTCGGGTCTCAGCGCCAAGCGTAAAAAAAAAAGTAGTTACAACAATATAGTTGACACTATAAAAATAAAATGTTTGCCCTCAAAACTTTTAAAATGTTGCTCGTTCCGGGCTGTCTCTTCGAAGTTTATAAAACAACAATTAAAATTTTCGATCACGAATATCTAATAAACGTTCATGAAAGAGATACAATAGTACGTTGCAAATATTCTACAACGATCAAATTGCATATTTACCGAAAATAAACATTTCGCTAATGGTTCTTACTTGCGAAAAAATTATATACATTTTGTAATAGTTACCACAGTATGATTAAAAGCTAAGGGGAGCTTATGCAACTGTTAATTATCTATTGAAATTAGATGCGGATTTAACAGGACCGGCGCAGCCATATAGATAAACTAAGCGACCGTCTAGGGCGCTAGAAAACGAAGGGCACCAGAATTTGGGAACGTAAAAATTACAGAATATATTATTACTGATGAATTTTATTAATTTAGCTAGCACCTACATGTTAGGATATATTTATCGCCAGTTTTTCAACTCACCTTTGTTGTAGTTAACCTTGGTCTCCCTTATAATTATATATATATATATATATATATATATATATATATATATATATATATATATATATATATATATATATATTTTGAATATCAACACTTATCACATTTTTTACAGGATATCCGATTCATTTAAAATAAGAAAATAATCATTTAAAATAATTTTTACTCTTAAATTTACACACACATATTATATATACCATATGAACTAATTACAACGAATCTTATGAGAAAATCTTATGAGAAAAGTGTGTTAAATAATAATAATAAATAAACTTACAGCGTGGATATTAAGCGTAAAGCGATATTAAATTTGAGGCATATTGCATCGCTACTTTACTATATAACAGTAATTTAAATGTATCTATCACTTTCCCTAACAAGGAAAGGTATCCAACTGTATCTCTCAAAAATTTTTGAAACTTTGGTGAATTGTAGATCTTATCAAAACTAATCACGAGCCATATTTCGTTCGTGTCATAAGCAGTTTAAGGGGGTGAAAATTAGAGTTTTTTTCAATTTTCTTGGAAATGGTAAGAGCTTTAGTAGAGAAACTATATATATTTGTAACTGGACACTTTAATATTTTTATTATGATACCAAAATTAAAGTTATAAAATCATTGGGGTTTCATCCCCCACCCCAATTCCTAATTTTATCAGGTATTTTTTGGTAAAAGAGGAAGCTGTTATGTGTAAATAAAGAATTTTTAATTAATATATTTTACATCACACCAGTTTATTTCTTTTTGCATAAATACACCCTTTGCTAATATTAACTTGGGAAAAATTTTAACTTTTTGATTTAATAATGAGCAAAAATATGGTGGAAGAATCTCGTATTTTAGTAATGAATTGTTACAAACTTACGATATACTTTAAAAAACATAATTTGTATAAAGAAAAAAAATATATACCCCCCCCCCCAGGAGCATGCTTTGCGGGGGGGGGGTATCTTAATAAATACGATTTTAACTGGTTTCACCCCATAAAAGTGGAAGATGACCGATAAAGAAAATATACGGGTCCCTTATTTTTACCTTGTCTACACCTTATGAGTGTTGTCATAAACTAACATAATTTTTTTGAATTTTTAAATTCAGATAAGCCGTTAAATTGTTACAATGGTCACCGTAAGCCACCCTTAAAAATAAAGAGTATTGTAGTAAAATTTTATTTAGGCACTTAAATTAATGCATTAAACGATAGTAAAAATTTTGTTTAAGGTAGTTGGTTGATAAAACGATTTTTTCAAAGGATTTTAACGAAACTTCTGTAGCTATATTTATTTAATTCAATACCAATAATACAAGCCTATTCTGATTAAAATTGACTACCCCAGTTTTGACAAAAACGATTTCAATGATTGTAATCTTACGTGTCTTCAAAGAGTGTAATCTTAAGCGTGTCAAGATTGTAATCTTAACACGGACTTTTATGGGAAAACGCTATTTTTTTAAATAAAATGAAAACGTATCAAAAGAATTGGATAAAAATTTAATATGTTGTAAAATACCAAGTTACAAACCATATTTTATAAAAAATAAAAATTATCACAATATAATTTATAAACATCATCTTACAACGTTTTTACAGCGCTTTTTTAACAATGCTATTATATCGCTACAACATAAGCGCGCGGAAATTAAAAATACCCCTGTCGCAGCATCTGCATAACATAGCGAATTTCCAAATATTGGGCACTGGCGGAACTCACCTAAGACCTGTATCCATTTAAAATAGTTTAGCTTTCTGACAATGAAAGAATTTTCAAAATCAGTTCAGTAATTAATTTTTGGCGCTTTTGAGTCCCCAGGACCCTAACGAATCTCATATAGTGTAGCATATATCCATTTAACAACATATTATTACATTACATAACTATAGTTTTCGATTTCTTTTCTAGGTATGCAAATATATATAAATTATATTTTCTTTAAAGGAGGACATCATACAAAAATTTCCTTTCCATAACGTACTCTTAAAAAATTTGACTAATTTTAATTTAAAAAGATGAGACAGAGCTATTGTTATTTATAACACATACATACATATTGAATAACTAACTAGCACTTGTTTTATCTAGAAAAGAATTGCTAAAACGATGAAACATTTATTGTAGTAAAATTCAGCAAATTTCTTAATTTTTCTTAAATGCTAGTTCACTTAGTACAATGTTTTAAAAGCTTATCTTATGCAATTTTTTACGCCTTTTTCGATAGTGTCAAAAAAAATTAACAAAATTTTTGAATTCTAGCCAAATTTTGCAAAAAAACCACTAAAAATGGCCAAAAAACTTACTTCTGGGCATCCGACGTGTCTAGCTAACGAACTTAGCCGAGTCAGTCCGGATTCCAGCACGCATACCAAATTTCATAAGCATTAAACGTTTCGTTCGAGAGTTATCGTGTGTTATATATATATATATATATATATATATATATATATATATATAAAATTTTAGTGAAGTAGATTTTCGGGTTCTAGAGGCTCCAAAACAAATTTCTACCATAGTCCCGGACTTAGGTCTTACCATAAGAACTGCTGTAATAGCTGAATTTCCAGAATGGAAATTCGCTAAAAACAAGTGGTATACAAATATAATAACTGAAGAATATTAATACATTATTTAATTTTTGATAAAAGAAATTTTTTTCGCTGAGGTATACTTTTGTATCTGACTATCTCGAAGCAACTACGTTAAGTAAATTTTAATTTTAGTATCATTTCTTTCGACGTAGGTAAGTGCATAGATCACAGAGCATTTACAAAAGTACGAAATATGAAGAGTATAGATATTATAAAGATTCTTTTTACAGTTTATTAATATTCCTATTTACCTTAAGTTATACTACTTATAAAAACTTTTCGCTAATTTACTATGATAACTAATCCACTAAAACAGGGCTTCTTAAACTTTTTTAATTCGCGACACCAAACAGAGATATATAAGTATTTTGTAAGGATTTATTGATTAGGTAACAATATATTATATACATATAAAAAATTTTTCGGTATGACCCCAAATGGGGTCGCGACCCTACACTAATATATGGATTCGCACTTTTATTGCTATAATATCTCCGAAACTATAAGAGATACACTTATATATGAAAATTTGTCAGGGTCTAGATTAGCACCTTTAGAATAATTTACGCTAGAAAATTTATTTTTGCCATAAAATGGCAGATTCACTAATTTGCCGTTGGCGTTTGGGTGAATGATACAATATGTAAAAAAAAGTAGAAATTATGGTGGAAATGATTATTATTTCCATTGAAATATGTGACTGTGTACACAGATACATACATGTACCTTACAATCGCCTGTGTGAATACGTATAATATGTATGTAGATAGATAAGGTACATTACCACATTTCATTACGTACTGTGAATACTGAATTATTATTGTAGAGGATGACTCATTTCTGTAGCGTTAATAAATTGTCAGTTCATTCTAAACCAACACGAAATATTGTCAATGAAACCAAAAATAAAATTAAATATATGCTCACATATGTATGCTTAGCATGTTCAACAATAGATATAGTAGAGAGGATATCCGATTTAAACAAAAAATTATTCTTTTTTACTATAGGTACTAATACCTACATCGCACTGGCACCACGTATACCTGTACCACGTTTATTTTTAATTGTGACAATTGTTTCAAGCTTAGTAGGCCATTTTCAAACAAACTTTTTTTGAAAATTGCCTACTAAGCCTGAAACAATTATCATAATTAAAAATATACGTGGTATGGCCGGCTATGGTAGTGAAGGTTTTCCTTTACAAATCCAGATGAATATCTCGGCATAGTTTCTTAAGAAGACGGCTGCATACGCATGCCTACCAAATCCTAGCCTTCACACCGCTTCTCTTGTTTTCCACCCACATCATAATGAATTGTAATATGTAAAGAAAATAAATAAAGCTAGGAAAATAATGATGTGGATGGCGTCTGTTATAGACTGTTGTCTGAAAAATGGACGTTAAACCCCACTATTATTATAATAAACGTGGTATTGTATTTTTTACTAACAATAAGTAATATACTTAAGTATTTGTTTTACTATTTATAAATATGGAATACCATAAAGTAACACTCAAATCAGTGAATATCAACAAATTTTCCACTATTTTACACTAGATATCGTTTAAATTTAAGAAAAAACAATATTTTTCAAAATTTTCAAAAGAAAAATTTTAACAAATTTTTTTCTCTTGGAACACTTAGGTATTGCATTTCTTTCGAAAATTTTTCAGAATTTTTTTTTCCTTAAGTTTAAACGATAAGTTTAAATTTCATACCTAGTGTGAAATTGTCGGAAAAATCGAAAAAAATTATTCTTCGATGGATCAACTTGTAAACTCACAAAGTTTTATGACCATACGATTTCCATACGACCATTTTCCACTGAGATACCTATAACCTTTCAAAAATTACAAAAAATTTACCAAACTTTTTTTGTTCCTTTAATTTATTCTAGTGGTGTATAACTGTACATTCTCACTTCATTTTTATTATGCAATAATATATTATATGCTCAGTTATTCAGTTTAGTAATGTATGATTTTTTCACCTAAAGATTGAAAATATTGGTACAATACTCGCGAAATTATAAAACGTGTACATTTTCGATTATTATTTAAAAATAGTTATCTTCATTACTTACCGTTTAAAAGTTATTTACTGTTTTCTATTAAATTGTAATAAACTTCGCGCTCCATCACTTTTTTACCTGGTTTTTGACTCACCTCTCCGCTGTATTTTTACCCTACTCTGGGTGGTCAACATAATTAAACAATTTAAATTGTCTTTCCACTGAAAATGTTACCTACATATAATATAGCAAATCTGAGTTGACAATAAGGGCGATAAAATTTTACAAGTCAGTTTTACACTGGAACAAAATATTTAGTGAATATAGTTAAACATCGTTTTGAAAGTTCCTACGTGAGTACATGTAAGTGAGATAAAAAAGTATGTACAAAATCATAATTTTGTACTTTCCCATATTTTTTTTTTCACAAAACTGAATGCATAAACTCGAACACGAAACTTATATCAAATTTCATTATAGGTGAAATAATTGTAATATGCAGATAATTTATATAAGAAATAAACCTAATAATAAAATTGAGTTGTTTGTATGAATGGATGTTGGATGTTTTTTTTTCTTTACATTGTGGTTTTAGATATGAAAATTACAGTCACTACGGTAAATGTTTGCTACGATTTTGTATTTTGATTTTTCAGTTTATATTAAAATATATTTCGATTTAAATGTGTTATTTATTCTGTCATAATTTTACTTACCTTTGAGCTACATTTTTTAATTCAAATGTAAATATTTAACTAAATACAGAAAAAAATGTATATTTAATTCCAATAAATCAATTTTTGTTCCGTTTTGTGTTTATTTTCAAATTTATGGTTAAATTTCAATTTAAAAATTTTAATTTATGCCACATAAGTGTCAAATGTATTGTACAAATTGTATGTATGTGTACAAATTTATTTTATTAATTTTATTTCTTATTATTCTCCAAAAATTTGTTTTAAAAACTTGAAACATCAGTTCTTGAATGTATTTCATTTCTGCACGATTTTTTTTTTTGTATGTAAATCCTACTTTGGAAATTAGGTCAGCTAAACAAAGATGAATTTATCTGATTTGCCATATTCGTTGTCCTTTATTAATAACAGCCAATCATAATTTTTAAAATTTTACGGCCAGTCAACTTTCTTCTCGAAGTTGATGGATAATACATGTTAGGAAAAAAATAATTATAATATAGTAGGGGAGAGGTGTGTCACTATAGTAACAAGGTGCCATAGTAAGAACAAGACGAACTTGGTGATTATAGATCAATCTATAAACATAAATAAGGTCTTCTCGTGTATAAAAGATACATCTTAGTTTACTATTTTATTATCGACAAAATTTTGCGCCCATCTATCAAATTGCCTTTCGACAGTTTAATGTTTTCTGTCAGACAGCTTAATAGCATTTTATTTCTGGTCAGTATTTTTACCTTGTTTACTGCTAATTTAATAACCTCCAGCCCTAAAATTTATATCAGGTTGTACGTGTGTATGGGCTAACAATAAGTATTAACAATTGTATTGTATAGAATCATAGTATTAAAAAACATATTTCGGTTTGAAATGGTATTGGTAATTTAAATTGTTATCTTAAAATCACCAATTGGGCAGTTGAAATGTATGAAATGGTGTTGACTATATTTTGTAATAGAAGAGGGTACAAGGAACAAAATATTGTCATAATTTAAAATGATACCGACTAAATTTATTGAATACCTACTTACGAGTATACCTATAAATAAAAACTGAAAATTGTCAGAAAGACTTTGTTATACAGTCATTCAGTGAATAGTTATTCACCTAAATATAGAACCGGGTTAACCTACATTGGGGCCCTATAGATATTTTCTTCTTACCGGGCCCCAAGCTTGCCGTCTTTTCAATTTTTAATGACCAGGACGTCAACATTTCTCCCAAATTCCGATGACGAGCAAAAAAAAAAAAAAAATAAATAAATAAATAACGTACCTCTCGAGATCTCGTAATCTTGAGATACCAGTCCTTAAATAATTTCTCGAAAATACCTTTGATGAGCAAAAGAATATATTTTTCCAATTTGTCAATTAAACGGACATTAGACCGGTATTTTGAAATTTTTTTTTATCATAATTTTATTTTGGAAAAGTTAATAACAAAATCTAATTACGGGAAATGAATACGATTTTAAAAATGTCCCTTCCCTTTCATGGTTCTGTGACCCTAAAAAGGCTCCAAATTGAACTACCCTTAAAACCAAATTAATATGGATATTTATTGAAAGATTGCAAGACACTGAAATTAAATTATGACTCCTTTAGAGTGTTTAGAGTCGTTTGGCAAGGAGAATGAAGCACTGTAGGGAACTGATTTTGTATGAATGTCGGCGTATAGATATGGTTTTACAAATATTTCTACTCATAACTGAAATTCTAAATATGAATATTTAAGAAAAAATAGAAATACTGGAAATTCAGTTGAAAAATACTATTAAATTTAAAAATCTAAGCCCCATTTGCAAAATTATACCTTTTCTGTTTGGCGACAAAAGACTAAGCAACTGACATGAGTAATTTGCTATACCAAAAAAATGTTTTTATTTTCGCTTGGTTCATTATTACAAAATTCAAAATATAATGCAATATTTTGTCTATACGTTATAAAAAAAAATATTTTCTGTAATATTTTTTCATCACTAATTAAAAATTAATTTTATCTATCAAATAAAATAAAAATTATAAATTAATTTTCTAAATTAGAGGAGTCGATGAGTTTCAAAACCATCTAATTAACACAACCAAAAATGTTCAGAATTAAATTTTTAGAAAAAATCATACAGTTCTTATAAAGAAATAATAACAACGATACCACTCATCAATAATTAGTAAATAAGGATTAAAAATTATAATTAATTACTTTTGCAACAGTAACACTAACAATTAGACACTTTTGCAGCAGTAACACTAACAATTAGACACTTTTGCAACAGTTTATTATTATTTCAATAAGTTTTAATTACAACAACATTCGTTCAAATCTATCTATTTACATCGTATAAAGTAATTTATGAAAACTAAGATATTTTCTTATAATTTAGTAAAATATTCTCCAATAAAACAAGTCTCTTTGCTGTAATTTAACAGTAAAATACAAATCAAAACTACGATGTTTCACACAATTTTATTCTATACACATTGGCAGCCTATTATATTTGACAATTCCACAAGTTTCTTTGTATTTTTTTCTAGTCATTTCAATAGTAAATATCTTCTTAGAGAGAGTAATAAAATTATCACCTACGATTATTTGAACCTTTGCAGCCTTTGCAATGCCACATATTGACTACTTAACTAGCTACTTCTGTTCTAGGTTTTTCTAATGACGCCATTTTTATATAAGTAATTAGATAGTTTTGCAGCTGGTTTGTGTTGCTTGCAACTCCGTGTTTTTCCAATTGGAAAATATTGCAATTAGCGACTTTTGAAACAGTTTCGTATTTTTGCCATTAAAATTAAAAGGGAAAAAGCTGACTTTACACCGTCTAGTTGATATTTTTTAGCGTAATTTATCCTCCTGAATAATAAACCGTATCTCTCAATTTTGAAAAAATCGTCAATTAGATAGTTTTGAAACTCAGCGACTCACTGAGCTTCTATAGATGTTTTTATAAACGTACGGTTTAGGTACCATAAATTTGGCGTTAGCGGTTGGTCTATTGTTACATAACAAAGTTTTGAAAATGAACAGCTAATATTTAAAACAATTGTCAAAGTTTGAAAATAAAGTGGTAGTTTGCGAAGTAAAATATTTTATTACTTACAAATCTATGGAATGCTATTCGCTATGAGCTTTTGCCTGGAAAGGATCAGAACGTTTATTTGTACATACCTAATTTTACTATTTTCTTTAAGAAAAAGTATTTTTTTGTTAAATACTTACTGTGTTTGATTTTTTCAAAGCCGAGTACCTATTACAATGTCTATTTACCAGATTCTACAAAATAATAATAAAAAAAAAAATTATTTGTAACCCTATACTATCAAACGTCACTTTATTTTGAAATTTTCAAAAAAATGTCATAAAAATTACCTCTTATACTTTTTCTTGGCTAATTATTTGAAAACTATTCCATTTTAAGACATTTTTAAGGTATAAAATGAACAGATGTATGGCTTTTATTAAACAAATTTCAGTTTTTTAACCCCACTCGACCTAGCCCCCCCCCCCACCTTTCAGAATTAAAAAAACAAATAACCCATAATTAGGAGCTTTTTATGAGCTTTCGTATTCCGTGAATTAAAATTTTTGAGCTCGACAAACTAAGCAGAAATTTAATATTTTTAGTGGGGGGGGGGAGGGCTAAGTCGAGTTCGACTCAGCCCCCCACCGCTTAAATATAAAAATTTCAGACCAATTTTTGCGGTAGAATTAAGAGCTATTTATGAGGTTTTGAACAAGTATAATTTTGATTTTTGAGCTCACTCCCGTAGACTCCAAACTATCCTTAATTGATGAAATTTGAGAAAGAAGCAGATATTTGAAAAATAAAAAATAGATTATGTTTTAAAAATGAAAAGGAGATTACATGTAAAAATAAAGCTCTAAATTCGCGCATTCTAATTATTCAGTCGCAACCCCTTATAAAAACCACCCCGCATCTCCTTGACATAAAAAGAAAACTATTATAACTAAAGTGAAGAAAATAGACTATAGGTATTTATTAAAATCGATTAAATATTCTTTACGATTTATCAGCTCAAAAAATACGTTAATTTCGATTACTGAGTTGCAACCCTTTTACAAAGAAATGATTTTCCACATAAGAGAAAACTATATACTTTGAACTAGGACTTTACAATTTATCTTTTTTTTAAATTCTTTATTCTGTTATGAAATAATAGAATTTATAAGTTATAATTTAGACTTATATAATTTATACTATAATAGAATAATTTATATAATTTATACTATAATAGAACTTATAAAATTTATTAATTTAATATACTATAATAATAATAAATTGTTATTACTTTACATGTGAAATTTTTAAATTTTGGGTATGATTAGGATTGTTTTTCTTATTATAAAAAAAAATTGTTTTTAACATTTAAGCCTTTATTTATATAACTTGTAAGGACTTGTGAGTAACAAGTAAAGGTCCTTAGGCCGGACCTATCTATTTTGATGAAACTTAGATATATTGTAGAACACTAAAAACTAAGCGACACGTATTTTTTTTTTAATTCACCTGCGGAAAAACGGTTTGAAGGGGTGAAATCGCTTTTCAAAATTTGGGGTAAAAATTTAATTTTGCAAATATCTTGAAAGCAGTAAGAGATAAAGCAAAAGTTTAAATTGGCGATATCGCTCTTCTTTCAGGAGCTATCTATTAATATGCAATTTGTTCAAATTACATCAACGAGGATGGTTGGCGGTTAAAATTTGGGGGTTAATTTTGCAAAAACGGGGTGAAAAATAAACAATATAAAAATTGTATTTGCAGATTTGAAATCTACGTCAAAAAATCTAATTCACCTGTTTTTGCTCAATTTCCTAATATTAAGTCTAGGTGTAGTTAACTAGGGAGTGACTGACTCGAATAGTCGTATTATTTGAGTAATTCAAGAAGATCTTCTCCATGTAAAATAGTTTTCGACAATTAAAATAACGTACAAATGGAGTTCTCGAATTCAAAATTCAGTTTGAGCAACATTGGGGAGGGGGCGAGTCACCCTCTTAAATTACATACTCGTTTTCATGCACTCATTTTTACTGTTAACACACTGATAGTGGGTAATAATGTCACAATAAGTGGTTCTGAAGTTGGACTGTCGTATGTAAGGTTGTTATCAGGTGTGTTTTTTAATGGATATTGTAGTTTTCGTTTTTGAAAATTATCGATGTCGAAAATAACGATATTTTCAAAATGGATGGAAACCTAATAGAAACCTTATATACAATAGTCCAACTTCAGAACCACTTATTGTAACATTATTACTCACTATCAGTATGTCAATAGTAAAAATAAGTGTATGTAAACTAGAGATGTCGATTTTAAATCGATTAATCGAAGCTTAAAAAATCAATTCTTTTTTCGATTTTCTTCATTTGGATCGATTCATGAATCGATTATTAAAAGTAAGAGATCGATAACCGATTCTTTCCAAAAATAACTTCATTTTAATAGTAATTCTACAAAGAAACATGTGCTAAAATGAAACACCAAAAACTCTATTGTTAATTGTCACTTTTTACTCGTTATATCAACGAACCCCACCTATCGCTCTATATAAGTCAGACTATTAATACAAAAGGAAGGAGGAGACCACCTATCTGTGCAAACGACGATCCCTTTCCCACAAAAGCGATTTATTTAGAACACATTATTTTGTCAATTTGTTTGAAATTTTTGAATAAACTTGGTTCAATTCGTGGTATTCGTCCTACATATTCAATTGCCTTATTTTTTATAATTATAATTGAAAAGTCGCCGTTTTATTACTCATTTATCGCCGTTACAAATATAATGTAAGGCGTTTTTACACGATATTACCGATATTACTTATGTACTATCAAGTAAGTCCCTTAAACAAAAATTATCAGCTAATTTTATTAAACTTTTCAAAATTTCGATTTTTTAGATCGATCTCATAAAATCGATTTTTTTTAGCCGATTTTTTTTGAATCGATTTTTTGATTTCGATTTAAATCGATCTTTTTTTGGAGAATCGACATCTCTAATGTAAACTAGTACGTAATTTGATTCACCCCCTCCATCAATGTTGCTCAAACTGAATTCTGAATTCGAGAATTTCATTTCTACGTTATTCTAATTGTCTTAAACTATTTTCCATCAAGAAGAACTTCTTGAACAATCCAAATAGTACGAGTATTCAACACAGTCCCCCCCCCCCCCAGTTAAGTACCCCTGGACTTAATATTAGGACATTGAGCAGAAACAAGTCAATTAGATTTTTCAACGTAAATTTCAAATCTGTAAGCAAATATTTTATATTGTTCTTTTTTTCACCCCCTTTTTGCAAAATTAAACCCCAACCACCCCCGTTGATGTAATTTGAATAAATTGCATATCAATAGATAATTTTGCTTAGTTTTTAGTATTCTACAACATATTTAAGTTTCATTAAAATCGATAGGTTCGGCTTCGGGACCTTTACTTGTAAGTTTGTAGAATGGAAATGATATAGAGCATTTCTGCTACCTATATTTTAATGAACAATGATATTAAAAATCACCCCTTGACGTGGCCGCTCCCACCTTTTAAATTTGAGAAGACAAATAGCACAAATTTATAAGCTATTTAAGAGTTTTCATATTTCCAAAATTAAAAATTTTGAGTTTGACACGTTGAGCAAGAATTTAATATTTTTCGTGGTGGGTCTGAGTCGATCTCGAGTCTCGACTCAGACCCGACCCTCCACAACTTAAGCATGAAAATATCAAATCTGTTTTTGTTATATAATTAAGAGCTTTTTATGAAGTTTGGAATTAGTACAGTTTCAGGTTTTAGGTTTACCCCGTTAGCCTTCAAATAACTCTTAATTGATGAAATTTGTGAAAAAAGTATGTTAAAGAAACACAAATTAAATTATAGTTATTTGAAAAAAGTAAGAACTTAAAATAAACCTTTGAAATACGCACATTTTTCTTATTGATTTGCAAATCTTTATACCCTGCCCTCGATTCCCTAGGTATAAACGGCAACTAAAATTAAAATGGAAAAATTAGACCTCCATAAAGCTAGTCATCCCAAAAAAAAATTTTTTAAATCCTAGAAAACAACTACATGAAAAATATATGTAGTTTAGGTGTTATTTAGATGTACCGATAAAAAACAGGGTGTAGGTACTAACAATTTTCCAAAAAAGATTATTTCAAGTATCGGAAAGTAGCCACCATTGAAAATATAGAATTCTTGATTAGTGTGTTGTGCTCAAAATTTTTAAGTCGTGGGATATAAAAAATCCTAAATAGCTTATAATTTTTTGCTATTATTTGCCTCATTTTTTTCACTTTAATTAGATATAATAGCTTTCTATTATGTCAAGGAGATGCGGGGTGGTTTTTATAAGAGCTTTATTTTTACACGTAATCTTCTTTTCATTTTTAAAACATAATCTATTTTTTACTTTTCAAAAATCTACTTCTTTCTCAAATTTCATCAATTATGGGTAGTTTGGAGTCTACGGGAGTGAGCTCAAAAATCAAAATTATACTTGTTCAAAAGCTCATAAATAGCTTTTATTTCTACGGCAAAAATTGGTCTGAAATTTTTATATTTAAGCGGTGGGGAGCTGAGTCGAACTCGAGTCAGCCCCCCCCCCCACTAAAAATATTAAATTTCTGCTCAGTGTGTCGAGCTCAAAATTTTTAATTCACGGAATACGAAAGCTCATAAATATAGCTCCAAATTATGCGTTATTGGTTTTTTCAATTCTGAAGGGTGGCGGGGCTAGGTCGAGTGGGGTAGTTTTTTAATATATTTTTTATTACTCATGCGGGAGAAGTACTAACTTGGCGCACATATTTCTGTACGCAAAATGGCTGTTTGCCAACTGTACTCTTCCCGCATACTTTTTTGCGTGTGGAAAGTAACTTTCCATACGCAAATTGACAATAAAACACGCAAAATTTAATCAAAACACGCAAAGCCGCCTCTTAATTTTTCATTTAATAAATATTTCATAATTATTTCTATAGAAACCACCAACAAAGTAATTTAAACGATAATTAATTCAGAAAAAAAAGACGAACACTCAAAAATATTATTTTAAAAAGTAATATAAATGTCAAAAATAATGATAATAATAGAAAAAAGTATGTGAAATTCGTAATAAAAAATAGTATGTGCAACTCGTGCGGGATTGTCGATTGCCCTACTCAAGCGAGTGAGCGCACTCACTACGTTCGTGCGCTCAACTTCGCTTTCGTGGGCAATCGACAATTTCCCGCACTTATTGCACAATATACTATTTCATTCATTTATAATAATGAAATGTCCTTATAAATTGTCAAATAACCATTTGATATAGGTGGCTATAGTTTCGGCTAGTAGCGAATAGACACTCAATTCAGTTAACATTAGAAAAATTTAAATTCTGTAAGTAATAATCAGTTATTCAAATCTGCGTACCTTTCAATGGAATCAGTAAGCGTATGTAAGTACGATTACTGGCACTATCCCTGAATTTTAATCAATTAATTACATTGAAAATTCGTTCGCTTCTGGTCCATTTAACCCATATGAGTACCAAATAATAAAATTCGGACATAATGCTTATTTTGTTTGCCATAGTAACCCGTTGAGAATCAGGCTAAATGGGACGTGTCGGGCGTATATTATAATTTTGACGGGGAATGGAATCTTTCAAAAGCTCAAAAAGAGCCGCTATCATCACCAATTCATTATTATTTATATAAGTATTTTTTCTTTGTCTTTACTTTTAAAAAGCGACAAAAAAATAATTTTAATTAAGGTTCGTAAAAATCACCGGTCAGTTTTAATGTATACCGAAATTAAATATTGCTCGATTAAGAGCGTATGCCGAATAACCCTGTTGTTGTATAATTACAAATATATTTCCATAATTAACAGAAATTTGTATGTCCCTAAGGTAGTAAAAGTTAGTAGGATGACGTAAAAATAATTAAATGGGAATAGACACTTTAAAGACTTCCGTCTTCCATAGTAAAAAATTTCGATACTACTCAAACAGAACTTTATTGTTATATTTTCCACCAAACTCCGCCTTAAAGACCCCCTACTCTTGATACCGTAACTGTGTTGTCATTGGTTAAAAAATTTTTATAATAATTTCTATTGAGCGGCATATGGAAAACAGTACTGCTCGGTTTATTTATTCACAATTATAAACAGTGTTAATTTCCGTTCAACTGTTACGCTGTACCAAACTTGCGTATTTCTACCGTAGGCATATGACTGTATACAACGATACGTTGGCTGACGTTTGAATAAAATCCTTTTAGTAAATGACATTTCGATCAGTTGATTCAGTTGCCGGTTACTTGCGTGTGGATTATGTTATACTTTTTCAGTTTCATTGTTCCCCGTAATTTATTATTCTTGGAAAATGTATTTGATTTCTAAAAATTGTTATAAACTTTGAATAGTTTGTTGTGAATATTTTGATGAGAAAGTTTTGTGTATTAATAAAATCCTATATTTATTCTAAAACTGTTTGATTTTCTTTTTTTTTTCTATAAAAAAAAGAAAAGAAGTGCGATTTTCATTTATTTTGCGAGTGTTTTGCTTTCTGATTTATCTACTTTGTCGAGCGTCTGTAATCGATTGTTTCAGTAGAATATGGGTATGTTCTAATTAATCATTAAACATTTTCTTTTAAAATTCCAGTTTTCGTTATCAATGACAAAAATTCTGTATTGATTAACTAATATACTTTTTGATAATTTATATAGATTCTATTAAGTAATTTCCGTCAGTTTATGAATCATTTTTTTTTTTTTTTTTTTTTTTTTAAGAAATAGGTACAATCATTTTTTCCTTTTCATGTCCGTTTGTAATATTTCAGCAAATTACTAAATAAGTAACTGAATTAGAACAATTTGTTGTTTTAGCCTTCTGATATGAATTTTTATTTAAAAGTTACAAAAACGGCTAATTTTGATAAATATTTTTTAAAAAAAGTTTTGTATGCTCATACAATTTTTTAACGTTTTTCAACGAAAGTTTAATTCTTGTTCCAGTTTTAAGGATTGTTGATTTTAAATGCAATTTCTTTTAGGTTTATAGGTAACCCCCCAAGAATACGATTAATTGCTTCCGTGTTGTTTGAAACCGTGTTGCTAGAGACTACAAAAAACGGGATTCCGTTTTAAGTGTGAAATCAAAAAAAAAAACTAAAGTATTTTTATGATATAGGTACCTATATGAAAATAATTTTAGGTAGGGTTGGGCGGGGTAAAAAAAGACACTGCTCGAGCGGGGTAAAAAAAAGACATATTAAACTCAACAGTGTTATTCAAAAAATAAAAAATATTACAACAAAATACATTAGTATTTTAAGCTGTCTGGCCAAAAAATTATTTTTTGGAACGGGCTTTATAGCATAAAAAAATTTTCTCCCAAACCTCTGTTATTCATGAAAGAAAAACTTTCATTCCGCGACGATAAACTTTTTCAGTAAGTAAAAAATCTGATAAGATAGAGTGCTGTATTTTTTTCTTGTTATTCTACATGCTTTAGTAATGTAAAGTACAAAGTTTTATTTAAATGGTCCAACTGCTTGTAATTTTTTTTATATGTTAAAAAAAGAAAAAAGTGGGGTAAAAAAAGACAAAACAAGGGGTTAACATTTAGAAAAATTAAAAATTATTGACAAGGATTTTCATTTTAAAACTATATAATGGCATGTTTATGTATATTTTATGGATTAAAAAAATACTGATTCTTCAATAAAACAATTTTTTTTGTTAGTGAGCAGCTACGGTTTTCATGGATATCCATTTCAGCTCATTCGAAAATTTGTATTTTTGACCCATGAAAATTTATTTACATATGTTTTTATAATGTATAACTATGCTTTACTGCACACATTTAGTATTTTTAACTCATTCATAGATTATTTTGATTTATTTTTTTACTTTATGTAAAGTGGTGTAAAACAAGACAGCCTCAAATTAACATATTTGGTTTTTTAATAAGCTACAATAAATTTTGTATTAGTTTAAAAATTATTTTAACATTTTCAGCACAAACTACATTTGTCAAAATCAAAATAATTGGGTACCTTATTACTTTTTTTTTTAACTTAAAAAATTCAGATCGTACACAGTAACTAAAAATCAGTTTTTCAATTATATATCTTTGGTGAAACATTACGAATTTTTCAATTTTACTTCAAATTTGGACACTTCCGGTGAATATATCATTAAGTTAATGGTAACTTTAAAGATAAATTTTTCCTGCAAATGTTTCCGGGAAAGTACATATATATTTTTTATTTGAAATCGATGCAGAACAATTTATTTCATATTTCAAATTTAGGCAATAATCTCTGAATTTATAAATGTTATATAGGTAAATCCTTAAAATCACTGTTCCTCTGGCTGTACGAGCTAATTTGAAAATTAGACGCTAAAATATGTTACATGGTCAGCATAAAACTACTATATATAAGTAAATTATTACTTATTCAGTTAGTAAAATAACAAACTAGAATTTTCATTCAAAATTTAAATTTTGTTAACAAATTGAAAGTTACAGAATGACAATATCATTTTTGGCACGGCACTGTATAGTACTTGATTCCATACAGTACCATATAGTACCTGGTCACTATTTTATTGTGTATAGTTTTATGACTCTTCGCTCTTAAAACACCGTATTTACTTGCGCTGTGTTGACACTCTATTGTCAATGTATATTTGTACATCTGGTCAGTTTATTCTTACTGTACCATAATTATGTTCGCTCTGTGAACACGCGCTGTCAAAACATGACACCATATAAATCTGACCCTGCCAATCCCATTAATAAAATTTCACATTCGCATCTCTCATTCCCTACAATTTTCAAGAAAAAAATTGCTCCTTAAATGACACAGTTGGTCATTAAAAATCGACGCGACATATTTACTATAGCGACGTGCTACTTTTGAAATTATCATATAAAAGGCAGTAAATCAATTATAAATATGTCGATTTAGAAATTAGCTCCTTACAAGCTACTGTACTATAATTCGAATGGCCATTATCGTGGCGGACTTTTGACTAGCACTCGATCCGAAAAGTAGCTTTTGTATTGTGTTAGATATAAAGTTCATTGTACATATAAAAAATTATTAAAAATTAGGAAGGCACTGACTGCATTATTTATGTATTTCTTTGGCTAAATTTAAGAAAACGACGCCTACCTTATTAACGAGAACAATGAGTAAGCACCATAATATATTATTAATAGTGAGTTTAAGGTGAACAAACTACAAAATTACCAACACCTATGTATTCATTGATTTATAATTTACTATAAACTTTAAGTTCGTATGCCTTAATGTGACGTGTTATCATTTCAAACAATTATTTTAAGGCATAGGGACATCCACACGTATTTATACTAGTTTCACTTGAATTTGGCATGAATAAATTGTACATAAATAGATAGATTCATTGCTATTGATATTTTCACTTCTGTCGTGTGGGTTTTTACACACATTTTGATTTTAAATGATGATTCATTATAATATTACAATTTATTTCACAATTTTAGTATTTTCAATGATCATGGTATCGGTATCCGCCATTAGAAGTGCTAATGCTAACTAACTAACATATTGATAGATTTGGGTGGATCTAGTAGCAAATGAATATTTATTTAAATTAATTAAATGTAGAATAAGTGATAGGATTCAAACACTAATCATTGAATTGACTGTGCACTTCAGTTTTGTTTTTAAATTGCTCTTATGTAAATTAGGATACTGCAAAAATGAGATACGTTCACTTTTTTTCGCTAGATTTAATTTGAGTGCAATAGTGGTTTAACGTATTTTATCTGATTACTGTAATAAAATTTCAATAACAAGATATAATAATATTTTATTTGTTGTACATATTATCTACAAGTTTTAACTTGTTTCCAATCTGTTCAGTTATGACAGTATCACTGATTAACATTAACGTATTTTACTACAAGTTTCGGGCGAGTTTCAACTTGCTCGCGATTGGTTTAATACGGTTTTGGACCGTTCAGTATTTAGTTAAGCGGGTTCTACACGATGCTACGAACGTTCCTTCCAACTTTCGATCGAACGTTTGAGGCAATTAAGTTCGATAGTTGGTGCGACGAATGTATCTGCTACACGGTGAATCGAATGTTTGATCCAATACGAATGATGATGTGTTGGTACTCAGTGGACGAGGCTGTTATCTGTCTAATGTTATCTCTAATGTTATACACTGATGTTGTCTCTCTTCACATGAACGAGTCGTGCAGCTGCTGAGTCGAACCAACCAACGCAACCAACATTGACCTTCAAACGTTCGAAGCATCCCTTTGATTTGGTGCAAGAATACCGACATCGAGCGGGACATGGCCAAATGCGAATGTTTGACGCTCGACATTGGACACTCGTAGGTTCGAACAACGGCCACACGATGCGATGAACCATCGAACGTCCAATGTTGGAAGGTGTTCGTAGTATCGTGTAGAACCGTCTTTAGTTTAAAATCTGACTTATCTTGTAAATACCTCTATTGTAAGTTTTCTTATAATTTATTTGTAGTTTACTATAAGTTTTGGGCGAGTTCAACTTGTTTGCGGTATGTTTAATTATTGTTATCCACAGAAGTCAATTAAGCATTTGAACATTATTTTATAAAATTTTGAATTTTTTCATTTCGTAGCAAAAAAAAAAAAAAAAAAAAATTGTAATAATGAAATAATTTGTTGTATGAGATGTATTTTTTCCATAACTTGTAAATATATGGTTGTGATTGTCTTGCTCTATTAGTCTATGTGAGTATTGTATTCTCTTTTAAAATATTCTTTTGTTTAGTAATTATGTATTTTTTAAATAAAAGAAAACTTTTATAGTATAGTTGATTCCAGCAGAGTGCAAACTTTGTCGTAAGCTAGATTTAGCCTAACTCCAAGATACATCAATCTGACACTATTTACTGGACAGGTAGGCCAGTTATATGTGATTGTCCTATATAGAGTCGGAACTTAACCCTAATTTTTAACAAAAAGCGATCACGAGCGTCCTAGTGGCTGATTTTTCTTTTAATCGATTCCTAAATCGGTTCCTAAATCATTGGGTAATTGGTTAAAACGAAATCATTAAACTCTTGAAATCCCAATTAAAACTACGTTGATTAAATTTAAAATGTCAAACCTGAAAGACATAAAAAGGAAGTATAGCCTTTATACCAATAAAATTATTAATGAATATATAAATATAAATGTAAAACTTACAAAAATTAAAAATCATATTCTTTTTCTAGTAAATTGTAAAAGAAAAAAATTTCATTCCCAAATTTATTAAGAATAATATTAGGTTATCCCTTCCATATTTAGAGGATGTAGGGTGTAATAAAAGATTGACATCTGCAAAAAGAAAATTTTTAGTTTCAATCACAAAAATATTTATTAATAATTTATACATAAAACAAAATAAATTGATAAAACAGATCAATAAAATTAAAAATAACCTTATAAATTTGATGAACACAAAGGATTTTGGTCTGCTTGTGACAGATTCTCAATGCATAATAGACAAAACGGATGTACGCTTCAGGCGGAAACAGTTAAAGAAAATCAATAGATTTGAAAATCAAATAATAGATAATATTTCAATCAATAAAGAATGGATTAAAAACTATTCAAATATAATTATTCCGAATGAAGTCCAACTAATACTTGCCATAAGTCCGAAATTTGTTATTGACGATAAAATTTTTAACCACAAAGATAATAAAAATACTATTTTAAATATTTTAAAAGCCATTGAAGCTAATATTGATAAATTTCCAAAAGAAAAACAAAAACCCTTAAAGGAAAAAATAGTAAATATATTACTTAATAACATAAACAAAAACCAATACATTGATCCATTACAAAAATACATTGGAAACTGTTACAAGAAGACCAAAAACTTTATAAAAAATAATAAAAATGAAATTATCATTACAGTCTCAGATAAGGGAAATTGCACAGTTATTTTAAATAGATCTGAATATAATGAAAAAGCAGAAATACATCTTAATGACAAAAATACATACTTAAACATAAGAAAAGACCCTGTGGAAGTTGTTTCTAAAAAAGTCAAAATATTCACTGAAAAATTATACAAATGTAAATACATTGACAACATAACAAAAACTAAAATAATTAAATCAGGAAAAACATTACCAGAAATTTACTTTCTACCTAAAATACACAAAGAGGGAATCCCTTTAAGACCCATAGTAAGTCAAATTGAATCTCCAATTCAAGAATTATCCAAATTTTTCTCTAAAATACTTAGCGAAGCTGAACACAGTGAATTTTCCATAAAAAACTCATATGAATTTGTCAATAAAATTAAAAACATACAATTAAAAAATTCTGAAGAAAAACTGTTTTCATTGGATGTAAAATCTTTATATACTAACATTCCAATTAAATTAGCAACAGCAATCATTAAAAAACAATGGAATAAAATTAAAGAATTCACTAACTTAACTAAAGAAACTTTTATTGAAGGAATAGAATTGATAGTAGAAAATAACTTTTTTAAATTTCAAGATAAATACTATAAACAATGTTTTGGCTGTCCAATGGGAAATTCACTGAGTCCTGTTTTAGCATCTTATGTTATGGACTATCTCTGTAATATCAGCATAAATAAAATTAAAGAATGGGACCCTTCTTTTTTCTTTCGCTATGTAGATGATATTCTTTCTTGTGCCCCATTAACATTAATTGAAAAAATCAAAAACACTTTTAATAATTACCATCCAGCCCTACAGTTCACTATCGAAATTGAAGAAAATAATCAAATTACATTTTTAGATACGTTAATTAAGAAAGATAAATACAATTGTTTAAATACCACTTGGCACAGGAAAACTAGTTATACAGATAGATTAATTAATTTCCATTCCAATCATCCACAATATATAAAAAACAATATAATACAAAATATGTTTCATAGGGCTGTACATCTAAGCAGTGTCAAAAACAGAAAATATGCAATAAAAAAAGCAATATCAATACTAACTAGAAACAACTATCCACTAAATCTAATAAATTCAATAAAAGAAAAAGTTATTCATAAAGCATATAATTCTACAGAAACAAATAATTTTAATTCAAATTCCAATGAAAAAGAAATAAACTATAATAACCTAATATGCTTTCCATATAACAGATTCACAAAAAGAATTAAACCAGCTATAGAAAAATTTAGTGATAACAAAGTAACTTTTTCTTTTACAAACACAATAGAATCAACATATAATAAAAAAAGATCAAAAATTGAAAATAAACAAATGCACAATGTAATTTATAAAATTCCATGCAAACAATGCGACCTTTGTTATTTTGGACAAACTAGTCAAAAATTAAATAATAGATTAACTCAACATAAATATGACATAAAGAGAGGAAAAGAATCCACAGGCTTAGCGGAACATTCAATTAATAATGATCACATCTTTGATTTTGAAAAAGTTAAAGTTTTAGATAAGGAAGCAAACTACAGGAAAAGATTGCTAAGTGAAAGTTTTTTCATCCAACTAAACAATAAAACTAACTGTAATAAACAAATTGAGTCTTCCTTTTTGGACGAATCTTATTTACCAGTCATCAAACATTTGAACTGATCGCATTGTTTACACGGACAGCATTACATAATCAATAATATATTTAAAGTAAACAATAGTTTATTCTAGAAAACATGGACAGACAAAGAAAGCAAAAACATCAAACAAAAACTTTTAATGTCTAGAATTTTCTACGATAGTTTTTTTTAACAATAGAACCAATTACAACAGTTAGTTACTGTCAAACAACAGTACAATTACAATGTACTCACAATATAATTTTTTAAAAAAATATTATTTTATTTAAGACTTAATTATTAAGTTTAATATCTTTAAAGTCAATTATTATATATATAAAACTTTTTAATAAAAAGTTCCTTGTTTTTTCTGTTTATCAATTTTTGACAATTTTCTTATGAAATGCATATTTGGACAAAAATATACAGAAATGTATATGCAAAAGTTTAAATGAAAGGAACTTGAATATAATTAATTAAAATTTTGGTGAGTAAACTCTTGAATTTTCTATTATAATCTTTTTTCTCTTATAATTTCTGTCTTTTTTGACTTACATTCTTATTGTCTGTCCGGATGTTTGTTTAAATTAAAAAACAAAACCTTTTTTTAATTCCTAATACTGAAAATAAGCTGGTTTTTTCTGCTAATTTCCCTTATACATCGATAATGATATAGATAGACCATATAGTGTATACCTCCACTACAAATAAAATAAAATTTGATAAGTAAATATCGATTAATATTAATATTTATAACATACAAAAAAATTTTTCAATATACCTTATTATATTTTCCATAGTTAATTTTGTGAAATTAAATAAATTCTTTCCTTTAAGATTTCAAATAAAATGTTTATTCTTTATGCAATGTTCATAACATGTATGTATTAGACTAAAAGAAAAATACATTGTCAATCTTTTTTTCTTTTTACAAAACACCTAACACAATTGTAACTTACTTATTTTTAATTGTTAAATAGGTCACTGAAGAAGGGACATATGTTCCGAAATGTACATTTGACTAATGAAAAAATAAATTGTTTTTCTGGAATTCAACTCTAATTATTGGGGTCCTGAATATCCGGTTCCTAAATCATTGGGTAATTGGTTAAAACGAAATCATTAAACTCTTGAAATCCCAATTAAAACTACGTTGATTATTTTATAAAATTTTGAATTTTTTCATTTCGTAGCAAAAAAAAAAAAAAAAAATTGTAATAATGAAATAATTTGTTGTATGAGATGTATTTTTTCCATAACTTGTAAATATATGGTTGTGATTGTCTTGCTCTATTAGTCTATGTGAGTATTGTATTCTCTTTTAAAATATTCTTTTGTTTAGTAATTATGTATTTTTTAAATAAAAGAAAACTTTTATAGTATAGTTGATTCCAGCAGAGTGCAAACTTTGTCGTAAGCTAGATTTAGCCTAACTCCAAGATACATCAATCTGACACTATTTACTGGACAGGTAGGCCAGTTATATGTGATTGTCCTATATAGAGTCGGAACTTAACCCTAATTTTTAACAAAAAGCGATCACGAGCGTCCTAGTGGCTGATTTTTCTTTTAATCGATTCAAAATTTAAAAAGGAATAAAAAAATTCCAATATTATTTTTTTACCAAATGTCGGCGTCACTGTGAAAAGTTGAAATTAATGAAAGTAATAGGTAAGATACATGTACATAGGAAACTTCCATTACGCAATCCACTGGGACCAAATTGCTAAATGAGAAAGTCAAAGATCACGGGCGTCAATGTTTCTGATTTATATATTTGTATGATTTACTGTTACAAACTATTACTTAGACACTAACACATTCAAACATATTTGCTTTAAAACACGGAAGGGTGCCATTATACACATCTTGAGTGCGACGAAATTGTTAAATGGGAGCGTGCGATATGGGAGTTTGCTATGTATTAATTTTGAATTTGTAGTATAAGCACAGTTGATATACCTATAAGAAAAAATTATAACATTTTTTTAGAGAGAGAAAAAAAACAAATTACTACATTTACTGACAAATATGATATTTTAGAATGAATACGTAGACTAAAATCAAACATTTATAAGCATACTTGCCAAATTATTTATTTTTATCAATTTTTAGCATTGAAGCCGTGTTTTAATCAAAAAATAGTATTTGAATTTTATATTTTATTTTAAATTCTGCATCGATTAAAAAATAACCAGCCACTAGAACGCTCGTGGTCACTTTTTCAATTTCTAAGCATATTTTTAAGGATAAGTTCCTAGCCTAATACGTATTTTTCTTACGACAGCTTACAACGGGCAAACCATTTCTGTAGTTACAAGAGTAAATAAACCTTTAATAACCATAGCAAATACCGCAAATAGGTACACAAAAATTCTGTAATTTTCATGTGTTTTGTCAGTGACATTCAACTAGGTGAAAAGTATAATTTAACAAGGGAAGCAGATTTTGTATTTAAAGTATGTAAATATTCGCCAATCCACCTTCATCAAGACGAAGTCAGTTATTTTCGATTTCCGAAAAAGCACGTTTGTAAACATCTTTCTTTTATACGTATACATATGTATATCATATAAACACATTTAGTTTGTAATTTTTTAATAATTAGATTCTACGCCATTGAATTGTATATGGATTCAAAAAATTGGGATCAGAAAACTAGCGAAACTGGCTAACCTGTTTAGTATAATATACTTAATTAAGTGATCTTGGTCTTACTCTATTTCAAGAAATTAAGGCATATTTTAGTCTAGAATTTTGAAAAATTCTTTTTTTTTGTTTAATTTTCTGAAGGTATAAAGTTTTAAAAATGTGTCCTAGATGGTAAAAAAATGGATGGTACAAATTATCGCTCGCTAGACTAGAATACCCTGTTAAACAGCAATTTTCACATTAATATTTAAATTTCGATTTTAACATAATAACTATGCTGACACATATGATGCTAACCACACGCGTAAAATACTTCACATTTTTCCACGATTATTTCTTGCAAACTTCAATGACGTGAACTGTACATATATACTGTTGTTTGTAGGTATAATTAATTTATTATAATAATATAATAAATTACTAAAGTATTTTTTTCAACTTTCACCTATTAATTGAATAATAAGGTACACGGGGTGAACTTTTTACTAAAAAATCATTGCGATCTCACTAGAAGATATTGAGCGTCATTTAAATGAGGAGAGAATTACAGTTTTAAGAATTCAATTTATAAACGAAGAGGCAACTAAATTTAAAGATCAAGTTATTGATGATTTTTTCTTTACACTTTTCCTGTCAAACTACTACTAATATAGACCGATCACACCAAAATAGTATTATAAAAGTAGTAAGTAGAACACTAAGTAGGTAATAAAAGAGCATCCATAAAGTACACCCATAAACTACGCAGATCCATTTTGATCTCTTTTAATTCCCCCTCCCCCAAGCCATGTAGACTACAGATAGCTTTTCCCTTGACCCCCCCCCCCCCCAACCCCTCAGTGGACTGTAATTTTTTTCTATTAAGTCTAAAATATATTGAAATAATATTTTTTTTTTATGTATTATAAAACTAGCTGGTGTCGCGAAGTCACTAGCGTGAATTTTGTAATTTGTTTGATATAGTCTCTCCTGGGTAATTTGATCAAAATATTTGTTTCGATTTTCTTGTCATAAACTGAAAGGACAAATAATCAGATCAATTTATACAATTTATTCGTTTATTTGTTGATAAACATTACTCTTTATCCTTTTTTATTTTTAATGTTTTCCTTTGATGGATCATTAAAAATTGATTAATCATTTTTTCAAACATATAAATGTAGGCTAGAAATCTAAAGAAACTGTTATATAGAATTAAAAAAGTATCTAAAAGTAAAAGTAAAAGTATTACCTAAATGTTGGTGTTGTTTTTATTTTCATACCTGTTGTAACTTTTGAGAAAATTAAATTTGAAAAATTGCAGCGCTCACACATACTTTTACCAACATCGCAAAGATACATACTTGATCTTGAGTCAAGCTCAAGAGTCAGTAACCCTATACATATTTGGTAATCACTTGAACTACCGGTGTCATCAATTCATCACATATATTATTACAGACATCGGCACTGGTGGCCATTTCGCTATGCTTATTTTGCTGCCTCTTTTAATGAATGCCATTTTCAGGTTCCAGGAACCGCAAAACAAATTTCTTTTACAGTGCCGAACTCAAGTCTCACCATGACACCTGCTGTAATACCGCAATTTCTGTTCGGAAATTCGCTAAAACAATCGATGAATCAACTTATAAAAATATTTGTAAAGAAACAATAATAACAGGCTAAGATTAGCCGATTGTTCACGTTATAGTTACTATTTTTTTTTTTATCACAACGATAAAAAAATACAAATATTTGATCAAAGAATATTAGGTCGGCTATTATAAATATGGAAATGGGGAATTTGACTAATTTTGGGAAACTATTTTAAAATACGCATATTTATATATTTATGTACGCGTGCATATAATTTTAATTTTTAAAAATAATGGCGAAAATCGTTAGAAAAAATTAATTTAATATTTGTTCTCAAAATTTGCGCGAAAACGTTCATTAGCTTCAATTACGTCACATTCTCTAGATAGCAACAGGTGTCATTTAACTAAGAAAAAAAACTGTTTATTTTTCTTATAACTAGGAAAAAAGATTGTTGATTTTAAAAAAAATTAATTAAATTCAAATTAATTTCCATAGTTATGTTTGCTAACCGGAATTTACGTAACGACCCTAGTGGCGACAGTGTTGAAATATAAGAGAAAGCAACGTCACAGCCACTTTCTGCCCACGTAATTTATAGCTGAAAAATATTATTTTTTAAAAATTAAATAATGATAGTTAGGATGAGTAACATAATAAATTACTATCTTTTATCAATTTTCATTAAAATTTGTTTATATTGTTTTTCTTTGATACTGTCAAATACCCCATTGCGGTATCGGCATATACATGCGTGTGATCTATAATAGCGTTTTTCTCGGTCATGGCTCGGTAAAATTTCGAATAATTTTGTACGGATTAATCACATATAGGATAACATGTGATAATTATGAATTTTCTAAATTATATTTAATATGAAATGTGGTTTCCTGACTACTTGGCCGACCATGTAATTCAAATAAATATTGACACTTTCTCAAGCATTACGGAAATGTATAAAAGCAGTTTTTGAAACCTAAATAGAACTCTTGCAGCCTAAAATCACTTCCAGCGTCAGTTGGAATAATGTTAGGTAATGTAATATGAAATGTCGTTTTTCGACCATTTAACAGAATCATGTAATTTAGATAAATTTTGACACTTTTTTAAGCATTAGAGAAATATTTAAAAGCACTCCTTTAATTTTAAATGGTATATTCTTTTAGTCTGGAATCATTTCCGCCATTAACTAAAATAACAGTAGTTTGTGTAATATGAAATGTCGTTTTTCGACCAATTAGTCTATGATGTAATTTAGGTAAATTTCGACATTTTCTTAAGCGATACGGAAATATTTAAAAGCAATTCTGTAATTTTAAATAGAATTCTTGTATTCTGGAATCATTTCTACCGTTAGGTAGTTGGAAAATATTAGGTCGTGTAATATGAAATGTCGTTTTCCGACCACTTAGTCTACTATGTAATTCAGATAAATATCGACATTAAGCATTAGAGAAATACTTAAAAGCAGTTCTTTAAATTTAAATAGAGTTCTTGTAGCCGTAATCATTTCCATCGTTAATTGAAATGACATTAGGTCGTACAATATGAAATGTCGTTTCCCGTTTCTTTTTTCATTTAAAAGCAACCTATGCTAGACGTATGTATCGTAAAAAAATACTAAATTCCAAAGCATATGTTTTGTATTGTCAAAAGTCTTCTTTTTGTATCAAGCTAGTCCCACTTTTTTTTTAAAGGCAAAAAATAAAATTTATACCTATTCACTTTTGTAATTCGTTGTAATTCACACATCTGTTTACGGACCGGTGGGATACTTTCGTGGCCTGGTATTGATCCGCGGCCCGGCTTTTGAGAAACACTGATCTATAGTATCTATACTATTACCTTTATGTTGTGTCTACATTTTAGTGATTTTAGTATATTATTGTAATGAAGAGACAAAACTTCCTCTTCAGGAAAAAGAAACTATAAAAATATTTCGGTATTTCATATTTGTAATAAATTTTATTTGAAAATGAGCAATTAAGCTTGCAACAATTGTCACAATTAAAAATGAATGTGGTATTTTTTTGCTAACAATAAGTAAGTTATTTGTTTTATTATTTATAAAGGGATTACTTACTTAATATGTATGATATTATTTTTATTGACGAATCTGAATTTTTTAATTATCATAATTTATTATTCATTTGTAATCATTTAAAATTACATCATTTGAATGAAATTTAATATTTTTTTATTTGAGCTATTGAAATAAAGGAATGCGATTTTTGATAAGGGGGCTTTATTACCTAATGAATAGACACTTATCATATCAATTGAAATAATACATGTATACCTAATAGTAGCGGCACGCGTGAATTGGAAATATGTACGCTACCGTTCAAAAGTTTGGAAACACTAAAAATTCAGTAAAATCATCACTGGATAGATAGTCCAAGCAAATTAAATTTTTACGTGACAAAATTAGTACCTGAAAGGGAAGATATGGAAAAGATAGGAAAAATTCCGTAGAATTCGATGAACTATTTTTAAACAGCTGAATCATTTGGGAAATTCCCCAAAATGGCGGCCGAAGATGGCCAAAAACAGTTTTTTCGGTTTTAAAAAAAAACCAGACTTTGCACAAAAAAATGTTTCATACAGAAGTTGTAGAACAATTAAATACCAGTAGAATGAGACCAATTTAATGCAAATTGGTGTACAAATAAATTAGTTATCGCAAGAAAACTGCCAAAAATCCAGATTTTTTCAATTGCTGATATCTTGAAGGAAAAAAATATCTTTTTTATAAAACTTGGTGAAAGTGTAGCTCTTTGCAAGTGTAATAGGAACGTTTTTAAAAAATCGTAAAATATTGGGTAACTTCTCCAAAATTCAATTTTTTCGAAAAAAATACGTTTCCGTAAAATTCGATTTAACCAGGTTCTCGGTCACCTACAAGCACGTTTATGAGCTTAAAATGTTCCTAAAAAGTTATACTAAAGTATGCAATATGTGCGCGTATCGTTAAATAATGAGAAATACATAAAAAACAAGCGAAAGGTTAATAAATTTTTTGGAATCCAGAAAACTTTGATTTTTTTTTATAATTTATCTTTTATAACTTTTAGGTATATATAACTCCTTGGAGCTCAAATTAGTTTTTTTTTTCAAAAACTGCTCATCTTTTACTTTTTTTATATTAAGGCTGCTCATCTTTTACTTTTTTATATTAAATTTTTATCATTCTAATTAACGACTTACAGTTCAATATAAAAATTTATTGTTTACAATCATTGACCACGTATTTTTTTTCTGAAAACTAAATCTTAGTGGGCGCTATAAAAAGAAACTTATATTAACGCTATTTTAAGTGCTATTATCAATACATATATTAGCTTCGTAGAACATCTAATTGTGAAAGTAATTGGTGAAGACACAGATCTTCTAGTATTATTGACGTAATTAGCACCATCAAATAAAAGTATAGTATATTTCTGTAAACCTAGAAAGGGACAAGAAAGCGAGAAAGTTTACAACTGTAACAGTTTTAAGTATCCCGATTTAAAGAAATACGTTAGCTTGTTTTACATAATAACAGGATGCGACACAACATCATGCTTTTTCAAAAGAGGCAAAAATAAAATATTAAAAATTTTTAACGAAGGTACTCTACAGAAGTTGGATATTTTTTACGAAACGAAAGTACAGCACAAACATATTGAAAAAATTGGTTGTGACATAATTGCAACTTTGTATTCGCCTAAAAAGGTAACTGGTCGTCTGAATGAACTGAGATTCAAACAATTTCAAAGATCAACATTGAAGTCATCTTTTCATTTAGGAAGCCTCCTCCCAACGGAAAGTGCTGCAGCTCAACATTGTTATCGAACTTATTTGAAATTGCAAACCTGGCTTGAAAATGCGCTTGATCCCGAAAAATGGGGGTGGAAAATCATTAACAATACTTTATAACCTATTTATAGCTCTGAGGTACTGATTCCTGAAGATATCATCAAAAAAATAGCGTGTAGATGCGAAAGTGGTTGCAAAACTATCAGTTGTGGCTGTATAAAGCATGAATTGAAATGTTCTAATATGTGTTTACATTAATAATAATAGTTGTTCAAATATTGAAGAAAATAAAGCGGGTTCTACACGATGCTACGAAAGTTCCTTCCAACATTCGATCGAACGTTTGAGGCAATTAAGTTCGATAGTTGGTGCGACGAATGTATCTGCTACACGGTGAATCGAATGTTTGATCCAATACGAATGATGATGTGTTGGTACTCAGTGGACGATGCTGTTATCTGTCTGATGTTATCTCTAATGTTATACACTGATGTTGTCTCTCTTCACATGAACGAGTCGTGCAGCTGCTGAGTCGAACCAACCAACGCAACCAACATTGACCTTCAAACGTTCGAAGCATCCCTTTGACTCGGTGCAAAAATACCGACATCGAGCGGGACACGACCAAATGCGAACGTTTGACACTCGAGATTGGACACTCGTAGGTTCGAACAACGGCTACACGATGCTATGAACCATCCAACGTCGAATGTTGGAAGGTGTTCGTAGCATCGTGTAGCAGCGGCTTAAGACTGTGATTCCGGAAATCAACGATGATATGGGTGACCCAAATACTGCAGAATATGAGACAGAAGACCATGATGAAACTATCGGTAATAATGGTGATGATAGTGATGACACTGCAGAAAGATTATTAAATGACAATAATGAAGAGGAGCAACCGTTTATAAAAAGGCGAAAAATATATTAACTATTTTCAGGTAATACTGTATCTTCTTAAACGTTCATGGCGTTCATTACTGTGGTGCGTCAAGTGTAACCGTCTTCTTTCCCCCTATAACCGGTTCCAACACACTAAAGTGTTCTTTTTACGAGGCTTAGTAATGCAACTTTAATAAAATGTTCAATTATAAAAAAAATCAAAGTTTTCTGGATTCCAAAAAATTTATTAATCTTTTGCTTGTTTTTTATGTATTTCTAATTATTTAACGATAAGCGCACATATTGCATACGTTAGTATAACCTTTTAGGAACATTTTAAGCCCATAAACGTGCCTGTAGGTGACCGAGAACCTGGTTAAATCGAATTTTACGGAAACGTATTTTTTTCGAAAAAATTGAATTTTGGAGAAGTTACCCAATATTTTGCGATTTTTTAAAAACGTTCCTATTCCACTCGCAAAGAACTACACTTTCACCAAGTTTTATAAAAAAGATATTTTTTCCCTTCAAGATATCAGCAATTGAAAAAATCTCGATTTTTGGCAGTTTTCTTGCGATAACTAATTTATTTATACACCAATTTGCGTTAAATTGGTCTCATTCTACTGGTATTTAATTGTTCTACAACTTCTGTATGAAACATTTTTTTGTGCAAAGTCTGGTTTTTTTTTAAAGCCGAAAAAACTGTTTTTGGCCATCTTTGGCCGCCATTTTGAGGAATTTCCCAAATGATTCAGCTGTTTAAAAATAGTTCATCGAATTCTACGGAATTTTTCCTATCTTTTCCATATCTTCCCTTTCAGGTACTAATTTTGTCAAAAAACAATGTTTTAATCAGTAATTTGCTTGGACTAAGATAATAATCACATTTATTTGATTTTGGACATGTTAATCATACTTAATGGGGTATTTGACAGTATCAAAGAAAAACAATTAAAACAAATTTTAATGAAAATCTATAATAAAAGACAGCAATTCATTATACTAATTTATCTTAACTATCATTATTTGATTTTAAAAAAATTAATTAAAAAAGTAATTTTTTAGCTAAAATCCACGTAAGCAGAAACGGGCTGTGAAACTTCTCTTATATTTCAACACTATCGCCACTAGTGTCGCTAATTTTTTTTTAAAATCAACAATTTATTTTCCTAGTTACAGGACACCTGTTGCTATCTAAAGAATGTGACGTACCTGACAGCTAGTCAAAGTTTTCACGCAAATTTTGAGAACAAATACTAAAATAATTTTTCTAACAATTTTCGGCATTATTTTTAAAAATTAAAAACGTATACATGCATAATACATAAATATGTGTGTTTTAAAATAGTTTCTCAAAATTAGTCAAATTCCCCATTATACTAATATTGCTACAAAAAATAAATTTATGGCTTAAATATTAGATTGTAGCTTCATAAAGGTAACCATCTCTTTTCTTGATGACTTGTTCACAAATTCTGGGCCGTCGTTTATAAGTTTAACAAAATATTCTTTGTCCAATTTTTCCATTCATCTTTTAAGAATGCGCAGAGTTGTGCTACACTAGATCGAGAACGATTTTTCACCAACTACACAGTTACTTTAAGCGAACAGTTGTCTGTTGTGTCATTAGCGAGTCTGTAATAAAACACGTACATTTATCAAAAAAAAAATACGGTAGACTACCGACAAAGTATGTATAAAAGCTTTTATAATATTGTTAGTTATTATTGTGGTATAAACTAGTTTATTTTAATAACAAACTAATTTATTAAAATGTCTGATAAAGAAATTTTGTAATCTGCAAAAATATGTGAGCTTCCAAACTTTTGAACGGTAGTCTATATCTAATATCGTAATACGGGTAATACCACACGACTGACTATTAATGCAATGATAATAATGAAATAATTCAAACAATTTGTAACCTTTATCTGTTGCAAGTAATTAAATATAATATTAGTGCAAAGATTCAAATTTATCTTTGAAGTACATTAGGCGCTACTCAATACAATACCTGCTGGTCGACTATCTCAGTTTATTTTCACATAAATTTGTTTTAATAGATTAGTAAGTAGTAAGATAAATTCAAATTTCACCCCTCTCGACCTGCCCCACACCTGTGAGAATTAAAAAAACAAAAACTTTTAAACTTGGGGTAAAGGGTAATTTTAGCAAAAAACTTTTTTTTACAAAAAAAAAAAAAAAACCAAAAGACCATGTTTTGGTTATATCCAAGAATAAACATCTAAAATACACGTATGCTGCTTATTAAATTCCAATTCCTTCTAAAAGACCACCCTGCTTCTCCACGATATATAAAATAAGACTATAATTCAAAGTGAAGAAAATAATCTACCTATTTTGTGATGAAATATCGTTTATCGATTTATCAACTCATAAAATATGTGATTTTCATAAAATATGTGAGAAAACTATAATAGTATTGAAGAAAACTAAGTATTTTGGGACTATATCGCGCGTTCTCTGTCCTAACCTCGTATCTGAAAACTCCTATTTTTTGAGCACACAAAAGAACGTATTTAACTCTGTGTTTTCATCACTATGAACTTAAGATTTATGCTAATTACACCCTTTGATTTTGGCTACCTATAGGTATACACACATATATATATATATATATATATATATATATATATATATATACATATATATATATATATATATATATATATATATATATAGTATTTAATATGTTTTTTGTGTGTCCTAAAACATGTAGTTTTTGATATACAAGGTTGGGACAGAGAACGCGCGATATTTCGTTTATCGAATTATAAGCTTACAAAATTCATGCATATATCGATTATTCAGTTGTTATCCTTTTACAAATAAACCATCTCCTGTACAAGAGAAACACAATTTATGCCTATACTGATTAGGAAAATTGTAAACACCACAAATATGTATAATTGACATATTCAGTAATTCTTTGCGCTTGTCATCTTTCCTGTTGGTTTTCACTGTATATACGCGTACCTATATATTATTACATACAATATTTTCTGTTGCAAGTGTGATATTATTTTGATTGTTTGATTAATAGTCCAAGCTCCGATAGTACAAAATCATACCGGATAATACACCTCAAATTAGAAAAACTAAATCGATTGTAACTAATGCCGACAATAGGAAATGCCCGCCAGACTTTTAAGTTTTTCTTATATTCTATTTTTAAAAAGTTTTGAAATGGCCGAAAAATAACGTCAAATCTACCTTACATAACACCTCGCTGAAATTTACTACATATATTATAGCCAATTATATATATATATATATATATATATATATATATATATATATATATATATATATATATATATATATATATATATTACTGAAGAATCGGTCTGTCTGGCATATTTTGTGAATTAATGTCTGACAGACCTATTATAATTAGTAAAAATTTTAGGCAAATCTACCTCACATAACACCTCGCTGAAATTTACATATGTTATAGCAAATTATATATATTTTACTGAAGAATCGGTCTGTCAGGCATATTTTGTAGATTGATGTCTGACAGACCTGTTTTAATTAGTGAAATTTTAGGTAGAGTTACCCTCACATAACACCTCGTTGAATTTCACATATGTTATAGCAGATTATATATATTTTACTAAGGGATCGGTTTGTCTGGCAAATTTTGTTAATTAATGTCTGACAGACTTCTTTTAATTAGTGAAAATTTTAGGCAAACTTACCCTCATATGACACCTTAATTTTTTTTTAAATGAAACTTTTAGATATTACCAATCTATTGAAATTGATCTGTCTGGAAAATTTTGTTAACTAATGCCTAAAAGAAAAATAATACCCGGAATAATTTAATAATTTAACAAGTAATATTATATATATGATTTCTCTGACTTAACAATGAAGCCTGACTGGACAAAACACCTTATTTTCCAAAAAAATTTGCTTCTATGAGTAAAGCTGATCTTAGATTTTACATTAAAATTGGACAAGTTCCTTTCTTTAATTGTTCCTTTGCTTGAGAATGGTTAAAAACGACTTTTTTCATGAATACTGCTACTTCGTAGCTTTAAAATATTAAGTCTGGCCTAGTAAAAAACGGCTTTTATGAGACAGACCAATATTTATAAGTAGAGGAGATCTTAAACTTCATTTTAAAAAAAGAAAATAGGAAGTGTTTTGTCGCGGCCTCAAAGGAAGTGTATTTGTTTATAAACAAAAGTCAGCGCTACACTTTAAAATTTAATTTCACAAACTTAGCTATATTCTTTTAAAGCCGGGTAATTGATATAAAGAGTCCCAAACTTAATTTTAAGAATAAAAAAAAGCATACTTTTAAAGATAACATTGCTTCAAACAGCAATCAATTTGATACGTGAAGGCTGAATATTTGAGGCTAAGTCTGGCATGGTTAATAACGTTTTTTATTAGACAGACCAATTTTAATACTTTGATAATATCAAAAACTTTTAATTAAAACAAAAAAGTTGGGGGTGTTATGTGAGGTAGACTTGCCTAAAATTTTCGCTAATTAAAATAGGTCTGTCAGACATTAATTATCAAAATATGCCAGACAGACCGATTGTTCAGTAAAACATATATAATTTGCTATAACATATGTAAATTTCAGCGAAGTGTTATGTGAGGTAGATTTGACGTTTTTTTCGGCAATTTCAAAAATTTTTTAAAAATAGAATTTAACAAAAACTTAAAAGTCTGGCGGTCATTTCCTATTGTCAGCATTAGTTACTATCGATTTACCTTTTTTAATTTGAGGTGTTTTATCCGGTATGATTTTGTGCTACCGGAGCTTGGACTATAATGCGCTATTGTATTATTCATATATGTACATAATACATAGTAATAATAATATATAAATATTATATGCCGATACAAAGCACACATATGACATACAAATGTTATCTCATTATCAATAAATTCTGATATTTGCTAATTTCTTTAATTTAAAATTTCGAAATATTTTAATTATAGGTGATTATAGTAATACCCCGACACAAGTAATTACATAAAATATATTTCGTAATAAAAACGCCGCGCCGTAAGCAAGCGTATTTGCAATGATTTGGATTTTCACGTGAGTCATGAACCCTATTTTTAGGCGATCGCACAAACAAACATAAAAAACTAAAAAAAAATATTTTACAATAAAATTACTTTTAACTATATTACTTATTATTTTTTTTATTAAAAATTGAATCTATTTGCAACTTAGAAAGTATCAGAATTTCCAATATACACAGAATTACAGTCTGTTCACCGAAACAATTCCTAAGTACACAACAGCAAACAACTAAAGTGACACTCCCATAGAATATAACTGATTGTACTTTGTTTAAATCAGTGGTTCTCAAAGTGGTCTATATCGACTCCCAGGAGTCGATAACGACCTGGAAAGGGTTCACGGCGAGTGAAGCAAAAATTGGGGGTCTGCAACAGCAAAGTAGACGCAGAGCGGGTTTTGCTCCGCCGTAAAATGAAATAATGAGAAGTTAGTGAGTGGTGACCTTTTCATTTGCTCGCCACCTACATTTTTTTCGAATGTTATTCTTGAATTTTTGAATTTGTTATTTGAGAACTACTGGTTTAAACTGAACCGATATATTAACACCTTAACGGTTATTGAAGTTATAAGACGTCAAGTGAAACCTTACTAATTCAAACACCACGTCCTAGGACGTCAACAATTCCATTGTCATTATATATTATAATCACAATCTGTTAAAATAATATTTTAACAGTATGTAAGTATGCAAAGGATTCCATATTATCGTAGGTTTACAGTTTTTTAACTACCGTTGCCAGCAGCTAAGCTTTTTTTAATACCTGAAAATGATCTGCTATCGTTTTTGAATGTCGCATAGTGATACGCCTAAAATTTCTTTATGGAAACACAAAGATAATCTCCCCTTAAGCACCTTGGAGATAATTGCTCTGCTTGCCTAATATATCACTTTCCGAGCTTGTTATGTAAATACCTATTAATAAATACATATCAAATATTTGAACAAAATGTACTAAATAAGTAGTAGTCAAGCCGCATTTTTCCCATCAACAGTCAACATAATATACGTACGAGTACATAGTTCATATAAATACATATGTGATGTTTGAAACCGAAAATTATAGACAATTATATATGACATTCATCGGCGCGGCGGCCCTATGGGGTACTCAAAAACAAACAACAAATATCTATAGAGTAAAATGATCTTAAGCTACCTGATCTGTTATTTTCTTCGGTATGATTTATAAGCGGTACGTGTGCATATAATACATTAACCTCAATCAATAGCACAGTTGTGCAATATTGAGACTAGGAAAGGAAAAAAACAAAATTGCGTGACAGCGTCAATGATATTAATAGTATACCTAGGCCACCGGGAATATATATAATGGGAAATTAATAATACAGTAAACTCTCTCTAATCTACCCGATACTTTTAGAATTTATTCCGACAAGTTGCGGTCTAGACAACTGATATGGACTAATAACAAGTAATAAACCTAATAAAATATAATCTTAAATCTAGTTCAGTTCTTGTACAATATAATCGGTGTATATTAATCAAATTATCAGATTATAATTTTGTTTTAATGTTTTTAATGTGGCTATACTAGTGCTTAATGTCGGCACCAGCCTTTTCCATTGATTTATCTAAAGTCTCCTTGTAGCAGTTTTCAAAATACTATCAAATGAACTTAAAGGCATGAAAATTTTACTATTAGGTCATCTGGTGCGTTCGTGCCATTTTCGGAGCCGCTCGGATGAATTTATATTTCTTCAAGTAGCAACTGCAAACGAAACATGCAACAGCATGTTAGTGTTAGGCCGATAGTGTTGCTTGTAATACGTATCATACATCTTTAAACAGTGTTTAAATAATATTTTTGTCAGTAATAATGAGTAATCTTCGACATCAAGAAACATCATGTCATGTTAAACGAATTTAAAAAAGGTATTAATGCAGCTGACACAACCAGAAATATTTGTAGTGTTTATGGTGATGATGCACTTTCTGACAGAACATATAGAAAGTGGTTTGCTAGGTTTCAAAAAGGTAATTGCTCTTTGGAAGATGAAGCTCTCTCCGATCGACCTGTGTGTATTGATGATGAATTTATCCGTCTAGAAACAAAGCGAAACCTGAGGTAAACTGTTAAGAATTAGCGGCAACTTTTCAGAATTCAAAATTCACAGTTTTAGGCCATTTGAAGAAAATCGGAATGATCATTTACACCAAAAACGTCACGAACTTTCCGAATGACCCAATAATAAATCACCAACTAATTATTTCATTAGGTTCTTCAAAGAAAAACCTTGGAACTCATAGTTTCGTTGTCGTTTCGTCTGTCGAGTTGTCACATTCTCCATAATTCTTACATTTTTGGAAACGTACAGTTTTATATAATTATACAGATGTAGGTTTTAAATTGTATGATAAATTTTAATTGACAACTATCAGAATATTCGTGACGACACAATTTAGTTGAATGAAATATTGGTAACTGAATAATTGAAAAATATCATCAGAGATTACACTGATCGTAAAAAAATATTTTCATTGTATTTGCACTATGTTCGATAAATCTGTTTCTGCCCCGTATATAATCAGAGCCGGATTTACATAAGGGCAGTTAGGACACGTACCCCGGGGTCTACACAGCACAAGGGCCATCACAAAATCGAATAAAATCTAAAAATTAAGGAATAAAATTTTTTTTGCTCGCCAACCCTATTTTTGGGAAAATTTGAAAAATTTCGAAAATTGTCCAAGGGGGCCTCCACAAAAGTATTGAGGTTTCCAGATGGGAAGTATCTCCCGGCCTCCAGAGAGATAAATCCGCCCTCTGTGTATAATATATATGTTTAATCTTACTTCAGTAGATAAGTATACATATTGAAATTCAACGAAATAGTCACGAGCTCTTGGATTACTATTACCAATATTAACCCTAGAATCATACGTACACGTCAAAACGACGTACGAACTTCTCTACCTGCTCCAATACTACGACTTGTTGTTACTTGTTTGCTGTGAGATTTCTGTTATCTAATTTATTTGTTATTATAACACACCACATATATTTATTTTGTTTATAGTCATTGTCGTTTTGTTTGTATTGAAATAGTGTCCGTCAAAAGGACGTCGATGTATGATTAACGTATGTTTTTTTTGAAGATTTTGTACACTACATATAAAAGTTTTCCTAATTTTTTTTAAAATTTATTAAAGATATGGATGTTATAATTAATTTATTCAATGATTATGATAATGTGAAAGATGATTACAGCTGTTTGACTTATAGAGACGACATAATACTGAAGTTTTAATATATTGAATCGAAAACTAAAGAATGCATTTCGAATGACTTAATAAAAGATTAACAATTTATTTTGTGGAAAATATTTTAATTTTTATTATTTTTTGAGATCTTATTCGAAAAATTACTAACAAATTTTAGAAAATTTACAAATGTGCCTAATGGGGAAATAACTACATATCTATAGGAATATTTATGACTGAGAAATTTTGCATTCTGTAAAGTTATACATGTCCACTGACTCATCATAGTTCATAAATTAATTATTACAATTGATGTATTTATCTATTTTTTAATTTTTATAATGAAAATATGCTTTGATAAAAAAATTAAAAAAATTAATAAATATTTACATTAAGAAATTTTTCCAAATCCAATTTTTTTAAATATTTTGTTCGCTTTTGTAGTATTGTTATGTAAAAAAAATGTTTTTTGCAAATAAACTCTAAAACTCTCCGTAAAAAGTCCATCCGTCAAAACGACGTCGATGTATGATTAACTTGACTCGTAGACCAACGTATGATTCTAGGGTTAATTGGAAGGTATAGTACTTTTTCTAGTTCGTAATGCCAACTGAACACAGTTTTTTATGGCGGTATTTTTTTTTTTTAAATTGAAAAGTGAAAAAAAATAAACTTTAATGTAGTAATATGGAAAGAATTGTATTTTTATAATAGGGAAACAAAAAGATATAATTATTGTTATGGTGCGTTAGTTTCCTCTTTGTGACGGTTCGCCAATTATGAACAGAACATTTTTACATTTGCATATGGTGATTTTTTAAAGCCTATTATAAATGTACGCACGCACATAATGAGTTTTAAATATTAATGTAGATATATGTGTATACGTACATACATATAATAATTACATAGTGTGTTTCAGCAAGTAACTGTTTCAGGTATTCGTAATCTTGAACGAAAAAAAAATTAACAGATACAAATATAAGTCAATAAAAGTAACCAAACTTTCTTAGCTGCGAATTTTATAACGTTGAAGTGCTTTTATCTATTTTAATACACATTAATAGGAAATACCTATGTAGTTGATAACGAAAAAAATAACCATTTTCGAAGACAGATTTTAACTATGGCGGCCTTGCATCGAATGCTTTCAGTTATCGGACAAACAATACCATAGATTAAGAAATCTTAAAATGAATAATATATAAAATAAATTTTTCAAAATATTTCAGCATTCTCAAAGGAACAAACAGAAATTATTAAAAATTGCGGTGCGTATTATACTCCATCAGAGATATAGAGGCCCAAAGTTCCGAAATTTGAAAAGAATTAATTTTCGGAAGCCTGTAAAAATTAAAGCATTACAAGTTTTGTAACTGAAATTTTTTTGGGTAGTTGTACTCATATACAATACTAAATTTTAATATCTAACCTTAGGTGAAATTTTCTTGTGGAAGGGACGAAAATAGGCCAAATATGGAGATAACTTAAAGAAAGATTTATTACCTTTAAAATGGTTTTTTATTTCCTTTTTATATCCTTTTAGACGAACGATTTATGAAATATGTGCATTGGGTTAAAGACTGCAAATACAAAAATCAACGCAAATCGAAAAATCAAAATGGCCGCCACGCTTAAAGGGCTTATGATAATTTTTTTTTAAGAATTGTTCTTAATACCTCAAATACAATAGAAATAACTAGGAAAATATTAATTTTTTCTAAAATGGTTGGACCACTTTATATGGACTAACCCATAGAAAAAGTTTACAATTCTTAAAATTTTTGAAATGCGCTTTATACATCGGACGCGTTATACGCCGGAATTGATATATATAAACTTTTTTACTGTATTATCCACTTCTTAAAATATTACTAATTTTCCTTGAAACACACTGTACATATAATAACTACATAAGTACAATATATGTGTAGATGTGTTATTAATATTAATTATCATTCATTTTTTTAAACAAATGCTATTCGAGTAATTAAAATTCAAGTTCATGAACCTTTTAGAAAATTTTATTCGTATTTCTTTTTTCCACAAATTATCTAAGTGAAAATGTGAAATTAATTAAAAAAAAATTTTCTTGGAAATGCAATTATATTTTTTTAATGGTAACTCAAAATCTCAAATTAAATTGTTTCGTATATACATAAATACTAGTTAACATTTAAAAAAAGAAAATATCACGATAATTAGAAAGAATTGCATGCAAATATTGATTAATAGAGAAATATAGTATTTATTCTATTGTAGATATATTTTAATTAAAATGTTGAGACTTGATTCAGTAGGTCACAAACTCACAAAAGGATAAAATTTAGCGAAATAGTACAAAATATCGTCGTGTTTGCATAAATAATGCCGAATGTTAATCCAGCCTATGGGCACATGTTCATAGAAATATTTAGGTTACATTAAATTAGTGAATATGTATACTAACGTTTGCGTAGTTCGTGGAATAAGCAATACTAATTTGGCCTAACAAATGTACAACTATCGTTATTGTAAAAAAGGCATGGTCTTATAAATTGGATCTATGTCCGATAATTCCTACGAAAATTCGACGAAAATTAGGTATTTTAATGAATAGAACGCGTCCATACAGCGTCCATGACAAAAAAATTTTATATCGTGAACAAGAACTGTTAATTTTCTATTATTTAAGATAATTTTATTCACTACAGCGAGAATCGGATTTACCTTTGCGAAGGTCCCGGGGCCAGGGCCGTAACTAGGTCTTCAGGGCCCCCGGGGCAGAAAGTACATTCGAGGCCCCTATGCCGCCCTGGGCAAAAACAAAAAATTCCGCCAAAACAAAAAGCGGCGTCCTTTTTTTTTTTTGCTCATCAGACGTTTGCCGACTTAATTTTACAGAAATACCACCCTTAAAATCCGCCCCCCGGCAAAAATAAAAGCGGCGACCTTTTTTTTTGCTTGTCAGTCGTTTGCTCGTTTGTTGCCGTAATTTTACACAAATACCGCCTTTAAAATTTGCCAAGAAATTAGAAATTTACAAATTTGGAATTTCTTGTATTCTCTTGGGGGCCCCCTTTGGCAATGCCCCGGCTGCCCCAGCCTTATTACGGCCCTGTCCGAGGCAATTCCCATGTGAAGACTCCGGTACACTTGCCATTTAGAGACACCTGCTAAGACGAGCATAAAAAAAAAAACGTACCCTTTCTATTTTCTTCTATTCTGCTCTTCTAAGAGATTTTTATCAATTTTGTGGAGGCCCCAGAGTAAATCCGGCTCTGATTACAGCTCCATATAATAATTAAAGATTTTGTCCGTGTTACAGTAGAGAAAACATAAAATCACATATTGAATGAGAAAATATAACGCTCCTACTTTAGTTTTATTTGTACTTATCTAACATCTAATCTATTCCGAAAGTAATAAATAATACAATTAGTAATCAAAATTATTTTGAAGTCAAACAAAAGATGGAATGGAATAGGATATTTTAACTAAAAAAATTCTATTCTCACATTTTTCTTTAAAAAAGTCAATGAATTCATTTGTTACTTACGTTTGGTATTATGAGTTTGGTTTATAACAGTGCATATAAGCAATACAGACAAACCAAAAATGTGGTTCACCTACACAAATGATATATACAGAACTAAATTTATAAATATATACAATTTAATGTATAAAAACTTGGATCGCTAGCTTAACAAACATCAAACATAGTGGCGAGACCTATATGGGTAGTTAGAGCCGCAACAACGGCCTACGCCCCTTACATGTTCTACAGCCAAGCCTTAAATATCATCTGCTTATACATAAACACATATATATATATATATATATATATATATATATATATATATATATATATATGTATACATGTACGTATAATACCTAAGCGTAAATTTATACAAATAAATATATTATTATAATAACGCACATAATCTCACATATCGAAAAATTTTTACTAATTTTCATCAAGTATCCTTAATTCTATTGTAATAGCACGTATACAAGTTCGGAAATAATTCGTGAGGTTCAGATTTCCTAAATGACCAACTGACTTTTTAAATCTTTAAGAATACTGCTAGCACTGTAATCAAAATAATATATTATACATATAGCTTTCATTTTCCAAGGCGACCGAGCCCCCCTTAAATTTACAATTTTTATTAAGATTGAAATAAAGTACGTCAAAAATATCAATAAGCGCGGTAGCGCGTCGGCAAGTTCTCACCAGCCGTACGTGCAATATTTACACGAACCATTTCAAACCATTTTTGACCCCCTTAAAACTCTAGTTCTATTTGTTGTATTGAATTAAAATTTTGCATACACAATACACACTTGAAATCACTCTCAGTTTCAAATTTCATCGATCTAACTTTCGTAGTTCCTGAGTTATAGGCCTCTAAAAATCGATAATTTTGGCACTCATTCACTCACTGACGGATCATCAAAACCTCTGGCCTATTTCCAGTGGACCTAGGAAATTGAAATTCGGTCAGAATATAGATCTTAGTCTAAAAGTAAAAGGAATAATCTAAAATCATTATTTTTCGTTATGTTCGTTATTTGTGCTCTTTCTTTTGAAAAATACAATTTTATAAAATGTAAATGTTACTCAAAGCCTTCCTAAAGATTCAAATGTACTAGTTGCCGGTAACTATGAAAAAGAAATAATTATTTATAGCAACAAATTACCTACTATTATTGCCTATTATGATTAATATTAATTCATAAACATTTAAATTGAACAAGTTTGTATTCATTTAGCAGTGAATCGAACATATTAACATATGTTTCCTAGAGATACCACAGGCATTAAATTTTGAAGCATGACTCCATTTTAGTAAGCCCAAATTGTAACCACGAAGACTTGTTTATAAATATTAGATAAACCATTAAATTAATGGTTTGACCGCCATTATAGTAATCCCATCAGTCAACTTTTTTGGTCACATCAGTTAATTTTTTTGCTTCAATTTCTTAATGTATTTATAATACACAGCATTCTCTCTAGTCGATTGTCTCCTCAATGTTTGTATTAAACTACATTTCCTACAAGAAGTCGTGAGATCCCACCAAAAACATAAATGTGAAAAATGGGCAAGTTCTATTATGTTGTGTTAGCCTGAAAAAGAATTGAAATCAAAATAAACTGTCAAGTTCCAAACACATTTTTCGTTCAGAATCGGAATAAAATAAATTGTTTTAAGAAATACACATCAAGCTTTTTTAAAGTAAATAATAGAAATTTTTCATTAGAACTTGGGCAGTTTTTAACACTAAGTTTAATATACATGATAAATGAATAAAAACTTCCCAAGTTCTAATAAAAAATTTATATTATTTACTTTAAAAAAGCTTGATGTGTATTTCTTAAAACAATTTATTTTATTCCGATTCTGCACGAAAAATGTGTCTGGAACTTGACAGTTTATTTTGATTTGAATTCTTTTTCAGGCTAACACAATATAATAGAACTTGCCTATTTTTCACATTTATGTTTTTGGTGGGATTGTATATACTGGAACAAAAATATTATGCGCTATACTAAACAAAGTGTTTTTTTAGATGACAGTTGATATTTATGTTCAGTAAAGATTTGAAAATTATCATAAAAAAGTTAACACCGTAACAACGTTTACAAATTATGGAAACTAATAAAAATGTATTCAATTTCATTTTTAAAAAAATGTAAATATCAAACATTATTTCGAGAAGCGCCCAGTTACTCTTCACAATCCGTAATTCGACAAGTGTAATTTAAAAAGTGTTTCACAATTAAAAAAGTTTGGAAAACACTGCGCTAAACTATAATATACTAACTGGTATTGAGTGGGAGATTCATTTATATAATAAGTTTCTGTATATTAATATAATACAAGTAGATGCACCTGTAAATTTTCACCTTAAGATAATAGCAATCATTTTTTGACTTATATCCTATCAAATACAATGAATGACTAAGCAAATATTTGGTGTATTAAATTTTATAGGAGATGGTATAAATACTATAAATCAATTTTACACATTTTACTCAAATAGAATTTTCTACTACCGTCCGTAATTTTATATAAAAATGCTTTGTGTACCGTAAAGACGGATTACTTGAGCCCTAAGGTGTAACTTGAGCCCAAAATGGAAAAAGTATTATTTTTTGTTTTGTGCTTAATATAGCCAGTAGTAAAAGTAAGTTACAGGTTTATCTGATAGGTAACAGCACTAGTAGGTTCACTGTGCTTATGTTTAGGTAGTTCTGAAAATTGACACTAGCTGTCAGGCGAGTGTTGTTTACCTCTATTTGAAGTTGCTATTTTTGTTATGTTGCTAACTTTCAACTGTAAAAATACATCGATAGCTCACAAAGTAAAGTAAGTGTATAATTTTCATATTTGCTTCGTTACTAAAGCAAATTCAGACACATTCATATGCCAGCTATTTCCTTAGTTTCTTAATTTAAGGTTTTGATAAACCAGTTAACATAACCTTCAGATTAGGGTAACTTGAGCCCATTATAACTGTGGTATAAAATGGTACATGGATCCAATTAAAAAGGAATGGAAGTGGTCCAAGAACAAGGACGTATTGTACTATAAATGGTCAGATATAGTTAAGAAAATACCTCCACCTACACTAATCAAAAAAGGATTATTCTGTAAATTAAAAATCACAAAGTGATTGCAAAATTATCCGGATCGACCGGGAATCGAACCCAGGATCTCCCGGTAATTAGCCAAGTGTCTTCGCCATTAAACAAACGATACTGTGTTCGACAGCCACCCAAGCCAGACAATCTTTCAACCACATATGTGTATTAGTACTCTCTCTAATGCGAGAAACAGTTACAACTTTTCAATTTCAAAAGGATTATTCTCTTTAGGTAGACTAAAAGACACACTTTAACTCATAAAAATAATTAATTTGGTATCCATAACAATTTTTGTTTGAAAATTTTTATTCAGTTTTGGTACCTATTCATGTTTTTTGAATAAATACATGTTTGTACAATGTGTTTTAGTTAGTAGCCAACATCCTGCATGATCTCAAACTGTTTTCAAATGGAAATCACTTGGAAATTTAGGTTGGGTTCAAGTAACCCGATCTCGAGATTAACTTGAACCAAAATCTAAAGGTGTATAAAATTTATAAACCATCAGAAAAAAATCCGTATTATATAATAAACTAACCGTAGTTATACAGATTAATATACTGAATTCTCTATCCCAAATAAATATAACAGTTACGCTAAATTGTAAAAATTATCAGATGGTTTGCAAATCTGGGCTCAAGTAACCCGTGTGTACGGTATGTCTGAAATATATATCAACAGTCTGGCTAAATAAATCCAGTCGTATAAGGACCTTCCATCTGTTCAAAATAAATAAAAAATGTTTTTTTTGCAAATATCTGGAAAAATATTGATTTTTATACAAGAACAAAAGGGTATTATAAGATTTAAATTGATTAAAAATTTTTTTATACAAGACTCGGTTACATTTTCTCGTAGAACATATCGATTCTAAAATCTAAATACTTACAATTATGTCTAAAATCGACATATTAGTGTAAAAGTACCAATTTCAAAGCAATGCTACTTTAGTGAATAGGTATATAAATTTTGAATATTAAATGGGAACCGATTTAAATATCTAAATTTTCTGCAGTAAATCTGCAATCAACATATTTCTTGACAATCCATTTTATTAAAACGTCGATATTTTTCCAGATATTTATACAAAACGTCTGCAAAAATTGTTTTTGACAATTTTGAACGCATAGCAGGTCCTTATGAACATATGTTTCAAACATATATGTACAAAGTATCTCTAGACAAAATTTTAACCGTTATAAGAATACCGTCATTTGGGGTGGAATTGATCATCGGGGGTGAAATTGTTCACTAAATCATATTTTTTCAAATTGAATATAGCGCCAGAACTATAGTTTAGAATACGATTTTACCGACCGAAATGGAAGAAAAAAGGTGGCTGAAAATACACGTCAAGTTCAGCAGTTCCATATATTTAAAAAAAAATATAATGTATCCAAAGAAGTCGTATTTTTGGGTGAAAGTGAACTTTTAAAACTTTATCTAATAAGTCAAAATCTAAACACAGTTTTTATATTTTAATAAAATACACATAATTGTTGATGCTTTGTAACCATCACGTGCTTGGCTGTACATAATCAGTTCAATATTTTTTGTAATATTGGACATATTATTGCGTGGGGTGAGATTAATCATATACATGGGGTGAGATTGTTCAATCATTGTACTATAAGATTAATTACGTATAGCCGTATACGATGTATCTGACCATGTTTTATACTCTTTAAAACTGTTAAAATCTATTATAAGCATCAAACAAACTTTTTTTACACTAAGAATTTTTTTGAAAATTTAAAAAAAAATGGTGATGAAATAGTTTTTCCTCTTAATTAGGGCCGTGAAAAAAAAGGCGGGCCCTGGGACTAAAACCGTATTTTTTAAGAATTTTCCTCCCCCAGAAATAGGCGATGAACAAAAAAAAGCCCCAAACTTTTTTTTCTGGCCTTCTACGGACAGCTACGGACTCCTTCCTTAAGCCCGGGCCGCGAGGCTGTAACCTCGGCTACACCACCCTCTCGTCGGGCCTGCTCTTAATGAAGAAAGTGCGTTTTCAGGGCTGCGAATTCGTGTGAACAGTGTCACCCCATAACGAGTATGAGATTGTTCATGGCTTGCTTGCTTCCTGTAGGCTATGTTTTGACATGTAAGGAAACGAAATTTTGCAATAAGGTCCGTATTATCATCGTCTATACATATAAACCCATTTTGCTCCTTAATTGTGTTTTATTTCTAAAAAATTAAGACTAAAATATGTTTTTTTTGATCAATTCCACTCCAAATGACGGTATCTTTGAATGAAGTACATGCTGTCTCTTAACCTAAATTGAGTACAGAAATATCAATGGAAAAAAGTAGGTTTAATTCAGCAAACTAGAGAATATATTTAACTGAAGCAGTCAGGCCCGGACTGGTCATAGAGAAAATGTTTGGTTTGATTTAAAAATCTCAATGAAATTTTTTCCACCACTTCTTTTCTTTCTAATAAAATAGTTTAAGTACTATTAACTATCAAGTCTAAAATAACAACGAAAAAATTATTCAAAATATAGATTGTCTGCAGTGAGGGTCAGTTTTATTACACAGCGAGTCGGGACATTTGTATGCTGATTTTGAAAAATTGAACGAACTGAATTGAAAAACTAAGCATTACATTGGGACAAACTTGAAACATCTAAATTAGAAGATTATTTGCTGCTTCAAAATTTTACATAGGTTTAATTTAACCTATATTGACCAATGCCTGCAATTTAATTGGACTAGACTTCAATTTCTGCTTGCTTTATTGAGTTAAGTTGCTTGTGAAAGATTCTTTTTTACCGTGAAGATTATCAAAAATAGTATAAAGAGCACCTTAGTCCCTATAATTGGTGGCAGAAAAAGATTTGGTGTTGAATTCAGGTTGCGATACCATAACTGATAAAAAAGTAGCCGAAAGTAGCGAGCTTCTTCGAAAATTGATTCAAAATTTTCTTTTCTTGTGAGGAATGGAGGGTCAACCGTCTCTAAAATGCCCGGGCTGATTTCAGGTTCCAGTCCGGACCTGGAAACAGTTATTAGTGCTGCTTTGTGAACAAGAGGGAACGTCCGACTAATGAAGATACACGTATCAAATTTAAAGCCATAATAATACATACTTTGTGGTATTAACATTACCAAATAATCATGAGCACATGCACTATCTACCTAGTTACTAACATTAATTATACATATATTAATTATTTGAAGCACTCGACAAGAAAGTTAATTACATTTCTAAAAATTTCACTTATTTTTAGGTATGTATTTTTAAAACTAATTTTTACTAAAATCATAAATTTTACTAATCTATTAGTTCTTTACAAAAGTGCGCATTCGTTTATTTTGAAAATACTGAGTAAAAAGAAATAATGGTAACTTCAGTTAATGCATTCATTAAAATTCGATTATTACAACTGCCGTTATAAAAACACTAATTAGCAACATAAACATTTAGCAACACTAAGTTTGTCCAGTAAGTACTTTACTCCGGATTAACAGTCCGATTGAAAATTGATTCTTTTATTTTATCGGACAAATTTTTCGCCTTTTACTTTCAAAGTTGACGTCAAAAGAAATTCGAAACATCTCTATTTTTTTTTTATTTGATAATTCTGCTATTCTAGAAAAATTATTAAATTATTATAAATTGAAAAAAATTCTAGCATATACGCACAGCCCCGGATCTACAATTTTTTAGAAGCGGGGCAAAAACTTGAAAATGGCGCCCCCCCCCCCGCTCACCAACGTTTGACATAAGTTGTCAAAAAAAACTCATAAGTATATAAGTCCTTTACAAAACTCCTATTTTTCTCGTTACGGTAATGATAAAAATTGAGGGTCTTGTAAAGGATCAATATAGGTACAAGTTGATTTTTTATTTTAATAAATCTACTTCGAAAGCAGTACAAGTTGCGCAAATTTCAAAATTTTATCACCAGCCCCGTCAGAGATACAGGGGCGCAAATTTCCAAAATTTGGAAAAAAGTCAGTTTTCGGAGTTTGTAAAAATTAAAGGATACAAGTTTCCCAATTGAAATAGTGTGTATTTGTTTCATAATGGGTAGTTGTACCCGTATACAGCTATTCTCATAAAAAATACTAAGAGGTTTAAAACATTCTTTCTATAAGAAAAAATGTTCAAAAAGTGAATTTTGTTAAATTTTGATATCCAACTTTAGGTAAAGTTTTCTTATGGAAGGGACGCAAATAGGTTAAATATGGACATCACTTAATATAAAGAGACATTTATTACCTTTAAAATGGTTTTTATTTCAACCTTTTAGGATGAACGGTTTATGAGATATGTGCTTTGGCATAAATGGCTACAAACGCAAAAATCAGCGCAAATTAGAAAACAAAAATGGCTACCACGCTTAAACGGTTCAAGATAATTTTTTTAAGAATTGTTCTCAATACTTCAAATATAATATAGAAACAACTGGAAGAATATTAATTATTTCTAAAATGATCGAGCAACCAACTTTTTTTTAGACCATTTGATATAGACCGACCTAGTATGATTTTGGCGCCCCTTGAAGCTGATGCCCGGGCCAGGGGTTCCGGTTTGCCCCCCTTAGATCCGGGCCTGTATACGCTAGTAAAACTGTTGAATAAAAAATCTAAGAATTCTTTTATTTCTTTAGGATTTTGAGTGCCATTGATAGTCTCGGTAGGTACTGGTAGGCAATTCAATGTAGCTTCCAATTTTGTGGAAAATAAATCATTTGAATTTTAACGGTAATTTTATAGCTTTAATTTAATACTTTTGTATATATTACGGTCAGTGTAATCTAATGAATACAGTTTGAAATAAAACATTTTTTTTTAATAAATCATTTATTAATAATATGATGATGACGAATTATTTTATTTGCGACGGGGATGCCAATACATCTCACACATTCATGGCGACACCCATTTACCACACACAGACTATCTTTTTAAAAAAAATTTCATTAAATCCACCCTATTCTCTTTAGATATATCTAAAAATATCAGGTGAGGCTAAGCGGTTGTCGCAGGGTGTATGTCACTGCGACCACCTTGGCGATTGCCACCCTCAAAAGTGCTGGCTATACATAATTATATAGTATTTGTATAGAATTTGGTGTATTTAATTTAATTCGTATTTGTCTGTTTTTTTTCTTTTTATTATGTAAACGCCATCTGTGCGGCTGGAGCCAGAAGAATGAAAGTGTTTTATGTGCACAGGCACGTACACCTACACGCGAAGGCGTCATAGGGTCAAGAAGTCGACGTGTTTGGATGTGTAGTAAAATCACAGTAAAATCATATAATAATAAAATGCTTACATACATAGAACAAACATAGTTATATCCAAATACGGATGATATGAGAGATGAGAATGTCGGCCAACGCAATAGTATTTAATAATCCACAAAGCACTGTTTATTGTCCACAAGTTTGTTTACCTCATCTGATACCTAACGTTTCGCAACACAATCCCAAATAGAGCAAGATCAACCGGCGGACGAATTACTAAAATTATTCCCACGGAATTTTTTTTGCATAAACTTGTTTTAATACATACCGCAAAACGGCATGAGTTGACACATTTTTTACCTTTACTTTACCTTTAGATATCATGGAAAGATGACACATTATGGCTTTTACACAATCAATGAAATAAGAAATAAAAAGTCAAGAGTGTCGCAATCTAGTGTGCAGGTATGTTTATACATCAACATTTGTGATTTTTTTTTGTCACTAAAGTGACAAAAAGAGTCATCACGAACGTTATTTTTTCATGAATTTTGATATATAAAAATACCTACATATACCTATGAGCAGTTAAAGTTTCATTCAACGTAGCTAGATGGCGACACTCCTTATTTCTTATTTCTTATTTCTTTGGTTGTGTGAAAGTCATTATTCTTCATTTATATTCTGAATATAGGCAGTGTTATTACCTGTCAGTTGTCTCTGAAGAAAAACAATGAACAGTGCTTTACCAATCGCATCAATAGCTACTAACTTTCTTTATACATCAAAACTTCACATTCGAGGTTAAAAGTCACACTTTAGTCCATTGATGTTTAATATACTATTTTACCTACGACTACTATGAAGTTACTTATTTACTTTAAAAAATACTATTTGTATACTACATATAAGGAAATAAACAACCGGTAACTGTCCAGTTATCGTCAGTTGGTACATCTGCTCTTTTCAACAAATTCCATACAGATGAAATTTCTACAAAGCCGGTTTCGGTCACCCTGATATTTTAAAATTATTTGAGCAAATTTAATGACATCAAAATAGTTTTAATGTAATCATAGGTCAAATATTTTTATTGATATATTTCTGAAGTACAAAAGTATCGCTAATTCCGTGCTAATAAGTACCTTACTGCGGCCAAACAGAAAGTATTGAAATTTATTAACGCATATATATATAAAACAATAAACAGAACAAATCAATATTGTATCCTTCCTAAACTTACCAAAGGGTTATAATATACGCCTCACCAAATAATAAAAAATAAAATCCTGTATCCTGTAAAACCTCACTGATTAAAAAGTTATTGAATTGATAAAATCTTTTCTGATCTTTTGTGCTACCCCAGTCTCCCTTACTATAATTTATTTTACGTTACTTTATTTACTTGTGTATTTTAATTATTAGTTATTACGTTTATTTATTAATTACAGGCAATTTAAATTTTTTTAATATATTCTAATAATTTCATAATTATAACATATTAATGTTTCCTCAATGAAGTTAATTTAAATAACTCTGATAATAATCTCTATTATAAATTGTAATTCTACAAAAAAAATTTTTTTTTAATTAATTAAATCAAACCAATCTATCACTACATTTGCATAGTTGCTTTAAAAATTGGTTTTGAAACTAATTATTATTATCTAAGAAATAATTCGATTGTTACCTAAATTGGGTCATATTCTTAGTAGCCGCCACCCCCCCCAAAAAAAAACTAAACTATAACTAAATTATCCTTCAATTACAACTTGTTTTTATTTAAAAGGTAGTTTGGGTAATAAATTCGGGATGCAAAAAATTATTAATAAAAATTTCTGAATTTTTTCTCTTATTAGGTACTGTCAATTTGAAATCAGTTAAATTTACCAATAAAAACTTTTAATTTTTGTCGTGTTTACCTACAATAAAATAACCAATAAAGGTTTTCTACCATTTTTTCCGCCCTAAAAATCTGTTCTTTTTTTCACGGCAAAAGTAAAAAAAACGCCGTGAGCTGCGGGTCCCCATCACGGAAGTCGAATTTTTCCTTTCATCTTCGGTACTGAATGTCTACAAGCGAAATGTAATTGAAAGTCTACAAGCGATTTGTCATTTTGGTGGTTTCAAAACTGATGATGAGTGTCCGGTTGATCGGGGCTTTAAAAAAAGGTTTTAAGTTTTTAAGGGCTGAATCTCAGTAAATTTCAATTTTGTGTCGATAGCAATTAGCAGGAAAAAAACCAACACAATTCGTACGAGAGGATTCCTACCCATACTTATTCACCAATTGCCTTTGTGTTTTATTTTTAAATATTAAAAAAGGACCTTAAATAGTAAGCTGGAAGGCCTTTATGAAGATATTTTTTCTTTTCAAAAAAATCCAAAATTCCTACTCTATAAATAAACATTCTTTAATAACAATTTTAAATTACTTAATATGTATGTATTGCATTTGCTATAAAAGTTCATTTTTTTTAAATTTTTTTAAATTTACTATTCGCCTACTTGTCTTATGGTATAAATATAAATCATTTTAAACACATTTAACAGTACCATTGAATTCCGATATAAAATGGGAAAATTGGGGGGGGGGGGGGAGTAATGTGGAATCCCTAAAAGGCAGGCATTAGCTGGATACTAACTCAATACACGTACAAAATTTCGACCCTTCAGGTTTCCTTAAAGAGTCACTAGACGTGTTAGAAAAAAAGCAAAAAAATTAAGGAAATATTGGCGTAAAAATCGTGGGGGTAAGGATTAAAAGTTGAAACCTCCAAAAAGCAGTGGCTGGCAGCATTAGCTTAACTTGTACACAAAATTTCAGCCCTCTAGGTTTATTTCGCGAGATTTTGACCCGAACTAAACTGTTAAAAAACAAGAAAAATCATGTTCTTTTTGGTATAAAAATAGTGAGGGGTAAGGGTTAAAAGCTGAGACCCCCAAAAGGCACCCCCTTGATATTACCTCAAGCCGAATACAAAATTTCAGCTCTCTATGTTTATCCGGGTGACCTGTGCGAGTGGTACAAACTTCGAAAACGTCAAAAAAGCATGAAATTGGAACTTAAAAATGATGGGGTGGGGGTAAAATATTAAAACCTCCAAAAAGCACAACCTAGGTACGAACTTTATCAACACACCAAATTTCAATCCTCTGCGTTAATTCTGGGGAGCTGTGGGCGTGTTAGATCCAGCCAAAATACTTTTTTCCACTCTACTCCCTCCAAATCATCCTAGGAAGCTGAATTTTGTATATGTTGTAGATAATTGACCGAAACATTATTTCCAACCGGTTTGGAAAAGTTTTATTGTTTTACCGTCCCCCACCACCCCCTTAAAGGTTGGGTCGGATCCAAAATTTGCCCAAAATTTGACCCCACTTTGATAGTATTGTTGTGCATCGGAATGAGCCCCACTTACCAAATTTCAGCTTTTAACTTCCATAGGGAGGTCCTACACGTATTAAAAGGTAGCGGGAATATATATATATATATATATATATATATATATATATATATATATATATATATATATCAGACTTTTTTTCTACAGAATCGTGTTCTACGGGTCCGAAAACGGATAGCGCCCCTACTCTAGCCTCTCGCCGTTCTTACCTTATAGGCTGTATAAGTCTAATTTTTCAAGGAAAAATTCGACTAAAAACTACAACACATATTCTTATGGGACTAAATATACACGAGTTTGATATTATCTTACTTGGAAATTTTTGCCCAGGATGAAACAAATAGCACTCACAGTCAGAACGTGCAACATCAAGAGAATATGGAAGAACTTCGTAACGAAGCTGTAACGTAACGTACCACGCTTAAGACTACTTTCGTGTAAGTTAACAAATAGAATCAAATCAACGTGAAATTTCATAAATTTTATGTTTTTTACTATCCAAAGCTTAATTTACAAATACATCAGAAATAATCTGATAGTTTCTGACTTACTGAAAATAATGATGAAAAATGCGTGCACTCAAAGGTACAAAACAACACTGAAAATAGTTGAAAATTGAAATGTAGTTTTCTCCATTGGAACGAAGTTTATGAATTAATTGTGTATATTTATAAATATAAACTAATCATCTTCAGTCTTCACTTAACAAAATTTTTGTGCATTGCCCTTATTGACTTTTAAAACTAAATTTATATGTTCATTGAAAATTAGGTGTAAATTGAAATAAAACAGAATTTTTGAAAGTAAAGTATATAATAAAAATAAAAGACTCTAAGACAAATAAATAAAAATAACGTACTTACGTACCTATGAATGTGCCTATCTATTAGACAGTTATTTCGAAACGTCACTGGTTTACTGTCTGACATGTTAATGACATTTTTACCATTTTTTTTAAAAACTCTATTAATACACTTATATAACAAACATAGTTACAACCGACTCTCGTTAATTCGAAACTAGAGGGACTCTTAAAATATTACGAATTATCCAGTGTTTCAAATATCAAATGGTTCTATCGTAACCAGCCTTTGTTTAAAGTCTCCTGTACGATGATATGTACAAGTTTGAACTTGTCTCAAAATGTACTTACAATCTTTCTGTCTCTTTCTCTCTGCAACTTTGAATTGTCGAGTGTTTCACGCCGATAAGTTCGAATTAACGCGTAGTTTTGTTACGTAGCAATGATTTTTTTGTTCGAATTACCAAGTGCATAAAAATGTATTGATTTAGTTCGAAATATAAAGAGATTTTGTAGGGAACTCGTGATAACTTTGAATTATAGAGAGGTTTGAATTATCGCAGGTTTAAATTAACGAGAGTCGACTGTATTTAATTACATAGATACATATATGTATATCTACATTGTCCGTTTTTGTTTTTATCAAAGTACATATTATTTTCTTTGTTTTAAAATGCATTAAGGGAGTATTTCTAGTGTAACGCTCTAAAAAATTCGGTTTTTTCGTTTCCGAACAAGCAGTGCAATCCGAAACACATACCTATACACATTTTTATTCGCACAACCATATTACTTTTAGTTACTGTATATCATATACACTAGTAATTTTATTAATTCGTAATTGATGGATACATTTTCAATGATAGGTACAATTAGTTCATAAGAAATTATTCAGTATATATATACAGAAAAAAAATTTGTGTTCTGCGTAAAAAAAAAACAAAACTAGTAGTTGAAAATTGTTGTGGTAAATAAGTAACACAACCCTGCGTTAATGTAACATTTCGTGTTTGTGTTAAATGGAAATATTAACACAAATTTCGATTTAACAGAATAAAAATGTTAACCTATTTCGAACAACAGAGAAGTAACATAATATTTGTGTAGAGCAAAAGAATGTTATAAGTACGTAAGTTTAATTAGAATATACCGTGTAAGTTTTTTGAGAGTTGCCATTTTGATTACAGCCAAACCGTTGATTTAATCGCAAAATTTCTCAGATAAGAGATGTAGATACCGACGGGGCCAACCGATTGCTATAGTCAGGAGCTTTATTGCTCTTATGGTTTTCGAGCTATGATACAAACTTATAGATTTTTAAATGAGACTATATATTAATTTTTCGAACATAAATGAAGAAAAATAATTTTTTACCCAAGTTTAATTATTGATTTTTTCTTTAATTTATCATTTAGGTGGTAAAAATATGCATATGTACTTGAGGCTACTTAAACCGATAGTGTTCTGATTGGTTATATTTCTATTACATCCAAGAAAAGAGCTTTTTCCAGTACCATTTCTATCATACAAATTTGGCTGTAATAAAAATGGCAACTCTCAAAAAACTCACACTGTATATCTGCCAAAATAGGTATACATATATAATAAAAAAGATGAGAGTACCTAGTTCTTATTATTAAACAAAATCGAAAAATTGTAAGTTTTTTAAGTTATTGACGAATATAGTTTTATTAAACGTTTAAAAATGAATTTTTTTTTATTTTTATCTCATATACACTTGTATCTGTTGTACTATAATTTTTTTTACATTTTAAGGTTATTTTATAACTGAATCTGTAATAAAATAACTCTAAAATGTAAGAAAATTGTTTCATTTTTAAACGTTTAATAAAACTATATTCGTCAATAACTGAAAAAACTTACAATTTTTCGGTTTTGTTTAATAATAAGAACTACTCTCATCTTTTTTTTTATTATATATATATTTTGGTAGATATATATGGAACAAATAAAATTTTTTACAAAGGACTGACTTACTTTGCGTTCTTTGAGTCTCATTTATAAACAAAATAGTTATAATTTTTGACGATTTTCAAATATCTTAAGCCGCAGTGGAAGTAAAATATTGAATAAAAAAAGTTTAACAACTAACTCTGATAAATTTGAAAAATTAACACAAAATGTGTGTCCTCTTGTGTGTTAAATCATTGACACAAATCTTGTGTAAAAATTTGACACATATGCTTTGTGTTAAAATAACGTAAAAAATTGAGTGAATTATTCTGGACATGTGAAATGTGTTAATTTTAACACAAATTTTTTTACTGTGTATAATATATATGTAGGTAATAAATTATTTTTTGTACATTTTTCAAATTATTAAATTTTCTGACTTGATATTCGGTCATCATTTAAAACGCGTTCCTATTAGCATAAAGCCAGCCGCGCACTAGCAACTTTTACAATAGTCAACTGAATAATTTAATCACTTAAAAGTTGCTTTTAGCGAATTTCGAAAACTCGAAATTCAGCTATTACAGTAGGTGTCATGACGCAATCTGAGTCCGGGACTATGGCAGAAATATGTTTTGAGGTCCCTAGAATACGAAAATGATATTCACTAAAATTTATATATATATATATATATATATATATATATATATATATATATATATATATATATATATATATATATATATATATATATATATAACTCTCGAACGAAAAAATTGGCTTGGCTAAGTTCGTTAGCCAGACACGTCGGTTGTCCAGAAGTAGATTTTCTGGCCATTTTTTATCATTCGATCCTATCATAAGACAGTTCGATTTTTACATCGTTGAAAAGGAAAAAAAATTATGAAGAAAATGTTCTTATAATTTTCTTTCTATGTTAAGTAGTTTTCGAGAAAATCGTAATTTTCACTTTTGCCTTATTTTACTCTCTTTGTCATTGTAATAAGTAATTTATATTTCTATCTCAGTTGCTTATAACATATACAAAAATTTCATTTTTTTTACGTAAAACAAACGGTAGTTATTCAAAATCTATGTATTATAAATACCATATCTCTGTCTCATTTTTTTAAATTAAAATTAACCAGATATTTTAAGCGTGTGTAATGAAGATTTTTTTAATTTTTTTATTGAATTTTAAATGAACAAGATAATGAAGGTAATGTCATGATATAATATTATTAAATATTATAGAAAGATAACATAATAATAATGTTTATATGCCAGGAAAAAAATTTTAAAGAACTAGATCGATTTTGAAACTTTTTTCACTATCAAAGATCTAAGCTATTTTAGATATTTTAGACAGATATAGATTACGTAATGTAAGGTCCGCCAAGGTCCATGGGACCCAAAAATGTCAACAATAAACTAACCGACCGATTTTGGAAATTTTTTCACTGTTAGAGAGCTAAACTATTTTAGATAGATATAGATTACCTTATGTAAGGTCCGCTATGGTCCATTGGATCTAAAAGTGTCAAAAATACAATAACCGACTGATTTTGAAAATTTTTTCACTATTACAGAGGTAAACTATTTTAGATGGATTTAGCTTATATGTTGTATGAGGTCGGCCAGAGTCCTGGGATCTTTTAAGCGCCAAAAATAAACTAACCGACCGATTTTGAAAATTTTTTCGCTGTTAGAGAGCTAAACTATTTTAGGTAGTTATAGATTACGTTATGTAAGGTCCGTCAAAGTCCATGGGACCTAAAGTGTCAAAGTGTCAAAAATAAAATAACTGACCGATTTTGAAAATTTTTTCACTATTGCAGAGGTAAACTATTTTAGATAAGTACAGTATGTTATCTAATATCCACAACTGTCCTGTGGATGCAAATGCGGCATAGAAAACTACACAACGGGTTTTAAAAATAGTTTTACTGTTAGAAAGATAAAATATCCTATATTATATAGGATAGAAATAAGCTACCGAACCGATTCTCAATATTTTCTCATTGCTAGAGAACTAACTTATTTTAGGTGGATAGCACTATGCTGTACAAAGTCCGTTCGGGGTCTTGGGTCCCAAATATACCAAAAATAAATTACCTAGCCGATTTTGAAAATTCTTTTACTTTTAGAAAGCTAAACTAGTTTAGCCAAGCACCTTTTGCGAAAAAGCGCCAAAAATTAACTACTCAACTGATTTTGAAAATCTTTTACTCTTAGAAAGCTGAATTATTTTAAATGGATACAGGTCTTAGATGAGATCCGCCAGTGCCCAATATTTCGAAATTCGCTATGTTATACAGATGCTGCGACAGGGGTATTTCTTTTTTACAAGCGCGCACTAGTTGATTAAATAGTTGTTCTATACAACCAATATACAATTTTAGTAGAGAAATGGATTTCATAGAAATTGCATGTGTTTGCGCTCTCGAATTACGGAAAAAGAAATAAAAACGCAAACGATTGTGGATTCATCCATATTAATGAGCCAGAGGCTTCTTAACGGTCAATTTTATAAATTATTTCAAAATTTAAGGGAAGATAAAATTAATTTTTTAATTCTTTTCGGATGATTGTCGAAAGTTCATTCCAATTCTCAACAAATTTTTCACATAATTCAACCCATATTTTTTTTTTTAAATTTTATCAGAATATTATTTTAATTTTATATTATATATTGCTAGTCGTTTCTCGATCTCACTAATATCTTCAATATTCAACGCCGTGATTCAATTTCAAAAAAATAAATAAAAATTTGTCATAAGAAATAGTTAGGCCCTATTTACTCGTACATTCGCTCCGCTCTCACTCCGATATCACTCCGCTCCCGGTTCGATAGAATATTCTTACACAATAAACAATGAGTGTATTCACATCATTGCTCTGATATCGGTCCGATATCAGTCACGGTTCGCTCTCGCTCCAATGCCACTCCAATATCAATACCACTCAGGTAATATTTTATCGGAGTGATATCAGACTTGTTATGGCTTGTATACCTATAGTGTAAACACTTTTTTGATTCCACTCCACTCCGCTTGCATTCAGTTGTTATGGAAAGATATTTGTATCGAACTGGGAGTATACCCAGAGCAGCATTATAATGTGAATAGAGAACGAATAGGTACCAGCATGATATCAGCACTGTAATGTGAACACAATAAGATTATATCGAATCGAGAGCGGAGTGATATCGTACTGAGAGCGGAGCGTTAATGTAAATCGGGCCTTATAAGCATCTAAATAGTCACCAGTGCGCTCCAACTAATCTAAACATAATTATATGTTCCATTATCATCGGCAACAGTTCTCTCACTCATAAAATAGAACTTGATGTAATTTTTTATTAGTTGCCTCAATTTAAAAATCACCAATCCGCTGTGTTCAATACAAAACAATACGTTTTATACTCGGTGATTTAAAAATTGCTTTATTAGACGTGATAAAAAAATTGCTAGTCTAAATGAATTAAAAGCTGAAAATCAGAAAATTAAATTAAATTCTTCCTCTGTTCATTTGTATTGTTCTAACAGAAAATGTGGCTAAATTTTGTCATTAGCACTTTATAGACTGACCGAGTACACCACAGGATCAGTGATCACACATATGTGTGATAAGAGGACGGGTATTAACTGGTAACATGGGTAACATACTCTCAGTGTAGTGATAATTTCTGTAAAATTCGATTTGTTATATGCATCCTTTTTTATGCATTAGTACAATACCAATACAACATAGTGTAACAAAGATAAAAAACATATTCTTGGATTTTGGTGGGCCAAAACTAAAACCAAGGACCTGGTTTTGTATTTATTATATTTTATGCTACTGAAGAGGGCTGCAAAAGTAGCCGAAACCGTTCTAGTGAATATTATATATATATATATATATATATATATATATATATATATATATATATATATATATATATATATATATATATATTTGTGGAGCCTTAAGGGGAAAACTTTATTATTATGTATAATCCAGCCCACAGTCAGCTCAATATAGTGATTTAAGACCAAAGGCAGAAAGGCTTTGACAGCAGATGTCGAAGACTACGCTAAATTTTCGATTTTTCTGGATTATTTCGAAAACTATAACAAATAAACACTATTTTACAACACTATTTTTAAAGCAATTTCCTACATAAAAACAGGATTGGACATACTGACGGAGCGAACAGCCAGTTTACTGGCAGCAAAAAATTTTGGTAGTTGTATTTTTCTAATTGTCCAATCATGCTTTAAAAATATTACATTGTACTCCTGGGTAATTACAATTCATGTGATTATTCGAGCTGTCTAAATGTTGTTTTGCATATATATTTTTCGTACAATTATTACTATTTAAAACAATTTCTAATTAAACAATCTTTGTAGATGATTCTAAAATTAAATTATGAAATCAGAAAATATAATAAAAAAAATAAAAAATAAAAATAAAACATGTAATAAAAACAAAATAATTAAATGTGTTAACACAGATTGAAATATATAGTCTCACATTCTGTAAAATATTTATAAATCACCATTTTTTTTTTTTTCGTAACATTAAATTTATTTGAACCTGAGATACCAAAAAAGTAAGTGAAACAAAACTGTTTGATTTTCACTTATTAAGTTATTATGTGTGAAAACATTTAAATGAAAGAAATAAATAAGTTGATAATACCCATGATAATATAAATATAAGTAATAGACAAAATATATATAATATGTATTCGAAATCATCAAAATGTAAATAAAAGTTTTGAGGTCAAAAACACGTACATTTATGTATCTGACTATTTTTATAGAACATTGAAAACTTGTAAATATTAGGTTGATTCATATGTAAATATGTTCCAAATCGGAAAATGTAGTATCCGCCTTCACGACTCTACAGTTGGTCTGAACGTGATTCATAATAAGCAAATTTCACTCGCAATTTTTAAATAATTTCCTGTTAATCGCATATTTTGATGTATTTTAGTATTTAATTATACATTATCTGTAGATTATTAACCGGTTTACGATCATTGATGCTGTAAGACGTCAAGTGAAATCTGACTAACTCAGACATGACGCTGTGCGACGTCAACAATTTCATAAAGGGAATCAGTAGAGTGTATTAGCTGTCAAAATAGTGTACCAGTTGGATGTTATATCAATTATAGGTTATGAGTGTTATGACCAAAAACATGTTAATATAGAAAAATCGACTGTGGAAATAATAAAAAAATTTGATAATTTAATTCCAACAGAATTGACAGTAGTTAGACCAGATTACTTTTTATATTTTCATTCAATTTTCGAAACCATTGATAATAAGTAAATAATAATGCAAATGATTACATGAATATGTACTATACTCACAATCAGTAATGTTTCGTTAATGTTGAGCTATTATTTAAGAAAAGTAAACAAACAATACATTAAAATACTAACTTATTGCTAGGTGTAATAGGATTTACCGGCTCTCTTACTATTAGCGTAGTTTATATCGGTTCGGTGAAAAATTATTAAAAGAGATTCTTTTATAAAAACGAAGATACAAATCTAAAAGAGATTTATAATATTTTGAATACAAATTGGGAAATCCTTTAACAGAATACTTAAAAATCCTTTCATTTTTTAAAAATAAATTTGAGAATATGATCATGTAAATTTGTGGAAACAGGATGATAGTACCCCTTAATGTACCGAATAGTTTATCTTACATTCGTTGCAACTCGTACATAATATTATAAATTATTAATCACAGTTCAGTTCACTTTGTCGTTGAAATTTCTATGTACCTATTCAAATTGTTGAGAATCGTCTTATAATTAATTAATGCATAAAATGTATAAATAGCAGTAATTTACATAACAGAAAAATAATTACAGAAGTAAAAAGTAATTAAATGTGAATGAAATTGAAAAGAAACACTTGAGAAATTGTACGATGGTAGGAGTGCTGGGAAAACGTCCAATTCCGTGGATTTTGAACTGTTTCAATTATGTCATAATGCAGTTGAATTGCACGTTAATTAGTATTAAATAATAACAATAGAATTTCTACATTTATAACAAATGTTGGACAAGTTATGTTTATAACCAACTTACATTTTTTTTTTTTGTCAATTATTATGAGTAAGTAAATAAAAACCATTCACAATTCATTTTGTGAATAAAAAGAAATAATTAAGTATATTAGTCTTGTAAATATATAATTTATTTAATTATTATTATTATTTTTTATCATTATTATATAAATAATATACCTATAAGTAATTTCATATAGAGTAGGTGCTCCAAAAACCTCGATCAAACTGAAACAGTAAAAAGAAAACGATACCACTGTCGCAGCATCCTGCATAACATAGCGAATTTCCATTTACAAAAGTACGTTTTTCTCGGAAACTAGTTGATATAGAGTAATTGTAAATAAAAAAACCTTTATGTGATTTTTCCGCCTCATTCCGCCAAATCTTTTTCACGAAAAATGTCCAAAACACCGTAAACGTTTTCATGAAATTTCACACTTAGTAAACATATATATATATATATATATATATATATATATATATATATATATATATATATATATATATATATATATATATATATATAAATGTGTCCGCACGATAACTCAAGAACGAAACATCTTATTTTTAAGAAATTTCGTGAAAACGTTTACAGTGTTTTGGACATCTTTCGTGAAAAAGATTTGGCGGAATGAGGCGGAAAATTCACATAAAGAAGATTTTTTTTATTTACAATTACTCTATATCAACTAGTTTCCGAGAAAAACGTACTTTTGTAAAAGGAAATTCGCTATGTTATGCAGGATGCTGCGACAGGGGTATTTTAGTTTCAGAATAAATCAATTTGGCACCAACAAACTCAAAAAATCATTTTATTTAAAAGCAATATTTTAAACAAATATGAGTCTCCACCCACCGCCGGAGGTTTCTAGAACCGCCCCGGTAGTGTATGGTGGGTCCAGAACTTGTTTTCTTATTTTCTCAAAAACTAGCTAACCTAGAATAATAGTTCAAAAACCTTTTTTATGTGATTTTTTTCCGTCTTTGCAATGGTGTAAAAAAATGTGGCGAAAACTCTTAAATTATAGCAAATTTTGGCAAAAAACTAATTTTTTGCAAGAACAAAAACCATGTTCCTGGCATCCGACGTGCTTGGCTGAAGAACTCATCCAAGATTTTTGGACTTTCAACGTTGTCACCAAATTTCGTAAAGCTAGCAGTTTTTCCTGAAGAGCTATCGTGCTGATACATATATACATACATAAACCGATACATACATACATACATATATATATATATATATATATATATATATATATATATATATATATATATATATAAATTTTAGTGAATATTATTTTTGGGTTCTAGGGGCCTCAAAACAAATTTCTGCCATAGTCGCGGGCTGAACTTCCACCATGAGCAAGGCTGGAATAGCGAGTTTCCATTCTGGAAATTCGCTAAAAACTTTGTAGATACGTATAATATAACCTAGCTGACTATTTTGAGTTCGTATTCCAATAGTTTCTCCTTTATCCATAATTTAGCATATTTAATGTATTTTTTTAAGGTTACTAAACGTATGGACATTATGTCCGGAGACTAGAAGCCAATCTTATATGGGAAGTCACCACCTACCGAATGGTTCATTTAAAAAAAAAAATACACTGGCAAGTGTCAAAAAATCTCACACGGTAGTTTAGAATTAGGTCCATCAAACACGACACACCAAAATCCATCGAAATCCAATTCTATCATCGAAATAGTTAAAATTTCCACATTCACCATACAAAAACAATATGTAATTTTTATTGTGAATTTACAAGAGGCGTCCTAGTATTAGATTCGTCGCCACTAATACCCTAAAAAATCAAAATGTTTGTAGATTCTTTGAACTCTGGTCTTAAGGGAAAAACTTTCGACTGTCATGTCATTTTAATATATCTTGTTCAAGTTCTTAATTTTTTATTCACACGAATATTTATGGGGGCAGTTGCTCCCCCTGAATCCCGCCTATGAGTATCGGAAAAGTCAGATATTATTAATAGTAAGCTTAAGATTAACCTTTTCGCACTTTAACATATTGTTTTTTTCTAAAAACGTAAAAGCGATTCTATTTTATGTATTTATTGAAGAAATAAAAGGAAAAAAAAGAAAAAACAAAAACATTACAGAGATAATAACAGACACGCGCGTTTTTCGAATGCGCGTTAAAAATAAAGTCAAACCAAATGTGTATTTTCTTTTTTTCTATGTCTTCCTGCGTTTAAATATTTTAAATATAAAGTACAGGCACCTCAGCTATAACACGGTTTCGTAGAACACGGGTTCAGTTTAATACACGATAGAATAATTACAGAAAATTCTCGTATAACATGGTTTTCTACAACACACAGTTTTCGAAATTTTCTAAAACCCTTTTATAACACTGTCTTTTATTATTTTATCTATGTACTTTATATATATATATATATATATATATATATATATATATATATATATATATATATATATATATATATATATATATGGACGTCAAGAAATCATGAAAAAAATATTTCCCTCCATATTAATTAAGATCTATACCTGTAGCGTGTACATGCAAAATTTCATCTTCATAAATTGAAAGATATAGGAATTATGGGGGTGTAACGGACGGACAGACAGACAAACGGATTTAGCGAAACTATAAGGGTTCCGAGATGTTTCATCGCAATCGTAAAAAATAAATACAAAAATATCATTTTGACATTAAATAAAGAAAACGATTTTAAAACCACTATAAAAGACTTGTTATACGCTATGTTTTATTGTGATAATTAACATACATATTATTTAATGTACTTAATGCCATTTAAGTTGTCTTATTTCTCATTGTTATGACAAATTATGTAATAAATTTTTTCATATTAAATATTAATGAGAGTTTTCCTTATTATTTAAGAAAAGAGGTACACTTTTTACTCGTTGCAAGCAACTCAAAAATTGAAATAGAACCATATATCTTACTCTTTTTACAAAAAGAGTAAGATATATGATTCTATTTCAATTTGCTTAGAACGAGTAAAAAGTGTATTTCAAAATAAAAGAAAAAACAACAGTGCATATTCCATATTTTTTTTAATAATAAAATATCCTACAGGTGGAGGTTGAGGCGACTTAATAATTGCTGAGATACCAAATGAAAACGTTTAATAAAAGGCAATAAAGATTAAACTGAAATTAAATGACGATTCCAATAATCCATTCCGCAATTAAAATATATTTTCTACTCAACAGTCAATATTTCGATATAAACAGTGAATTCAAAAGAAGATTGAATACAACAACGTGTGCGATGTTATAGCTGAGTGCACGAGATATGCTCCAGTAATCGTAATATCTATACAACATTGCTTTAATTAATTTTGTTGTAGAATGTAAATAATAAAATTGCCTTTTTAATTAAATAAACAATAATTACAAAAAGTTTCTCTGAAATTGTTTTTCACCAATTGTAAATAAAATTCCATGATAAATGATGAACGTAATATTGGTATATACCACAGTCCGTAAGTAATTCGTAGCGAAACTAGAGCATCATGACCCTTTTTACATTTTCGCCTTAATGTTTCCCAAAATTTAATAGAACAAAAGAAATTATTTTGTTTCTGCTTACAAAGTTTCACATATAATAATGTAGGTACTTTTTATAACAATAATTTTAATAATGACACTTTTAATAATAAATGATATAGACGGTGATAAAATTATAAATCCTAGCAAAAATAGACGACTATTAGGGATGGTAGATATTCATCGATGTTAGAAAAACATCGATGTTTAGGGGGAAAATATCGATGTAAAAACATCGATGTTATGTCCTCGATAACATCGACACATCGATGTTATGAGAATAATATCGAAACATCGATATTACTCTAACCTATCCAGTATTTATAAAGTTCTGTCGCTGATTTAAAACAAGATTCATTACTTTTATGGCAAGTTCTAGGATCCACTTATCCAAACTTGAAAAAAATTGCCATTAAATATTTGTATTTCACAGTAACTTCAACAGCTTCAGAGAGACTTTTTTCAAAAGCTGGGCAGCATTTGTATCAACAAAGGAACATATTAAAAGGGAAACTTCTAACAAAGTGACCTTTTTTGGAAAGTGTACCAAATAAATACTGGCAATGTTAATTTTTAATAAATAAAATAATAGATTATAATGGTTGTTTATTTTGCTACAGAAACATCGATGTTTTCGAACATCGATGTCTTTCTTTCGATATATATCGTATATCGATACTCTTGAATCGATGTTAACATCGATGTCAATATCGATGTTTTTCTAATATCGATCATCCCTAACGACTATTGGATATTGAATTCAGTTCAACAAAAAAACATTGTCACTCTTGTCACCTGTTATAAGGAACTATCCATAAAATACGCACGCAAAATGCCGGGAGGAAAACAAGGTATTTGCCTAGCATGCTCTGGTATGTGACGTATAAAGGAGAAGGGTTTGAACAAAAGTAACGCAATGCTACTTTTGAAATAATTGTGATAATTTTAAACGTGCAATAAATCGCCATTACTTTTGAATTACACGGGAATTCTATGAACAATTAAACTGAACATTAAATTTTTCAAACATAATTTTTGTTTGTTAATAATAATCGTAATAATAATTATTCATTGGGAAGTCAAGGTTTTGTGGCGTATTATTAAATAGGATATCCGAAATAATTATATATCCGAAACCGAAACCGTATCCGAAAATAAAAGTTTCGGATTTGTTTCAGATAATAATAGACAACTAGTGTTGGAAAACTGATTGTGAGTTTAAATTGAAGCAAGTTTTTGCTGCGTATATTTCTCTTGATAGATTTCCGTTGATTCGTGTTTGACGTTTACTTTTAAATAAAATTTTTCCCCTTTTTACTAAGAAAAATTTTCACTAAGAGCAATTATCCGTAACCGTATCCGAAACATTATCCGATATTTTTACATATCCGTAACCAAAACCGAAAAAAATGTATTTAAATATCCGTATCCGTATCAGAAATTTCATATCCATAACATCCCTAATATTAACTGCATGAATTTGGAGTGACGTATATTATAGATAGGGCCCAATTTTTGCAAATTCCTTTTATACTTATTAGAAAATAAAATTAAAATACTATTTTTATTGCATGTTTAAAAGATCGGTAATATCAGTAAGTATGTACATTGGACAAAATTTACATAATAGGTAAATATATATATATATATATATATATATATATATATATATATATATATATATATATATATATGACGTTTACCCTTTTATTGAAATAATGTTGAAAAACGAACCACTAAAATGTTAATTTATGAACTTCTGTTTACATTTTTTTTTAATTTTTGAAATTAGAATATTGCAAAAGCACAATAAATAAAGAAATATACGATCGTTATAAAATAATTTTAGAATTATTATTTCTAGAATTGTTGTAATAAACAAACAAAATGATTCTCTTTGCTGGGGGTTAACGAGACGAACAGACGTAGCAAAACGCAGACATTATAACATTGTATGTAGACGTCGCGTCGGTCGTATTATGTTGTGGAAATAGAACGGGTTCGTCGTACACTGAAATATACTTACATGCATACTGACATATACTAAACTAATGAACGACTATTTTAGCTGGCGAATTGCCGCTTTCAGACTCTCACCAATCCGTTCGTCAACGATGATTCATAAATCTGCAGAGTGGAATTTACTTGAACAATTTCATTCCGTTCTAACGATGCTTTCACTTTTTAAAAATAACTTCAAAAAATATTTGTCTTTCTTAATGTGTCTAGACTCTCCAAGTTATTGTTTTTCAATGTCTGAATTAAACGTCTTAGTTTACACACACAGTTATAAATATGTATACATAATATTTACTCTAAATAGGTATGTCGAATTAATTGCCAAATTGATTATCATGTACCTCGGGCGTTTATATGCATAAAACTTACCTATATATTTAACAGAAACTTGAACTTGTGGGAAGTGTAAAAAAAATGTAAAATCAAAATTCAAAGAAAATATTTATTACACAAAGTAATAAACCGATACATAAAGTCAGTAATTTATAGTTTACTTTTGGTCGATTTTTGTCAAAAAAACTAAGCTTTTTCAAATTATTTGCAGACAATCTGTTACGCAAATCATTTTGTATGAGGCCTGCGGTTAAAAACTTTTCAACTTTTCCATTTTCGAACTGTGTGATATCGATTGTATTCGAATCGGCGATACCGATATATCGGCTTGCCGATTATATCAGCCGATATATCCGTATATCGTTACATCCCTACACATAACTCATAATCGTAACATAGTTCTATTAAATCTTCAACGTGTTTTTGTGCTTAAACTGCATCTTATCTTAAATTTCGTGTCTTAAATTATTATTCACATTACTGTGGTGTGCTGATCTTATAGTGCAAGATACAAGTTTTGTACTTACGTATGTTATACGAATAAAGATACAGTTAAACTAGGTGAATTATGCTGAATGACTAGACTAGTAGAATACTTTCTAAACATAATTCAATTTAAAACTGTAGCCAAAAAACTCATACTTCCATTCGGTAAGAGCAATAATATTTTATACACATATTCTTAAAACAATTTTTTTTATGTAAGATCTAACTATCTACTTACAACTTTTGGCTATCCGTTTTCGAATTACTACCCCGAATTTTTATTTTTATTATAAAACGTGAGATATAGTTTGGTACTGTTAAATACGTTATTTTCTCTTTTTTCTGTCGATATACTCGACATATTCATCGTCATATTTTTATTAAAAAATAATCTACAAAAATTGAACAATTCAACGAAAGAAAATTGCGCTTGTTGCCATTACAAAATTGAAAGTTAGAAAACAAATTGATTCACATGGTATTAGCTCAGACTTCATAGTCATAACTGAACAAAAGTTAGAACATTTCAGACAGTTTGTAAAACCCAATTTCCTTCTAGTAAATTAATGTATGACTTATTAGATTTTATACTTAATTAAATACTTATTACATAAACATAAACTTTTTGCTAAGATAGATATGACATGATATATCGATGAAAGGAAAAAAAAACCATTTAATTCTACTAACTTGGAAACATAACTTGAGAACAGATAGACATAGAACAATTCTTAGAAGGTATTTGAATTCTTAATATAAAGTTAAATAGTTTTGGATTTTTAAACTATAGTTTCTAACAACAAAGAAAGGAAAGGGAGAACAAACAAAGTAAGGCAGTACGTGTCTAATGCTCCATAAATCATAACCTTTGTATCTGTTACAATTTATAGGATCCCCATGTTGGAAATTTTATCAGGGGCTCCCTGTATATTATATATTTGTATATACAGAACTCCACATAATTAATTATAAGATAATGAGGAAACAAAAGAAAAACCTAAGGAATTCTATCATTTTTAAATTTGAATTGAAAGTAAAACAGTGTTCTTTTTTCCGTATCCGTATTTTTTTTACACTGATTACTTAAAACTTAAGTTGTAGTTATTAATACGTACCTATTAAGTTTTTCAATTTGTTCATCTAAATGAAAGAACGTAACTGCACATACGAAACAGTTATGGCTATTATTACAATGTGTATTTACATACACATTATATGACGATACATTCACGTAATTGCAGTTATGTGAATGAAACTCACCTGCAGTTGTCGTAAAAAAGTGAACGTGTATTCTGTTTTATTAACGTGTAGATAACAAAATAGAAATAAATCTTATAGGATTTACAGTGTACAAGTATGATTTATGTATTATACCATTTTCTCTGAGGCTACGTCCGGACATGCGCATGGCTCAAATCTATACGGTGATGGGTAATACCCGTCGTTAACACTGAATGTGTTAATGAACACTTTAAAAACTAAGGAAAATTGAACAAAATCAAACCAAATATGTACAGTGAATAATTGCAACTTTTAAAGAATCATAAATAAGTAATCGCATGTACTTGTCTCACAATCAGATTAAATCTAATATGAATGCTAACAAAAATAAACTGAAGTAAAACGTTTTGTACCTACATATTTTTAGTTTAATATGAAATTTTCGGGAATAAACTACTCTTAATTATAACAATATATTAATTTTAATGTGTAATTACTTCGTTTAAATAGAATTTCCGTTAGAAACATACACATTTAGTAAGCGTAACGTTACAAAAAAGAAATTAACATTAAAAGTTAAATAAATTCATTGTAGGTTCTTATCAGAGACAACAAATCTAAATTAAAACGTAACCAAAATAAAGGAAACAAATGTATATTAATCAAAAAATAGACAAATAGTTGCTATAGACCTTATCATAAAGACCGTACATAGACCTTATCATTTTAAACAAAACAATATATTCAGATGGTCATTCTTTAATTTCTCGATGGGAAGCAGAAAATTAAATACATTTGTATGCAAATTCTTTTAAATGTTTGATACCATGTAAATAATGCACTTATCTATCCATTCTATAAGCATACTATCTATATATGTAAGTACTCGTAAGGAGGTCCTAGATTTAAGTATTACAGATCGGATTTGAACAAACTATTCGTAGAGTCATCATCCACTTTGTCAATAACTTCCTGGTTTCGAGAATTCAATTGGTGTGTGTTCATGTGAGATAGAAGGGCGTTAGGACATATGCCTACAAAAATTACATAGATTCTGTTCAAAAGTTATTTTAATTAGAAAATCAAATCAATTTCCTTACAGTTCGAGAACTACAAAAAGCTACTAATAAGTTTTATTCTATTTTTTTAGCTTATCAATACCTATAAATAAAATAGAAGTATCTGTCTGTGATATTCGAATTTTTAGGTATTAGTATGTTTTCCAGTTAGCAAATTTGACATATATACCAAATATAACTTTAAAAAAAATTTTGTCTATCTGTTTGTACGAATCGATTTAACTCAAAAACTATTAAAACTATTGAGTTGAAATTTACAGGAAATATAGATATTAACCTCCCGATCAACCTTAGCAACATTTTAATGTAATCTCCCAAATGGTTATGTACAGGATGATTCAAATAGAATTTTCATTAAAAGTTTATGGTCTTCTAAGTAAATTAGATTTTTGAAAATTTGGTTATAGAAGTTTTCAATTATGCAGGTTTTAATTAAAATATTTTTAAGTTGCTGCCATTTCCGGTCATACTGGAAGTTGACATCAATTTTGTTATTTAAAGTGTTTTTTACAGCAAATTTGAATTCGCTGGAAATTGTTACTAATATTCTATGTGACAGTGACATTTCAGCTTTTTGACTTGATACAGGGTGGCCACATAAAGGATTTTTTTTTAAATTTTTTGTTTATTCAAATATTTTTTTTAAATGAGTCACCTGTATTTTTTATCATAATTATGTAGAAAAATGTAAAGTCTATCTATTATAGTTTTTCAATATTTAAATGAGATGACTTTTCAAGTACGGCAATAATCAGCAGTATTGTTCGCAGCATGTTACGTACTTATCTATATGAATGCAAAAAGAAACCGTCGCTTGTAAAACAGGTAACAAATTTAAATACAATTGGAATGAACATAGGGTGGTATTTGTTGTAAGCAATAAAATAATTTAACATCTTGAAAGTTTATGGTCACTAATAACATCCTCTCGAAAAGTCATCCCAAAAATTGTTGGAAAAGGTATACTATAAGATATTCTAATATCTAAAACTGATATTTTGGAAGTTACATAGAATTTATATAATAAAATTATCAGGTTTTCTATGGGCACGGCTGACACAAAAACCACGGGACAGATTTCAGTGAAACATTATAAATTTATTCTTTAGACTCATCATCGTCGACAACATTCTCAGTCAAAATTATCACAATATCCTTTAGGGGGGTTGATATATTCAAGACAATATATATATATATATATATATATATATATATATATATATATATATATATATATATATATATATATATATATATATATATATATATATATATGATATACCAAAAATACTAATTTAACAATAAACGGCAACAAAAGAAAGAAAAACAAAAGGTTACCTAGGTTACGATAAAAATAATATGTAAAAATGTTAACTTCAAAACTTTTTAACTAAAATTTCATTTTGGAAAGTAGTAATAGATAATAGTAAAGTTTAATTACGGAGACACTGAACATAATTTTAAAAAGTCCACCAGGGTTCTGGGATCCCGAAAAGGATCTAAAATTGTATTAATTTTAAAACCATCAATACGGGCATCTATGGAAAGGTCTCAGAGTGTGAAAATTAGATATGTTAATGGTTATTTTCGAGTCGTTTGGCGAGCGGAGCGAAGCATTACATGGAATTAACCTTTTATAGAATTTTGAACTGTTTGGCGAGCGAAGCGAAGCACTTTAAAGAATTGATTTGAAACTAAATTTATCCGATTTGTTTCGGAATAACTGACTTAAAGTATAACTTTACTCACAGTTAAGATAATTTTACACGAATGAAACTGGAGGACATAGTCAAAGGAGGTCAAAAATAAATTAATGAATACATGTTTCATCACTTTTTGAAATTAATCCTGTAATGAATGCGTAAAATAGATAATAAACGCAAAAAAATGGGGGAGAGGTCAAATTTTATATTTTCAACGCCTACAATTCTAGCGTCTCCAACAATGAGTCAGTTACTTTAGGAAATGTTCAAACATAATGTAAACAGACTTATAGGGGATTTAGGGACTTAAATTTCCCAATAGTAATAGGGAAGATACTTATTTAGTGTATACAAAATATTAGGTATTTTAAAAATATTTAATTTTTTAAAAATATTAGGTATTTTAATATTTGAATATTTTAAATCAACATACTTTTTTACTTCTATACTAAATTCGTTGACACCTTCTTAGTAGGCTTAATTTAGATTTTTAGTCTATGTTATGTGCTTGAAGAAATGACTAATAAGTTTTTGAAAATTTTCAATTGTTCGTAGATAACTAGCCAAAGGGAGAAATTAAAATTAAAGAGGATTGATGAGCGAGCTTACCACAAATGAAGCCTATCATTTCAGCTTATGATAGGAAAATAGGGGAAAATATTTTAGCAAACTACCTAAAAGGAATTACTTTTACTAAGTTACGAAATTCGCGCTTGCGAAGCCGCGGGTAACAGCTAGTTGTTAGTAAAGACGTGCCTTGGCTATTAGAACCATATTTCGTCCGGTGAGTGACAGAAAGGGAATGGTAAAACAACCATACATATAACATGCAAAATAGTGTGTTATAGATTTATTTGTACATTTACACATTTACACAAAATATATTGGAGCAAATGGCCTAAGATTGGTAAAGTTAAATAAGGAAAAATAAATTTAACATAGAATAACCAATTTTTCAGATAAAATGTGACTTTTTATAAAATGTTTTATATACCAAAAATCTCTGAAACATCTTTTTATCAATGACATACGAGTATAATAATAGGTAGTCTCATATTTCAAATGTGGATAATTCTAGTATTATTTAATGATTGAAAGATTGGTTGTGCTTTTTATGTGTATATAGGCCAAATCAACTAAAAATGGTCTCACCTCATCAAACAAATGAAGCAAAATTAAACGAACCTAGCCTTCTGTCTTTTCCTTTTTGTTATTTTTATATTAAAGTAACTATATAATAACAAAAAAATTTACGTCAAGTTTTGCTTCATTTGTTAATGACGTCAGACCATTTTTAGTTGATTTGGCCTATACATCGGTTTTATTTTCTTATTTATAAGAAATTTTAATTAAATGCTAACTATAATTTTTAAAAAATTCTGAATTCACAATAAATGTAATCGACTTCGAAATAAAAAGATGGTGTACATTTAATATTTGACATTTACATTAACTATTATACAGTATAGACAGTTTACATGTTATTCTTTTATTATTACTCTTAATAAATATGTATATGAGAATAATTCACTCGCTGTAGTCACTATTCATTGTTTTCTTACTTTATTATACCTAACTGTGTAAATTCTGCATTTAATAGTTGTACATAAAGTGGTGTGAAAAATTACTAACAATAAGTTTCCTTATAGTCTAAGAGCTGGTAGACCATAGATTCAAGCCTACACTATTTTAGTATATTTCCTCTAAATTTAAGGAACTATTCCTTAAATTTAGGAAGGTTACCAAACGGTTTTTGTATGCGTCAGTCTTAACAGCAGTTCTCCCTTAACTCTAAGGGATGTAACATGTAATGATCTCATTTACATCATTTTCCCAATAGTGATGTTTTGATAAAAATTATTATTTACATATTCTTCAAAAACCCAATTACAAACATTGAAAGTTTAAAAACGCATTCCTTAGAATATATCGCGCGTTTTCTGTCTCTAACTCGTATATCAAAAATCACAGTTTTCAGGAAACACAAAAAACATATTAAATGCTGTATTTTCATCACTATGAATTTAAGGTTTATGTATGTTACACTTTTTGATGTTTGCTACCTATGTAGACATGAAGCAGACATTTAAATATTTTAAATTACAAGCTATCGATGTTTTTACTAAATACGAGTTTGCTGTCCACTTTTTTTTTCAATATACGAGTTTGTGAAATAAATCGATTTTTTTTTTTTTTTACATATTCCGATAGTCTAACCAATAACTTAAATTTTAAACGCGTTTTTCTCGAAAATTTCAATCTTGAGAAAATAGTATAGATATGATCATATGATCGTTCATATCTTCTAGTTAAAGAAAACAGTTGGTAACTACTAAGACCGACGCATAACAAAACCGTTTGGCAACATTTGTAATTTTAAGAAATATTTCCTCAAATTTTAAAGATTACTAAAATAGTGTAGGCTCGAGGTCTACCAGCTCTATGACTATTATATTCTTCGTTAATTTTTGAACTACAGACTGCTCATGTAAAGAAAAACATCGTTTCTATACATATCTATATTAAGATTTATCTCTTTTTAACACATACTTTCTACTATATAGTGTGTACTGCTTGGCTCTGTACTGTTACCATTATATTCAGTCTATTCTGTTGTTCTCTTCACCCTACTATTTTACAAAAGGTTAAATTTAATTTAGGGATGCTTACAAATGAATATATTTCATATTTTTGAATCTCATTATAGAAACCATATACTTATTTGTGCCTGTAGAAAATTTTAAAAGTCATCTACATTGAGTGAATTGTTTCAATTAAAAATCAATAAAATTAGTTCATACCTACCTAAATATAATTTCCAGTAAATTGAAATCTTCGTTTTCCACTTGACTCACGCTTGACCTGATGGGACACACGCGACACAAGATTTGATGCATCTCTATATAGTGAAAAATTTCGTCTTAAATAATTTCTAGACCTTGAGTTACTCTAGCGGTTAGCAACTTCGATATTGTCTGATAAATCGTGAGTTTAAAACCGACTGTAGTAGATATCACTTCATTAACACTGTATACATAGGACCACCTCAACCAGAAACATCTCTCTCCCTCTCTCTCTCTCTCTCTCTCTCTCTATGTATATATGTATATATATATAATTTGCGCATCTGACCCGCAACCTTATGTTGCTTGGGTGGTACCTGTAAAAACTGCGAACCTGTAAGAACTTTATGATGCATACAAAAATGATTGCCAACAATATATTCTAATACTAAAGATAGTGAAGTAACAAAATGATGAATTAAACGGTGACATCCCCGTCCTCTAACATAGTGTAATGAATACTGCTTGCTGCTTGTAATGGATCAAGGTGCTTGGTCTGACCCGTCCGACCGAGTTGGTCGTCCAAACCTGTGGTTGGCTATGCGACTTGCTATGAGTGAGGTACATTTCAACAGCGTTCACAACAAACGCAACCTTCTTTCTCTTTTTTTCTTTCTACTATTAGCAGATGGCATTTCAAATATTATAATACAGCATGCTAATTTTTGTAAGAAAAACAATTAAAAAATATTTTTTTGTCGGCAATGGAACTTTTTACTGTGCTGTTTTACAAATTTTACGGAGCTAATATTACGGAAACAATATTCTATCCTTTAAATTTTCTATGATTAATTATAATTTTTATATTTTTACCGTACAAAATTGAAAATGTTCGTCTTTTACACGTCGCGTCGATTGTAGTGCTGAGCACAGTAATTTTTATATGAATTTTCTCTCCGTGTATAAGAGACATACACACTGATAAAATAAAATATAAAAAAACACAAAAATTAAATACTTTTGTTACAGTTACAAGTACGCATTTCAATACAATTACAAAAAAATTAAAAAAAATAAATGATAATATAAAATTCAAGTGTTATGTTATTCTTCTATAAATGTTTACAACAACCAACACAGAGAGAGTGTGTGTGTTGTAACTCAGTACCTGTTTGCGGTAAGATCGCACACATGTGTGATGACTGATCGTGATCGGCATCCACGGTTGTTCTGGTTATTCACAGCTGCTGTGAACGCGAACCGTAAAGTGTTAACATTACGATACTTTGTATTTCATGATCCAGTAATCATATTACCAACAACAAATTAACTTTAGTGAATAATTATAGATTTAATGTCTTTTGTGAATAATTATAAATTTAATGTCTTTTGTGAATAATTATAGATTTAAGAAAAATACCGGCTGATGAGATTTAAAAGAATTCTATTGTAAATCACTAAATATTTCCATTTTGAATGAAACTTCAGACGAATATGTAAATAATTATGTAAATTTATTACTTTGTCTAGTTTTCACTAAATTTTAGTGAAAATAACGATGTCAGTGAATAAATTTAAAAATCAATAAAGAATATTAAAAAGTAAACCTATATTTTCTTTACACCACGGTCTACATTCGTCGTTAAAATTATAAGCTGTATTTTATATGATTTTTACTCGAATACAGAAAATTTAAACAGGGCCCGCTCTAGCGTTTACGCCGCCCTGGGCAAAAGGAAATAATCCCGCCCCAGTGAAAAAAAATCGGTCACTTTTTATTTTTTGTCGGGTATAAAAAGCCGGCGTTGTTGTCTTTTTTTATACTGACTGTCTTTTTTTTTTGCTCGCCAGGTAAAAAATGCCGGCCCTTTTTTACTGCTTCCCTTTTTTACACTAACGACCTTTTTTTTTTTTGCTCGCCGGGTATAAATTCCCGCCCTCAGAATTTCCTACCCCGGGCAAATCTGTTCGTCACTCACAAGAAGCCACCGTCTTTTTACCAAAATTTACAAAAATCCCGCCCCTAAATTTTGCCGCCCCGGGCAAATTCCCGGGTTGCCCGCCCCTAGAGCGGGCCCTGATTTAAATCATTATTCTGACATATTCTATACATTTGCACGTGTACGTACCCATTCATTTGATACATTTGGTTTGGTGTGGTTTGGTGAATGTACTTTACGCACTACTAAGATTCATGATTTCTATTGAGTTTTCAAATTACCTCTAACTGTAGAACAAAAATTATCTTGTTTAGAAAATTTTTTTTTAAATAATATTTTTAAATTAATATTTATGGGTAAAAACTAAAATGTAGAGATAATAAAGGAGGTGGGTAAAGATCGGGCATTCTCCCCCCTCCCTGGATAACCCTGAAAATTAAAAGTTCATATTTGAGCAATTATTCTGTTGTATCTAGTCAAAGTTAAAATCCTTATCTGAACATATGCGTAGCAGCTAGGGAACTGGTGGCAATTTCGATATTATGATTTCATCGTCATTGATAGTAATATATTATTATGTAGTTTACCACAGAATATAGTTTACTATTGTTTTTTTTTAATATAGTTCAGTTATTCTGAATTTTTCAACCTTTATTGTCAATTAATATTATCCCTTACAATATTTTCTTCTTTCTTTATAATTCGTCTAAATAGTCTCCCCTATAAGCATAGCTAGCAGGGATAGGGTCATTGGCTCTATAAAAGTTAGTAATTTATAATATATTGATTATATTTTTGTAATTACTTCACAATTAACAACATGAGTTTACTAAGCATGACATTTTCCCTCCTTTTATTTTTTTATAAAAGTATAAAAAAAAATTCTCGCTTCATAAAAGATATACATATGCATGGACATGTTTTATAAATATTAATTGTTTTAATATTAAAATTCTTATGCAAATAAGAGCATCTTCTCAACAATATTGTGTATTTAATTAAACAGTGTTACACATAATTATAATGTATGGCTTGTTACTTAGGACGATATTTTTATTCAGTAGTCCAAAATGGTAAAAAATTTACTTATCTAATAATAATTATTCGATTATAATCGTTCGATATACACTAGCGTTCATAACTAGAAAATTGAATACATTTACATTGTTCGATAGAATTGAATTGTAAACTTATAAACCATATTTATAATCCGAATCATCAATACTATAATTAAAATAGTCCGTTTGTAGTTTTCGAATTTTTAAGTGTTATTTTTTTTTAGTTACCAAATTCGATATATAAACCAATTATAACGATTTTTTGTCTGTCTATTTATACGAACCGTTTTAATTCAAAAACTACTAATGCTATTGAGTCAAAATTTATAACGGCTATAGACATTAACTTCCGGATCAACATAAACCACATTTTAATGGCATCCCTCAAACCGTCATTTACAGGGTGTTTATCAAGAATTTATGGCTTTCTAAATATACTATATTTTTGAAAATTTGGTTGCAGAGGTTTTCGATTATGAAGACTTTAATTAAACTTTCTATCGTTTCCGGTCGTACTGGAAATGGGCATAACAAAATAGGCTTTCATTATAATACCTCACACTAAAAGTTTAGTAACGGATTATCTGCAAAAATCACGATTAACTAAAATTTTTGAGTGTAATAATGTCTTAGGAATAAAAATGGCTTGTATCTCTTATCTGGCTTCACATTTCACACTTCAATAAAAAAAAAAAAAAATTGACCTTTTTCGAGACCGTAATAAATTTTATGACTTTTTTTGGTAAAAATATTTTATCCTTTTAAATTTTCAGTATTTTTAAATTGCGTTAAAAAAAAAGTTTAAGTTCTATATCGGTTTATATGTAACTTAACAAAAATTAATATCTAAATAATATTATAAATGTGAAAGTTTGGATGTTTAGATGTTTAAATTTGTTCGATGTTTAAATTTTATCCCGGTTGCAAGTCCTTGAGGGATACAAAAACAATTATTCAAACACACCCCAAAAAACAAAACTCAATTCGATGAAATTTGGTACACTGACATTATTTATCCTGAGTTAACAAATAGGATAATCTTATCCCGACTAAAGGTTCCTGTAGGATGACTGAACCGAATTCGATTAAATAAAATATAGAGACACTATTTACTATGAGCACATGTAGTTAGAATTTTAATAACACGTAGAATAGTTTTATCCCGATTGAATGTTCCCAGGGGATGCAAAAGAAATTCCAAAATCATGTCCAAATAATTAAACAGAATTTGATAAAATTTTGTACACAGACATGATTAATCCTGAATTAACGCATAGGCTAATCTTATCCTGATTAAAGGTTCCTGTAGGATGACTGAATCGAATTTGATAAAATTTAATATACAAACGTTATTTACTATGAACACATATATAGTAATAATTTTAGTTCAATCGGGATAGTTTAATCCCGATTGAAGGTTTCCGGGGGAAGAAGGGGAGACACAAGGGGGGGGGGGCTTAATTCAATGCGAGTGAAGCCGCGGGTCAGACTTAGTTATATTATAAAAATGTGTTGAAATGATTATGGAAATTCATAGTGAATGCAATAGCAATAATAATACATAGGATAGTTTTATCCCAATTGAAGATTCCCGGTGGAAACAAAATCAACTGCTAAATCACATCCAACTAACTAAATCGAAGTCGATGAAATTTATAGTACACACAGAGACACTATTTACCCTGATCTAACACATGGTGTAATCTTATCCCGATTAAATGTTCCTGTGGGATTCAATATTATTTAATTATAATAACAGCAAAAAATCAGAGATCCTTTGATCCTTTGAAAATTTGAAAAACTTGTAGTGCAATTTTAAACCATTTTTGAACAATTTACATAGCCATATTTTCAAAACGGGGGTGGGGCAGAATTTAATTAATAATATTCGATATTTTCGTAATTATATAGTTAATTTAATTCCCAAAGAATGAATGTAGTAATTATTTACTGTCCTATAACTGGATTAAAATTGGATTTTTCCGCTATATTCAAATTCTCAGAAAAATATTACCTGAAACTATACATATATACTTAGTTTTTAGGGATTTGCAATTGTCTGTAATAATTACCTACAGTGTGGACTTGAAAATTACGGACGTAAAAAAAACATATGAATTGCATTCCGCGGTCACAGGGTACATTTGTCCTCACTGAAGAGGAGAAGCATGATTCCTAACTCAGAAGAATTGTTTTATAATTATATAGAAGCAATAAAATACTTTTTTCCACAATAAAATTTCCTCGTCTGTCTGTCTGTTTGCTTGCCCCGTCTGTCTGTCATGTCTTACCGTCTGTCTTGTCTGTATGTCAGTCCTGTCCTATTAACTGGCTGTATGTTCTGTGTCTGTCTGTCCGTTTAGTCTACAGTCTGTCTGTCAGTCATTCCTGTTTGCTTGTTCGTCTGTCTGTATTTTAATTTTATCCTGTCTGTCTGGCTGTCTTTTTTGTCTGCCCGTCAAATCCTGTCTGCCTGTTTATCCTGTCTGTCTTGTATAATAGTCCTGTCTGTCCGTCTACCAGTCCTGTCTGTCTGTTAATCGGTCTTGTCTGTTTGTCAGTCGGTCCCATCTGTCTGTCTACTAGTCCTTTGTCTGTCAATGTCTGTATATCCATTTTCGTGTGACGTAACATATGTAACATCAAAGTATGTTATGAAAAAGAAAATTATTTTAAATTATTAACTGTTATGGAAATCATTACGCTATAAAAATTATCATAAATTATTTACTTAGTTTGCTTATCATAGTTAATTCAATTTCAAATAAGAAAAAATTATTAAAATTATTAAATTTACCTAATAAAATTACTGCTATGTCAGAAAAATCAGCCGATAAAATAAAGTTCACAATCTAATTGGCATTTTGAAATTCCCAACTTTAATGCAAGCAATATCAAGGATCTATGATTTTTTGCTTCGTCACATATAAATCCATATTGAACTTAAACTTTTTTTTAACTTAATTTAAAAATAGTGAAAAATTTAAAAGGATAAAATATTTTTACCAAAAAAAGTCATAAAATTTATTACGGTCTCGAAAAAGGTCAATTTTTTTTTTTTTTTATTGAAGTGTGAAATGTGAAGCCAGATAAGAGACTGTAACCATAAAAATTTATTTAATTTATAACCAAAAGTAAATTAAAAACTTCTGTTATAAATATTAGATCCAATTCGTATTGTAAATGTAGATTACCGTATTAAGAACATACAAAAATAATTCAATAATAAACAAATATGGAATACCATAGAGTAACGTTCAAATCTATTAATAAAATAATTCAAATTTTTAAATATTTTATTTGCAAGTTGATAGAATTCTGAGAGATATTTTTTTATTTCATTTTTTAGTTTCATAATAATTTACTGATAACGAAAATATTTCAATACGATAGTCAAGCCTTAGCTACAAATATTAATCGTATTTAATTTTGTTTTCTTTCAATTTCAAACCAATAATAATTATTATTTACATATCATAATCCTAGTAAACTTAATGGATCTGGATAAACTTAACTATTTAATGGATACATGAATGACTTTTTGTGTGTAAGTATTACTACTACAGACCTAAAAGAAGCTACCATTCATTTAAGCAAATTTTGCCTGAATCACAGAATGTGATGATGTCCTTCAAGAAATTACGTGCATGAAATCTATATCAAAATGTACATTTCAATGTATACAATGAGTTTATACTTGATGCCAAGCTTAATTAACGCGCAACCTCCTGGCATTCTATCGTAAAATAACGTAAATATAACGAAACCTACATTTTAACGTAAATTTCATCCATGTTTTCCACGTCTTAAGTAAACATTAAAAATCCTAACCAAAAATGACGTCATATCTATGACGCGGGCAAAATTAGCTTAAATAAATAATGGCTCCTTTTAGGTCTGTAGTAATACTACTTACGCACAAAAAGTCAAACATGTATCTTATACATATACAGACTATTAGTTTTATAATTTTATTATAAATATTTTTATTATTTACAGATGTCTGGAAAACGAACACGCAGTTTTAAATGTGCCGTACATCATCGAGATCGTGAGGTCAGCTCGGAAAACGATTTTCATCTACTTCTCGTTGAACCTCCGTTATTTCGAAGGTTTGTAATTATGCAATTCACACTACATTAGATATATGCAAATTTAGAATCTATATGGGGGTTACATTCAACTAAACTGAAAGTTGAAACTTATTTGTCCTTCACATTCGAAAATTCCTAATAATATGTATCATTTGTAATTCATTAAACTAACAGAAATTTTTTTAAACGAAATTATTTTCTTGAGCAAACAATGCTCGCGTTCGCCAAAAATTCTTTTCGCCTAACGTTAGTTAACGGAGCTTGCACCGTTACAAACTAGAGGGCTCTGATTCAAAAAATTAATGCACTTAAATATTTTTTCATGGTTTTTTGCGATATAAATATTTAACTTCTAAAGTACAGGCACATTCAAAGAGTATGGAATAAAAACAATCAGTCACCAAGTTAAAAATTGTTGTTTTAATATCTAATGCATATTAATTTTTTGAATGCGAGCCCTCTGGTTTGTAACGGTGCAAGCTCCGTTTGCTAACGTTAAACTAACAAAATTTTCTGACGAACGTGACAAATGTCACAATCTTCCTAAATTTTAGTTATGTTTAGTGGTACTTGAATCTAGTCATTGATTTTCTAAATTGCCTAAGAATCAAACGGGAAAGAGTCTAAAAGTAACTATTTTCTAGAGCAGTCCATTTACTAATTGACAGTAAACGATTACTTACCTGCTTAGGGAATTAAGTAAACTTCTATGACCTGTTATTTTTTGTAACTATATTAACCAGAAAACAGAACGGTATGTCAACGTTACCTTACTATTCAAGTGGTTGAAAAATATAGATACGATAATAATCCTGCAACTGTTGGGTAGAAATTGATTTCGTTTCGCTCGTCTCAATAATATATTGTGGGTATTTATTTTAATTATTTTGAATTTGGTACTGTTCGTTATACATATGTTCTATCTCAATCCAAGATCAGCCAAAATAAATATGAATCGATCGAAATTTAAACATACTTAAATTTTGTACATAAAGTACGATGTTGTATTATAAATATCAAGACCAGGTAGTCACATGAATGACTCTTATTAGTCGTTTAATTAAATAAAACATTAATGAATTCATTAAAAGAATTTCATTCACAATATAATAGTATCCAAAGATTACCATACTACTAAATAAACTGATAATAATACAAATATATGATGTTTGTTTTTTTATTTTATTTTTTAATTCTTCCACTATAAATGTGACCAAGTACAGTGGCGGATTTAAAATTTTTGAGGTCCTAAGCCAGGCTTTCTGAATGTCTCCTTTCCTCTAGTCAATGATTATGGGAGTTTCGTTTAACATCTGACTTATTTCATCTAAAAAAAACTGTTTTAGATATGTTTAAATAATCTTCCTGCAATTCTTCCTTTTAAAATTACTTCAAATTTAGCGAATTTCCGAACGGAAATTGAGCTATTACAGCAGGTGTCATGATGAGACTTGAGCCGGGGCATGTGACAGAAATTGATTTTGATTCCTAGAACCCAAAAATAATATTCACTAGAAAAGAGAATATTCACAAGAAAAGATTTTCGAAATTCTTTTACACCATTTTAAAGAGCGGAAAAAATACAAAAAATACGCTTTTAATACAAGCTCAGTAGTAAATATTTTGAAAATTTTATTTCTTGAATTGAATAAAATACATACCTGTTCTATGTAATTAGACTAACAGAAGTTACTTTAAAAGTAAATCTTGGAAAATTCTATATATTAGCAGGATACTGTGACAAAGGTATGTGAACATTAGGCCAGGCGCACATTGAGCTACGTCACGCAGTAAACGCAGAACAGGGCAGAGTAGAGCAGGGCAGGGCAGGGCAGGAAAGCGCGAGAAACAAACTGTGTGGTCGGGCGCACATTGTGACGCAGTTAACACAGGCAGGGCAGCGCAGTTTCTGTGACTCTTGTAGAACGAGATAGCATGAATTCAAAAGCAGAGCAGCACTGTTTTTCTTCAATTTCTTCAATTCTTTTCATTTCGGCAAAATAAGACCAACTAAAACTCGAGTACGTATTACAATGTCGCGCAGCATCGTACAGTTTCTGTGTCACATTCACGAGTGCCACATCGAACTCGTGCGACACAGTGCTGCTCTGTTCTGCGTTTCAATTCGCGCTCTCCCGTTCTACAACAAGAATCAAAGAAAATTCGCTGCCTTGCCTGCGTTAACTGCGTCTCAATGTGCGCCCGACCTTAGGCCGTGGTTCCACCTGCAAGAATCTCCGACCGTCTGTCAGACAGTAGCTTGCAGGTGTAAACTACGTAACAGCAACAGACACGTGAATGGTCTCGACAAGAAGAGTGAAAGTGGTCAAGACTTTTATACTTTCTTTGTGGGTTATTTACGTAAATGTAAAAATTAGATTGCAATAAAAATTGAAAATTATTTAAAATATTTTTTTTAATTTTACATAGAAAGAAATATAATATACTGCGGAATCAAGTTTATTACTTTTTAGTACAATATTTCATACAGGATGAATAATCTAAGAGTTATTTTTTTTTTATTCTTCAAGTATCATTTATTCGAAAAACAAGCATTAACCAGGACAAATCACCGCGGTTAAGGCCTTCTCGGCATGATTCGACAATACAATCATGGTGGCCACATTACTGGAAAACCTGGAAATGTTCGAAAATTCTAAACTTTCTGGAAAAGTCAGGGAATTTTACCAGAAGACTGGAAAAAATTGATTTCTATAATTTTGTTTATTTAGGAATAAAAACTTCAATCAATTTTTCACTTGTTTTGAGATTAGATTTAAAAATTGGCGCGGATTTTTTTTTTGACTCTCGTCATTTACCTTTTTTAAGAAAAAGTGTTAAAAAATTATTAAAAATTTTTTTTAGCTAAGTAGGGGCGGCATTTTTCACAAAATAGTCAGGGAAATTTTTAATAAAATTTCTGGAAAACCTGGAAAAGTCAGGAAATTTGATCTTTAAAAATCTGTGGCCACCATGACAATCTCAATTTCCATAGCTTCCGCGATATCTAGATCTCTTGTGTATAGTGATGAGCAAATGCAAGACCAAGACCAAGACTACCAAATCTTGGTCTTGGTCTTGTTCTTGCATTAAGAATCTTGGTCTTGGTCTTGCTAGAGCGGATTGAGTCTTGGTCTTGGTCTTGGTCTTGCAGAATGCAGTCTTGGTCTTGGTCTTGGTATTGCTAAAAAATCTTGCACTTTCTTGCATTTTTTTTTTTATTAGCGAATTTTTGAATCGAAATTTCAGCTATCACAGCCACTGTCATGGTGCGTTTTGATAATTTACCGCAACACAGTGTCAAGCTCGGCTCTATGCTACAAGTTTGTTTTAAGGTCTCTAGGGGCAGCAAAATTTGGAATTTGAAGTTTTTTCTTGTTTTGGTCGTCATTAATTTTTTGGTAGGAAAAAAGAGCAATAATAACCCACAATTTCGCTCTTAAAATTAAAATCATTCAGGAAAAAAGTGAAAAAGTAATTAAGACATTTTTTTAGGAAAAGGCAGGGGCGGCAATTTTCCGGTGTCTAGAGCGACACTCTGTGGATGTAGATCTCCACTGTGGTGGATTGTAGATCTCATTAAAACTAATCATGAGCCATATTTCGTTCGTGCCCATAAGCGGTTTAAGGGGGTGAAACTCACCCCTGAAAATTTGAGTTTTTTCAATTTTCTTAATTAACTTGGAAATGGTAAGAGCTTTGGTAGGGAAGCTATATATATTTGTAAATGACACTTAAAGATCTTTATTATGATACCAAAATTAAACTTATAAAATCATTGGGGTTTCATCCCCCACCCCCCACCCCTAATTTTATCAGGTATTTTTTGGTAAAAGAGGAGACTGTTATGTGTAAATAAAAGAATTTTTAATTAATATATTTTACATCACTTCAGTTTATTTCTTGTTGCATAAATACACCCTTTGCTAATATTAACTTGGGAAAAATTTTAACTTTCTGATTTAATAATGAGGAAAAATATGGTCAAACAATCTCGTATTTTAGTAATAAATTATTACAAACTTACGATATACTTTAAAATACATCATACAACACATAATTATACCCACCCCCATGCTTTACTGACACCTATACAAATCTTATTTACTTATTTATTTATTTTTATTTATCTATACAATTGTCAATATTTTAACCTCTGGATGGAGGAGACTCTGGAAACAATTCATCAGATTATTTTCGGATAATGTAATTTTAAATGAGTGTATGATGTTGATTTACATCTTCGTAACAATATTCTAAAACTTCAGTCTCTAGCTCACAATCAGTTTTCGTCGCCTAGTTTTTAAAATTGGTTTAAGTATGGATGATATAAAAGTGGATATATTGACCAACGACCAGAAAGTTTTGAAAATTCTGTAACATATTGCTTTCCCAAAGAAGAAAGAGAAACACCAAAGTGTAGTGTATGTGGTAAACCGGCTTTTATAAGATTGGATCCACATGAAATATCCATTGCACTCATTGCGTTCATATGAGAGTAATAATTTTTTCGCTATGTATACGTATAATTATTGTAATGCTTCTAACGACTATTGACTAATCAGTAAGATATTTAACACTAAAACGAAATATACAAGAAGTCGAGAATATATCAGAAAATGAACTAGTGCCTTTTTTATTGACGAATTTATCTAAAGATGAGAAGGGTAATCGCCCAGGGCGAATTCCCATTATCTTTGTATGTGAAATTGTATGTATTTTATGAGACTAAAAGTTAAAAATAGTAAATTCCCGGGAGTTCCAATCAGAGTTATGTCAAATTGCATATATTCTTCAGTTATTTTTCCTTTTTATTTAAAAAAAAAAGAGATTGGCCATAAATCTAGTTTTTTTTTTCAATAGAAAGTCTCCATAAATTATATTAAAAACTGAAACTGACCTACAATAATAAAAAATAAATATTTTGTGACAAAAAGAAATTGAACAATCATAAAGGATTACTTGAAAAAATAATCATAAAATAATAAAATGTCGTACTGCATATTTGTGCCAGTGTGCTTGGAATGTTAACATATGTGCGAAATTCTCTTAATGTGTAGATATTTAAAAAAAAATTTTTTTGTTAACGTCTTCTCGCTTGACCGTTCTTATATTCTATCTATCTACATATTTTATTTAAGCTGTCTGTTTATGTTTCAAATTTTAGGGTGTTAACAATCCATCATAAATTACAAAGTTTCCTGGTTTTTTTACTGACTATACACATAACCTTCGATTCCATGGTTCCGAGTCTACCGACATAACAAAGACATTGTAATCATCTTTGTGACGTAAAAATTTTTTCTTTCAAAAATCAGAAATTTTACTCTTTACGGTTCATAAAAAAATTTTGCCTTGTGGCTGCCTCTTGGTCCACCTGAGTATTCGTAAAACCTTCCAACGCGTAACTTCGGAACTATTTGATTAATTTCGATGAAATTTTCAGGGCTTTAGTTAGTTCCAAATGAATTTCTATTAAACGTGGTAAAATCTATTATTATTATTATTAAAAGTCGTAAAACCTATTAAACGAAGATATTTTACTTATTATTCGACCAAATAAAAGATTTTATAAAGCTAGTTGAAAGCGTTATATTGATTTATGACAGCATCACACATTTTTAATTGCAAGTATTTAATTCGAATTTTTAAAGGAACAATTTTTAATATTGCTTTAAAAAGTTTCAGTATTAATTATACTTTCAAATTATTTAAATAGTTTAGCAAGAGTCTTGCTTTTTTCTTGCTTTTGTCTTAGTCTTGCTCACGCGAGTCTTGGTCTTGGTCTTGCAATCATACTTATGGTCTTGGTCTTGGTCTTGCTATACATAGTCTTGGTCTTGGTCTTGGTCTTGCAAAAAATGCAAGACCAAGACAAGACTGCAAGACCAAGACTAATTTTGCTCATCACTACTTGTGTAAATACGTCTGCGATAAGTTTCAATAGTATAATCCTCGAGCTTCTCGCAATATGGTATTTATTGCAGACAAAAATTGCAGGAATTTATACGTTATGCGCAGGAGTTTATACTTCGCTTAAGCTTTCAAAAATTTCGTTATTTTTTCGCTACGACGCACCGTTTACGAGATATTTACGATCAAAAGTTTACGTTTTCGAAAAGTAACGAAAAGTAATTTTTTAAAAAATGTGTTACTGCTGACTTACTCAATAGGACTAATGTAGCCTAAATAACCAGTTATAACCATTATATGATAACTAATTCGATATCGATAATTTTCGATAACGAAAAGTAGGTCTTAACAGTCGCAATAGGTTTAGAATACCCATAACTTGCTTCGCTTAAGCCTTCAAAAATTTCGTCACTTTTTCGATACGACGCATTTTTTGACTACGAAAAGTATCGCTTAAATACAAACAATAAAAAAACATTTCGATTTTAGAGTAGCGTAACATCAGAAGCATTTATTATAACTACTACTTACAGCCAGTGTGTTTATTCTAGTTTGTTGACGGCCTGGCCAACCTTAGGATTTCTCTTCAAATTTTATCCCTAATGTCGGCCGTCCGTGTTTTTTTTTTTTTTTTTTTTTATTTCAAACGATAAACGTTTTAAACAATTTCGAACTTCTTTAGAGTTGTATAATGTTATCAAATTTCATAAGTTTAAACGCTATTGTCAAAAACTTATAAAATAATTGTTTATTTCCCGCACAAGTTAAACTTACAAATAATAGAATGGACGATCAATTTTCAACACAAATTGTCATTTTTCAATCGATTAAGTGCAACGAAACATTAACTACTGATAAAAATTATTCATTTTAAAGTTCGTAAATCTAGAATAAGCGAACCTTTCGTTTCTATATGATTTTCAGCAATTTTTTTATTTTTTAAGACCTTATTTTTTCAAAAAATGAAGTCAGTGGCCGACCTTAGGGCACCGGCCGACATTAGGCAATCCCACCCTATATTAAATATTTTTATAAAAATTTTAATTGTTATGATCAAAGGACAAAACAATGAGACTTTTAAACAATTCTGTCTATGAGGTGGCGCACAAAGATGAGTAACTGTAAGGTATTTCCTGTGTTGTATGCGCGGCCGGATGTTGCGTATTATTTAAATTCTTTTTTTGTCACTGTTTTCAAGTATGCACGTATAAATAATATTATTAAAATTAACTAACATAATCAACTACGAACAGTGAGTTTATGTTAATGGCAACAGTAGGCGACTGAATAAAATATTTTGTCGTGTAGTCGTCATTTCAGTTCAATTACTTACATATTTGATTATATTTATATTTTAACGGTTTCTGTAGGTAGAGTCGAAATATCAAATTAACCAACATTGTATTGTTAGCAATATTGTTTACATAGCATTTATATTGATCAGAATTTATATCATAATTCATAAGTCATAACATAAATTATTGGTCAGTAATAATTAAACAGTATTAAAACATTGCTTTACGTAATGTTTCAGCTATGTAAATCTCTCTCGATCTAGATCTTAATTTTAAAATCCGGTATTGCAAATTCTATAAAATGTACATATATACTTATTGTTAGATAAGCAGAGGAATATGTAGACTTAAACCGACGTGGTCTAGATATAGGGTGGCAAATTCCTAGAGTGCCATCAAGGAAGATAAACATTAATTTTGTTTTTAAATTGATTTCAAGCCGTTTTTAAATTAGAAATTTCAGAATCAAAAATAAAAATAACGTAACCGGTTATCAATTTATTTTACTTTGTTTCTCATCCATATAATTATGTAGACCAGTAATTCTCAAAGTAGGGGTCGCGACCTCCAGCGAAGTCGTAAAAACTATTTGTGGGGTCGCAGAGACAATTAAATACTTTCAACATATTTTCACACATTTTCTATACATTTCGAGGATTCTTTGAAATTTTTAAGCGCCAAAGAGGGTTGCAAGCTAAAAAGTTTGAGAACCACTGATTTAGACAATATAACGAATTTCTATAGCTATAAGAAGGAAAAGTCTGGTAATCAAACTAATTTGAGTATATGCGATTTTCATCGAATCTTCGACAAAACTGGATGGGAATTTTCCTGATAGAGAATAATTTAAACACATTTTATGATTTTGTCCAGAGGTTCGGGAGCTATCATCATTTTAAACTTTTTTGAAAAATAAGAAATAGTGATCTTTTTGATTTTCTCCAGACCTTGTATATGAAAATCAATGAAACTTGGACGAAAGGTGTTAGAAAAAATCTCAATTATTTTAAGAGGAAAACTTTCATAAGTCACATGACATATGAAAGCTGCGTTTTTTTGCTCGTCAGTATATTTACGGGGTAAAACAAAACAATCTTTTTTTAATTCGTTACCCGTATGGAAATAATTCTCTGACATAACTGAAAAAAGTCTGATATGAAAAATGATAAAAAAAATCTGGGAATGTTCCAATTGTCAGAGTTTTTCCAGAGCTTCGCCAGAGATTATTTCCATACGGGATACAAGTTACGTTTTTTTTTATTCATAGTTCCAAAATGTAATAAAATCAGGAGTATTACGAATATTGTCTGAAATACCGGGAAAAATTCAGAGAAATTTGATCTTGAGAACAAGTGACCAACCTGTGCAACTCAAAATATTTATCTTTGAAAATTCTAGTCAAAACATTAAATTAAATGAAACAAAATTTTTTGTTTAAATTTTACTTAATTTTTTGCGTGAGCTCATTTTCCAAAACAAAAATATATTGGGATTTAAGCAAACAAATTTTGTTTTATTTAATGAAAATGAATTTCCACAAAGTAAAATTCACAACAATTAAAACATTAAAGTTTTTAAATATAGATATCAAAGAAAATGATTAAAAAGAACTTAACGTTCTTGCACATCTATCATGGAATACCAAAACTATCCTAACAAATAATTTTTGTTTAAGGTATTGTACTTTCCCATTAATTGCTACAATAGTCAAATATGGTCAAATAGTCAAATATAACACGTCGGGACAATACTGTACACATCGAGTTACTGGGTACATCATGAAACAAAATGATATTCTATATATTATAGAACATTTCTGAGGGTCTATATCAACCATTTTGTTTTTTCAAAATATTTTTACGCCATTTTCGCGTGAAATCTAAGCAAACATATAGGTAGAAAAAATCTAAAAATTGTGACTTTCATTGCAAAATTATATAATTAGTCAATCCTCTCAACGTTAAGGCAAAACAGTACAAATAGATTTAATAATTTCAAGTGTCCATTTGAATTTCACAAATAAAGTATAATGTTAGTAAAAATTTAGTCAAAAGTAATTGTCACAGCTAACTTAAGAAATAGCTTTTTCTATTTGAATAATAAGACTACAATTATCCGATATCAATTCTTTATTCGTTTCTGCAGAAATAAATAAACAGTTTTACTTTACATTTAATTTTTTTTTAAATGTTCAACTTTGAGTCCCAGTAACGACCCATCAGGAACAAAACCGAATCTCAAAATTCGAGTTTCGTTAGGCCACCCCTGGGGTCATCCGCTATTAGTAAACACCTCATTTGTCAAAATCCATTAAGTAATCTTGGCTATATGCTTTTCACAAAATTTGTTCTAGATAGGCGAGATATAAAAAGTAAGAAACAGAAATAATAAATATTGAAAAAAGTATGTAATTCTAAAATACTTATTGAATGCAACTTTTGTATAAAAATTGTGTTTTTCATAAACTTGTACTATTTTGATGACTAAATGATTCAAAGAAAATTTATTAACCTGCAGCTCTATTTCAATAAAATTTGCCAAATGAAAGTCGAACACGCATTAAGGTGGGGCTCCTTAATGACTAGATTTTTTTACAACTTTCAAAGTAAAATATACTAAGGCATTTAAGTACATTTTTACAGTTTATTATAAAAGTAGGAAACATATTCGACTATGTGATAATAACGTGATAATTTAGTTCCCAATGTCTATTAAAAAAACACGTAAACTTTGAAGTTCAGTATTGAGAATATGATCCAAACGATGCTTAAAAATGAGAAGTAGTTAAAGGAATCTCAACTTAAAGCATTTTAAAAATTTTCTATCTATATCCCTCCCAATAGCGTGCGTGGATTATTTCTAGAGTTAATTACGAAAAACCAAAATTTGATCCATTTTCAAGCACCTTCCTTAAGGGTGAAATTTTGGGTGACGCTTTCTAATAGCGAAACATACCTCGATGCCAAATTTGATTTAGTGGGGATCATTTTCTCTACTTTTAATTTCTTTTTAATTTTTTGAAAACTGGCTTGCCTTTATCAGAATTTACCGATACAACTGGGTCGAAATAATTTTGACTGAATGTTTCCCTAGCAAGAGCTAATGTATTCGTTCTTTCCAATTTCCCTAAATTCACTACTGAAAAGTTACAAAAGAGGAGGAACAAAAAAACTTCACTTTGAAGCCCAGTATTTTGCATACAAGGGTTAAAAATGAAAAATGATAAAAGAAATCTAAGTTTCATTTTAAGAACCCTTTCTAATGATAACCATCCCACACGATGTGGTACATGAAAAAAAAAATTTTTTCATCCTCTTTCCAGTAGGGAAGAGTATCTACCTGAAAAATCAAGAAATTTTTTTTTACTATATATTAATTGAATCCTTTATCTGTAGCAATAGTAGGTAAAATTTAAAGACCGAAAAATGTAGGATTTGTGGGAAGTGAGGCGGTGAACAGACAGACGGATTTGCCTACTATCAAAACTATAAGCGTCCCAAGTAAAGATGCGCCCAAAAGTGATTTTTTTAACCCGTTCCTGCTCGCTAACGATTTTACGCATAGCTCCCGCTCACTCCCATTCCCGTAGGAAAATGTTCACTCCCGTCCGTTTCCTTGAAATTAGTCCCGTTCCCGGCGGGACTCGTTTTTTATTTCGAGTCCCATTTTATCAAGATTTTTAATTTTAAATAATGAAAATGAAATTTAACACTACCAGGATATTTATCCACTCCCGTCCGCTCCCAACCCCGTAGAAAAATTTCACTCCCGCCTGTTTTATAAAACTTATTCCCGTTCCTGCCGAGACCCGGCGGGCCCTTAGAACTCCCGGCTCGATTCCCGTCTCTAGTCCCGAGATTTTTCTTCGGAACCCTGAAAATTGCAATTGTGAAAGATGACAACAAAAAATATTTTCAATATTACTTTCATGTTGTTACACGAACGATTTTAAAATTAATTGTATAAATTGTTTTTTATAAGGAAGTACATACACCTACTGAATAATTATAGTTGATCATTAGAAAAATTTAGTAAGGAAAATGTCGAGTTTATGGACAATTATAGTTTATGTAGCCACGAATATCATTTCAATAAATCATTTATTTAAACAACAACGTAATATCCTTCTTTTTGCATGCCATCATCGACCGTTTCCTATTATCATCATTAGGTACTTGAGTCTCTTGGAGACAGCTAGCTGCACGAGTCTCCAAAAGAATATTTTCACAATCATTCCGATCATTGTGCTTATATTAGTTTAATTTCTATTGTTTTGTTGTAGAATGGTACGAAAAATAGCAGATGAGTTCCTAACGGATGAGAGAGACAGAAAATACTACGCTGACCAATATACGTGTTGTCCTCCTCCACTATTTATTATCATCATCACACTAATTGAGGTATGTAATTTATAATTTTATTATTTCATTATTTATTTACTTTGCGTATGTAATCTTAAACAGTGTGAGTAGTCCAATGAGTAGAGTCATATACTTATATGTGAAAGGTCGCATGTTCCAGTCTTACTACCCACTTTTGAATTTACACTTCACTATCTACTAAAGTTTAAATATTTATCTGAGCTATCATGCCGAACTTTTGATCAACAGTAAACCAATAATACAAAATCATTTTACTAAGAGATGATTAAACATAATCTATAGAAAAGTAACCTAGATAAAGCAGGTGTTATTAAATTTAAAATATTAACTTATAAATACCAATTAACAAATCTTGTTATTTACCAGAAAATAATAATAACTAAAGCATAACAAAAACACAATTATCGAACAAAACAAATATAATACACTAGCGGAAAAAATTAAAGGATCCAAAAAAAAAATCCAAATTTTTAGCGATTTTTCGAATGGCTGTATCTTCGTTAAAAATGGTCGTATCGGAGTCGCAAACAAAGCAGTTTAAAGCTGGAAGTATCGAGTTTTGAGATTTTGCGATGAAAAAATTTTCAAAGCAACGTGTATTGCTCAATTCTAATAAATACACTGAAAAGAAAATTTTCGAAATTTTTTCGGTTTCTTTTTTTAGTCCACGGACTTGGAAAAAATTTTTCAGACTTAACCACTATATGGACCGGATAACTTGTTCATTCAGCTTTAATTTGGTTTTTTAGACCTTTATACGACCACTTCTCGTTGAGATATCCGACTTTGAATGAAACAGGGTCATTTCATCTTTGACCATTGATATCTCAGCAACCAATGATCGCAAAGAAAATTGAAGATGGGTTTTAAGCTTTTTGTGGCTTTCGGTGACTTTTTGGAAAATCAAGCGCTGAATTAAAAATATCGAGTAAACCATTAATGTTAAGTGTGCCTTTTACAGTCCAATATACCCACAAAACCCCATAGAGTTTCAATTTAATCCATCCAGCCGTTTCTTTGTTTGACTCCGATACGACCATTTTTAACGAAAATACAGCCATTCGAAAAATCGCTAAAAATTTGGAATGTTTTTTTGATCCTTTAATTTTTCCGCTAGTGTAGTTAATATATAAACATAATTTAATTTGTAATAAGTCAAGAGAATTTTTCCTAAACATCGGTTTTAACTTTAAATCTATAAAAATATTAACTAACATTAAATAGGTATTATTAGGCTTATAGGTGGACTGTTGAAATAGGAAACGAACATAAAAATCAATAAATTAACGCGGTCATACGAGGTCTATATCCTTCTAGACCAGCGGTTCTGAATCTGTGGTACGCGTGCCAGTGGAGATACGCGGACCTGCTATAGATACGTGAAAATATTACTGGTAATAGCGAATTTACATAAAACTATAAGACGTTTCAATTAAAACACAAAAAAATTTAAATACCGTTTGAGGGGAAATAAAAGAAAAGAAGTTCTTCAACACCGACATTTTTATTTAAAATGTTACCGGAAAGAAGTTGGCGCCGAAAGTTGGAAAATTTTCCTGTTTTTTATATGGCTAAATTGCTCCCAAAATGCTCCTTTGGAATCAGTAATTGCTCCACCTGGAACTTAATTACTTAATTAGTTATTTACAAACAAAAAAACTTTTTTGTTTGACTATTTCTATTATCAAAATCTTGTCAAATAATGCATTTTTATACAATTGCTTTATATCAAAAAATTGCTCCCAATTTGCTCCATCTAATTTAAAAGTTAGTTATTAATTTCTCTGAATAATAATTAAAATATATTAAAATAAAAAATATTATGAATTAGGTTATGTATTATTAAAACGTATAGGCAATCCATTATACCTTTAAATCGTTTGCATATATTTAAGGATAATTGAATTTTGACAAGTTAAATAACATTATAAAAAAAAAAAATATTTTAATAATTATTCAAAAAAATTAAGATTTAGGTTTTAAATTAAATAGAGCAAACTGGGAGCAATTTATTGACGTAAAGAAATTATATAAAAAAGTATTATTTTAGGAGATTTTGATAACTTAAATAACGGAAAAAAATTTTTTTTCTTTATAAATAACTAATTAAATAATTAAGTTTCAGGTGGAGCAATTACTGATTTCAAAGGAGCAATTTGGGAGCAATTTAACCATATAAAAAACAAAAAGATTTTTCAACTTTCGGCGCTAACTTCTTTCCGGTTAAAATGTTTCATCGTTTTAGCAGTTCTTTTCTAGATAAAACAAGTGCTAGTTAATTATTCAATATGTATGGATGTAACAATAACTCTGTCTCATCTTTTTAAATTAAAATTAGTCAGATTTTTTAAGAGTACGTTATGGAAAGGAAATTTTGTATGATGTCCTCCTTTAGAGAGAAAATATAATTTATATATATATTTGCATACCTAGAAAAAAAATCGAAAACTATAGTTATGTAATGTAATAATAGGTTGTTAAATGGATGTATGCTACACTATATGAGATTCGTTAGGGTCCTGAAGACCCAAAAGCTCCAAAAATTAACTACTGAACTGATTTTGAGAATTGTTTCACTGTTAGAAAGCTAAACTATTTTAAATGGATGAAGGTCTTAGATGAGATCCGTCCGTGCCCAGTATTTGGAAATTCGCTATGTTATGCAGATGCTGCGACAGGGGTATTTAGTGGGTATTTAGTATTTTATTTTAGGACGTTTGATATAAAATTACCTACAGTACAGCGAAACAATTTCTTATCCTAATATTTGTAATTACTGGCTTAAGTTATTTAAGACCACTTACTATAAATTTAGAAAGGATTATAGGAAAGAAAGATATTTGTAGTAAACAAAAATACTGATAACACGAACTTGAAAACTTCAATTTAAGAGATGGGGTTACTCGTAAATGAAAAAAACCTACTTAAGGGGTACATTGAGGGGTAAGAAAGATTGAGAACCGCTGTTCTAGGCTATTACATTGATCAAAGAAATAGTCCTCATAAACTTGACTATCAAACTTACAGTTAGTCAAATCGGCATTCATTATGTATTCGACCACTTAATACTCCTGGTAACCAATATGTGTAATTTATTGTACACTCACCGTCTTATAAGGAAAGGTGGTACTCAGGTGGTAATTCCGGATTTTGACGAAATTTGATATAATTATGTATAACTGTACAGTGTATACAAAAAAAAGAAATAACGGACCCCTATTTTTTATCGGCTGTCATAGTCATTTAAAAAATAAACTGCCCCTCAAAATTAGAGTAAATTTGAATTTTGTTTAATTATTCAAAAAAGTATAGCAGATAGAGTATAAACGGTGTAAACTTGATTTTGACACAACACGTTATTTTCAAACAGCTTTCTATTGACGTATAATAAGTATTTATTTAAAAACTATTAACAACATCGAATAGTAGATGTTTTGAGATACTTTTTAAATTTTTTTAATATAAAACTATTTGAAAATAGCGTAATTCTACAGCTGTATACCAGGAGCGCCTTGCAAAATCATCACTCGAGAACTGTTCATCCGAAATCAGAATTACAAAAAAACTTCTAGCTGGAAAATCTTCTAGCTAAAACTGAATTTAGCTAGTTATCTTACAATTAGATAAAAACAATTCAAAAATGACATTCATCTTTCTGGTCTACAATTATTATGAAATACGCGCTTCCCTTTAATTAATTTTTCCACCGATAAAAATTACATTTCGAATAACTTCCTTACAAAGCAGCTCAAAATTTGGGCCTATTCGGCGAGATATACATATCATATATGTAATTCGTCTTCTTATATTTAGTAATTTTAGTAGTTAAATATCTGAAATTTAAATGAAATTAATTTATTTCTTTGAAAAGATCTAAAAATAATCTCATACGGTAATCTCCCCTTCGAAAATTTTTATAAAATTAAGTAAATATGTAGTCAAAATGTGTACCAAACAAATGTTTTGTATCTTTGTATAATATATGAAAAAAAGCATTACGATTCCTATTACAGCACATTTATTTAGGGGATTTAAATATTTAGGTATGTAGGTATTAAGTATAAATGTGCATATTTACGGAAACACATTTAAACCGTAATTCAAATAAAATTTAAACATAAATTTCCAATTTTATGTTATACAAAATCGAAAATCCATTTGTAGACCACATCTGTTTAATTTAGGTACTAAGGGGGAGGCTATTTGTGACAATTTTGAAATAAATTGTAACTTTCTCTGAATATTAAGTAAATCAATCAGAGAAAATACCCTAAAGCGAGTTGAATTGGCATGTTTTTATTAAACTTTACGTTCAATTTTCATACACTTATTATATTAGAGTTATTAGACGATACCAAACAAACTAATGTTGATTCCGATAGCTTATTTTTTATTTTCACTATTTTGAAAATCCATTTTCTTTTTTCGTTAGCCTCAATAGCCTCAAAAATATTGTACAAGATTTCTTCATAGAGTAAAAGACTAAATTACTTAACAATTTTAACACTAGCATATTAGCAAATTTCCAGAATGGAATTCAGCTATTACAGCCGTTACGCTAATTCAGAAATTTGTTTTGAGGTCCCTAGAATCCGAAAAATATTCACTAAAATTTATATATATATATATATATATATATATATATATATATATATATATATATATATATATATATATATGCTAAAGTTAATAATAAAAAGTCCTTAACACTTAACTACAATTTACAATACCTGTATAAAAAAACAAAAACAAAACATGGACCACTTTGAATAATTCGGAAACTCATACATATATATATATATATATATATATATATATATATATATATATATATATATATATATATATATATATATATATATGTGTGTGTGTGTGTGTGTGTGTCCGCACGATACTCTCGAACTTACTTATACGAAATTTGGTGAAAATATTGGAAGTCCCAAACCGTTGGACAAGTTCGTTAACCAGACACGTCTGACGCCCAAAATATGGTTTTTTTGGCAATTTTGGTGAAAAAAATCAGTTTTTTGCCAGATTTTTCCCTTATTCAGAAATTTTTGCGATATTTTTTTACACCATTGAAACACCAACTAGTTTCCAAGAAAAACTATTTTTTGTAAACAGAAATTCGCTGTTATGCAGGATGCTGCGACAACGGTATCTTTAAATTTGATCAGATTTATTAAAACTATACTTAAAGCAAATACACTGAAATAAAAAAAAAAATAGTACAGTACATTCCCGATTATCCGAGTTTCCGAATTATTCAAAGTGGTCCATGTTTTGTTTTTGTTTTTTTATACAGGTATTGTAAATTGTAGTTAAGTGTTAAGGACTTTTTATTATTAACTTTAGCATTTACGCAAATAAAAGGAATTACACTTTATTTTAGTTACATGTGTAATGTTATTTATAACCTCAAAATACATTGAGCCTCCGTATTATCCGAGATAGCCTCGATCCCGGTAATCTACTGTGTTGAAATATTGAGATAGAGAAATAAAATTATTAATATACGTTGAGGTCCAGATTTTACCAATTAAATTTAATAAGTTACAAAATAATCTTTTATTTGTTACAGCTAGGATTTTTTGCGTATTACTCAATTACAACTGGTGAATTAAATCCGTCCGGCCCTGTGCCCATTGATTCAGTATTCATTTATAGACCAGATAAACGACTGGAAATATGGAGGTTTTTACTTTATATGATGTTACATGCAGGGTAAGTTACAAAATTAAAGTTTCTATATGTACACCACAGATTAGATTAATAAGATTACATTAATTATCAAATGTTGCATTAATTAATTACACTATTACACAGTAATTACAATATTTTCTATAAATTAAGTAATTAGTTAATTAGTTTCCCTATAGTTTAAATTAATTATTTTGTTTAATTTGTCGGTGGTATACAATTTTTTTTTCTAATCGATGCAGAATCATATCTATTGTTCTACATAATTCAAACTCAAATGATTCTTACGGAATTTCTTTTTATGTCATACATCGTTGAAAGTTAATAATTTTATATTTTAGATTCAAAATTTTATTATTGTTAATCAACAGAACAATCAAAGATTAATTTTTATTTTGATAGAATCAAATAAAGTTAACACTTTTTTAGGGTTCCGTAAAAAAGTGAAAAGCGAACCTTTATGGCGAGACTTCAATACCCGTCCGTATGTCACAGACATTTTTCTCAGTAACCACTGCTACTATTAAATTGAAATTTGGTACACTGATCATTTGTCTTCATATATTCCAGGTGAAATAATTTTATTTGAAAAGGGATTAGAAATTTAAAAGTGGGTTACCAAGGTTAAGTGGGGTATTAGGTTAAAGGGCTTTGTTTACACATTTCAAAACTACTTTCTTTTAATTTTAAGTCGCATTAGTTTTTGTGAGTTATGCTCAAAAATGTGTGAAAAGGTACCATTCCCTCTCTGATTGAGCTGAAATTTTATTTATGTAACCTTTTTGGCTTAAGAAGTTATCCCCTAAAACTATCTCTGAAATTTTGAATCTCTGAAACAAACTGTATAATATAATATAGAATACTAACATTTACTAGCGGCTTCGCCCGCGTCATGTTTGAAATTATGACATGAAGTTAATTCGTATAAAATATATCGTGCCACTATTAACAGCTGTTATATTTTTCTTAGGAATTTTCTCCACAGAAATAAGATGTTACCCCCTCTGTTAACAATATACAAAGTGTGAAGTTAATTACCCGTTTTTTTAATAATAAACAGCCATAATTTTATTATTTCGTTTTAAATTCATTTTCCCTCGGATATGAGGTGTTTTCCCGGGGTAAAAAGTAACCTATGTTCATCTTCTTTCTTTCTACCAACAATACATATGCTAAGTTCGAACGAAATAAACTAATCTTTTTGTTTCATTTAAAACACCTATATTTCCCCCTAAAAATGAGATTTCCCACGAGATTGAGATGTTTTTCTGAGGTAAAAAGTAGCCTGTATTTTTTTCGTCTCCCCTGTTAACAATATACAAGTTTGAAACCAATTATCCGCTTTTTAATAGTGAACTGTCATAATTAAATACATTTTCCCTCGGGAATGAAATATTTTCCCGGGTTAAAAAGTGGCCTATAACCGACTCTGTCCCCCAAGCTACGTTTGTGCAAAGTTTCAAGTTGATTGGTTAAGCCACTGAGGTGTAAAAGCAAGTCAAACAAACTCGCTTTCGCATTTATAATGTTAGTTAGGATAGATAATATAATACAAATATTTACGAAACCCTTGGTGCGTGCGTCAGACTCACATTTACCGAACTTGTTTTAAATTGGTAGAGTAAATTATTCATTTGCGTTTTATTAAATCCGTCCACGAATACTCTTATTATGTAAATGTATATTAATATAAAAAATTATTGTCATGTTTAAGCGAATTTAAAATATAATTTATTTATTTGATTTTGTTACAGATGGATCCATCTAGGTTTTAATTTAATTGTACAATTACTAGTGGGCTTACCACTTGAAATGGTTCACGGATCAGCACGAATAGGTTGTGTGTACATGGCAGGTGTTATTGCCGGATCACTGGGAACATCTGTATTTGATACTGACGTGTATCTAGTTGGAGCCTCCGGTGGAGTTTACGCTTTATTAGCAGCCCATCTTTCAAACGTTTTACTTAATTATAATAATATGGAATTCGGCCTATTTCGTTTGTTAGGCATTTTCGTTATTGGTAATTTATTTATTTAAAATATTGTTTAAGGGGGTTACTTATAAGAGCTTAAAAAAGACACATTTTCAATAATTTTTTCCAAAAAAACCTTATATGCAATCGATCTGAAACCTTATACACATTATTAGACATTCTTTTAGCTATCCAAAAAAATTTAAGTTCCTTTTTCCCGATGACGATGCATTTTATACGTTGTGTCACAGTCGACGCTTCAAAGAAAAAACATCGTTTGCAGCTCACAGCACACAGCTTCAACGGGGTGGTCAGAAACTAGAAAATCGAACGGGGTTTTGCAGAAAACAAATTTTCTGAGTCCCTAAACCTAAAATTACATCAGTTCAAACAGAATATATAGAAACTGTAAGCTTTTGGAAAAAAAAAATCGAAAAATTCCGTTTTTGTTTTTTTTTTTGTTATTTCTTTCTGTAAAAAAGGGTGTTAAAATTTAAACAGGGTGAATTTTTTAGGTTTACTGACTAAAAAAAATTGTTACGCTTCCAACCCGCTCTCATTCGTTATAATTAACAAAGAGCTACGGGCTGCACAGTGTGAGCCAATTTGAAAATGTAATTTTAGAAGACATTTAAATTTTTTTTCCTTTTTTTCTATTAAAATCGATTAAATCCAAAAAAAAATGATGACATTTATTTAGTCCGCTATCCCGGATCATACAAAAGTCCGGCAGTTTTCTCATATAGTTCTTTCCTCTCAGCAATCGTTCGTTTTTTAGCAGTCTTCCTCGCCTTCTTAAATTTAGCAATGCAGTGTTTTTCCGAAATTTTAACACTTTCAATGCCTCTTTTATTAATGTAATTGTATGCATGCGTCATGCGGTCCAACGTTAAACCCCAGCACATCGAAAAATTTTAATAAGGATTCTTATTCTTCATTAAAAATACACCGACCGTTTCATATTTCCGTTCCAAATTTTAACTGATGATTCTTGGGATATAAAGGAAAGGAATGAAAATACCGAAGAAAAAAAAAATATAATTTTTTTTCTGCAACGCTGAGTAACCCCTTAAAAATAAATTTTAATGAACGGAAATAATTGTAAAATGTAATTTTATTGCAGCCTCCTGTGACGTTGGTTATGCTGTATATTCCCGTTATGCAGAAGAATTCCTCGGACCACCAGTATCGTATGTGGCCCATTTAACGGGCGCACTAGCGGGTTTAACAATTGGTTTACTTGTATTAAAAAATTTTGAACAAAAGTTACACGAACAGTTATTATGGTGGGTGGCACTTGGTGTGTATGCAGCCTGTACTATTTTTGCAATTCTTTTTAATGTACTAAATCCGGGCAAGTTCTGAAGAGCTTAAACCAGTTAATATTAGTAGTGATGGTGTTAATAGTCAATTTGTATATAGTAAATTATTTCACCGAATTTGAATGGTGAAGCATAGTGAAAATAATTGAAACGAACTTACCTGTAAGGACTTTACTCATCCATTCTATTATAGTGATATGATAATTAAATAAATATTTTGATATACGCTTATTGTAAAAACAAAATGGCTACCAACACTTCAAAACAAAATAATTTAACCAAAGCTTCTTAAATAAAATCGAAAAGTAGTTTTAATAAAACTATTTACATAATTATATAATTGAAATGTATGTATTTTCATTTAATACAATATGTAACAGTTAATACGGGAAAAAACTAAACTATTATTTAGCAAATTTCATTGAATCGATTATCATATCACTTTAAACAAATAAAAAATAATATTGATTCTAGTTAGTTAAACCAAATGAAGTATGTGAAATATTTGTGTAAATAGCACATTGTGTAAATAGTCGAAATGACTGTATTTGTTTAATTTAATAGTTATTTATTGTTACCTGAATACAAATAATTCAAAAAGGCATAATAATAAGATAATTAAAACCAATCAAAATCGTACAATAACTTAAAATACTCAAAAAAAAGCTAACACACAACAAGGCAAAGAATAAGAAATTAAATTTTTTCGTACATCATTATTGTTTACCTATTTATTTACCGTATACTGTTACTTTAAGTTTACAATTAAATGTGTTTGTAATCAGTTATCATCGTCGTGAAAATAAAAATAAAAAGAGATGTAAAAATGAATTTTATAAGACCATTGTGAATTCTATTAAACGAAAAAATTAAATCTCAAAAAGTCATTTTTATGTAATATGCAAATTATATTTTGATATAAATTAGTGATGGGCGTAAGTTAAGATTCTGAAGTTAAAGAATTGAAATTGAATGTTTTTTTTCCTTTTTTTATTTAATTTAAATAAGAGAATCGATAAAAATGATTGATACAAATAATCGAATAAAAATAACCAATAAAAATAATCGAATGAAAATCATTGATAAAAATAATCGACAATAATAATCAAATGAAAATAATTGATAAAAGTAATCGAATAAATTATTCGATTATTAAGACACTCAGTTAATATAATAATCGAATTTTCATGGCGGGTCGCTCTAAAAAAATATGCGACACTGTGGTTCAAAAAAAAATAAATTAAAAAAAAAACGGGTTTAAAGTTTTTACAAATATAAAATATACATATAATTATAAAATTTAAAATACTTGGGAATTTTACTCTAAAGTTTTCACATAACATTCTTAAAATTATTTTTTTAAACCAAAACTAAACGGCACGCTTAAAACAATTAATTCTTCACAAGAATATTATTAATTTCATCGTATTTATATTTAGTCTTTTTTTATATACCCCTTTCAAATACAATTGATCATGAGTCATCGTTAAAAAATTAAATAATTGTTATATTCGAAACAAATCAATCTTCTATTCTTTTTTAAAAACAAACTGCAAATTTAAAATTTACGTAAATGCAATAATGAAAGAGGTAATGCCAAGAAAACGAAAATTATTTAAATTCATAAGTGATGAAGAATGGTTAAATTTAAGTGAAATGGACCATATATTCCATTCCTAGTCTAATTTATTCTCAGCAGTAATCAACAAAACAACTTTTTGTTCCTAACAGTTTACCCGTAATCAGAACAAGTCAAGTTGTTTTACTTCAGTTGTGTCACGCTCAAATCAGTTAATTTTTCAGCAGCATTATGCGGAATAATTCCAATAAAATTATGATTTACCTTCTAACGATAATAACTGATTAAAATACATATATAAACATAAGATTTTTTATCCAACTTGAAAGACATTTAGTAAATTATCAGATATTAGAAATTGATAATAGGATAAATAATTTTGATAGAAAAGTATATTATTTATTAAAAAATTGAAATTTAAACTGAGCTACAAAAATTTTTATTTATAAATTTGGTCTTTTGTACATAAAAAAAAAAGTCTGTAAAGTATTAATTTATTAAGTTTGTGTACGTTTTGTGCTCGGTCATACAATATCTTGTAACAGTAGTCATTAATAACAATATATTTACGAAAATGATAATCTAGGAATTTAAATTTGTAAGTTATTTAAGTTCTGAAAATTCATTTTATACAGATATCCTTGTAACAAAATTTTCAGATGGATATCGATATAGAATGAAACCGCTATAAAATTGGCATTGTTAATTAAATAACCGATAACCAAATTATCGTAAATTAGTAAACGATTTAAAACAGTTAGACCTAGCACACACGGTCAGACCTTTGTTACTCCTATCTAATCTATGTTTTAGAGAGTTTATTCCCTCTTAGTTCTCTCTCTCTAACATACAGATATGTAGGTATAATAAAAATATCACGGGTAACGAAAGTCCCTCGTGTACGCTACCCGTTAGGCTAGTCGTCCTTTGGATGCGGAAACGTGCGAAATTTAATTCGGACGAATACGTATCAAAACGGACGAACGATCCAAACAGCTGTGAAGCTATACATCCTCGTTCATTGAAAGCGTCTCGTTCGTCCGTTTCCGTGCGTATAATTGCGACGTGCGAACAGATCCAATTTTGTTTGGATTTTTTCGCGCGAATATGTCCGTTTTATGAAATTTTTATTTTTATTGAAATGAAACTGAAGGTAAATTACAATTATAACTGTGCACCTTTGCATATTACGTGGAATAAATTGTTTTTACCTATCTATAGCTTGAGAAAAAGAAAATTAAAAAGAAAAAACTGACGAATATTGGGCTAGTGGACGTACAGTAGATATATCATTTCGGACGAACGACAATCGTGCGTAATCGTCTGAATCAAATATCGCAATTGTCCGCAACCAATGGACGATCAGCCTTACTATTTACTGTTATATATATAGATGTTCCGAAAATTTTTGGTAAAATTAAAAGGCTATTCTAGCAGAATATGCGGAATTGAAAACTATCAAAATATTTGTATACAAGAGCTGTCTTCATAATCTTTATTAAATTTGTTAAATCATGTTAAACGTGTTATGCCGAGAAAAAATTTAACGAAAAAGAATCAATGAAATTCGATATTAATCAGTAAACATAGTTTTGAGTATGTTTTTTCTGTTAAGTCGAGATAAAAAATTTAATTGACATTTATGAAAAAACTTACAATTTGAAAAATTATAATTCATTCCGTATGAGATATATCTTGTGAACCACTAAATAAAATTAAATTAAATAAAAATTAAGGAAAATATAAAAATAAAATTAGCAGGTTTAATTATGCCAAAAAATTTAAAATCTTCGAAGTACACGCTTAAAACAACACATTTGATATAGTTGACAAAAATAGGTCCTTCGTGATCTGTATCTATTTCGAAGAATAAGTAGGTGTATGAAATAATAAAATTAACAAAGATCATGAAGGCTACTAAAATTGATAAGATAACTTAAATTGCTCTAAATATTATTAAATGTTTGATCAAATTAAGTATTTTTCTCCCGTTTCAGTTTGATCATAAATTTTTAACAAAACGTGTATATACAACATTCTATCTAGATGAGATTTATTTCATTATCGTAATGATTTTTTTCCATATAAATCAATAATTTTGAAAAATCTAAGCATAAGGAAGCGATAGGTACGGAAAACATTAACCATGTAAAAAATATAATGAAGAATTTTAGTTGATATAGGGTCAGTGTCTAATCTCGTCTTACTAACTTTCTCATACTGCTGCCGTTAGGGATGGGCAATGGACAAAATTCAGAATCGATTATTACAGTAATCGATGTTTATTAATCGATTAAAAAGGAAAAAACTATCGCTTGTCGAAGATAATTGATTATTTCAAACTGTTTCAGAAATTATCAACGAATAAACTGATTTATTTAAAAGCTTCACATCTAATCACTGTTACCAATTGTAAAAGAAAAAATACTAGAGCATTTAATAAATAAAACACTACTTTGCAAAAATACCACTTTTTATAAAAAGTTGTAATTTGCAAAGTAAAGCGTTTTATTTATTAAATAGCAAATATGGAATACCATAAAGTAACGCTCAAATCTATAAAAAAAATACTGTACTGTAATGAACGTTCTGAGTGCTGAGAACGTTGATAACCATTAAATTGTTAACAGATAGTGGGTCATTTCATTTCAAATCATCCAATAAAAACATAGAATGTCACCCATGACCTCAGATTTAGCTGAAATTTTTTTTATTTGTTTATTTAACCATCCTAATCATCTGTACAAAATTTAAAAAAATATCTCTAATAGTTTTCAAGTTAGCAATTTTATGAAATTTAGTAAAACAGGTTTAAAATGATGTTTCCGTGGTATCTCTTTCGGTGACGTTATTATATTAAGAAATCCATAACTTCTGTAATATTTAACATAAAGCAATAATTTTTTTATCAAAATGTTCAGAAAAGTCGCGAGATTACAGGAAAAATAAATTTGGTTAATTATCACTTCATGTTTCTATGTAATGCGTTGTTAGACTTAAATTTTGAGACAGATGATTAGGATGGTTAAATAAACAAATAAAAAATTTTCAGCTAAATCTGAGGTCATGGGTGACATGACCTGGATGAAGTGGCGTGTAATGACCCAGTAACAGAGAATTAATTTTTTTTATTCACAAAAAAAATCGATGTTGAGTAAAGAAAATCGGTGTAGCGACAGTTTTAAAACCGTAAATAAATTGATGTTTTGAAAAGAAACTATCCGAGTTTTTAAAACATCGATTAATATCGCCCATCTTGAGCTGTCATTGCCAAATTCATTTCCACTTTCACTTTCACAACTAATAGTACTAACCTATAGTTTCTAAGTACGTTTGTTTCCGTACTTGAAACAAATTCAAGTGAAAATAAGACGTTCCCATGATATTTTGACCGAAAACCATCTCGAAAATTACGTTGAGATTTTGAGGGTAAACTTAAAAATTTAGTGAGCGTTTTTATAATTGAAAGTAATGTCTTTGTGTACACAGGTTTTATTTTTGATTGGCCGTTTGCGATCACGTGACACAAACTTTAAAATTCCAAATCGTTGCTCCTCTAGCAAAAATCATTAAATATTAACTTATCTAGAGATGATGGCTCAAAGCTTTTAATAGTTATTCCAGAATAACCAAAAATTCAGTGTAAAAGCTCATTGTTTAGTTTTAGAGTATAAATAACCGCCCCCTCCCCCACTTCGTATGTTCTTTGTCAGGTCAGTTTCAGGGGCGTATACAGCCGGGGGGGGGGGGTTAACGTTAAATAATAGGACAAAAAAATTTCTGAGACAAAAATAACAAAAAAAATAATAATTTTTCGATACCGTTAAGGACCAAAAAAAGGGAAAAAAACGTCAACTGGTAAATTTACCGATATGGTGTTTAAAATTAAATAATATCTAGTGTATATTTTTAATTTTCGGTGGGGGGGGGGGGTCAAGGGGTCATGACCCCCCTTGTATACGCACTTGGTCAGTTTTTAAAATAAGACATTTACCCTAAATCCAGTTCACTATAGTCATTAAAAGATGTTTTGAAAAATACCTCATATATGGGCTTTAAATTCGTGGTGCCCATTTAAGGACAGTGAAATTGTTAAGGTAAACGTCAGATTCATAATAAATTAAAATTGTCTGAAGTTCTATTAATTAAATTTCACAGTACTCCAAATTAATTATATAGTTTTCTATTCTGTTACACTTATTTAACGTTTTACTACAATATAATTTTACTTTTTTAAGTTAAATTACAATGGAATTTAATTTCCAAAACTAAATCTTACATTTTTTTAACTATTGAAAATTTAAATACTATTTTTAGGTTTTAATATTTTTAATAAATACAATTTTATTGATGTTCATTGTTAGATTTAAAAAATATGATCTGTTGGATAGAATGAAAATATCAATAATTTTAAATATTAAAACGTAGCATAGAGCACTTTAAAGAAACAGGTCGAAATTCAATATAGAAACGATATTTGCTGGAAGATATACATAGCTTCTTTTAAAATGTTAAAGTCGGTAAGTTTTCAAAATATTACTTGGTCAAAATATTATGGTGGAACACTTTTTATATATTCACGTTGCATAAAAGATGAATATCTACTCGCTTGTTGATGACAAGTATATTTAAGAACAGAACTGAATTCAAATGAGTCAGTACTACTTAAATCTATCATATTTTTTATTTATATAATTGTGATAAGACTTATACCTGCTCCTATCTTTTACGGCAATCTCAAACAATCATCATATTAATCTTGACACTAAAATTATTGTATTAGGCATAACAGTTCTCAGAAATTGTTTTTAACAAAAGTAGACAACGTATCTAATTTAATATACAAAACATTTTACATATTGCTTTAAAAGTTTACAACTGGTATTATTACTATAGCAAGGAGTTATTGTTGAAACAATAAGATGTAATAACAATAACAATAAGACTTTTTCCATTATATTTTCGATATGGTCGACCATAGTTCTGCTTCGATATAGATATACGAAAAGTTTATTAAAACTTGAATTAAGAACATTTTCTATATTAACAAGTACGTTAATGTTAATTTTTTATGTGTCATATTGCAAATTTGCAAATGAGACCGTTTATATGTAGCAGACAACAAGATAAAAATAATAACTTAAATTAGGGGGAAATACTTTAAAATAAAAAAAAAAATTTTGAAAATTTTTTTTTATCTATAGAAATAGAGTTCCATAGTTATAATAACAACGGAATCCTAATAGTTTCGTCAAATCCGTCCGTTTCGTTGTTTGTAAAATATAAACAAGATAATATATGTTTCAAATTATTTATTAACGAAATATATAATATATATATATATATATATATATATATATATATATATATATATATATATATATATATATATATATATATATATATATATATATATATATATATATATATATATATATTAATAAAACAAACATTACTTTTATTTGTAATTTATAAAGTTTAAATTTTTTTTTTAATAACTCAAATTTAAATTATGTATCATCTTAAAATATTTGTAAAGCGTACTTCATGAAAATCGCCACTTTTGTCAAACATTATTTGTGAACGAAGGATTTTCTGAAAAATTATTTTAAAAAGTTTACAATCATTTAGAAAGAACGCATTTATGTAGTTTTTATTTTTTTTAATTCTTTTCTACTAAAAAATTTTTGTTAGAGAAAAATCCTTGGTATGTAGAATAAACTTACAAATTTTGAAAATAATCGGTATAAATATTTCCGAAATCTCACCGATTAAGTCATTTTTTTAAAAATATTTTCTGTTAAAAATTCACTACTAAATAGTTAAATATATCGCACCTCGGCAACAACAAGGCCACATCTATGCATACAATTCCTTAAATGATATAGTTCAAACGAACAAATTGTTAAAAATAGAAAAATTTTATTGTCTTAGCTAATTGTAAAAAAAAAATTCAAAAATCATTATTTTTGGTAACCAACTAAGTATTTTCCCTCCAAATATCGTTTATTTGGTACATAACATTTTAACGTTAACATTACTCAGATAAAGTATTAATGCCGTTAAATCATGCAGAGATTTTTCAGATACTGTATTGTACTAGAGATGTCGATTCCCCAAGAAAAACGATCGATTTCTGAATCGATTTAAATCGAAATTAAAAAAGTCGATTAAAAAAAATCGATTAAAAAAATCGATTCTGTGAGATTGATCTAAAAAATCGAAATTTTGAAAAGTTTAATAAAATTAGCTAATAATTTTTGTTCAGGAACTTAATTGATAGTAGATGGGTAATATCGTGTAAAAACACCTTACATTATATTTGTAAAGGCGATGAGTTAACTTTTCAATTATAATTATAGCAAATAACGCAACTGAATATGTAGAACGAATAGCACCAAGTTTATTCAAAAATTTCAAACAAACTGACAAAAAAATGTTTTCTAAATAAGTCGCTTTTGTGGGAAAGGGATCGTTTGCCACATAGATGGTCTTCCTTCCTTTTGTATTAATAGTCTTCTACTGGACAAGATAGTGCGTATATTGAATGTCTACGAGATGATAATTTCTGACGCCGTCGTTGTGTACATTGTGATCTATCTCTTTTTAGCATAATATTCCGTCTGTCTCTTTCTAGCGTAACAGTTCGTGTCAGCCAAGTATTTAACATTCGAGTGTTTTCGCGATTCACAAATATTGGGGAGTTTTAACGGCATGGGTAATTAAAATCGATATTAATTTAGAGTATAAGATACAATATATATTTTGTATATATAGTTTTTTTATTTGAAAAATTTGTCATACTTTTTATTAGAAATTCTTATGATTTTTGTTATATAAAATAACGTTTTTAGTATTTTCTGTTATTAATAAAACAAATTCTATTGAACAAATTTGCAATAATCGAGAGTATTTTTGTAACAGATTTAAGTTTTTAAATGCCCATTTCTAGCGTCAATTACTTCTCCTCTTCCCTTTGTCCTGCTATTAGAGATCATCGTCTCATTTGTTTTGTAAATAACAGAAAATACTAAAAACGTTATTTTATGTAATAAAAATCATAAGAATTTCTAATAAAAAGTATGAAAAATTTAAAATAAAAAAAATATATATATATATATATATATATATATATATATATATATATATATATATATATATATATATATATATATATATATATATACAAAATATATACTGTATCTTATACTATAAATTAATATCGATTTTAATTACCCATGCTGTTAAAACTCGCCAGTATTCGTGAATCACGAAAACACTCGAATGTTAAATACTTGACAGACACGAACTGTTATGCTAGAAAGAGGCAGACGGAATATTATGTTAAAAAGAGATAGATCACAATGTAAACAACGACAGCGTCAGAGATCATCGTCCCGTAGACATTCAATAGAATTACAATTAAAATGAAACGGTTTTTGGAAAAAATCGGTTATCGATCTCTGATTTTTAATAATCGACTCAAATGAAAAAAAATCGAAAAAGAATCGATTTTTTAAGCTTCGATTAATCGATTTAAAATCGACATCTCTATATTGTGCTACTGACTCATTTATCTTTATACATAGTACATACACTTGTCCAAATATACAGTGTCACGTAATATTTATCGATTTTTTAGAGGAGTTAAATAGGTTTTCAGGAATCAAAAACTAAAATTCTATTTTGAAGAGTAACTGAAGAAATTTGCCTTAATAAATAATTATTTATACTTATATTAAATATACAAAAGTATTCTGCTTTTATTAAAACTTATTCATGGCAATAAAAAAATATGATTAATATTAACTGATTAATGTACAAATTGCAGAGTGCCTAATTAATGAAAAAGATTATATCAATATAATTTCCATTTCAAACGAATTAATTAATATATTTCACCAATATTCAATACGTATTTTAAATTTCATGTGTTAAACAATTTATGTTATATGCTGATCATTTAATTTGGGTACAATTTTGTGTATTATCACTCTATACACACATATCAGTGAGTAGAGATGATATAAAATTTCTAAAGAACATAATTTATGAAACATTTATTAATTATTAGTGGTAACTAAATTATATAATTAAAAAAAAAAATTCCGTTGAGAATATAATTATCCTTAATAACGAAAATAATTATTTGAAAGGGTATCAACCTCTTCTAACTGAAATTTTTAGTGATTTAACAAATTTTAATCAAATCTTAAAGTCAGGGCCAGCTTAGCCAGTAGGCCACCCTAGGCCATGGTGGGAGATTTTTAGGGGCGGCAAATTTTTAAAACAGGGCAGAAAAATTTGTGATTGACGTTTTTTTTTTTAATATTTCCTTTTTTTCAAATAGAAGGTAGGGGCGGCATTTTTCAAGATGCCTAAGGGCGGACTCAGGGTTAATCCGGCCCTGCTTAAAGTAATTAAAAAAATGCAATAATTTTCTTCAAAATATTAATTATATTTTTCCTCAACTAGTGTGAAATGTTCTTACTAATCGTAAAAGTCGAGAATTATTACTCTTATTTTTCTAAAAAAGTAACATACACTTAAGCAAACATGTTAATACATTATGATACACTAGCTCCTATTGACAACTTTGTATATTAGTTTATTTTTATATTATAACTTTTTACATTCCTTAGGGAACTCTAATCGATTAGGATAAAACCTATCCTGCTTATTCGTTTATCCAGTAAATAGACTGTATTTGTGTAAAATTTGATTTAATAGTGTAAGTTAGTACGTTCATAATTTTTAATCGAGGTCATTAAAAAATTACAAAGACTTCCACTAAAAATATGTTTAGCGCACTTTCAAAATTATTTGAAAGTGTACATACTGTCTATTTTGGCCTAATAATATTACTAGGGCAATAACTATAATAATATTTTTTATTTTAAATTCTGTTATATGCTTCACCCATGTAAGCCCATGATTGAAGTGAAACTTCTATAATGCTTTGTTTACACGGGCTTAGATTGATCCATAGAACACTAGAAGCGAACTAATATCAAAAAAGTGTAGCTCGCTTGGTGTCATTTGTAGGTCTGTCACAGCTTAGGTGATTCAGTCGTCCGCACACCTTGGTTCGGTTCGGACATTGATTGTTGCAACAATGTAATACATAAATACGTAGCGCTTAGAGTACATACATATTACACCAGACGCATTGTCGAGATTGTATGTATGATGTATGCGATGTATGATGGATGTATGTATCATCTCACTCCAGCTACCGAGCTCACACACACGAACATGAACTACACCACACATACCGACACAAACTCTAACCCTAGGTCTACACTAGCAATTATTTATTGGAAGCAATATTGAAACATAGTTCAATTTACTTTTCAATTTTTTCTGTTTGGGCATTTGATTGCTTTCAATTTTATTTGCTGAAAATGGCTGCCAGTGAACACTTGAATGTTATTATAAGCAAAATAACAAAGTTAAGAAAGATTGAATTATTAGAACAATTATGAAAATGTCCGGAGACATTTAACTTTATTTTTAATCATTTTAATGTCTGTGTTAAATTCTGTTGCGAGATCCTCCCAATCTCTCATTTTTATGTCAATTCTTTTATATAATTTACTGTTAAGATCCCATAGGCTTTCTTTTTCCCTATACATGTTAATTAATTTTAAAATTTCCTCTTTATTAAATTTTTTTGTTGCCATTTTTATTTGTTTTAATTATTAAAATTAAAATTTATTTTGGCTTTTTGGTTATGTTCTGTCGGTTGTTGTGTTCGGCAGATACGGTAAAAAGGAAATATACATATTTGTTTTTACGTGCTCTATGGTTTTTACTATGAAATGTGTATGTATATATGTAAAATGTACGTACATCACGTACATGTAATCCATGAACCGAAGAGATCCTATTCTTTTTTTTCAGTTTCCGCCATTTTGGATACTGAAACGTCAAAATTCTTGAAACAAAAATTGCTACAGAGATGGAAAGCAATTTTTGTTTCCATCTAGGAGGCAATATTGAAAACTCTTTCAATATACTCGTCTACATTAGCAATAATGTTTCAATTCAATATTGCTTTCAATAAATAATTGCTAGTGAAGACCTATGGTAAATATGTATATATCCATAGAAGCTCCTCCCATTTTTGTGATGTAAATTTTTGGCGACAAGCGGGATACTAACTATTATACAGTAGTTTGGCCCCTTGGATTGATCATTAGTATCGGCTAAAAGTACACAAAATTATGTATAAATATCGTTTTGATATATTCAAACGTAAATTCTATGCGTTGTTGTAGCAACTACTAACGATTAGCACTAACAAGCAAAGGTCCCGAAGCCGGACCTGTCAATTTTAATGAAATTTGAATGTTATAGGGTAGTAAAAAATACGCAACACGAATTTTTTATCGACGAAAAACGGTTTAAAGGGGTGAAATCGTGCTTCAAAAATTGGGGTAAAAATTGAATTATTCAAATATCTCGAAAACAAATTATAGATATTGCTTATAACAATAAATAACACGTTTACGATCTATTTTCGATCGAAGTATTTTGATAACGAAAAATACACTTTAGCAGGTGTGATATAATTGAGAGTACTTCCTTTCCTTATATCATTCATTTTAAAAATATCGTTATTTTCCATATCGATAGTTTTCGATAACGAAGACTACATTTTAATAGTGGTAATATGTTCGGAATACCTACATCTTGCTTTACTTAAGCTTTCAAAAAATGGTATTATTTTTTCATTACGACGTACCACTCGTAAGTTATTTGTAATCAAAGTTTTCGATAACGAAATTATTTAAAACTAAACATTATTGCTCACCGCCAATGTGTTAATAGTAACAATGAGTACATGAAAACTAATATGTAACATTTTAAGAGTGTGATCACCCCCTCCAGTGTTCTTGTTGATGAATGCTCAAACTGACTTGAATTCGAGAATCTCTAATTGTTTGTTATTCTAATTGTTTTTAATTACTTATTATGAAGAAAAAGTTCTTGAACAGATCAATTCGAATGTAGATTTGAAATTTACAAACAAAATTTTAATTTTTTTTCTATTTCTCACCTCCTTTTCGCAAAATTAACTCCTAAATTTTCCCCTGAGAATTAAAAATATACACGAGATATTATTTAATTTTAAACACCATATTGGTAAATTTACCAGTTGGCGGTTTTTTTTTTTTTGTTAATTTTGTTTCAAACTTTTTTTAGTCCTATTATTTCCGCGTGACCCCCCCCCTACCAAGGAATCGACTGTAATATGAACAGCTGGCCCCTTGACGTAATATGAACAAATTGCATATCAATATTTAGACAGCTCAAAAAAAAAAAAATAAATAAATTAAAAAAAAATAAAAAAAAACAGAAATATCACCTATTTAAATTTTTTCTGTATCTCTTACTGTTTTCGAGGTATTTGAAAAGCACAATTTTTCATACCGTTTTCCGGTGATAAAAGAAAATACGTGTCGCTTAGTTTTTACTGTTCTACAATATATATTTAATTTGTTCAAAATCTCTAGGTCCGGCTTCAGAACCCTTACTCGGCTTAAGTCGTGTAAATAAGGCCTAACAAACAATGTCAGCCATACCCATCATATATATTCCATTTTTTTACAATGTCAAAAATTTAAAATTATACTCATAGAACTTAAGTGATAAAATTTTTTTAACATTATTTTAATTGATTTGGAATATTATCACATTAAGAATACTGCAGATCAATGGTGTACAAACCAGTCGATCGCAGAACAAATTTTTGTCGATCTCCTGTTCTTAACTACAAATTGAATATAGGAGTATCACATTCGAAAAATAAGACAAATTTCCTGAATGAACTTGGTTATTTTTACAAAAAAAATGAAAAATTTTTCACTCAAATTACCCAGATTTTATCAACGGATTCAATTTATCTCATTTTTATAGCTATTAATTGAAAAAAATTGGACTTAATGACGTCATCACATATATTAAATCTTTTAAAAGTTCAACAAATCGCAATTTTACTATTAGAATCATAAAGAATCAAAACTGTAAAGACAACCAGAAAATCACATCTGGAATTATATTTCCTGAATCAATGTGGCTCTTTTGACCTAAGAATTTTTTATAGAGGTGATTGTTAATTAGTTAAATATTTTTCGTGAAAATTTTTTAATCAGTAAAAGTCCAGTTACGTTAACTGTGTTGACTTAAAGTTCGTTCACTATGAAAAGTGCTTCTCAAAATTTAAAAAAAAATCCACTTTTCTCGGATATAGCTTCCAATAAAATTGCATGGCATTACCTAGAGTCCTATAGACAATAAAATTGAAAAAATTCAAACATCATTTTAAATCTTTTGAAATAATATGACACTGAGAATACTGTGGACAAATTAAATAATTTGAACAATATGAAATGTTAGATTACTTAGCAACTTTATTAACCAATCATAAACGTTTCACTTTGAATTCCGTTTCAATTTTACTTAAATTGAAGTGGAACTCTTTTACCGTTTTACTTAAACTCTCGCTATAAAAGTACCCTTTCAGAAATAAGTGGAACGTCATGAAATCCTAAGTATTTTTGGTGTTTCAACTTCTGATTGAAAATTTTAATCTTTAAAAGAGATCCAGAAAAGTCATTTTGGTTTAAAAAATACTTTACGAATATATCGTATAGTAGACACAAAATTTCAGTCCAAAAATTAATATTAAATTAAAAAAATACTAATAGTAGTAATCATACCACATCTTAGTTATCCTGTAATTTCTTTTATTCCTTATATATACACAGATTTGGCACACCACCTGTGCCTGCATTGTTGTACTTTAAGTTAAATTGTACATTCTCAGAAGTCGTTGGACAAGTGATGTACAATTTAATGTGATTATGCTTTTTAGTACCCAAATTACAGATATTTACATTCTAAGTTTGCATCCTGTGTACATATCAGGGATTAATACGAAATTACATATTAATTTCATAGTTTTTAATTACTCTTTATCATAATTCAGACATTTGAGGAATTTTTATTTTATTTAAATGTAAAGACTGACTTCTTTAATTAAAATTTAATGTATTTATTAACATGTTTCATTGTACAATACGAAATAATGTACATTATACGTTAATGTTTTAGTAAGAACGCATAAAAATAGTTCTAATATTTTTTTTTTTAATTTATTTAAAAAGGCTGAAATATTTAAATAACGTTCATAATTGCTCTCATTATTATTATTATTATTGTTATTATTACATATTATTATTATTATTATAATTATTATTATCTTAATTTATCATAATTTCAAAATACGATTTTCACTGAAACATTACAAATTTGAAAATATGACTAGAGAATTTTTAATAATTAGTCTATGTTAGGCTCCAAATGAAATTCAATTAAAAATTATTCTCATATAATCTACTAATTCAATAAATGTCAAATATTTATTTTATTACTTGGCAGTTTATTTGGAATAAGACATGTTTTTATGAATATAATTAGGGTAAAAGCCCCTATACTCGAACGCGATTCAATAGTCGAACAGTTTTGATATTTATCGGTTTTTTCAGAAATAACTTCATTAATATTAAAATATCAAAACTGTTCGAGTATTGAATCACGTTCGAGTATAGGGGCTTTTTCGTTATGTATATTAAATAAGTTCAAATACAGTAGAATCCCTCGTAGTTATAAACCTCTCGTAAGTTTATATTGAATCTATCATGAGTTGTATTTTCTCCTTTTTTGCTGTACTAGTTACAAGCGCATGCGTAGTTCTCTAATAATAAGTAGGCAACAATACGATGTTTGTTAATGTATATGATGCATGCCCTTGAAATGATATAATACGCAATACGCATGTGTCAAATCTGTTAAAAAGTTTTAAGTGGGAAAATAGGGGAATTATAACTTATAAGAGGTCTGTTGGACCCATCTGTATGAAGGATTCTACTGTATAAACAATTTTTTTTTTCTTTTTTTTTACTTATGGTTATAAAATTCCGATTTATATTTGACTGACCTAATGTATTTGTTTATATTAGGCTGATGATCAAACTGTTATATAAATTGACTACTAATATACTTCAGTCAGATTATGACTGTTTTATTTTTTTTTTTATTTTTTAGATCTAGTCTTAACCAAAAATGCAATAATAAATACTTTGATAGAGACAATGTTACGTTGTTAAAATGCATGTGATAAATCTAGTCATTCATATTTCTATTACGTATTAAGTAAATTAATTTAGTCATGCACCAAAGAGAAAGCTTATTGTAAAAAAGTTTCTTTTACATAAAAATGTACATTTAACTTTTTTTGTAAGTATGTAGGCGTATATAAACTTGTCTTATGTTGCGACTAATTTATTATGAAGTAAAATATTTTGTGTGTGGGAAAACAACGCAACAATACTGTAATTATTAATTTTTATAAAAATAAAATTAAAATATTAAAAAACTGTTGACCTATTGTTTTATTTAAATTACTTACTATGTGGAAATTAATATACAAAAGATTTAAATCAGTTATACGGAATAGGATCACTTTTTTAGTTTGATAGTGAAAACTTGGAAACAACTGCGCCAAGTCCGTTTGTCTGTCATTCACGCCTTTATAGTTCCTACATCTTTCGACCGATAAACGAAACTTTTCAGATATATGCTACAAATAGCGATCTCAATTAATATGCAGCAAGGAAACAATTTTCTCGTTCTTTTTAAATACTTTTCCGTACTGAAATGTAGAAATGAAAATTTTTTCGACGTAAATTATCGCATGGGGCATCTTTAGAAAGTCCTAAAAAGTGAGGTTCCATTTATTATCTCATCATTTTAAACCACGTTTGTAAAATATTTAGTTTCAGAGTGGCAAATACATAATTTCTTCCTCGCTGTAGCTTTTAAACTGTGAATCCAAAAAATCTGAAAAAATTATGGATAGTAGCATTTGATAAGAAAATTCAATTAACCGGTTTACGGTCATTGACACTGTAATAAGTCAAATAAATCCTGACTAACTGCGACACTACGCTTTACCACGTCAAGAATTCCGTATAAAATTTACATCAATAAGGTATACAACCATAGTCCGCTCTCTGTCTAATTACCATCGATCCAATGTAGTCTACAGCACATTACGTATTGTACAGCGGATCTGTGGTCGCTGTCGAACTTTCGCACCTATATTTGTCTAGGCAAAGATTGAGTCATAATTTATGTATTAATGTGTTAGGCGGCGGTCTCACTACAGCCACTACCATCAACAACCATCAACTGATAGCCACCAACCAAATATCAAACACATTATGTTATATTAGAGCAGTCTCACTAAAACCATCCACAACCACAACCATTAACTACAATCCACCGCTATCCACCAGTTTATAATTTCAAACATGTTTATTTTTTTTTAAATTGGTGGATAGCAGTTGATAGTTTTACGCGTTTTACGCATGCGTGCACGATTTTCTACGCATGTATAGGTGTATAGCTTGACGGCTTGGCTTGATTATGGAGAGTAGAGTACATAGAGTATCAGGAGAAGTATCTCCATATATTATAAAAAGTGGTCCCAAAAGTGGATGAAATTAAGATGGCGCTAGTGTAGTAAAATTCTTAAATTTAAAATTAAGCGCTGAAAATTTTAAAACTGAAACAACAGTTTTTATTGTTTTTAACAGTTTTAATTGTTATATTTAATTCAATTTTTATTGTTTTTATATTTAATTCAATTTTTATTGTTTTTAGCAGTTAGTATTTCCTTTTAGCATACTTCACTTCACTTATAATTGCTAAGTTCAGATCGAACCCTGATTGCTTATCAGCGCCGTTCTGATTACTTATTGAACTATTATTTCATCAAATTCAGGGACTACTTTTTCGATTCAAGTCCCATAAGAGATACTCCTCCTGACCTCTACCCTCCATAGTACAAACCAATAAGTGCGGCAAGTGCGGCTTGTGTAAACGTCGTACTGCTGAAGATTTTACTTGTGCAAACCAAGTTTGCAGTTTGCACAGTTTTACTGCTTTCACTTGGGTTCTGATACCTTAGCACCCCAGTATTTATTTTTTGAAATTTTATCTTCACATATCGTTAGTTCGTCGTTTTTTTTTTATTGTTCGTCATTTATTATTGTTTGTTCGTATATTGTTTATTGATAAAAAATTACATAAAAATGCAAACTCAGACTAGCTCCCCCACATACTAATTATGGTTTTTTATATCGTCGAACCTCGGCTTTCTTCGACGATATATTTAAATTGCTATTGGCCTTTTATTATGAATAAACGTTTGTTCTTATATAAATGACGTTTGTTCTATCATCAAAGTGACTTCTTTCGGCTTTAATTAAAAATTTTTTACATTTTTTACATAGTAGTAGCATTGCGCATGCGCCAATTTTACTTTTAAGCGGTTCTTTTCAAAATAAAATAAGAATGACAGAATCTAAGAAAGTTATTATACAATGTATTCTTTATGTGCTATAAAACTTAACTATGCGGATGCTTTCCCTACGAAAATTCTAAAAGTTTTTTTAATTATCAAAAATTATTATGGCTGATTAAAGGGATAATGATAAGCTATAATAAGGAAAATTAATTTAATTCGTTCAATTTATTTTAATTGAAAGTATAATGTATTTGATAGATTTGAGCGTTACTTTATGGTGTTCCATTTTAAAATAAAAAGACAATTTTTACTTTACTAATACCACTATTACGCTAATTAATTTACTGAAGAGGAAGAATATTCTAGAAAAAAAAAATAGTTATAATATTTAAGCGATTAAAATTACTAGAATTAATAGTGTAACCGTGATAAACTAAGATTGTGGGCTAATGTTAAATAAAAATGAATGATTTATTTAAATTTGTTCGTTGAGAAGAAAATGATAAAATTATTTAATTTATTTGACTGTTAAACGCCTCAGACTAAGCAATAAAGAACTCTGCAAATGGCGTATAAATAAAACAATTTATTGTCGTTACTAATTTATTTTATACATAACATCGCTACTAGACAAGGTCCGTAATAGATCTATCTATACAAACCTTGGCTACTAGAACTGAAAACAGCCGCTTAATAAAAGTAAAATTGGCGCATGCGCAATGCTAATACTATGCCATGACAATTGAACTAATTAAAAAATGTAAAAAATTGTTAATTAAAGCCGAAAGAAGTCACTTTGATGATAGAACAAACGTCGTTTATATAGAAACAAACGTTTATTCATAATAAAAGGTCAGTAGAAATAAAAAAAACCATAATTAGTATGTGGGGAGCTAGTCTGAGTTTTTGAGTCTGAGAGAATTTTTTATAAATAAACAATACACGAACAAACAATAATAAATGACGAACAATAAAGAACAAACGTCATTGGAACAAACGACGAACTAACGATATGTGAAGATAAAATTTTAAAAAATAATTACTGGGGTCAGTGTTGCCAACTCTGAAATTTAACTGATCGTAGAATTTATAAAAAAATGCCGTAGATTTTCAGAAAAAAACAGTGCTTTCATTAGAATAAAACCAAAATACCCTAACAAAAGTAACTAAAATTCCTGAAATTTAAAGTTAATCATAAAGATACAGCAAGAATCATAATTATTTACAAGTTTTCATATTATAATATTAAGATCGTCAATATTACCGTGTTTTTTGCTACCGTAATTGTAACCCTACCGTAGGTGGTAGATTTATGCTGATTACCGTGTTTTTAAGGTAATTACGGTGTAGTTGGCAACACTGACTGGGGTGCTAAGGTATCAGAACCCAAGTGAAAGCCGTAAAACTGTGCAAACTGCAAACTTGGTTTACACAAGTAAAATCTTCAGCAGTGCGACGTTTACACAAGCCGCACTTGCCGCACTTATTGGTTTGTACTATGGAGGGTAGAGGTCAGGAGGAGTATCTCTTATGGGACTTGAATCGAAAAAGTGGCCCCTGAATTTGATGAAATAATAGTTCAATAAGTAACCAGAACGGCGCTGATAAGCAATCAGGGTTCGATCTGAACTTAGCAATTATAAGTGAAGTGAAGTATGCTAAAAGGAAATACTAACTGTTAAAAACAATAAAAATTGAATTAAAAACAATAAAAATTGAATTAAATATAACAATTAAAACTGTTAAAAACAATAAAAACTGTTGTGTCAGTTTTAAAATTTTCAGCACTTAATTTTAAATTTAAGAATTTTACTACACTAGCGCCATCTTAATTTCATCCACTTTTGGGGCCACTTTTTATCACGGATCTTTTACATATGGAGATACTTCTCCTGATACTCTACCCTCCATAGTTTGTACGAAATACAGACCGTGTTCCATTAGCAAACATAAACGACACTGTGTGACACAGTGCATTTAGGGAAAAAGTAATGCCAATCAAATTTTCGTGATTTTTGTACTTTCTTTTTTCACAAAAAACTATTTTTTTTAAATTTTATTGCGAAACTTACCTTTTATCTGCTTTTAATTAAATTATACAGGTAATTAGGAATCACAAAAAGTATACCAAGCAGATTAAATCTATTTTTTCTTTAGATCTAGTAACTTTGTCTATGCTGCTCTCTGCAGAAACACAATAAAAGTTGATGTTCCATTAGTGAAAAAATAGACACAATGCTGGCGTTCCAGACGAAAATTTTGTTAGCCTAACGTTAGCTAACGGAGCTTTCACCGTTACAAACCAGAGGGTTCTAATTCAAAAATTAGTGCACGTTAAATATTTTTTCACGGTTTTTCACGGTATAAATACTTAATTTCTGAAGTACAGCGACATTTAAAAATTATGGAATAAAAATAATCAGTCACCATGTTAGAAATTATTGTTTAATATATAATTTATATTAATTTTTTGAATTCGTACCCTCTGGTTTGTAACGGTGAAAGCTCCGTTAGCTAACGTTAGGCTAACAAAATTTTCGTCTGGAACGTCAGCAGTGTAACACAGTGTCATGCACTGTGTAAAATTTCTCCTAATAGAATGCGGTTACAGTTTTCCCGTCCATACGTGCATGTTTACTTGCACAAACTGGTTTGCACAAGTCGATGGTAAAGCTTGAGCGTGTGAATGGACTTTATGGCATTTTATGTATCTTTTATATGGTGTGACGGAGAATGGGTGAATGTGGTGAGATATATGTATGTATGAGTAGTATGAGCAGTATGAGAATGGAGTATTACATATAAGATGGAAATCTTACTTATATGGGAGGAATTGACAAAATTGGTCACGAAAATGGCACACATAAGGCTTTCTTTTTTTGCCACTCGTGGCGTTAATATTCCTCGAATGTGAAAATAGCGAATATAGTAACATAAAACGGATAAAACAGAATGTAAATACAGTACTTATTCTCAAATGGAAACACGTCGGAACTGGGGAAGTGAGTGTTTCCATTGGAGAATTACCAATGTCGGTTGATCATATTAAATTTAATAATAAGGAAATACATAGAAATTACATATGTATGAAATAAACTCTTATAATTTAAATTACTTTATACGGCGGATATCCAATGGTACTGGCTCCGATTTTACATAGTGACGTCAGCGAATTATATAATATACAATATAAATGATGCGATGCAAAATAAAAATTGTTAAGTTTATTTTAAAAACGATCGAAAAACCCACTTTATAACTGAGTTGAACATTGAAAAAGATTCCAGAAGATTATATTCAATTAAATTTAAAATAAACTTAACAATTTTTATTTTGCGTCGCATCATTTACATTGTATATTATATAATTCGCTGACGTCACTATGTAAAATCGGAGTCAATACCATTGGATATCCGCCGTATAAAGTAAAGTAATTAAAACTATAAGAGTTTATTTCATACATACACCAATGATTCTTTTTATAATACACGTGCGAGAAAGAAAGAAACATATTTCGTAATCTTTTTAAGAAAGAAAGATATATATTTTTTATTCCTTTTAAGAATGTACTACGAATATATAATAGAGAATATGCATATAGTCTAAATAAATGTTAAATATTTTTTTTATATTCTAGTAGAATATAGAAATTTAATGGTGACAGTAAAAAATCTTTTAATTTGTAAATTGTGATAAAAAGAAATATTTTAAAACATAATATTTTAAATGAATTTTAAACAAAACTGAACCCGCCATGACGTAACTCGGCATGGAAATGCTCATTTAAGAGTAACCAGGAAAAAAAAAAAAAAACTTCGTTTCGTTGCTTACATGTAAATGTCAAATAATTAATTGTGCATACCGTGCATACTGATTGTTTTAATTGTGCTTGAAGTTTCTCTATTTTTTCTCTTTATTATTTTCTTTAAACATTTATTTATAATTTATTTATCATAAATTATAATGACGGACGCTGGATTTGTAGTGAAGTCTCCTGAATCTATATCAAATCTATAATCTGTCTAAATCGTCCGAAATCCCTGATTACAGTAAATGGGGTTGAGAATGAAATGACAGAACCAAAGAATGGATTTCCTACTGAAATGATCTTCCAGATGCAAGTCATGATGTTCATTGCTATTTAATTGTTGTTATTTCGTCTCATGCACAGGCAAACGTAAATGTTATCGAGCCGAGATTCGCTGCAGCCCATTGTGCAAGTTTCAAGAAGATTGCATAAACAATTCACATAACACATGAAAATAATAAGTCGTGTCATGTTGCAAAGCTGTAATTTACATCAGATACTATCGTTTTTGTGTCAACAATTCATATTTCTCTATATTTTGTAATTTTATTAATAAATTACATACAATTAATAAAATAAATTGTTTTTTTACCTTACATTGTATGGTCTAATGTGTCAACTAATAATGTGAAACTGATTCTATAACAAATTAGCCCTAAGAAATGGATTCTTCGCATCTTAGAACATATAACACGCACAAATTGCTTGCGATGGTTCCCTAAAACCTTAAGACCATACCTAAGACTATACCAAATTTCAAAAACTTGGCACAAAGTGCACGATTCTAATGAATTCCCTCTATCCTAATTTGTCTGTTTGAAATAGGAATTTTATTTTCAAAAATTCATAAAATAAATGGTTAAATGTAATATAAAAATAAATAAATAATAATCTTCGTAATTATATAATTTATTATTGTTACTATCATTAAAAATTCTAGTGTCAAGATTGGAGTACTAATCATGCCAAAATACGTCATACCCGGCGCGATTTCGTTTAAACTGTATTAGGTCATAACAATAAATAAAAAAATAATTTTTTTAAATTATTTAAGGATACTGATATTTTTAAAAAAAATTTTATTATTAGTTCCACTATAGTTATTATTAGTTCCCCTAACGATTTAGGTAATAAAAAAAAAACATGCATATTCTCTATGTGTATACAGGATGTTTCATGCATTAAATATGAAATGCATTTTTAATACGAAATACATTTATTTTTTATAAAAATTATAAATTTTTAACTGATTATTAAATACTTTGCACTAAAATGTATTGCAAACAATTATCATACACATTTGTATTCTATACACATCGAAATCGCAAGTCACAGTTATCAACCTATATATTCTGAATTTGTATTTAAAAAGAGATAGAATTTGTATTTAAAAAGAGATAGATCAGGGTGTATTATAAAAAGAATCTTTGCTGTATGTAATTTCTATGTATTTCTTTATTATTAAATATCATCAACCGACATTGGTGATTCTCAAATGGAAACACTCACTTCCCCAGTCCCGACGTGTTTCCATTTGAGAATAAGTATTGTATTTACATTCTGTTTTATCCGTTTTATGTTACTATATTCGCTATATTCACATCAGTATTCGGGGATTATTAACGCCACGAGTGGTAAAAAAGAAAGCCTTATATGTGCCATTTTAGTGACCAATTTTGTCAATTCCTCTCATATATGGAGGGTAGATATCAGGAGGACTATCTTGGCCAGAAAACAATAGAAAAATAGTTCAAAAAGTGTGCCGTTTTAAGTACTAAGTAACAGTTCAAAAACTCGCCAGAATAGCGCTAGAGTAGCAAAAGAGGACCTATGAAATGAACTTTGTAGTTGTCGACAGAGTGAAGTGTGTTGTTTAATAACCTACAAAAAAACTTGCTGTGAAACACGTTGAAAGTGATTCATAATTATGTACATGAAATTTTAATGTCTGTTAGTGATTTTTTGTGTTGACTTTTATAAAAATTTTTAAAATAATAAAACAATTATAATAAAAAAAAACAATAATTACATAACAACGCGGATGTTTTTCTTTCCTTGCTTACTTATTTAATGATTATAATATTAAGAGCGAAAACTGTGGGTTATTTTATACAATAATAATATTTTTGTACCCCTTTCCCACAAAAAATTGTTTTTTCTTCTTTTCTTCGTTTTTCTTACTTGTGAGATGTAAGAACATGTAAGCTTACTTGCTTACTTCTCTAAATTTACCCTGTTGCTACGGTAGCGCCGCCACTATTTACGCCTCTCTGTGGACACTTTTTGATATAGAGATGGTGCTCCTGATATCTACCCTCCATACTCTCATATAAGTAAGATCTCCATCTTATAATACTCCATTACATTGAGTTTCGTCTTCATAAGGCCCGATTTACATTAACGCTCCGCTCTCACTACAAGATCATTCCGCTTTCGGTTCGATATAATATTCTTACACAATAAACAAAGAGTGTATTCACATCATCGCTCTGATATCGGTCCGATATCAGTCGCGGTTCACTCCCGTTCCAATGTCACTCCAATATCAACACCACTCAGGTAATATTTTATCGGAGCGATATCAGACTTGTTATGGCTTGTACCTATAGTGTAAACCATAGAACAAATAGAACGAATACAACTATCTCTTTTCTGCAATCACTTATGGGCATTTATGTGCATCTTAGGCTGCTTAGTAGTCACTTGCTCAGTACCCGTCGCTGGGTGTAGGTCAGTCAAACAACAATGGATTTGATTGTTGTTAGCATTGTAGAACCCGCACAAGTAGCGTTGTGGTATCACACATATGTATGCGAACCAGGGTCACGTGACGGCTATCACCACCACCGATCACTCACACTAATAGAGTTTACCGCACAAATACAAAGTAAACACCGTGCACGTATACAACATATTTTCTATCTCAACTGGTTACACTGGTTCCAGTAGTATAGAGATAGGTATTTTATCTCTAGTGCTCTATGGTGTAAACCATGGAACACTGGAAGGAATACAACTATCTTTTTTCTGCAATCACTTATGGGCAAGTATGTGCATTTTACAGAACTTAGTAACTACCAATGGGTGTGTTTCAATTATTGTCATATTGTTGCGTTGTGTTGACACGGTATGTTGCATGTACGTATCACATACATATTATGTATTTTTTTAGTATATGCGTATGCAAGACACGCATATATACAACCATCTATCGCACTACCACACACAACTCCGCGTGCACATATATAACATAGTGGTGGGGTATTTTTTATCCTTTAACGTTACACTGGTTTCAGTAGTATAGAGATACTACCGTTCGTTCTGTATTCGCCAGGGAACTGATTCTAGTGTCGTCTGGTGGTTAAAAATAAAAGCTATCTATGACAAGTCGTATTTATACATGGCCTGTGACAATTGTTGATTGTGATTTGTAATGATGAGTGAAATAAAATAATAAAAAGAATTTACTTAAATTATGTAATGTACCACAACCTAAAAAGGACGGCATTCATAAATTTTCCAGTGATGAAAAATTAAAGAAAAAATGGTTAAAAGCCTTAAAAATGCAGTATGCTATCAAGAATGCGAATCTGTCATCGACACTTTTTAAAATCTGATTTGTTTTCTACTAGTAATTATTTTTATAGATTTAAATGTACTCGAAAAGAATATTTACCTTTCTATGTATACAATGTTTTATTCTATATTTGTATTAATTATAATAAAGGAAGTACCTTGGATTAACATTTTGGAGCAAAGTTTACGTTCATCGTCATCTAAATCTTTACAACTTTCATCATTATTGTCCTGAAAATGACACATTTCAGTAAGAGGGATACCAGTAACATACTAATCACATTTATTTTTTTTTATATTTCCCCCATTTTCTAACTCAGTCATATCATTGCTAGAAATAAATTTTAAAAGAAAGGATAGAAATGTAGGATTAAGTTCAGTTTAGAAAGAATTTCATAATAACAATTATGGAGAAAAATTTTATCATTATTTAGCAGAAAAAAAGAAACGAAAATTTGTTTATGTAAGTACATATAAACAGAAAACAAGAGAACCAACAGATAAAGAAAAACTAATGTTACAAAAATGTGCTTGCATTTTGCTGCACCTGCAATGCAAGAACATTTTGCACAAATATTTATCTCATTACTGATCAGTTCTAGCTTCATTTCAATTTGATGCACTTGTTGCACCTGAAACGATGATTGACAAAGAGCAGCTATTTGTATGCGTTCTGAGCTTCTTGTTTCTTTCAAACTACATGCAATAATGTGGTTTGCTTTATAAACCTGTTCTCCTTCAGCTAAAGGTCTTTTAGCCAAATACTTATTATTATCATTGATATTTATTTCAAATTGTTTATTATCAATTATGTTTAAAAAAAGTTGGTTACGTTTGTACCTATTTCTTTTTAAAATTGACTTGTCATAGAGAGATTTTATTTTTAACCACCAGATGGCACTAGAATCAGTTCCCGTGGCGAATTCTGTGGTGTAAACACTTTGCATCGAACCATGTCTCTGCCACTTGTTTTCAAGGACGGACCTTTTCATGTCACAGTTTGCTACGTTTGCTACGTAGCGCTAATGGTATACTAAATAGAGTTGGGACATGTGAGCATTTTTCATCAGATAGATGTCAAAATTAATTATCATATGATTGAGTACAAAAGTATCGTCACCAAGTTATGTGTTAACGAGGAATTAAATTTTTTTAATTTAATTAATCTTTCTAGGTTGAATTAAAGTATTTTTTTAAATATTTAATTTATTTCCAATTTATTTTAGATGAAAAATAGCGAACTATTAAACCTCATGTCTCGACTCTAATTTTATCCCCTAGTAAATCAACGCCATCTGGTATATTAGTTACAGCGACGTCAAAAAACGGTCCATTTTTTTATAATAGACTAAAATGGAGAGTGACAGGGACATGTATCGAACTGAGACCGAACTGGGAGCCACAGATGAGACAGATCAAAGCTTACCTATAAAAAAGTGAAATCGTAACGTTGCAATAAGTAGCAATTTACACCACTACTACTTTAGTCTGTTACTGACTGCCGTGGTGTTCACGTCAAAATAAAAATCATATTTTTTTAATTAACTCGTGAAATTTAAACAGAAAAAAATATGAAGTGTGTCGTATTTAACTCTTTGCACTCAAACAAAAAAAGTGAGTTGTAAATAGGCTGGTAAGACATGTAGCACATGACAACGACCGACGTTCTTTTTTTACGGATTCTTTTGACGTTCTAACCTTGTTTCCCCAAAATTGAATATTAAATGCGCTAAATACGCCCTCAATGCTGTTTTTATTAGTTTTTAATTTTAAAAAGATGATTCAACGTGATTTTGTATTATTTTATTTACAATTTTTCTAATAAATGTGTTTGCAGTTATTAAATAAGATATTCATGTAATGTGAAGTATGAGCAGTCATTACAGTTCAACATTCAGTGTGTCATATGGTACATGTCTTATGATCCAAGGATCCAACCATGGAAGAAGGAGAGGTATATAATATTGTAAAGGAAGGAGCATTTCCCAAAATACTGATCAACATATTATGAATATTAAACGTGCGTATTATGAATGACGTCATTTTGTAAATATACAGTAACGGTTTTAATTTAAATAAAACATTGCCATTGCTTTTAAAACAATATATTTAGTATATTTTTCTTATAATTGTGATTTCTATATAAAAACATAAACAATTAATTAATTATTTTTAATATCTGTTCTAGTTAATTCAATAATCAACTCCTTAAGAATGCTGTTCGACTATTTTATCAGTTAATTTTTCGAATTCTTAATTGTCTACTAAATTATTGTATTTTTTAACGGTGCTTAAAGAATATTATACATTACCATAAACTGAAAACAAAAATTGCTCAAATTAATCGATTATTTACAATTTATAACAATTTTTGTAAAAAGATTACGTTTTGGTTTATAATTTTCCATCACTAATAAGACATATCTTTTTGATAAAAGTAGACACAAACATAAATAAAACTATACAGTTATTAAATTATCATTTTGTTAATAAATAAATAAATACAAACAAAATACATGATCTTGAAGTTAAATTTTTATATGCTCATTAATTTTACATATAAGACGCTACTGAAATGAAGGGTCAATCTAACCTATATTTTAATTTTTACATAATTTTATTTTTTACAATATTTTTAAAATTTTTGTCGTTATTATCACATATTTTAACTAAAAAACGAATTCCTTATTTACGTAGAATGATTCCTTTTTCGATATTTCCTTTACTTTGTGTAATGTCAAAATTGGTATTTTTCCGCTTATTATAAACCTGTTTTTTTAGATGAAAAATGTATAAAAATTAACAAATTTTCCCTAGAAATGGTTGCATTTATTGATCAATACAATATTTACTTACCCAAATATTATATTTACGGTGTATTACGTTTACTAATTTTATTTTAAATTTAATTTTTTGTAGGACTGGATGTTTAGTGCTTATTTGCACGTGTTATAGTGTATATTTACTCTTTTGTTTTTTATTTTTTGTGGTACATTCAAAAGAATCTACGTATTCATTCTAACATATCATATTAAACTATATCTTGTCCCTCTCTTAAGAAATAGTCTCCATCCATATTCTTCTATATCAATGGATCCAACAGACAAAACACCTTTATATGGTAGAGTTAATGGACAAACCACCTTCTCATGCTGTACATGTCTTATAAGCGCAAAGGGTTAAGTGTAAAAATTCTATTGAATAAAAAATTTTTCAAAATAAAGGGATATCTTTCTTAAAATAAATAAATTTATTTTTAACTCTTTTAAACAAACCATATGAAAAAATTTTTTTGTCTCAAAATGCCGGACTTTTTACTGCCAGCGATAAGTACAATAAATAAGGTTACAAAAAAAGAAAACAAAAAGATCCCAACATTAAAAAAGTGAACCCTAGGAATTTACAAAATAAAAATTATACTACATTGCTTGCGTTCCAGACGAAAATTTTGTTAGCCTAACGTTAGCTAACAGAGCTTTCACCGTTACAAACCAGAGGGCACGCATTCAAAAATTCATATACATTGTATCTTAAAACAACAATTTCTAACATGGTGACTGATTATTTTTATTCCATAATTTTTAAATGTGGCTGTACTTCAGAAATTAAGTATCTATACCATAGAGCACTAGAGAAAAAATATCTATCTCTATACTACTGGAACCAGTGTAACCACTTGAGATAGAAAATATGTTGTAAACGTGCACGGTGTTTACTTTGTATTTGTGCGGTAAATTCTGTTAGTGTGAGTGATCGGTGGTGCACGTGACCTTGGTTCGCATACATATGTGTGATACTTGTGCGGGTGCTACAATGCTAACTACAATCAAATGCATTGTTGTTTGACTGACTTACACTCAGCGACGGGTACTGAGCAAATGACACTAAGCAGCCTAAGATGCACATAAAAGCACATAAGTGATTGCAGAAAAGAGATAGTTATATTCGTTCTATTTGTTCTGTGATCTATACCGTGAAAAACCATGAAAAATAATTAACGTGCATTAATTTTTTGAATCAGAGCCCTCTGGTTTGTAACGGTAAAAGCTAACGTTAAGCTAACAAAATTTTCGTCCGGAACGCCAGCATTATTTAGGCATATACCGTATTTCGGAAAATCTGTCACAGATGGCGGCACCTGCACCAGTGAATATATACATATTACAGCATTTTGAGCCGCCATATTGCAAGACGAGTTAAGTCGTCTTAATCATTTAAAAGTTGTCAAATATGTCGGCCATCATAGTATATAGTGTATGTATGCGAACTGCATTTATCATCATCAAAATATATTACTAACACATTGGTATATTTGTGTCCATATATGGTGTGTGTGATTGTATGGTGCTGTGTTACGTCACCCATTGATTACAGTGGGAACAGTTTGATAGACATTCTAGTTTGACCCCTTGCTGGAAGCCTACCCAGAGCGGCATTATAATGTGAATGGAGAACGAATAGGTACCAGCATGTTATCAGCACTGTAATGTGAACACAACAAGATTATATCGGAGCGAGAATGGAGTGGGAGCGTATCGAGAGCGGAGCGTTAATGTAAATCGGGCCTAAGTATGAGTTTGTATGAGATCGTATGAGATGTACAAGATGTACAATTTGTATGATATGTATCACATGTATTTATGCATTATATTTATGATATTTATATGTATATGAAGTATGTACGTATATGTATAAGCTAGTTATTTAAGAACTGCAATATTTCAATGACAGTTTTTATGGTTTTTATCGTTTTTATAAAGTGAAAAATGTATCAGATATTATAGGAAGTGGTTTGTTCTTCCGAAAATGAATGGAGATATTCCTTATGTTACAATATTATCAATTTATATACTATCATTTAATATTATACCTATAAATTCTCGTACATCGACTTTATGGAAACTAAACGCCGAAGAAGGGAAAATCGTTGAAGCCAGTCCATTTCATCAAGTTGTAACTATACCTGGAGGTGTATCAGATGGACAGTTTGTGACTGAAGATGATCCAATTTTTAATATTATAACCTCTACAGTCCATTTTGGGCAATCATGGACAAAACAAAGTATGGAATACTATTGCACCGACTGTCAACAATTACAAAACAACAAAAATGTAGTCGAAAAGTAAGCGTATAACAATAATAATAATTAATTTTCTATCAATTATTTTGCCTTTGTTTTTTGTCTAATCTCACTAAATGTAACTTTTTTACAGGTATGATAAAAATTCAACAAATGTTGTAAACAGTATAAGGGACAATAGCAATAGCGCTACAATCGCCGATGATGAGGTTTTAGATTGTGGAAAAGCCGTAAATTTTACATATTATGACAGTTTAGCTGGAGTCGCTTTAAGGCACATGCATCCTATCGTTCCAGAACCCAAAGTTGCACAAATTTTTACTAAAAAGAAAAACAATAAAAATGGTGTTACGGATTTTGATGTAAATGTATTAGAAAGACGATTAAAAAAAGCTAAAAGAGAAAAACCGAAATCGGTTCAACTTTATAATCAGATTGGAAATTTCTGGCGTATAAAAGGAGATGCACACAAATCAATAGAATGTTTTCGCCGCGCGTTAGCTGTTTCACCTCATAATGCAGAGGTACTTAACATATTTTCACACATTGCAAATTCATTAATATTAATAGTTATTTACATAACAAGTGCAGAAAATACTCGTGCTACAAGTTGCGAATCCAGTAAAATACTTTCCGAGCGTAATTTCCGAGCGCATATTGTTTCTACAATCGTTGCCATTTAAATATTATCACTTATTTTACGTATTTATTCATATTAAAAGTACAATGTATAATGTACTCAGACAAAGAGCTGTCTTTTGTCAGAATATTAATAATGCAGACAAATGAAACATTTTACAAAAATATCACGTTATTTATTTACACTCTGTGATAATTATGTTTTGATCAGTGTGATCATTATCAACCATATTTGTGTGACAATGATTACATTGATCGAAGCGTGTCACAGAGCTTAAATAATATTCATGTAAAAATAGACATATGGAAAGATTAGCTTTATTTTAAGGCATGCATCTTGCTACACTTATATTTTCGCATAAATAATTACATGATTGCTATCTATTCAAGATTGATAAGTGGCTATGATAGAGTTCCTATAATAAAATCATGGTGGCCACATTACTGGAAAACCTGGAAATGTCAGGGAATTTTTACTTTCTGGAAAAGTCAAGGAATTTTACCAGAAGACTGGAAAAAATTGATTTTTATATAATTTTCACTTGTTTTGAGATTAGATGTAAAAATTATTGGGTATTTCTGATTAGATTTAAAAATTAACGCGTATTTCTTGTTTGTTTTTTTTTTTTCTCGTCATTTACTTTTTTATGTCAGAAATTTTTTTTTAGCTTTTTTGGGATAAAGTAGGGGTGGCATTTTTCACAAAATAGTCAGGGAATTTTTTAATAAAATTTCTGGAAAACCTGGAAAAGTCAGGGAATTTGATCTTCAAAAATCTGTGGCCACCATGAAAATATAGAGTCGTGAGTCGCGACCAGTCTTGGGTAAGATATCGAATTTTATTATCTAGATAACAGATAATAGATAACATAATTTAAAACATCTAGATAAAGATAACAGATAATTTAACCGTTATCTAGATAAAATTTTAGGTAACAGATAAGATAATACTTACAAAAATAATGCACTAGGGCAGTGTTTTTCAACTGCCGTTCCGTGAACCGGTGCCGAACTGGGAAAGTACCTCAGAAAGATGCACGTATAAATTAAATAAATTACAAAAATTTAAAGAAAGGTTTTTTGGCGATAAAATTCGTATGTTTTGGAATTTAGTTTTTTTTATTTACGGCCCATGATCGCACACGTCTAGCATAGTAGAGTACATTTTTTGTCTAAAAAAAAAAAATGCTTAAAAAGTGCCAAGATTTATCTGAATTACATGGTAGACCAAGTGGTCGGAAAACGACATTTCATATTACACAACTAAATGTTATTTTAACTAATGGCCGAAATGATTCCTAGTTACAAGAATTCCATTTAAAGTACGAGAATTCCTTTTAAACATTTCTCTAATGCTTAAAAAGTGTCGATACTTATCTGAATTACATAGTCTACCAAGTGGTCGAAATACGACATTTTATATTACACGACTAAATATTATTCCAACTAGTGGCGGAAATGATTCCAAACAACAGGAATAAATAATTGTTTTAAAACATTTTTGTAATTTTTAAGAAAGTGTCAAAATTTATCTGAATTACATGGCCGACCAAGTGAATACAATAAGAACACAGTGAATTTAGCTTCATTTTTTTTTTTTTTTTTCAGAAAAATAAAGATGTATCGTTATGATCTTATCTTTTTCCTTCGCTTAATAAAAAGATAAGATAAAAGATAGCTTCTTTTAAAAATATATAGATAAAAAATAATAGATAACGAAAACTTTATCTAGATAAAATTTCAGATAACGTTATCTAGATAAGCACAACACTGGTCATAGCATGTGTGTTGATTGCTGATTAGTTCCGGCATTTTCTGTTCAAAGTTTGAGTAAATTACATTGGAAATAAATTAAAAATATTAAATTTTAATTTTTACCAATAACCCCATTAAAATTGAATTCTATTGTTTGCCCCATAACTGTTAATAAATTAAATATTAACAAAAATCATTTAATTACCTAGAAACAGAAAGAATAATTAAATTAAAACTTTTTAATTGTTCATTAATTCATAACTTTAACAATAATTATGTACTTAAAGAGACAGAAAATTTAGTCCGTCTAATTTTGTTTCAATTTGTGGCATTTGTTTAATAACGTCAGATCATTTTTAGTTGATTTCACCTATACTTACAATAGCAATGTGGTCGATAGCTTTAGCAAGCACAAAACAAAACAGATTCAAATAAGTTTACATGTGATTATCTGAATTTTTTTGACTACTTGATTGAATAGTATACAATGAATTCATTTGCAACGATTGCAGAAAGTTTTTTTATGTATTCTTATTTATTTATTTAACTTCGTTTAAATTAATTTTACTTTAAATCCATAAAAAAAGATCCTGTTGGTTATATTATATTACTTGCAAAGAGTGATCGCAAAAGTAGCCCGTTTAGAGGTCCGAAAGTTTTCCAAGATTTGTGGTTCAAATAATACTTTTGATGAGACATTAGTCAAAAAAATAATAAATTAATAAATAATAAAGTTGAGCATAAGAATGGTTTTGGTACAGAGGGTCAATAGATTACATTTAATGGAGAAGTCTACTTTTTTTATGGGTGCAAATAAAAATTAAAACAAAATCAAACAAAAGTGTAAAAGAAAAATTAAAGTATCTCAAAAACTAACAGACTTACGGGACTTTAAGTTGTAATTTACACAGATAGTTGTATTTCATCTGATACAGATGTGTGACATCATCTTTACTACGGGATTGTAAATAAAGCGAGGAGTCTTTTTTAATGAACTTTTATAATTCTGTTAAATACGTTAATTACTACGAATATGACAATTTACAACTTCAGTATTTTGACGTTTTAAAATATCAATTTTTAAATTTTTGAACATTCATAAATATATAAAACAAAAATATTTTTTGAAAAATATTAAATCCATGGTAATTTAACATAATTTAATGTACCATCATAGTGTGATCTAGTTTTTATATCAAAGTCGAAGTATATTATCAAAACTAACTAAACTAACCTAATCGTAACTAACCTCACCACTTGGTTTTTATATCAAAGTCGAAATATATTGTCAAACCTAACTAAACTAACCTAACGTTAACTAGCCTCACCACCTAGTTTTTGTATCAAAGTTGAAGTATATTGTCAAAACTAATTAGTCGTAACTAATATTGTCGAGTGTATGGTGAAAATTTCAAATGATTCTGAGCATTCCCATTTTCGGAACTCCAGCCAAAAAAATATTAGTTTTTTTTGAAATAAAGAAAGTACAAAAATGAAATTTGGTTGGCATTACTGTTTCTCTATGCACTGTTACACAGTGTCGTTTGTGTTTTCTAAATGGAACCCGTTCATTGTCAAAATATTACACGCACTATACCAAGTCCTCAGCGTAAGTGTAGAAAATTGTAGCTAGTGGTGAGTCCAGAGTGTGCCCGACACGGCTTAAGACATGTAGTTAGTCGGTGTCCGTCTCCGAACGCACAGTGCATTGTAATACATTGTTAGACTTTGTTACTTGAATTGGACAGGTTGGTCTGTCCCATAATAGGTGTTTTGTAGTAGTGTGTATGAATACGCACACAGAAACAAACACCAAACCAACACCATTGCAAACAGTGTGTACCTACACAACATAGTGGGGAGATTTTACGTCACCCACTGGCGACAAGTGGAACAATTTGATAGACATTCTAGTTTGGTCCCTTGCACTATACATACAATATATCCGAATTTAATGGGTAGTTTAACGTTGAATATCTCGAAAACAAAGCAATATATCGAAAAATTTTATTCTTGTTTTTCGTTTTATTTTGTCGAGTTCTGCAAGGAATTGTCATCAAATCTTGGCGCCGTACTAATCGTAGTATCCCCTTTAAGGTAAATAATTTTGCATAATTATTATACAAATTTTAAAATTGCCATAATTATTCATATTATTGAAGATGGTTAAAAAATTACTCAACCAATGTTAATAAAATTTTTATGGGACCACCTTGGAGAACTTTATCTACTAACCAAAAAAAGAATGACGTAAATTGGCCCAGAAATGTGGGAGAAATCGGTGTACATAAAAAAAAGAATGGGTTGAATTGGGAATCCCCTCGTTTTTGAAGTCGGTTAATAAAAGACACTCGGTGTTCAATTGTGCAGATATTTAACGTAACAAGTTAATTGGAAATCAATTATTCTACCTTAAACTTTGAACTTTTATTTCTCTATTATTTGTTAACGAATTTCAAAAATTTTTTCACCAGTTTATTAAGTTTGGTCTATACTTTAGTTAAATGCAGCTACATATTACATTATCCACACTACGAAACTTCTCCATTGTATTATCATAAATATATATATATATATATATATATATATATATATATATATATATATATATATATATATATATATATATATATATATATATATATATACATATATATATATATATATATATATATATATATATATATATATATATATATATATATATATAAATTAAGGTACAGTTTAAGGGTCCGTCCACACGACACAAGCTTTACCACCGACTTACTTGCGCAAACCAGTTTGTGCAAGTAAACATGTACGTATGGACGGGAAAAAACGTAGCGACTTACTTGCACAAACCTGGTTTGCGCAGGTAAGTCGGTGGTAAAGCTTGAGCGTGTGGGCGGGCCCTAACAAATCTGACTTCAAGGTCATTTTTTCAAGGTCATTTTTTCTTTATAGTAAGTATATCTCACTTCTTTAAGAATGTATTTTTGTAGCAAGTTAAAAGTGTGCTCGTTTTTAAGCAATGTGCGTGCGAATTTCATGGAAGTAAGATTCATATTACGTGAGTGTAATTTGAATGTAAATAAGTCAGTTTTAATTAATACCTCGGTATCATTTGAACCACAAGCCAATCAAAAATTTGCGGACCACCACCATTTTTGAATTCACTCTTTGTTACTTCATAAATTTTCTAATTCAATAAATTTTAACGTTGAAATTTTATTTTTGATCAAATAGTTACTTGTAGGTATTACTAAACTTAGCGAAAGTACTTTTCGCTGTACAGTATTTTGACGACGCTATATATGTGGCGCAACGTTCTTTAGAGGTACAGCCTCCGGATAAAAGTGCATGGCAGCAATATTATACGTTAGGTGAGATATTTAAAGCAAGTGGACGTTTTCAAGAAGCTTCAATTCACTTACGCCATACGTTAGAATTAAGACCTGATTTTGAACCAGCAATTATTGCTTTAAAAGAAGTTGAGTCGTTACCAGAAGCAGCTATCCATATGTATACTTTAATCATTATTATATGTCTGGTAAGAATTCATATTAGAATTGTTTAATTTTGTAGTAGGGTAAGAGACCCAATGACCGATCACTATTTTTAGCTGTATCATTAAATTAGCTTAAAAAAATTAAAAAATAAACAAAACACCCATTTTTTTTTCTTAATAAGTATGAAACCAAGTTTTTTTAATCCAATGGATATGTTTTTAAGAAAATATAACCCAAAAATTTTGATTTATTAATGTTTTTGTTTTATAATTTGTTGACGTCTATGAAAAAGCGGACAGAATATATTAACCTCCTTTGAAAGATCAATACACTGACCCCTATGAAAAATCGCGCATTAATGTACATGACGTACAGTAGTACAAACCTTCTACTATCGAATATTTGAACCATTCTCTTCCAGCCACTTTGACACTCTATCCACTACTAGGTGAGGCTCTATGTCATAGAGTATTATCATAAAGTGACATCTAGTGAAACATAGAACGTCAAAGCAAAAGCCAAGAATGGTTTAAATATTCGATAAAATAAACCACTAAAATCACAATTTCGTTTCGCTCTCTGCTGATGTTTTAAAAAAACATTGTGTAAGATCTGACTTAGCCGTTAACCATTGTGAATTTTTAAACAGTTAAATTAAGTTTATATTGTATCTCTATGTGTCGTTTCAGATCTAATACATACCGATCATACATATTATGTTTGACGTTTTTATTTGATAATACCTATATAAATAACAATTTGGAAGTTTTAATTCAATATTAATTATTTTTCAATTGATTTTACGTTCTGAAATAAATAAAATATTAAAGTAAAATTATAAAAACGGTTAGTTAAGTGTTTTAAACCCAAAAATTAATTAAAAATGTTTATAAAATAGATATGCAATATATAATTCTCAAAATGCGGTACCCAACTGTAAAACTCAGATCCCAAGAAGAATCAGTCATACAAATAATATTTAACGCATATAAAATTTAATTTAGCTATCCTAATCTCTTAAGTGGACTAATAACAATTATTTGTATACTTTTATTATGCTAATAACTTTAAAAATTCGGTGAAAAATGTTACAATTTATAACTCATGTGTTTTGAATAATGATCATCCATCATATTAAAAATTCACGAATTCAACAAAAATTGTTCTATATATATATATATATATATATATGTATTTCTTAAATTAAGTGAGGAGACATTAAATGTGAGGTGAATTTAAATTGAAAAATAATCATTCTATTAATAATAATTTTTTTTATCAAAGGTTTCTTTCAGAAATAACTTCATTAAGATATAAATGTCAAAACTGTTCGGACTTATAACCCCGATCGACAATGGGGTCTTTTACCCTAGTATTCTTTATGTTATTCTTATCTTCATGTTATTCTTTCAAATGGATACAAATCATAAAGGAACTACTCCATTTTGTTTGAAAATGGACTTTTAAGCTTGAAACAATTGTCACAATTAAAAAAATAAACTTGGTATTTTTGCTAAGTAAAATATTTGTTTTATTATTTGAAAATATGGATAAATAAATATGAAAATAATTGTCAACTTTTCACTATATTTAATTGTTTAAATTACGAACCGGTTTTCGAGCGACTAGCTTATCATCATGTATCAAACAAGATAATCTAATCTAAAAGATATCCGTCAGTCTTGTTTGATACCTGATGATGAGCTAATCGCTCGAAAACCGGTTCGTAATTTAAACAATTAAATATAGTGAAAAGTTGACAGTTATTTTCATATTTATTTATAATATGGATTTTCACAAAGTAAATCTTTCTAGTGTTAATTATTTACAAATATAGAATATCATAAAGTAACCCTTAAATCAATGAATATTATTAAAATGTATATAAATCTAATGACGCCTGTAATGATATTTTATTACCATGTGTCTAATAATTTATTAATTGAGATTTAATTTTTAGGTAGTTGGTGTTCTTTTGGTAATTGTAGCATCAGTTGATTCAAATTTAGAAGCAGAGCTTTCTGAAGTTAAAACTCAACAGCGTCATTTCAATCGAGCAATGGCAATGCGATCTCTTCGTCGAATGTCGTTATCGTCACGATCATTGCGAAGTAAGAAATCTGGAGGAGGTGGTTAAACGATACTTTGCCACAACTCTTGTTCTACGTTAATCAGTTATTAAATAAATATGCTTTAAATTAGGAGGAAGTTTCAGTGTTTGTAGATTATGAATTTTTAAAAGCTATTTATTTCCTCAGAATAAAATTTAATCCTTTTCATATTCGTTACTTAATTTTAAGTGATTTCCAAATGCTTTGTGTTCCAAATGTTTATACCGGGCATGTGTAACGTACAGTCTACGGGCTGAATACGGCCCTTAATTTGATTTTATCCGACTGTCGTAACAATTTTCAAATCTTCTTAAATATAACCCTTAGAAACCTATAAAGATATTTTGTATTGGATATTATTTCCTATTTTTTATATCTGTTTTTCGAAAACCTGATACGATTTTTAACATTTTAATTACAAATATAATATTTTTTGAAAGCTAAAGAGTTAATTTAAAAGCTATTTAGAGTTATTTTTTATCATAGCAATCCTTCTTTACAATGTCTAAACATTTTTATTATAATACAATACCATTTCCTTAAAATAAAACTGTTAGTTTCCCTTTACACTGCCCCTTATAAATTCAAATTATAAGTCCGGCCCGCGATTGATGTGATATATGTTTTTCGGCCCACGGTCTTGACTAAGTTGCATATGTCTGGTTTATACATAACAATTACATTTATAAAAAAAATTCTTTGATTTTACAGAACAAAAAATATTAATATTTTTGATTACTATTAATTATTACATAATATTTTGAAATTTATATTTCAAAAGACACGTTATTAGAAATACTATATTAGTATGTACTGAAAATAACAAAATTTATAATCACCATTTGATTTTCAGTAGCTACATTTGCTACGTACATATTGGCGGCGAAGTATAAATTGATGAGAACAAAAGCGAACATTTAAGAGAACAATTTTTTTTTTTTTGTCAGATTGATGTGACGCAAAGATTACGCGCACGCCTCTAGTGGTAATATTAGAAACAATAGTAATTAAAAATATGGCATAGAAATATATATATTCAAATTATGTGCAAGTTACTAGATTTTATATTGTTAATTAAACATATATAGATTCACAGATTGGTTCTGACCATTCAAAGTCCAATTCTGTTTGTTATGTATCCTTTTTTATTGCATTAGTACAATACCAATACAACATAGTATAACAAAAATAGTAAATATGTTTGGTGGGCCAGAAGTAATCTCTTGTACTATACGTATATTTTTACTTGATGCAACTTTTAATTTTATCACCAGAGGCGAGAGTAAGAATCTTTTCGTTGCTAATATTTTTATGTAATTTCGTGACTACTAGTGATAGAAAAAAATGACGGATGGGCTGAGTTTAATGGCGACCAGACGGTAAAGATTAATAAAATTAACAATTGATAAAAAAAGATATTTTTTACGTAGGTGCATTCTATGTATATATTTTTATGGTACAAAATAAAAATAAAAATTTATCTCAAAAAATTTTATTTGATAAAACTATATATAAATTAATAAAATATTAATAAATATTTAATATAATTAAATACATATATTAAGTATATATTAATAAATAAAATTTAAATCAAACGTTTAAGTACATACCTGTAAAATGTCACATTCTGCTTACTTTTTAAATTATTTTTGCAATTTTTCACAGCGTAGCTAACCATTTTATGAAAAAATATTAATCAAATATTAAAATAATTAATTAAAGTTTGTATGTTTTTACTCCTTTGAAACAGATTTTTTAGAAAAACATCTGACATTAGAAAATAAAAATCACTTTTTATTCCCAATGGGCGCTAATTGTACTTCGCCGCATTTTTTAAATAATGTACTATTAGAATTTTTTATTGTAATATTTTTCGAAATCGATTTACATGAAATATTTTATATTTTTGTATAATTATTATTTTTCTTATAAAAATATATACGTATTTTTTTTTTATATTTTTGCTATATTTTTTGATAAAAATTTATCTAAAATTAATTAACTATTTTATAATTTTTTTTTAACATTGTTATGTTTTTGTTTATTAAGAGAAATAAAATTTAATTTTATTTGGTTTTCAAACAAATTTATTTTCTTCAGTAATATGCAGAAACATTGATATATGATCTACTTCATAACAATAAATAATTGGTGCAATTATTATATATTTTTAAGGAATGTTTCTTCAAAAGCCTATAAATTGCATTCGGTTGTAACAATAAATAATTTTTAAATTTGTGGCAATACATAATGTAGACAGTTATGTGTAATTAAGTTACGTAACTGATAATGCAATAAGAACAGTAATAACGTAATGCTTAAATATACTACAATAGAATTTTTTAAAAATCAAGTACAATAACGTATATTATGGTAATCTTCTATTTTTAATCTGTACAGTTAATTTACCATAATATAATATTCAATATAAACTAAATAATGATCAAAAATATACGTTGCAGTTAAATAAAAAGCATTTGGTAATCATAAAAGGTCCTTATTTTGTATGTAATGATTTGATTTGTACCTGTCTAAAATACTGATTTTGCTGTTCTATTTTTAACACGCCATTTTGAGTGTGTTTTTGTGTGTATTTTTCGATAATTTATTTATAATAATAATTATAGTTATTTTTTTTATTTCAATAATAAATGCCATAATTAACAATTTCTAATTATTTGTCCAATAAAGCACTGTTTTCAAACCTTAGACTAGATCAAAATCTGTTAAGTAATATTCTAAGTATATACTATGTATATAAGTGCTGAGTCGCCCTATGGTATTATTACAAAATCACTTAAAATAAGTGAGAGCTATCAAAAGATACTCACATCTGTCTTTGCGACAGGGGCAGATCAGGTTCTTAAATTAGGAGCGGGTCACGTTTTTCTAAAGTTTTCATAATACGTTTTTGACATTGCAAATTTAAAAAAAGATGCACCTAACTTAGCATTAAAAGAACGACTTTGAAAACCAATAAAATTCTCTTCCACTTTCATCATTTTTCATTTTATTAACAGTTTTCAAGACAATAAAAAATTTTAGTAAACTTGATGACGTCATTAAATTAAAAAAATTCCCTTTTTCTCAAAGCAAACCATATTGAAGCGATTTGAATTAGGGTAATTGATTGAATTATAATAATTTCAATGTGAATATTTCATTTTTGCTATAAAAATAACTCAATTCCTTTTATAAATTAATATGACTGATCTAATGCGAGGCTTTTTCTTATTTGCTCAATTTTGGTAAAAATGAAAAGAACAACTTCGAAAATTTATAATTCGCTTCCAATTTCATCATTTTATCATTTTACTTACAATTTTTAAGGAATTATAAAATTTTAGTGAACTTAATGACGTCACTAAATCAAAAAATTCCCTTTTTCTCAAAGCAAACCATATTGAAGTGATTTGAATGGGGTATTTGACAATTTTTTAAAAACCATCTTAGTGTGTTTATTACTTCTTACTAAACTCATAATACACATTTTTAAATTATTTTGTACTATATTTTTAATAAAAATCACCGATAAAATTTCAGTTTTTAAAAAGATCGCCAATACGATGCTTTCTGTGACGTCAAATCGTATGACGTCATTGGCTCTAAAACATTGAGTAGTAGTAGTAGGTCTAGTAGTGAAAATTAATACCTAATGAAAAATTTCTTTCATAGTTACCAAAAAAGTAAAAAATTTTTTTCCTAACTACAATTAAATACCTACATATTCGAACGAGCTTGTGACGTAAGATGCTTTTGCTTGATGTTTTTGATTACGTCATTTTTAACGTAAATTTTGTAATTTTATTTAATTAAAATTTTTATATTTTTGAATGAAATAACTTGTAAAAAAACAATATTCAGTATTATTATGACTCGAGCAATTATTTAAAAATCAAAATAGGTATTTTTTCAACTACTGTCAAATACCCCATTATGTATTGTAATTGATCAAATTAGGGTAACTTGAGTAGGAACTTTTCATTTTTGCTATCAAAGTGACCCGATTCCTTTTATAAAGATAACTGATCCGATAGAAGTTCTTTTTTAATGGTCCTACATGCCTAATTTTGGTGAAAATGAAAAGAACGGCTTCAAAAACCTACATTTCGTTTCCAGTTTCATCATTCTATCATTTTATTTACGGTTTTTAAATCATTGAAAATTTTAGTAAATTATGTCATCAGATAAACCATGATAAAATTTGAATTAATCTCTGTCGTCTCTATCCAAAGGGGGTCATGACCCTTAGTTATGACCATCCCCCTGTATCTACTCTTACTCTACGAATTGAATATCTTTAATCTATATGCGACAAAACACACATGGCATAGCACACTGAGCGTGCGAATGGCTCTTTTGAAGCACACATTAAGCTAGTGTACTAGGGTGTTCGGTTTGATATATGTTCCAAAAGAGTCACTCTGCGACACACCTCACTGTGCGGAATTATGTGTGCTAGCACACATAAAAGGCATAAAAGAGTCATCTCGATCCAAAACTAATGTACATAAATTAAATAATAAAATTATATTAACTCTAAATGATTAAGACGAGTTAACTCGTCCTGCAAAATGGCGGCTCAAAATGCTGTGATATGTATATATACACTGGTACAGGTGCCGCCATCTGTGACAATACGGTATAATTCTAAATAATGTTCAATTTTATCAACATAGTTTAGTATGATTTATATTTTGTAAATTCCTAGGGTTCACTTTTTTGATGTTGGGATTTTTGATTTTTTTTCTTTTTCTTTTTTTGTAACCTTATCTATTGTACTTATCACTGGCAGTAAAAAGTACATTTTGAGACAAAAAAATTTTCCCGTATGGTTTGTTTAAAAGCGTTAAATACTGATATTCTTTTAGATCAGTAATTCTCAAAAGGAGGGTCGCAAAAACAATTGATTACAGATCATATATCCATTTTCTACACATTTCCTATTCATTTCTACATATTTCGGAGGTCATCTGAAATTTTTAAATGCAAAGTGGGGTAGCAGACCAAAAAGTTTGAGAACCACTGTTTTAGATATCAAATTTTATATAACAGTTATTACAATTTTAAAAAGAACTTATGTAGGGATATGTATGAATACCCTCCCGTGCGCTTCTGGCTTCACTGGTTTTACCTAAAAACTCAACTTACACTACCTCTATATTAAATACGTATAAACTGTTTGGATTTTTTTCTAAAAGGAACGATAGGAAGCACTATGGGCATTTTTGAAAAGTCATCTCCTAAGAGAATACGTAGAGAATAAAATAAATTTATATAAAAAACTGTTGGATCTAGAAACGTAAAATTTTTCACAGGGGTTCCTTATGTAACGTAGATGAGCATTGAAGGGTTTTTTGGAAATTCATCCCCTAAGGAGTTAAAATAGAAAATGAACATTTATATAGAAAACCGCTGGATCTAAATGTGAAATTTTGCACTGGGATTCCTTACGTAACGTAGGTATGCACTAACAAGGGACTTGTGGAAATTCATACCCTAAGGGATGAAAATTTATATAGAAAGTAACGTTTTGTCAGAGTAGAGTCAATGACGACATACATAGTAGGTACAATACGGTACTTGACTGTAATCAAAATTTGTTTTAAATGTTGAATAATTTTATGTATTATCCTTAAATATATTCAATTTTAGCAGTGACAAATAAAAATATTCTTTAGTTATTTAAAAATTCTATTTTGAAAATTATAAATTTTTAGCCTTTATTTAAATGACTAAAACGCACCGAGATATTAAAATGACGTCACGATTTATAAGCTTTATATATGAATACTATAGACAAGATAGACAGTATGTATATAAATATGACTACCCTAGATAAATTGTCTATGACAACCAGTCATATACATGTTAATTATGTTGGTAATGCTTTGTACAAATATAGAACCATAGATATAGAACCGTGTACAGATGACTGAAGTGACATCTGTTTGAGTTAAATCGTGACGTCACTGCATACGTCACTACGCCAAGTCGTTTTTTGCGCCAATTTGTTCATTTAAAATTAAACTGTGGTTTTTTGATAATTTTTATAAAATTTATCAAAAATTAACTAATTCTTACGTAAAAACAAACCATTTTGAATCTTTTTTTAATAGCAGTCAAGTACCCTATTGGTCAACCTTCAACGACTTCAAGCGCGGACAAAGTCGTTGACAAAAGATAATATATAATAAAAATAAAAAAAATTAATTTTTTGATGAAATAAAAAATACTCTTGTTGCAACATCTGCATAATATCGAGAATTTCCACAGATTGGACACTGGCGGATCTTATATAACAACCTGCACCTATCTAAATTAGTTTAGCTCTCTTAACAGTGTGAAAGGTGTGAAACAATTTTCAAAAACGGTTGAGTAGTTAAGTTTTGGCGCTTTTGAGTCTCTAGGACGCTAGCGGCTCTCATAATCAACTTTTTAACGGTGAAAAAATTTTCAAAATCGTTTAATCAATGGTCAGTTACAAACTTTAATTCTTTGTTAGTCTATTTAGTTTGCTTTACGGTAGGTATCTTTTTTTATTTTTACTCCGAACTCCGTGAGTATCGTACATATTACAAGTATAAAAAAAAAAATTTCGTACCTATCAAAGTACCATAAATACAATACTTATTGGTCATAGACTTCATAGATTTGTACTTTTTCAATCGGTAAAATTCGTAAAATATTCGGAAATATAATAAATCAGGGATATTTTTTTTCATTTCTTGTTAACTGTTTGAACGGAAAGGTGGTTTAGTTTTTTTTTAAATCAATAAGCACATGGTAAGAAAATTATCTATCTTAATCTAATACATCTTTGTGCATCACACAATTTTTACTTAATTGCTTGTTATTTTTAATCAATTGCAGTTTTAAATTTTATTTATTTTACGGAAATGATTTCCTAAATCCTTTTATTCTTTTGGTTAAAACACTTAACAGTTAATATTAAAATAATTCGTATGAATACTTCTGCCTCTTTGTATACATCGTATATATAGTGAACTGTACGTAATCTTCACGTTTTTTTTTCTTTAAAGTAAATTGGCAATTTCTTTTACTATTATAAATGTACAAGTACGAGTGAGAATTTTTTAAAAGAAATTTTGCTTTGAAAAGTTAGGATCCTTATAAATTAGGTAATATAAAAATTTTCGGCGACGAACAATACTAAACAATTGCACGAGGCAAAGTTAGCCAGATTGTTTTTTTTTTTTTTTTTTTGTGGTCCCGGTTTCAAAATGGATATAAACTTAGTGGCGTAGAATCTAATTCTCAATATCAATAATTTTCCGTTTAAAGGCAGCGGTGCTTAAATTTTTTTTTTTATTACTCATGCGGGAGAAGTACTAACTTGGGACACACATTTCTGTACGCAAAATAGCTGTTTGCCCACTGTACTCTTCCCGCAGTCTTTTTTGCGTGTGGAAAGTAATTTTCCACACGCAAATTGACAATAAAACACGCAAAATTTAATCAGAACACGCAAAGCCGCCTCTTAATTTTTCATTTAATAAATATTTCATAATTATTTCTATAGAAACCACCAACAAAGTAATTTAAACGATATTAATTCAGAAAAAAAAGACGAACACTTAAAAATATTAAAATTAAAAAAGTAATAAAAATGTCAAAAATAGTGGTAATAATAGAAAAAAGTATGTGAAATTCGTAATAAAAAAATAGTATGTGCAACTCGTGCGGGATTGTCGATTGCCCCACTCAAGCGAATGAGCGCACTCGTGGGCAGTCGACAATTTCCCACACTTACTGCACAATATACTATTTTATTACTCATGCGGGAGAAGTACTAACTTGGCGCACACATTTCTGTACGCAAAATAGCTGTTTGCCCACTGTACTCTTCCCACATACTTTTTTGCGTGCGGAAAGTAAACTTTCCACACGCAAATTGACAATAAAACACGCAAAATTTAATCAAAACACGCAAAGCCGCCTCTTGATTTTTTATTTAATAAATATTTCATAATTATTTCTGTAGAAACCACCAACAAAGTCATTTAAACAATATTTAATTCAGAAAAAAAAGACGAACACTCAAAAATATTATTTTAAAAAGTAATAAAAATGTCAAAAATAGTAATAATAATAGAAAAAAGTATGTGAAATTCGTAATAAAAAATAGAATGTGCAACTCGTGCGGAATTGTCGACTCAACTTCGCTTTCGTAGGCATTCGACAATTTCCCGCACTTATTGCACAATATACTATTTTAAGTTAGAAACAACTAAAATTGGATGATAAAATTTTTATTATTCTTTTTCGCAAAACTAATTACTTTTGAATTCAAGTCTTTCGGTAATCAAAATAGCTTACTTTATCTTGATAAATACTTTACATAATTATCAAAATAATGACACCCTTTCGCCACGCTCGTTTTCAGTAATTGATCTAATTACGAGTGCCAGCAATTTTTTTGACAAAGGGTAGAGAAAAATAAATCCAGCTAGGAAACATGGTGACTTTATGCAAATAAGTTATTGTGTGCCGAAAGTAAAGGATACAGAATAATTTTAGATAATTATGTTAGAATTAAAGTAGAAGTCTAAAAATTATAATTTGAATTTTATGTGCCTTGAGTGGTTTATTGATTTAAAATCTCTATTTTTTATAGTTAATGGATTTTTACTATAAAATTTATATTATTGGCAAACAAATGCAAAATTCTTAGTTCTGTAATTAACCATGTAATATTTCTGTTTTTATTTTCAAGTTTAATTTTATTTTTATATTTTTTTATAGGTCTTAACTCAGTACGTATTCCTATTGTTTAAATCCAGGTGAATTTGAAGAATACCGTTGGAAATGGGGTGAAAATTCATATGAAAACTACTTAAAAGAAAGGAGGTAAATTAATTTTTCTTTATCCTACTCTAGTTCCATTTTAAAGCTATCAAGGTAGAATGGACAATTCCGCGGACTATTTTCGCGTAAAAAGATGAGTTTGTTGTATAAAATATTTTTTTTCTTTTATTCTCGGCCAATTAATTTAAAATATTCAATTTACACGAGTAAATTTATTTTTGTAAAATATAAAATATTTACTAGATTGATAACTTTACATGTAATATTTCTCTTTTATCCATTATAATAGTTAATCTCGTATCTTGTAATGATGAAATTGTTACCGCCCCAGGCTGACTGTATTGATGACTGGTATTAATCTGATACCTAATTTTAAATGTTACAAGTTAATTTACAAAATATTTAACAGTATTGCTAATTTTTACGTTTTTTTTTTACAGAGTTGTTTTCTAGTGGCATCGATTTTTTTTAAAATGGAGGTAATTTTTATTTTATGTAATTTATATGTCTGTTGAAATTCGTAATATACACAAGTTTAACAAAATTAGAGTTAAAACAATAATGACTTAGAGCGTTCAGATATTCAGAAAGATTACGTGTAATTTTTTAAATGTAAATTCTCTTAAAGATTAAGGGTAAGTTCAAAAATGTAAACTTTACCGCATCGATGCAGCATCAGGACGTTCTGATGCGTCTAATACTGCATGATGCGATGCTGATGCTCTCTTGAAATTTGATGCACATTAGATATTTTTGAATAGGATATTGGCATCATGATGCATGTAGCATAATAGACACATAATGTAGCCAATGTAGCATGATGGACTATAGATAATATAGTAATACAGTCCTTGTATAGGTATATTATCTTTGAATTTCAACTTGAACTTACTTGAAATTAAAAATATTGAAATTATTTGAATAAAAAATATTACATACCTATTTTGAGTGCAAGATGTATTCAAATAGTTTAAACAATTTTAATGAAAAGTAAATACATTAATCTTTTTCAACAGTTTTTTTCGGAATTATTCCTGTTGGTGTTAATACCTACATAATATGGCAAGTAGTTATAATTCTACACATGACAAGCATCTTGGACACGCATCACCAAATTTCTTGATGCATTGTTTTGACGCATCAGATGCAAAAATGAACTTTTGATTTTTCGTTGTGATGCGTCTGATGCGTTTTTGAACTTTTGACTCTGCCTCATGCAAGCAGTGATGCATTTTTGAACTTACCCTATTTTTTAAGCAAATATACAATTTTATTATTATGTTCAAGTATTTGTTCTTTACAATTTATTCTAAATAATCGGTATCTAATAATTTTCTATAGCTGGTTCACACCGAAGCTGTAAGCAGAACGCATAACTACATATTTATATATATATATATATATATATATATATATATATATATATATATATATTTATATATATATATATATATATATATATATATTTATATATATATATATATATATATATATATATATATATATATATATATATATATATTTATTTATATATATATATATATATATATATATATATATATATATATATATATATATATATATTGTTTGGAATATGAAGATCATATTTCTTTCTCTGTTTTACACATTTTTTTCTATTCTGCAAAACAGAAGAAAATATGGTGTTCATGTTTCAAACAAAATAAACTATATCTACCATGCTATTGTATTTAAACGACTTACCGCTTCAGAATGGACGAATTAATGTAAGACTCTTGTACTGCAAAGAAATAATTTCACAAAATCATAAACAATTTCTATGATGTTTTTTTCAAGCATATGACTGAATATATCATGTCGAAACAATATGATCTTCCTGAGAAAAAATTAATAAAATAAATCCATTAAGTATTATTATTTAAATAATCGATATTAATTTTACCCTTTTTTTATAGATTTCAATTTGTGGGAAAAATTGAAAATATCAGTTATGATGTTAGTGAATTCAAAGAAATTTTTGAAGATGACCTGATGAACTGTTGTTGGGAATATTTTTTAAAAAAAAAAAAGGTGAGAAAATGACATCAATTATTCTAATAATAGTTTATTTTTGGTAAATGATGTGCTTTTTAAAGTTATCCCTGTCTTACGAAAACATGGGGAAATGTTTTATTCTGATAATTTAGATATCTAAGGAAAAAAAGATTATTTTCTTATTTGTTTAACACTTAAAATTTATTTCCAGATGAGATTACTTCCGTTGAAATTCAATCAAGAATGAGAAAAAAATTACCAGTAAGTGTATATTTTAAGTATTATTCAATTAGGATAAACTATACTATCCTGCTAAATTTAAAGCTAATTTTAACAAGATTAAAACTAAAACATCTTTAAAAAAATATTTTCTAGTTTTTTTTTTCAAATTTCCTTTTTTAAATTGTTTTCAATTTAGCAAACTAGCCTTATAATTAATCATATTTGTAGAAGCATATTTTTATCCGAAATGGGTATTCAAGCGTTAATAATATAATTTATTAATATTACGATACATACTTTTGCAATAAATATGTACATGCTATTAGTATGATGAGTAAGAAAATTTTAACGCCCTAGTCAATCTGAATTATTATGATTACAAATTTAATACTGATCAATTTTTAAATGAAATCGTATAACTATTTAAATAATTGTATTTAATAATTAAATTTTATTTCTTCTTATTTTTTCCAGTTTTTTTGAAGAGTGATTTGAAGCAAAATGAATGCACATTGAGGTAATTTATATTTTCATTTATTTAAAAATGACACCCTTTCGCCACGCTCGTTTTCAGTAATTGATCTAATTACGAGTGCCAGTAATTTTTTACCAAAGGGTAGAGAAAAATAAATCCAGCTAGGAAACATGGTGACTTTATACAATAAGTTATTGTGTGCCGAAAGTAAAGGATACAGAACAATTATAAAAATCTGAATTTTATGTGCCTTGAGTGGTTTATTCATTTAGAATTTCTACTTTTTATAGTTAACGGATTTTTGCTATAAAATTTATGTTATTGGCGAGGTAATTAATCATTTAATTTTTTTTTTTTACAGGTCTTAGTGCGTTTCGATATACATAATTCAAATCCAGTTAAATTTGAAAAATATCCTTGGAATTGGGGTGAATATCCATATGAAAACTAGTGAAAAGAAAGGAGGTAAATTAATATTAAGATTTGAGAAAAATACCCTAGTTTTTAAGCAACAAAAAATATCCCCGCCTTCCTATTTTTAAGACACTATACAAGAGTTTAAAACAGTATGGTCTTTAGTGATTCTATATTTTTGTGCAGTTTCCAACCTTTCTTGCTCTTTCGTCTCAAAATTTATTACTTACTGCCTGCCTTTACGGAGACAAAAGTATGTCGACTCCATTTTTTAAATCAATAATGTAACTCATAGTTTCCAACTTTTTGGAGTCCTAACCCATTTTTTCGTACACATACACATTTATTATTCCGTATCTTCTCGAAATTTGAATTACCCATAGAGGCATAGACTTTTATTTCACGGTCCTATAATGTTATCTTTATATTATATCTGTAGCAAATTTAAAGAAAAAATGATGAAAAAAATTACCGTTTGATTTTCCATGATAATAATATTTGGCTGCACTATGTGTGCTGATTTAGCTACTTAAAATTAGTATTATTTAAAAAAAAAAAAAGTTTGTCAACATTCAAAGCATTCTTTTCTTTTCTTTTTTACAGAAGTCTTACAACTGTTGCTACTGGACTAATTAATGGACATGGATTGATTTGGTGAGTTCTTTTTTATCATTGAGGAGAGAATCGACTAGAGAGAATACTGTGTATTACAATACATACATTAAGAAATTGAAGCAAAAAAATTGACTGATAGGATTACTTTAATGCCGATCAAACCATTAATTTAATGGTCTATCTAATATTTATAAACAAGTCTTTGTGGTTACAAGTCGGGTTTAATGAGCCATTTTCTCAAAATATGTAGCAATCTGTCACCAGGGCGGCGACACAGGTATTTGGGATTACATGTCTATAATCGAGATATTAATTTAACCAACCAAAAATCACCTTCTGTTAATTCCACTTTAGCAACGAAATTTTCTAATTCGGTTACCTAGGAATATTGTTTATTTTTTAGAAATTAATATTCCAACTATAGAGATGCAGTTCCGAATAACCCGTGTCGCCGTCCTTGTGTTAAAAAATTTTCTTATGCAGTTACATAGCAATTTTTAAATTAAAATTTCAATCATAGAGATGTAGTCCCAAATTACGTATGTCGCCGACCTGTTTCAGACTATTACATATTTTGAGAAAATGACTCTCCTGTGATATCTCTAGGAAACATGTTAATATTTTCGATTCAGTACTCAGTGTTTTTTATGAGACCAATAAGGTAGTTTTAAAATTCAAATATAATTGTACTGATACAAATATGTAATATATATTTTTCAAAATAAGTTTCCCCATCAAAATTCACACTTTAGTCCCTTGGTGTATAATAATCTCTGCATTGAAGGGATAGAGGGAATACAGGTATATATTCAATGTATATGAAGATGAAGCCAAAAAAAGGGTTAGTGTTGACCAATATGGCGGTTAAACAAGGTTTAATTTAAAATTTTTCTATATTTACTGATATTATATTTGTTGCTATAAATATTATTAGAATATTTATTAATAAATAGTCTCAAATTACAACAATAATCGTATACAAATTAAAAAATATTTATTACCACTGACAGTTTATAGGTTATGAAAGGTAACGGTTTAGGTAGAGGTTAACGTGGTGTTGACCAATGTGGCGATTTGCTTCAAAAAAGAATGTGTACTCCATCTATTGTATGGTACATACACATTCTGATATCTATGATAATAATATACTATTAATACAATGATGATTAAAATTATACGCTATTCTGAAATTACCTTTATGACTGGTAACTTGCCCTCACTGATCAAATTTTTCATATGCATTTTTTTTTTAAATATATTCTCTGTGTATATTAATTTACTTTGTCTTTACAGAAAAATGGAATGAAAATTTAAAGACATCTGTTTTGACGACGAGTTTTGAAATTGACAGCAAGACATAAGATTTTAATTTGTAATTGTAATAAGATGTAAAGATATTTTTCTAAAATAAATTTATTTGACAAAAGTTTGTAATTTTTTCTCCATTGAATTTATATACCTATAATTATAACCAAAAAATAGCAATAACTGGAACCTTGGACTAAAAACTACCTAAATTTTAAATTTTATATTCTGTTTTTAAAACAGAATATAAGTTTGTTTAACCTAAATAGCATGGTGGCTATAAAAGGTGATCGAACTCCATCCTCGGCCGTGTTAGATTCGTGGTACAAAAGATTCTCGCGAATGTGCACTATTAAACCGCGCAAACAAAAATTCAAATTATTTGACGTCTACCATATTTGGAAACTTGTAGCCGTTACATATTTAAATTTTTGCTAATATGTTCGTGCGGTTTAGTAATGTTCGCGCGGTTTAGTGATACACATGCCCAAATATACTGGAATTTTTTGTACCATAAATCGAACACGAGGCTGGTGTTCGATTTGTGGCATAGAACACTAGAAGCCAACTAATATCAAAAAAGTGTAATTCGCTTGGAGTCATTTGTAGACCAGTCACAGCTTAAGGGGCTTAAGGCATGTAGTCAGTCAGTGTCCGTCGCCGAACGCACAGTACATTGTTAGACAATGGTTAGATATTGTTACTTAAATTGGACAGCTTGGTCTGTCCCATAATACGTGTGTTGTAGTAGTATCTGTAAATACGCACACAGAGGCAACCATTAAACCAATACCACTGCAAACAGTGTGTATCTACACGCCAGAGTGGGGAGATTTTACATCACAAACTCATTACAAGTGGAACAGAGACATAGACAATCTAGTTTGACCCCTTGATTTGTGGTATACAAAATTCCAGTGCATTTGCGCATGTGCATTACTAAACCGCGCGAACATATTAGAAAAAATTTAAATATATAACGTCTACAAGTTTCCAAATATGGTAGTAGACGTCAAATAATTTGAATTTTTGTTTGCGCGGTTTAATAGTGCACATGCGCGAGAATTTTTTATACCACGAATCGAACTAGGGATGAGATAAACTGCTATTTTGCGATCGCAGTTGCAACTGCGACTAAAGAATATCTGCGATTTTAAACTGCGACTGCAATTTTTAGTTGCGACTGCTATTTCTAACTGCTACTGTAATTTTTCAAAAAAATGCTATTCTAAATTGTGCTAGTTTTTTCTTTGACATAGATTTCAATATCAATTTAAAAAAAAAATACCGATTGTTCCTTTGAATTTCACAATAATATGCGAACACTTAAAATTTAGAAACGATACTGATATTTTTTTAGAAAATTTTAGATAAAAAAGGGGTTTCAGTATTTATTTTGGTACCAAATCCACATGCCTATGTATGCGTAACACAGACATTGTTATAAAGCTATCCTCTCGGTAGGGAGTCTCAAACCTTTTTCTTTCGAAAAATTTTATTTTATTTTATTTTTGAGTTCTATAGAGAGCTAAATGCATCTTTATTGAATATAGTGTATAATTATAATAATTTATTGTTAGTTGGATATTTAAAAGAAAGTAAATTGTTTTAATTTCACAAAATGAAATAAATGGTACATCTAGGAAGTTAAATGTATCCTAATTGAAAATAGTATGTAAATATAATTTTATTGTCAGGTATTTTAAATAAAAAAGTTGTAAATTTTTTTAATTTCACAACATGAATTAAATGGTGTAGTTTTATCTAATCTTTTAATTTAATAATTAAATACTCATTTTTATGGTTCCTAGACCCTAGAGTTCACAAAATAACTATCGCATTTACCAAAGGCGGCTTTGAAAAGGCCTTTTTTGTTAGTTAATATTTTTTAATATTAAAATAGGTAAATTAATTTAAAATTATATTCAATATAATTAAAAGTTTGAATGAAATTAATTACTTTGTAGCCATTATTACTCTCCTTATATACAGCATGTTGATACTCTTAAAAGCCACCAGAGATAAATGAGAAAAATTACTGAAAATAATTGCACAAAATAACCATCCCATTTATCAAAGGCGGCCTTTGAAAAGGCCTTGTCAAATATAAAAATTTGCCTTATGTGAAAAGTGTTCCTGTTAAAAAACATTTTTGTTAGTTAATATTTTTTAATATACAAATAGGTAAATTAAATTTAAAATTATATGCAGTATACCTAATTAAAAGTTTGAATGAAATTAATTACTTTGTAGCCATTATTACTCTCCTTATATACAGCATGTTGATACTCTTAAAAGCCACCAGAGATAAATGAGAAAAATTACTGAAAATAATGGCACAAAATAACCAGGGTACTGCCTAAAGTGGTAAGTTTAAGGGGCGGCAAACATTTCTAAAAGTAAACTGACAAAAGCCTGAATCCGTCTCTGTGAAACAGGTTTAAATTTGGCAAATGAAGTAAACTTAATTAAATATGAACTAATATTGATTTGTTTGTATTGTCGACACAACAGGTAACACTGATTATGTCACAATAACTCTAAGATACATTCAAGAAGCGAAAAAATTCGGAAAAAATCAATTTTTTTTTTATCAAAGTTGTAAACCAGAATTTTCCCTTAAGGGGGAATTATATTCTAGAGGCTCGATTTTAAGGTGATTGTACGGGCATAATAAAAGAAAAAAAAAACACTAAATTTTTTAGTATTCATTTTTTAACAGTTTTTTATTGAGATTTGAAAAGTATAAAAATGTATAAACATTTAAAAAAAAAAATTCAAAATTGAAATCGGTACAGGCCGGCAAAGTGGGGACTCAAAAAAAAAGGTGTCTCCTGGTTGACGTGATTGCAACCCTCCTGGTGATCTGAAACATAAAATTTTAGTTAATTTTTAATAAACAAGGATGTAGAATTAGTTGGACGTAGCCGATTTGAAAAAATAAATTCTCTCACAAAATGGCGTCCATTTAAAAAAAAAATCATTTTTTCGCCTCCTTTTTTCAACTTTGGAAATTTTTTAAAAATAGTAAAAAAAAATTCCAAAAACCCCTATGTCGGACCAATTTTGATAGTATTAAAAAGATCTGTACCAAATTTCAAGTAAATCGGTGCATTGAGATATGTCAACCATATCGAAAAAAGTAGTTTTGAGTAATTTATATTAAAAATTTGAATTTAACACTGAAAAGATACACAGTACACAGGGAAAAATAATATTCATACATATGTAAAGAAACTGAATGATGCAATAATTTATATCAGTGATTCCCAAAGTAGTAGTCGCGATCCCTAGAGGGGTCGCAAAAATTTTTTAGGGAGTCACAGAAACAATTGATGATAGATTACATATTCATTTTCTACACATTTTCTACCAATTTCTAAATATTTCGGAGGTTTTTCATATTCTTTAAGTGCGAACGGGAGTGGCGAACGGCGAACCAAAAAGTTTGGGCACCACTGATTTATATAATTCTGTAAGGTGATAACAAATGGCTTAGAAACAATCAATAGCCAACATTACCGGAAATTAATGTCAAAATTTCTTTTTTTTTTTATATTTCATTCTCATTATGCATTGTGATAACTATTTTTTTTAAAACCACAAAAAAATCCTATACTGTATAATTTTTTCCCAAATTAAAACCTATATTGTTTAATATACTATTTTCAATTAGGATACATTTAGCTTCCTAAATGTACCATTTAATTAATTTTGTGAAATTAAAACAATTTACTTTTTTTAAATATTTGACAATAAAATTATATACACTATATTCACTAAAGATGCATTTAGCTCTCTATAGAATTCAAAAATAAAATAAAAAAAATATTTGGAATGAAAAAGGTTTGAGACTCCCTACCGAGAAGGGTAGTTTTATAACAATGTCTGTGTTACGCACACATATGCATGTTAATTCGGTACCAGAATCTGAACTGGACCCCTCACTGCTAGAGAATTAAATTATTTTAGATGGGTATAACTATGCTGCACAAAATCCGTTCGGGTTCTTGGGTCCCCAAAAATACCAAAACTAATTACCCAGCCGATTTTAAAAATTCCTTTACTCTTAGAAAGCTAAACTATTTTAAATAGGTACAGGTCTTAGATGAGATCCGCCAGTGCCCAATATTTGGAAATTCGCTATGTTATGCAGATGCTGCGACAGGGGTATTTTTTTTTACTTGTCAATTATTTTTTACGGAAAAATTAGAGGTCGGTGTCGGGAAATTTTTTGTTACAAATTGGCAACTTTTTAATCTCGATAGGGCAACTTTTGAAAAATTCATCTGGCAACCCTCCATGGGCAACCCTGTCTGGCAACACTGTGTCGCTAATGTCACTAAAATGTTGACTTGTCTGCACGATCGTGTATATAATTATGTACTGTATAGGTCGTATAGGTTATCTCAAATTTCACCGACGTTAAATTATTGTATTTTTAATATAAGTCTAAAGTAAAATTATTAAAATATTATGACAATATGAATTTGATAAAAATATTCAATCAGAATCGTTTTTTAACGCTTTTATTTAATGTTTCATTAAGAAAATATCACCCTATTATTACTTCAACGAAAAGAAATTATACTCCTATTATTAATTTTACAAAAATAACTAATTACAAACATCCGATATGTTACGATACCTTACTCAATTCAGAAAACTTTTTGCCAAATACTTTAATACACAGAAATTACGCTAAATCAAAAGATAAAAAATCTAATAAAGGAAAAAAGAAAGTTGATATAAATTTACCTCTGCTGAATGAAGTTCTAGATGTAGCAGCCTTTGAAAAAGAAATGCAAAAACATATTGATAATTTGCGACAAGAATATATAAAAAATTTATCCGTAAGATCAACAACAGGTATTAAAATATTTGGAATTAAATGCACATATTATATAACTAATTTTACTAAAGTGAAACTTCTGTAGCGAAAGTAAAGAATAAAAAAAAAAATTGTAACGAAACTTAAAGAGGAACGCCAAGGTTGCTATGTGATTATTATTTTATATTTTTTATGTTGCTTTAATTCGTTTAATTTGTTCACAGTTTGTTTTGATGTCATGTTTAGTTGTTCAATAGTTTAGTCGCTCGCCGTAATGTGGAGTAAATTGAGGTGCACATATATAACGATCCAATTCTAATCCGATTAAAAAATTGGCAAACAACGCCGACAACTTAATCGAATTCAATAATTAATACAAAAATTTGGGGGACAGGTCTACCCACACTGTTAGCTTCCCATTGGGTGTCCTTAAAGACTAGAGACTACTGTACATAAATAATTTATTTTTAATTTCAAGCGACTCCTCCCCTGGGCCTCCGATGGAGGCTTTGCCTCTTGCACCATACCGGGGGCTTCTGTACCTAAGGGTAGGGGCTCCCTCATTAATAACATTATTTGTTCTCAAGATATGCGAGACAAAATATATTTTGGCAAAAAACTAATTTTTTCAAGTTTCTTATTTCGTTTTTTTTTTTTTTTTTTTTTTTTAATTTTGTAATAAAATACTGGCGTTTTTAACATCAAGGAAGGTTCTTAGGCCATTATATAATAATGTTATGGTAAAAAATCGCATATAATCTATATTATCTTAATAAAGTTAATTCCGTTTTTTTATCACAAAAAACAAACCGCTAATCCAAATTTGCTGAATTTGCACACAGACATCACGCTAAAAACGATGGATTCGGATTCTAGTGACCTTGAAACGTGGAGATATGTCAAAATTAGCGATTCGTAAAATCGGACCCATTACAATAACTTCCTATGGGAAGTTAAAAATAAATTTTTGATTTATAATCGCTGCTCTAAATTAACTAAACTATCGTTCAGCTAAAAATCGACAACACATTATACAGATATCATCTACATCGTAGGTAGCTGACATCAGTTACTATTGAAGTTTCACTTAAACCGTGGACTTATTAGGCACGCACCATACTTTTTTGGAAATAAAATAATTTTAATTTCTGTAGGTGCGATTGATTCATTACCGGTTCAATTGGATGGAAAAGAATATACTATACAAGAATTGGCACAAATTGTAAAGAAGAATCCAAAAACTATTGTTTTAAATATGGCTACATTTCCTCAAGCTATACCAGCCGTTCTGCAAACAATAAAAATGTCGGGAATGAATTTGAATCCACAACAAGATGGAACAACCCTCTATATTCCCATTCCAAAGTATGTTATTAATGAATATAATTTATTAGATATTTCAATAGCCTGTTTTCTACTGAAGGAGCACCGAGCAGCCTTCTCCCAATTTCGCGAAAAATATAGTTTACGACAAAAATAAAAACAGAATTCCTGAATTTACGGGATAAATTTTTAATTCTTTATGACTGTCTAATTGCAGCTTTGGAGGTGCGAAGGCACGTGCCTGGGGATTGAATATAATTCCTAGCACTGCAGATATTAGCTGTTTTTTTTTTTTTTTTTTTTTTTTTTTTTTAACTGAGTGCAAATAAACAGTAATATGTTGCGTACACACCAAACCAATGAACCTGCAACAAACTCCATTTGTTGGAAATTCTTTGGTCCTATATGTACGATTTAGCGAATATTAGTAAAATTTCGGATGAATGAACGATTCATTTCGGTAATATTTGAATATATCATCGAAAGCCAAAAAATGTATACCTTGGCCTTTGCCAACTCGTTTTTTGGCTGTCTGTATACAGCTTAATGAGAAATACAACCGAAGCTAATCCTTCTAGTTCATTGAACTAATTAATTCACACTTATGCACTGTGTACCCAAGCACGTATCCATATTAAAACCTAGTCTAGTATGCAGGGCCGGACCTACAGTTATTACGAAGGGGGCAAACTTTACTGTTGGCGCCCTCCGCGACAAAAATGACGCAACAAAAAAAAAATCGTCCAAATTCAACACTGCATTTAAAACATCCGATTTCACCGTTTTGGTGTCCCTAAAAACTTGCAGGGGCGCACGTGCCCTCGCCGCCCCCCTAGATTCGGCCCTGCTAGTATGCAACGTATTAATATAAATTAACGAAAGTAATTTTTTTAGAGTAACAAAGGAATATCGGGAAGGTCTGGCTAAAAGTGCAAAAGCTTTATTCATAAAATGTCGAGATGCAATTAAAGAAGTTCAGAATAAAAAATTAAGAAACATAAAGAAACAAGAAAATATTTCAAAAGATTTACTATATGAAGTTCAAGCTCAACTTAATTTGTTGACTGATAAATACGTGGCTGAAGCTGAAAAAGTTTTTACTACAAAACAAACGGAACTGTTAGGAAAAGAATAAATATTATATATATATTTTTTTAAATGTTATATTTATTAATAAAGAAAAATACTTTAAAATTTAATGTTGTATTATTGTTAAACAGCAGTATTCTACATATATAAAATTAATTTTCAAACTTACATTTTGTAGTATATTGACAAGCTTTTGTTAAAGTCAAAGAAATTAATTTTTTTTTATATATGTAGTACTGTAAAAAGTAGAAAATTTTTCATTATTTTGTCGTGACTATGATTTACTTTCGCAAACCATAGTCACGACAAATATATTTTAATACGAAAAAAGGCAGTAGCTTTTGAATAAGAATACAAATAGTACAAAAGCCTATTCTAACAATTATTCTGTATCCATTGCTACTGCGGGAATAGGGTCCCCCGCATCATCGGCTGGACGATCAAACCCATCAGTAGGAGCGTCATCAGTACTTCCACCGGTATCTGCAGAACGACGTTTCTCCTCACCCTCGATTGACTGCAAATATGTACCAGTCTCATCTTCATCTAATATTTTGAAAAGTTGACCCTTTCCAACTATAGCAATTGACACGTTTTTCGTTGTAAGTTCTACTTCATTTGGTAAAGTATCTCTTAATGCTCTTAATCCATGTTTAATCAACTCATCCGTATCACAATCTTTGAATTGATCTAAATTCTTTTCTAAATAAGTTCTTGCACTTTGAGATCTTGCACCAATTGCCATAGCTTTACAGTCAAAATAGTTAGCTGATGGACACGTTTGATATATATGTGGCCCTAAATCATCATATCCGGCAACTAGAAGTCCGACACCATACGGTCTACGATCATATCTTTGCGTACACACTTGCATTTTATTACCCAAAGTAGTTATTAAACGACTTACGGGTAAAAGCGAATCATGAGCATATTTATAATTTAAACATTCTGTTCGCATGAATCTTGATAATATTCTTGCATCGGCAGTTAATCCAGAAATGGCAATACCCATATGAATGTCAACTGGTATAATTTTCTTTTGATGAGCAGATAACTCCGACGATGCTCTTTTTAGAGCAATTAATAGAGCATGAGTTTTATTTTTCAGGCCTATAGTTGCCGAACCCAATTTTACGGCTTCCATCGCATATTCCACTTGATGAAGACGTCCCTGTGGACTCCACACAGTTACATCGCTATCGTATTGATTTCGAAACATTTTCTTAAAACTATTTTAATTAATTTACTTTATAAAGGAAATTAAAATAGACAAACGAAAAATCGTTTACAATTACACCGTTCACAGTCTTTACGATTACTTTCAAAATTCAAACAACTTTAAGTTCTTTTATGCTGTGTCATACGCTAAATACTAAAACATGCCGCATTGTCATTTTATACCTGATACATACGATACATACGATACAACCATACATACCATACAAACGATACATTACCATTCATCTCATTAGTGTTGATCTTTAGAAAATGGCGTGTTCCATTAACAAAACGATACTATTTTCGCGTTCGCCAGAAGATTTTGTTAGCCTAACGTTAGCTAACGAAGCTTGCGGCGTTGCAAACCAGAGAGCTCTGATTCAAAAAATTAATGCACTTAAATATTTTTTCATGGTTTTGCACGAAATACTTAACTTCTGAATTACAGCCACATTCAAAGACTATGGAATAAAAACAATCAGTCACCATGTTAGAAATTGTTGCTTTATTATCTAATACATGTTTATGTTTTGAATCAGAGACCTCTGGTTTGTAACGGTGCAAGCTCCGTTAGCTGACGCTAGGCTAACAAAATTTTCTGGCGACCGCGAACTGTTAACACAGTGCATAGGAAAAAAGTAATGCCAACAAAATTTTCGTAATTTTTGTACTTTCTGTTTTCACAAAAAACTTTTTTCTTAAAATTTTATTGTTTTTAATTAAATTATATTTTTAATTGTGAACTATAGAAAGTATATCAAGCAGATTGAAATCTATTTTTTTTAAATCTAGTAACTGAGCTACTTAGAGTCCCTATAATGCAGGACTTCCACGAGCAAGTATACTTGCATGCAAATATACTTTTAATTAAAAATTAAGGCTACTTGCTCGTGTAAGCATCATTTGCATGCAAGTATATTGTTATACAAATTTACTTGCATAAGTAAAAATATTTCTACTTTTGCTGTTAAAAGTAATCCCCACTTAAATTAAAAATGGCGAAAACTGAATAAGTGAGGAACTGTCAAATAAACTGTTTAATAATATCAAAATAATAAACAATAAAATTAATAAATTTATATAAAGAAAATGAAGATTTATGAAACGTTTGAAATAAAAAGTACTGAAATTATAAAAGAAAATACTTATAAGAAAATTGTACAAGAAATGAATTGAACCCCAGAGCAAATAAAAAAACAGATTGTGTATCATTCCGGAGAAAATTTTTTTTGAAAAAAAAAAAGAAGATTTAAACGGATTGGGATGGGGAAGTGATATCGGGAATTTTTACAATCGGTTTTGTTTAATGTTTCTGTTAATAAAGTATCTTCTATATTAAAAATATATTTATAAAGTTTCTTTTACCCAAAACTGTCTTTTTCCCGAAAATTTTTCTTTTTTTTTGAGTTTCATATAGTTAGCAGTACTAAAGCAAGGCATTTTTTTGATGTGATATTTTTATTATTGAATTAAAAAATCAAGTTTTAAAAAATATCGTATTTTGGCGCGTACCTACTTTCATGCAAGTGTACTTTTACATGGTTTACATGTAAGGCCCGATTTACATTAACGCTCTGCTCTCACTCCGATATCACTCCGCTCCAGGTTCGATAAAATATTCTTATACAATAAACAGTGAGTGTATTCATATCATCGCTCTAATATCAGTCCGATATCAGTCACGGTTCGCTCTCGCTCCAATGTCACTCCAATACCACTCAGGTAATATTTTATCGGAGTGATATCAGACTTGTTATGGCTTGTACCTATAGTGTAAACACTTTTTTGATTCCACTCCACTCCGCTTGCATTCAGTTGTTATGAAAAGATATGTGTATCGAACTGAGACCGAACTGGGAGTGTACCCAGAGCAGCATTATAATGTGAATAGAGAACGAATAGGTACCAGCATGATATCAGCACTGTAATGTGAACACAACAAGATTATATCGAATCGGGAGCGTAGTGATATCGGAGTGAGAGCAGAGCGTTAATGTAAATCGGATCTAAAGGTTCATTCATATCTACAGACACTGAACGTCACAGACACGTATCGTGGCAGACATATACACGGACAATTAGCAGACAGACACAGACAGTAAATCATCAGTAGATACCGTAGATACTATACATATAGCACGTATATTATTACTCTATGCCTCTATGGTATTAGTAAATTATGTACAAAAATTAAATTATAGCAAATCTGACAACCTTATGTGATTTTTATACTAAAGATTTTTCCGAAATTTCGTTATTAGGGAAGAAAATGATCATGAAATTTTTTTTCTAAAATGCTTTCACATTCTACTGGGATGGGAACAGACCGAACCACAGATGAGACAGATCAAGCCTACATATAAAAAAGTGTAATCCGAAAGTTGCAATAAGTAGCAAGTTACACCACGTCCGTCGTAGTGTTCACGTCTTAATAAATATTGTTTTTAAATCAACTCGTGAAATTTAAACAGAAAAAAATATGAAGTGTGTCGTATTTAAGTGTGAAAATTCTATTGAATAAAAAATTTCTCAAAATAAAGGGATATCTTTCTTAAAATATATAAATTTATTTTTGATTGTTGACTGGTTGTCACATAGGTCGGCCATCATAGTATATATTATATGTATGCGAACTGCATACATCGCATACATCATCATCACCATATCATACTAATGCATTCGTATATTCGTGTTGATTGTTGTGTGCTGTGTCTTCGTTACTCGCCGGCACAGATGCGACAGATCAAGCCTACATACAAAAAAGTGTCATTCGAAAGTTGCAATAAGTAGCAATTTATACTGCTTACCGATTAGTCATCCATCAGTTCTTCAAGCGTACACATTCATTGTTAAGTCGTGGCCCCAGTGGTGGCTGTTCATTGTATACGGAGTACATTGCACGCATACATTGATACGAGATTTATGTTGTAAAATGTTGTGCGTTTGCAGTGGAGGGAAATTAGATCATTTGTGACGTAAGCTGTTGTCCACATTGAGAAAGCTAGTATAGAGATACGTAGTTTCAATATGTATATGTGGAACAGACCTATTTCATACTGATGTATGGCCGTGCCGTACACATGGCATATTGTACATAAATGTAAACGGAATGTCGTAAATATGGAGTGTAGAATATAAGGAGGACTATCTTGTACGGAAAACAATAGAAAAATAGTTCAAAAAGTGTCCCGTTTTAAGTACTAAGTAACAGTTCAAAAACTCGCCAAAATAGCGCTAGAGTAACAAAAGTGTATGAAATGAACTTTGCAGTTGCCGATTGAGTGAAGTATACTGTATGTTGTTGTGTTGTACAAAATAATATAGTAAATACAGTAGCCGTCCAAGTTAGTCACTTCCGAGATAGTCACACTTCGAGTGAAATAGACATACACATACGTCATCCACATACTATTTTTGCTCTTGTCTATACGCACATATGCGTCACATGTAATACTTGCATACTCACTACATACATACCCCGTGTACTTGCCGTGTGTTACTTTGTGAGGTAGCTACCGTGTAATGTGTGTCGTGTGCATATATGTAGTATACATATATGTATAGCCAAATGGATATGAAAAAAACGTCCCAACATCACGGTGCAGATTTGGAAGTATTTTGTTCGTTTTGCGCAAATGCGACATTTTTGGTGGTTATATGAACCAATCTGAAGAGTAAACACGGTAAACACTAATTAATGCATCTGCGCAAAACAACTGAAGTTCCTCTACCTGATGTCTATCCGTCTCACTTCATCGGAACCACTGCCTCTTATAGGGATTGGCCATATAGTTATAATACATATATGGTCGTGTGTGATACATATATGTATTATAACTATATGGCCAATCCCTATAAGAGGCAGTGGTTCCGATGAAGTGAGACGGATAGACATCGGGTAGAGGCACTTCAGTTGTTTTGCGCAGATGCATCAATTAGTGTTTACCGTGTTTACTGTTCAGATTGGTTCATATTACCACCAAAAAAGTCGCGTTTGCGCAAAATGAACAAAGTACTTCCAAATCTGCACCGTGATGTTGAGACGTTTTTTTCATATCCATTTGGCTATATATGTATATTACATATATGGTGTGATACGTATGTACGTATATTAGTCTAGAATGAAGACACTGGTCCGCACAAACGAACTCACACATTTTTTATAGTGGGTTCTAGTACTCACATCGTCGTCAAAAGTATGATGACACCTTGACCCAGGGGGTGCCTACAGTTTTGACGCGGTACTGTACTTAATGTTGTGGTACATTGCTATTTCCCTAATATTTTATGCATAATTAGACGTTTAAAAATAAAATTTAAAAAAAAAAACTTTATTTACATATTCTATTATTGTTTACAGATTTTATGTTTTATTTTTTAAAAGTGCACCGTAACAACGCGGATGTTTTTCTTTTCCTTGTTTACTTCTCAAATATACCCTTTTGCTACAGTAGCGCCGCCACTATTTACGTCTTTCTATGGACACTTTTTGATGCAGAGATGGTGCTCCTGGTATCTACACTCCATAGTCGTAAAATTGTGGTCTCAAATGTCATCTGTCAGTTATAAAGATTGTGTACCTACTAGCCCTACTAGGTTACATAGGATTTGACGGATTTGATATAAGCTCTTCGGAATATTCAAAGGATTCAGACGATTCGAATTATTAGTTAGAACCAATTCAGTAATTAATGACAACTAATATCGTTAATATTATTAAGACAATTATAATTTTGAGATATGCAACTGATTATTGAAGTGAAACATTCTTACGTCATAATTTAAATAGGAAAACGTAAATTTTTTTTTATAAATAGCATAACTCTAAAATGTTGGAAGGTCTTGTAGCGTGGGTCCTAAATAATTACTTTGGAAAATACGTAGAAAATCTAAATACCGATCAACTTAGTATTGCTTTGTTATCAGGTTAAATACTTAAATATATCTAATAAATGTGATGTATTAACCTCTCGGTATATTATTTTAGGTGCAGTAGAATTAGAAAATCTTCCTTTACGAAAGGATGCATTACGACATTTCGGTTTACCTGTTGAAGTTCGAGCAGGATTTATTGGCAAAGTAAAACTTCAGATTCCAGTGCGACAAATTCGTTCAGCACCATGGTTAATTATAATAGAACAGCTTTATTTAGTTGTTGGTCCAGTTCGAATTGATAAAGTAAGTTTAGATTATAAACGTTATTTAAATTTTTTGAAGTAGATGTTTCAAAAACAAACTAGAAGGGGGCGTGAGATCACATGCGATTCTCAAAGTTCACGCGATCAACTTCTCATTATCCCAAAAATAAAACATGTACTCTCAACAGAAACTGTTTGTAAATAGTTATTAGTCTCAGTACTCAGTCATGTTGGAGCCTCAGTACTTAGTGGTTTACGAGAAAACCACCGGAGTGACTTCCGATTTCTGCACTACATTGTCTTGTTCATCACTACTATACTTTAACAATAATCACATTCTTAGACTTATTATCGCTTCAGGTCTAAGTAGAGTCTCTTAAATGATTTGTAAAGACACCTTAATCAACGTTCTAGCATTACGCGTTCGTAAGATACAGTAATCCAAAAGTACGGCTACTTACAAAATACCGTTTCTGGTGCGCATGCGCGCTACGTTCAAAAACTACGCCATCGGTTCCCATAAACTTATTAGCTAAAATTTTACGTGTATAAGTTATCTAAATTTAACCGGTTCAATATAATTTGTTCATTAGTGACCTAGGTGTTGATGAAGTTTTTGAATATTTTTTTTTGCGATTTTTTTTTATGGGGCCTCTATTTACCGCAGTGATTCCTAAAGTGGTCCCTACGGACCCCCAGGGTTCCCCGGGATCATTCAGGGGGTCCGTGGAAAATTAAAATTGATTTGGGGGTCCCTGAACAACGTCAGGGGGTCCGTGCAAGGTTTAATATAAAATGAAAACATTATGACAAATTTTTATTAATATGGAAGCTAAATAACAATGAACAAATTATTAGCGATTTTTACGTTCTAAGTAAAGTATAAAAGAAAAGTTATACTCTTGTTTAAGTTGATTAAAAAAAAAATTATATATCACAGTTATCGATACAGTAAGCCCTTAACATTCATTAAAGATTTCTTTTTTTATTAAAAACCGAAGAAGGGATTGTAAGTTTTTCTAACACAGATGTGTTTCTAAAGAATATATTGTTAATGATCAGAGATGAGGCCTATGTAAGATACAAGTATTTGAAATACAAATACAAGATACAAAATACGTATTTTCATCTTATATCTTTGTATCTTGTAATGTATCATTATGGGTTATTGTACAGAAACTGTTGATTACTTTTCCGTCTTCCTGTTTGGTAAAACGTGGATTCAGTGACTTTATAAGCCTCATCACAAAAAAAAAATCGACCAGAAATTAGTACTCGTGGGGATTTGCTGTTGCTGCTCACAAACATTGAGCCGAACATAAATACACTCATAACATCCCATCAGGTTTATCCAAGTCATTTTTTTTTTATTTTGAAAAAAAGTTATAATTTCAATAAATACTTCAACAAAACGTTTTATTTATATTTTATTTTTACGCCACCATTTACCATTCAAAACAGCAAAGTTAAATTTGTATTTTTTTTTTTTTTATTATACATTTATATAGTTTTTCACTCAGGGTCCCTAAGCAAGTTTTGACTATGAAAAGGGGTCCGTGAGCAAGTTTTGACTATGAAAAGGGGTCCGTAGGCCAAAAGAGTTTGGGAACCACTGATTTACCGCATAAAAAAAGGTTCAGCTGTATTTCTCGAAAAAGATCGGTTGTCAATTTTTGCTTTTTTAAATCGATTTACATGAAAAAATAAGGAAAAAATCGATTTTTTAAGCCTCGATTAATCGACTTTCGATAAATCTATTTAAAACCGACATCTTTGCTTTGTGGTATTCGATTTTGGAAAATACATGGTGGCCACATTACTGGAAAACCTGGAAATTTTAGGGAATTTCAAACTTTCTGGAGAAGTCAGGGGAAAGTTAGGGAATTTTACCAGAAGACTGGAAAAAAATTTATTTTTATAATTTTGTTTATTTAGGAATAAAACTTCAATCAATATTTTTCACTTTTTTCACTTGTTTTGAAATTGGCGCGGATTTCATATTTTTTCTTTTTTTTTTTGCTCTTCATTTACTTTTTTTCAGAAAAAGTGTTAAAAAGTTATTAAGAATTTTTTTTTTAGCTTTTCGGGATAAAGTAGGGACGACATTTTCCACAAAATATGGAATTTTTTCATAAAATTTTTGGAAAACCTGGAAATAAAATATCGTTTGCTAGTGGCTGTGTAAGTCGAAACATGTCACAGACTTTCTGATTTGAAATAAAGTGGTATTTACACAGTAAACAAATTTTATTTTAAATAAAATTATTTTTTATTTTAAATAATTGTAATGAGGTAATTAATCGACGTTGTGTGATTCTGTTAGCCTCTTCCGCAAAAATTTTGGGCATACTAATTTTTAAAATTAATTTCCGAAATTATATTTATTTTAATTATGAGATTTTTTAAAATATTTTTTACTAGTAACTAATTTTGTCTTAAATTGTTTAAGTGGGACAGTGAAGTTGAAGAATTAATTGCTCAAGAATTAAAGCAAATTGCATTGAATGCAAGTGAAGCAAAGTGGAGAGCCGAAACTGAAGCAGCACAACAAACTGGATACTATGCTTCGAGCTATTCATCGTGGATTAATTATGGAACTGGTTTAATGACAAATATAGTTGAAAATTTACAAGTATATAAAATTACTGTTTCACAAATATAAAACTATTTAACCCTTTGTATTCAAAAACATGGTGAAAAAGGCGGATCTTAAGAAAGAAGTAAAATACCTTTCTTTTATTCTTTTGTAATTTATACGGAAATATATACTAAACCAGGTGTCAAGCATCTTTAAATGGAAAAAATTCCAACCAAATTTTTTTTTCCATAAAATTGTTACTTAATAAACTACGAGTGTCGTTAATAAACTACGAAATTTTTCGCCTCCAATAAGCACCGCGTACCCCTTTTTAAGGGGGGGGGGGTAAAATATTACTTTCTGGGCAATTCCTTGGTTTTTTCAATTTTACGAAAAAAATTATTTAGAGTGGTTCGCCCCTCTCACTTGATGTTTTTGTTGCACTTCTTGGAGTGTGTAAAAAGTAGATTTTTTGTTATTAATTTCAAATGTTATCGAGTGCCTGTGAAACATTATTAATGTATAGCGGACTTTTGTCCGTATTTACACATACGCCAATATTCATATGTTCATTTGATGTCCAGCTTTAGCTGATACTTGAACACTCGATTTACTTTGGTGTATGACCAATTCATTATGTTAATTAAAATTCACCTAGTGTTTTGAAAAATTATCAAAACTGGATCGGCTGGGACTCGAACCCGGATCTCTTGGTTGCTAGCCAAGCGCCTTACCAATTAGGCACTCGATAATATTTGAAATTAATAATGTAACTGCGTCTCGCATTAAAAAGAGAGGATGTGTTTGATTGATTATCAAAATTGGAGTGGCACTGGAACGAACGGTCGTTGGCCTAATTGGTAAGGCGCTTGGCTAGCAACCAAGAAATCCGGGTTCGATTCCCAGCCGATTCAGTTTTGATAATTTTTCAAAACACTATGTGAATTTTAATTAGATTTTTTATATTTGTTTAAAGTAAATATATGTATAATACGACTACAAAGGGTTAATGATTTCATGATTTTTCCATAATGAGATACTATAAATTACATATTTCTGTATTTGTAGCTAAAAATTAAAGATGTCCACATCCGATATGAAGATGAAATTACAGTTCCATTACACTCGTTTGCTTGTGGAATTACAATTGAATCATTATCAGCTCAAAGTTGTGATTCTAATTGGGTACCTGGTTTTATGCAATGGGCAGCATCGTCAGCATCTTTCAAACTTGTTGAACTTACGAATATGGCTGTATATTGGGACCCACTGAATCCACCTAGTGAACTCTTAGGAAATTTAAGCATGTTTGATTTATCAGTATGTGTTTGTATAATAAGATTTTTTTAAGTGTAAATTGTTATTTTTTATTTTTGTTTTTTTCAAGAATGCAATGGGACAAGGAATCACTTCCAAACATACTTTTATCATGAAACCTGTGTCTGCTGAGGCTCGTATTAAGCGTGATAGAAGTGAACAGCCATTAAGATCGAAAGTAACACCGAGAATTGTTTCTGATTTAAATTTAGAAGAAGTTTCATTGTCTTTAGCAGATGTAAATTAAATAAATATTTTGTATTTGAGTACATTACGTTAGATTTTTAACGTATTTTTTTCCGAAATAGTGGCAGTACGAACAAATGATTTATTGTACACGGGGCTTAGATGATATTGCACGTATACGACAGTATCGAAGACACCGCCCTTTAGTCTCAGTGAAAGAGAATCCTCGAGCTTGGTGGATTTACGCGGTCAAGTGCACCTTAGGAAAAAATTGTTCATTTTTCTTACCTCGACCAACATGGGAATCTTGTTTAACTCGAGCCAGAGAAAATATTCAGTATGTAAATATATGTAAAACATTATTCGCCACTCCAACTGTTGCATTAGATATTGAAAATAAAAATCTTAAAGATCGGATTGAATGGAATCGAGATTTAGAAGAGTTAAATGTTTTACGAGAGGTAGGTATTCATTTATAACGAATTTTCGAATCGAAAATTTAGCTATTACAGCCGCTGTTATGATACAACTTGAGCCCAGGACTATGATAGAAATTTGTTTTGAGGTCCGTAGAATCAGAAAATGATATACACTAAAATTTATATATATATATATATATATATATATATATATATATATATATATATATATATATATATACAAGGTGGTCCAGAATTATGTACCGTAATTGCTAGAGTTGGTAGTACGTTCAAAAATAATGGTATCTTTTCATATACACTTTTTTTCAAAACTCAATAATAAGGGAGATACAACTCTGTAAAGGGGTGAAACGAAAACCATTATTTCTTAAATGTTTCCCAAATGCTTTTGAATAACGAATTGATATTTTAGGGGTACTTATTTTGCGTTAGAAGGATTAAATTTGTGTCAACACTTATTCCACCACTCATGACTAAGGGGTGGTTTTGGGTGGTAGGTGTGAGTTATCACGTCTTTTCTTTTCTAATTTGCAATTATTTAAACAAAATCCTTGATAATATGATTCCTCAGACAATTTTACGCAAAAAAGGTACACTTATTACATTTCGATAAATGTTACCGTTTTCGAGTAATTTAAAGTAGAAGTATCTATTTCCAAATTATCCCCTAATCATAAGTGATCGAATAATCGATACCATAAATTTAATTATCTTAATGTTCATACGCGCCCCTAGAATGTGAATCCAGTAATCAAAAGCGCCTAAAAAATTAAAAGAAAGGAAGTCAGTTTCGTTCCACCCCTCTACATTTTACCCCTCTGCTTTATCAATCCTTATTATTGAATTTTGGAAAAAAGTGTAGATGAAAAGGTACCATTATTTTTTAACATACTGTCAGCTCCAGCAATTACGGTACATAATTCTGGACCACCCTGTATATATATATATATATATATATATATATATATATATATATATATATATATATATATATATATATATATATATATATATATATATGATCGGAAATTCGCTGTTACGCAGGATGCAGCGACAGGGGTATTTATTTATTTTATGATTTATTTCAAAAATTAAACAGTTTAAAATTTAAAATTAATTAAAAAGGAAAGTTTTTTACTATGGCGGTGGCTTCACAAACAATGAGTATATTCATTCAGTGTATATTACATTTACCATAGCATTAAGAAAAGGAGAAAAGCTCATAGTTAACTATCCAGAATTCTGCTCGCTACTTAAAACATGAAAGTTTTTAATGGTAACTCCAAAATGAAGGTTATTTAATACACAAAGTATAGTCCCAGTTATATATTCTTAGTGTACACTGCTTACATACCGTAAAACACCCTATTTTTACCTATTAAACCTAACTTTACCATACCACACTTTACGTTAAAAAAATTAAAATTTCATAGTTTATATATTCTGTAGCACACTACTGGTGCTATATAAGTTTTCCTGGCATTGCCAGCCGCAATTTCTTCAAATCATTGGATTTTTTTTTAGTTCTTATGGTACATTTTGGTTTTAAGCAAGTGTGCAAACTTTAGTTGGTATTTCAAAAAATATACAAGTGACATAAATAATTTCATCATATGAAAAGTTACATAACCTCGTAAGTATATAAAATGATTTTTACGTTTACTTATTTGTGTATTATCGAATAATTCGTTTAGGTAATATTATAGCAAATTTGGTAAAATTAGAGTCCTTTAACAAATCCCAACTTTACCAGTCAGCGCTGCCAACAGTCAGGGTTGTCAAAAATATACGAATTGCATTATATTTTTACACGAATTGAGATATTAAAATAAAAAACATTGTTATAGGTTTACATATACAAAATGTCTGGTAAACATCATAAGAAGAAAATTGGTGCAAGGACATACAAAAATTATTCTGCAGAATGTTAAATCTAGCAATTGATATGGTAAAAAGTAAACAAATTACAACATTATACATTGAAAAACAATTTAGAATTCAGAGAAGAACAATAGAGAATAAAACTGAGTATCTTGTTTTGGTTAAAAAGATTGTGATTTTGTAAGTTAGACAATTTGATTGAAATTGAACATTGATTTAATAGACAATTGTTTTTGTTTTGTATTTCTGATTTTGTTACCTAGTCAGTTTATAATATCAAATATGTAACATTGTGTTTTATTTTTTTAAACAAAATTTATTTATTTATTTTTTTTGTTTCTGGCATTTTGTTTTATTAATTTTTACTGATTTTGTACATCCCTGGTGAAAACGGTATTTGACGTTTTCATAACATAATTCTATCACAACTAGATTTATCGTTGAAAATTTCGAAATGACTGCGTATTATTGTTAGTTATTATTTGGAATTCACAAAAAAAATATGAACAACAATGGTATATTTAAAAGTTTTATAATATCTTTTATATTTCACTAAAAAAATATGAATTAGTAATAATATGGTAAAGTTAGGAACTCCTCGACATTTGAGCTTGTTACTTTTTTGTATTTTTGACTAGTAATTTAAGTTTCTGGAAAACTTATTTGTGAGTTAGATCAAAGTTTTTTATCAGTTTATTCTATTGAAACAGTTAAATGTAATTAAATTAGTTCCGTCTTTATTTTATTCAAATTTGAATTGAAAATTATGGTAACGATAGGGTGTTTTACGGTATATCTTCAGTCTTTAAAATTTGCAAATTCACTATACAACTTATTTCCGGTCGTACTTGAGGAATTGGACCTGGGTAAATCACATTATAACTGGACTGTCCGGTCTAAAATCGAATGGTTGGCAAGCTTGGTTCTAGGTCATATATGATTTCACATTCTAATTGAAATCAGAGCAGTGTTAACCACTGCACATACGCAAACGTGGAATCCATTATCTTACTACTCCAATTTTTATACATTTCATTGATTTATACAATCATGTTATGGGTTCGAGGAAGCTGTATGCCACACCCATCCACAAACTTTTTATTTTTTGATATTTAATTTTATATTTTAAACTAACAACAATTTTGTTTTGTAATATATTGTTTAATTTTGTTACTTTTAAGATTGCCATGCGAAAGGTTCCTATAACACCAACGTCTTCATCAACAGCCGCATCATCGTCACAGGGTAAAAGCTTGCTTGTTCAATGGTTTCCACAGTGGTGGGGTTGGTATTCAACCACATCAAGTGAAGAATCACCTTCTGTGTCTTCTCAAATCAGTAGCAAATATAAAAAATCCGAATTGGAACATGAAATTTTAGATGCAATTAGCGACACGTTTGAAAACAATACATTACTGAAACGAGATGTTGTATTTGGACAGTTTCATTTCACTTTGAAACAAGGAACCTTTCATCTGTGTACGGCTTCAGATCCTAAAGCTGAAAGGTAATAGATATTATCTGATATAGGTATTATAGAGTATAATTAATATGTTTTTCTTTTTTAAATTCAGAATATCAATGATGGAACTTCAATATGAAAATGTGAAATTGTCGTTTGAAACACGTCCACGAAATTCATCTCATAAATTCGAAATAGCTTTAGGTGCCCTCTATCTTTATGATCGTATAACGAAAGAGACACAATTCCCATTACTTATATCTCCACAAAGAAAAGAAAGTGGATTGTCAATATCAAGACTGACTACAAAAACTGTAAGCCCACGGTTAGGCCGCGCACCATCCCTTGCAACAAATGCAAGTAGTGAACCGTTGTTTGTGTTGTGTTATGAAGTAAAACCATTCAATTCAAATTCCGACTTTAAGTATGTAAATCAAAGGAGGTGGATAAAGGTCGGCCATTTTTCACCTATAATAACCGTGAAAATAAAAAGTTCTTATTCAAGCAATTATTCTGTATCTAGTTAAAGTTCAAGTCCTTATCTTAACATATATATAGTATTTATGGTCAAATGCACTTAAATTTAACCAAGCTTCATCACTTATGAATTTAAATAATTTCCGTTTTCTTGGCAACTGTTTCATTATTGCATTTACGTAAATTTAAATTTGCAGTTTGTTTTTAGAAAAGAATAAAAGATTGATTTGTTTCGAATATAAGAATTACTTAATTTTTTAAAGATGACTCATGATCAATTGTATTTGAAATGGGGTATTCGCTCCGAGCCGAAAGTATAGCCACCTACATCAAATGATTATTTAACAATTTATCGGGACATTGTACTATTTCAATGAATGTAAAATATATTAAAAAACTGAAATCTGTTTAATAAAAGCCATACATCTTCTCATTTTACCTCAAAAATGTCTGAAAATAAAATATTTTTTAATAATTAACCAAGGAAAAGCATAAGAGGTAATTTTTATGATATTGTTTTGAAAATTTCAAAATAAAATGAAGTTTGATAGTAGGGTTACAAATAATTTTTTTTATTATTTTGCAGAATCTGGTAAATAGAAATCGTAATAAGTACTTGCTTTGAAAGAATCAAACAAGTATTTAAAAAAAAAAAATACTTTTTCTTAAGGTACGTCCACACGGCTCAAGCTTTACCACCGACTTACTTGCGCAAACCAGGTTTGTGCAAGTAAACATGTATGTATGGACGGGAAAATACGTACATGTTTACTTGCACAAATCTGGTTTGCGCAAGTAAGTCGGTGGTAAAGCTTGAGCGTGTGGACGGGCCCTTAGAGAAATAGTAAAATTATGTACAAATGCCGTCCTGATAAACAGATATATTTGTCCACCATGAGCACTCTAATCGATTTTTGTATCCCCTCCAGGCAAAAGCTCATAGCAAATATTTTAAAATTGTTACAGCTAGTTTGTTGATTTTTGACCATCTTCGACAGATTTTTGAATTCTCTGACTATATCCTAGTAAAGAGCCACATGAATCATGATAATCCTTTTTTCTCGAATAGTAAAGCTAACACATTTGCCAATAAACATTTATTTATTTTGATTCAATAAGCGCATCGAGACGATACAAAATAAAATATGTAGTTTGTACGTGAAAGTTAACGACTAAAACGTGTTTCGTACATGTTCAGAAGTTCCGATGTGTCCAACCGTGTGCTGACATTTGAATTTATGCCGGATTTACACGTGTTTAATAAGTAAAGCAAGTTACTTAATCAAGTTACTAAAAGTTACTTTTATCATCTAGATTCCAGATAGTTATATTTAGCACTTGTTCAAGTGAAAAATTTAGTAATCTGTTTAGTCAAGTAAATAGAAGCCTGTTCTATTTACTTGCACAACTAGCTTACCTTTACTGCATTTTTTTTTTGTAAACTTGCTGTTATTTGTATCGGTGTAAACACTTTATTTTAGTAAAGTGTTTAGAATATGATAACTTTATACTGATATAGGGGCGAAAATATGATAACTTTAAGTTTTATTTACAAGTATTTTTTATCTTTATTTTACTTATTTATTTATTTATTTATTTTTTCTTTTGAGCTTTTATACTCATTTATAAATTGTAAATATCAAGAGCGACTAATCCCGTTAATAAAAAAAAAAAAAAAAAAATCTAGTTAAAAATTACTTGTAACTTGGTTTAGTTAATAAGCACTTGTAAATTCGGCATTACCAAGGTATAAACATTTAAAAAAAAGTAATATAAGAGGAATGGACTGATGGACGAAAAATGGCCGATCTTTACCCTCCTTCTTATTACTTAAAATAATTATATTCAGATGTTAAGACATAATTTCTATATATATTAGATTACATGTACGATCGCAGTCATTAGATGTTGTGTATAATCCTGGGGCAGCTCAGTGGTTAGCATTATTCTTAGCAGGACCACATCAACAACGAATTAATTTACCAACACGATCCCGAATTGGAGCTGATTTAATGCGTAATTGGGAACACATATTAGAAAGTGACATGGTAAGTTTTATTAGAATGTAAAGGTTTTTTTTTTTCTGTAAATGCATTTGAGGGGCCCAGAGTAAAATTAAAATTAGAGGTCCTTCAAAATAAAGATTATCATATTTTTGTTTACGTGATAATTTGAAATAAAAAACATAAATATTCATAAATTCAGTAAATATCTCTGTTTCTTTTTGGTAAGCGAAACTTGGTTAACACTATACAATCCGTACGTCTGCGCAGTAAACTTCCCCAGGAGTCGACACTGTTTTTAAAGAATTAAATAAAAAAAACCTTATATAAATAAATTTACGAATTAATTCAATATGTGCAAACACACACATTTTTAATATTAAGAAAAAAAAGAAGCAATAAAAATAAACATCATGCCAATAACAATAATGGCCGATTGCACCAACATTAATGTAATCAGAACTTAATGGCCATTAGTAAATCAGAGATTAACTAACCCCGATTTGTCTGTTGCACCATTTAAAATATACCAACGGTTAACTAATGTCCGGTAACGGTCAATTTTGACTATCAACGGTGTCTGATTTGTTTTTATATGACATGAAATGAGACACAAGAGAAGCAAATGCTATTAAGTTGATAATATCACATGGTTAAAAAATTTAAATCTGCATATTTTGAAATAGGTAGCGCCTACTTGATTTATATAATATTAGAAAATAGAATAATAGCCGTTATAAGACTGCCTCTTATAAGACTCTTCCCCCCAATCAGCAGTTAAAACTTCCCCCACTTAATCACTTTTTCGAGTTTTGTGTTAGACCACTCCTTATAAGACTATGTCAAAATCATAAACAATTGAGCATATAGGAATACAATACTAAAATAAAATAGTCTTATAAGGAGTAGTTGAGCGACAAAATTAAGTGCGTGGTAGTGAGGGCACAAAAAATTTTCGAGAAAAATTTCCCCTACGTCCCCTATACTAGTCTTATAACGGGCATTCTACTGTATATAATTTATGTTTACGTATTATAAAACATTTTGAAACTGTGATTTGACGATTGTGAAGATATTTTTCAATTTAAAAATGGAAAAATGAAATAGATACCAAAATTTTACAGAAAAAGAAAATTTTAATTGAAATTGCACAAAAGTATATTTTAATAGTAGAAAAAAAATTAAATATAAATTTTAATAAATATAAATACTATGGAAACTAGCATCAAAATATGGACTAAACGCTGATTAAATATTTAATTGCCCAATATCCATCCATTAACTTAACGGACGATTTAATCATCAGTTAACAAAAATTAACCTTGGTGCAACAGATAATCAGAGATTTTAACTACAGTTAAAGTTAATCATTGATTAACGTCTTAACGGCCGATTAAAAATGTTGGTGCAATCGGTCATAAAGTGATCAAAAATAAAGAAACAATCTATGAACAAAATATATAAATAAACAATTTTGTAAATATTCTTTATTTAACTAGGATACCATTAGTTAAATAAACAATTAAAATTATATTATATGCATTATTTTATCGGTTTGTACGTTTAGAGAAACCATCACAGTAAGAGTTTGTTACCCTTATTACGGGTCAATTCCCGTCCGCGATAGCGTCACATACATGTGTGATGGTTCAGTTATCTAGGGGTTTTTATTAAGGGGAAGTTTACTTGAGATGGACCAAAAATGACGTATTTTTCTGGAATTTTTTTTCTCAAAGACGGAAGTAAATATAAATTTCAAATTTTGTACACATATTTATTAAGTATAAAAATATACAAAAAAAATTTTTTCAAGGAAAAATATAAAAAATTGTCCATTTTGTAGATAACGCAGTGTGACGATCCGAAAAAAAGTTGCCTTGTGGTTGACATCATAGCGCGGTAATAAACCACTGAAATAAAAAAACAAAAAAGATTTATAAAATATATGAATAGTACCGGCACCTATACCAATAATATCAATAAATTGCTGAAAAAACAAAAAATGGCGGACGTGTGAACTTTTGGTTACGATTTCTGCCTTTTTTTTCGCTCTTTAAAATAAAAAAAATAAAAAATATTGAAAGTGTATCGGACTGGTGGTATAGGTATAGGTGCTGGAGAATTGAATTATCTTTAAAATAAAAAATTAAAAAAAAGGATCCATCGAATAGTTTTTGAGTTATCGTGTTCACCAGTTCCAAAAATGTGGTTCCGAGATATTATATATAAAATATATATAAAGAAACGTATTTTAAAAATTTTATATTTAATACTCATCATTGCGTGAACTTTTTTTTTTTTTTTTTTTTTTTTTTTTTTTATAGAAAGCTGGATTTGGTTAATGCGCAAAAATTTTTTTAATTATTTTCAGCAAAATTATTTTGGGGACATATTTTACACATAATTTGCTATCAATTTCTGCAAAAAAAAAAAATCGATTTTTTGATCACTTCTCAAGTAAACCTTCCCTTAAATTACTTTCAGCAAAATCACTTTGGGAACATATTCTACACAAAATTAGCTACCAATTTCTGCAAAAAAAATCGATTTTTTTTAAGGACGCTTAAGTAAACCTCCCCTTAACACAACTCGCTAAATTTAATAACTATTTAATTAAATGAAACAAAATTAAAATATAAAATAACTTCAAAAAATAGTTGCGACACACGCTACTCGTAAATATCCAGTTCACTCTCTGACATTTTCTTCAACACTGCTCACCTCTCAGTCCGCGCACACTCTAACTAAAGTACTTATTACACTTACACTTATACTGGTCATAGAGCAGTACAGTTTACACGCCTCACTTTACTTATGGCAATCCTACATACATGTGTGATCTCTGGTTGCGATCGACTTCTACGAAAAAAAAAATCGATTTTTTGATCAAATCTCAAGTAAACCTTCCCTTAAATTACTTTCAGCAAAATCACTTTGGGAACATATTCTACACAAAATTAGCTACCAATTTCTGCAAAAAAAATCGATTTTTTTTAAGGACGCTTAAGTAAACCTCCCCTTAACACAACTCGCTAAATTTAATAACTATTTAATTAAATGAAACAAAATTAAAATATAAAATAACTTCAAAAAATAGTTGCGACACACGCTACTCGTAAATATCCAGTTCACTCTCTGACATTTTCTTCAACACTGCTCACCTCTCAGTCCGCGCACACTCTAACTAAAGTACTTATTACACTTACACTTATACTGGTCATAGAGCAGTACAGTTTACACGCCTCACTTTACTTATGGCAATCTTACATACATGTGTGATCACTGGTTGCGATCGACTTCTACGGTTGTTCTGGCTATGATACACATGTGCTATTGGACTATAAAGTGTTAAGATGACAGTTTGATAATTTCGAAAGCCAGAGTTATGCTTAATCATTTATTTATTTATTATTCGTTAGGAATAAAACTTGTCTACCCTCCCATGCTATTACATCAAATCTATGTTTAAAACAGCTGATTGTACCGAATATTATCTGCACAAATATGACTTATACTTGACCGATTTTTTTTTATTAGAAATTTCGTTTTGGTACAAATATGTGACAAATAATAAAACATTTTTGTTTTAATTTAAATGAGTAAGGGAGACTAGGGGCACTTGATCTCCATTTTGGTTTTTCGCTCAAATCTCATATAATAATATTGTTTTTCAGGATATTTTTTCATGACTAGATATAAAATATATCCTTCTACCTTCTTGCATCATTAAATTATAAAATAAATCTGCGTTTCCATTTCTTTTTTCCATTTTCCCAGAATACTATAAAAGGATCAAGTGTCCCCTGTTCTGGGAGACTTGATCTCGATATCGGATCAACATGACCCGTACCTTACTACTGCATTATATGAATGAATAAAAGTCTCTTTGGTATGAAATATGTCAACAAATCTAGTTTAGTGAAAAATGAAAAAAAAAAATTATCTCATATTTTATGAAATACGTCATCATACTGACAACAGTGTTGCACCGTATTGATATTAAAAATAACGTGCAGTTGCCTATTTATGGCCTGGGGATCAAGTGCTCCCAATCTCCCCTACTAAATACCTCTAGATTATTTGATTGTTTATTAATACTCATATTTAATATTTCGAATTAACGTATCTATTTACTATTATTATTTTATTATTTTTAGAGAAAAAATCTTGAAAGAAAGTCATGGGATTTAGAGTTAGATATATCGGCTCCACAGATTATTTTAGTCGAACAATTTGTAGATAGGAATGCAGCAGTAGTGGTTGTAGATTTTGGCCGTTTACAATTATCAAATATCGATAACGATATTCCTACATCAGCACCACAACCCACCGTCTTAGAGCATCAAGACTCCGAAGATGATGGTAAAACGACGAAGATAATGCGTAATTCGACGAACTTGACAAATACAATTGAATTTTTTTTCAGAAAATTACGTGACCCCATGCTCAACACCTCCCGGTAGTGAAGCCAGCGATTCAGAACCAATTTCTCGTTCCACTAAAATATCCGTAAATAATATTCAAACGTCATCAATAAATGAACTAACACTGCATCAATCACTCTACGACCGTTACACTGTTGAGTTGAATGATTTGCAAATTTTAGTTGGAAAAGTTCGTGACAATTGGAAATATGCTCATACAAAAGGAACATCTACATTGCACGTTTTAGATCGTTTTAATATATCTTTACAAATTGAACGGCGTGCTGTGAACACTGTGGACCCTCTATATCCAAATTTAACAGTAAATGCAAATTTGCCGAAATTAGTCGTGCATATAAACGAACAAAAAATAGCAACAATAAGAAAATTGTATAATATAATTACTTCTACGGGGTTACCGTCGCCATTCAAAAGTCCTCTTGCAACAATAGCTGACAGTTTACCGGAAAGTTCTGATAACGCGGACGACACAGCCAGTATTTGCAGTGAAAGTTTAACGCAGGATACAACAAATACAGACATGTCACATTTGCTTATGTTTCAATTTTCCATTGACCAAATGGCTTTAGAAGTGCAGTCACGGGGTCGTAGTATAGCGGAACTTCAAGTGGCTGGAGTTCGTGCAGCATTAACGAAACGTGATACAGATTCGACAATCTCTTTAAGTGTTCATGGACTTCTATTGGTTGATGCTTTACAGACATTTGGTCCAGATTTTGAATTGTTAGTTGCTAGTCACAAACATGTTGGGTAAGTGATTGTATTTATTTACACTATTGCTTTGATTTAAGGACAGGGCTTTCATTATATATCGAGACCCACGTGATCAAATTTGTTTAGTGCGCTTGGTAATTTGTTTACTGTATGTTGGTGGCACTGTAATGAAGTTAGTTGATAGCTGAAAACACTAAAAATAAATAACCGAAATCATTCGTATTTTTCAGTGTTGTAATTATTACTTTAAATATTTAGTTGCAAAATATAATAAATTTCATAAATAATCTTAAATTAAGTTCTTATTACATAAAACAGTATTGTCATATAACAGATTTTTAAATAATACCGCATTTAGGGTATTTTTTTTTTTTTTTAATAATTACCATACACACAAATATGGCGGAAATTATATTTGGTCACGTGTATGGAGGGTGGATATCAGGAGCACCTACTCTGTATCAAAAAGTGTCCATACAAAAGCGTAAATAGTGGCGGCGCTACTGTAGCAAAAGGGTAAATTTAGAGAAATAAACAAGGAAAAAAAAACATCCGCGTTGTTATGTAATTATTGTTTTTTTATTATAATTGTTACATATAATTGTTTTATTATTTTAAAAATTTTTATAAAACACAAAAAATCACTAACAGACATTAAAAATTCATGTAATTATGAATCACTTTCAACGTGTTTCACAGCGAGTTTTTTGTAGGTTATTAAACAACACACTTCATTCCGTCGACAACTACAAAGTTCATTTCATACTCTTTTGCTACTCTAGCGCTATTCTGGCGAATTTTTGAACTGTTACTTAGTACTTAAAACGGGACACTTTTTGAACTATTTTTCTATTGTTTTCCGGCCAAGATAGTCCCCCTGATATCTACCCTCCATAGTCACGTGGGTCTCGATATATATTGAAAGCCCAGTATCGCAGTATAGATAAAAGTAGAGATGTCGATTCTCCAAAAAAAAGATCGATTTTTGGATCGATTTAAATCGAAATTAAAAAAATCGATTAAAAAAAAATCGGCTAAAAAAAATCGATTCTGTGAGATCGATTTAAAAAATCGAAATTTTGAAAAGTTTAATAAAATTAGCTGATAGTTTTTGTTAAGGGACTTAATTGATAGTACATGGGAAATATCGTGTAAAAACGCCTTACATTATATTTGTCAGGGCGATGAGTTAACTTTTCAATTATAATTATAGCAAATATCGCAATTGAATATGTAGGACGAATACCACGGAATGAACCAAGTTTACTATGCAAAAATTTCAAACAGACAAAAAAAATGTTTTCTAAATAAGCTTGTAGGAAAGGGATCGTTAGCCCCATAGGTGGTCTTCTTTTCCTTTGTATTAATAGTCCTTTACTGGACAAAATAGTGTGTATATATATATGTATTTATATGGAGCCACATGGGGGATTCGTTGATAATAACAAGTAAAAAGTGACAATTTATTAACAATAACGTTTTTGGTGTTTCATTTTAACACATGTTTCTTTGTAAAATTACAACTAAATGAAATTATTTTTGAAAAAATCGGTTATCGATCTCTTACTTTTAATAATCGATTCATGAATCGATTCAAATAAAAAAAATCGAAAAAAGAATCGATTTTTTAAGCTTCGATTAATCGATTTAAAATCGACATCTCTAGATAAAAGATTATTACCATAGGCAGTAGTGAAACGCACTTTCTATCCTTTTTTGATATAAGTAAAGACAATTATGTATGTCATTTTTTACTTATATGATTGTATGTGTTTGTACATGTGAGATTGAGGGTTGATAATGGTCATGTTAAATTACATGAACAACTAAAAGCAACTTTTGATGTTTTTTTATTAATAATACCCAGTAGATCCCGAACAATATAAAATAATTACGCGGAAAATAAATAAATAACTATTTATTCCAATATTTAATTATAAGATGAATTTACAAAATATATTAATGTTACATAAACAAAAACTAAACTGAACCGAGCAGACAAAAAATAATAACTAACTGAAAAATAATTGAATATATATTAAACAATTACTAGGATCACTATGATATTTTAACATGAACAAATTGTAATCATAGACTACTTAATAATCTATATATTTCAACACCTCCCCTCAATTTGTGAATCCTATTTGATTTCTGAACTTCTCAAATTTTTGTCGTTGCAATCCTTTTGTAAATATGTCTGCAATCTGATCGTTCGTATCAATATATATTAATTTTATTTTATTTTCCTCCAGCATTCCTTTAACATAATTATATTTTATATCTATATGTTTAATTCGTGTTTTATGTTTGGGATTCTTTAATAAATTTATACACGACTGATTGTCTTCATAAATGTTGATTGGTTCTAAATATTCAATATTTAAATCTTCCAAAATTCCTTTTAACCATTCTATTTCAGTAATTATATGTGTTAACGCAATAAATTCTGATTCGGCTGTAGATAGAGCAATACAATTTTGTTTTCTAGTATTCCAACTTATTGAACAATCAAATAATTTTATTATGTAACCGCTAGTTGATTTTCGATCTACATCATTGGCCCAATCTGCATCAACATAGCAATTCAAAACATTTTTGTAATTGTTTCCATAATAAGTTAATTTTAAATCTTTTGTGTGTTTTAAATAACGAATTATGCGTTTTGCGTAAATCCAATGTGTTTCTGAAGCTCCAGCCTGAAATCTGCTCAAGTAATTTACCGCAAAATTAATGTCTGGTCTTGTGCAAAGTGTTAGATACATTAAACATCCAATAAGTTCTTTGTACGGTTTATCGGTTAAAATGTCTGTATCACCTTTACAAAGTTTTAAATTTTTTTCAATCGGAGTTGAAATCGTTTTGGCATCGTCCATTTTAAAACGCTTAATTAGTTGTTCTATATAACTTTCTTGACTCAGCTTTAAAATCTTCTTTTCTTTATCTCGATCAATCTTAATTCCTAAGAAAAATTTCACTTCTTTCATATCTTTCATTTTAAATTTCTCCATTAATTTGTTTTTCAATTCTGTACCAACATTTAGTTTGTTACCACATAATAACAAATCATCTACGTAAACCAGTATGAAAATTTCCAAATCATCTTTTATTAATTTGTAAAGACATGGATCTGTTTTTGATTGAATAAAATCTAAACTTCTGATGTATTTGTTCAATACTTCATTCCAAATTCTTGACGCCTGTTTTAAACCATATAGTGATTTTTTTAATTTACACACTTGATTGTTGCAATTCAATCCTGGTGGCGGTTTCATATAAATAGTTTCCTTTAAATCTCCATTTAGAAATGCAGATGCTACGTCCAAATGATGAATAAAGTAATTCTTAACATTTGATAATGCTAGCAAAGTCCTGATTGTAGTTAATTTAGCCACAGGTGAATACGTTTCCTCATAATCAAATCCTGGTCTTTGTGAACAACCTTTTGCTACTAATCTAGCTTTATATTTTTCAATATTTCCATTTTCATCACGTTTTATCTTGAACACCCACTTACAATCAATTGGTTTACAACCGTCTGGTAACTGAACCAGGTCCCATGTTCCGTTTTTTTCTAATGATACAATTTCTTCGTGAATTGCACGTTCCCATTCCGTACGATCTGCTCTGTTTTCAATTTCATTAATTGTTTGAGGTATATCTTCTACATAATTTTCCGCATTTAATGCAAAATAAGTCATATCATAATCGTTTTGCCAAGTAGGTGGAATAATTTTTCTTTTCGAAATTCTTGTATTCACTTCCGAAACTCCCGAATCGTTTATTATTTCATTTTCTATTTCTTCTTGAGAATCCGTTTCATTTTCCGTATAATTTTCCAGTTCCGAATCGTCTCTGTTTTCGTGTCTATTTTCCAACTGTTGTGAATCATTTTTATCTTCCAGTTGTTCCGCTTGTCGTTCCTTAAAATTTTTAATTTGTTCAATGTTAACTGTGACATCATCGGCAATTAATTTATTTTCGTCAAAAATAACATCACGGGCAGTTATAATAGTTTGTCTATCGATATCCCATAGTCTATATCCATTTACCGCATATCCCATCATCAAACATTTTTTAGTTTTAATTTCCAACTTGGTTCGTAATTCCTTCGGTATATGTACATATGCAATACAACCGAAAACTTTTAGTTTTGAAAAATCTGGCTTCTTATTAAACCATATTTCTGCAGGTGTTTTATCCATATTAAGTGCACTTGTTGGGCTTCTGTTAGTTAAATATGCTGCCGTCAAAATAGCTTCGCCCCACATATTTTTATTTAGCTTTGAATTGAATATTAAACATCTTGCCTTTTCCAATAAAGTTCTATTTAACCTTTCAGCGACACCATTCAATTGAGGAGTGTATGAAATCGTATACTCTAATTGAATTCCCTTATTATTACAAAAATCCTTGAATTTATTTGAAGAAAATTCCCCACCATTATCACATCGTAGTCGTGAAATTTTTAAATTGAACTGAGCTGTCACTCTTGATTCGTATTCTACAATTTTATCGAAAACTTCATTTTTGTGTTCTAGTAAATAAACTACAGTAAAATGAGAATAATCATCCGTGATTGTGAGGAAATATCGTTTTTCATCCCAAGTATACGGTGTTAACGGTCCACATACATCGACATGAATTAATTCTAGTATCCTGTTGGAGCGGTTTTTTATAATTTTATTGAATGGTAGGCGAGTCTGTTTTCCTGAAATGCATATTTCACATTTATCATTAAGATTTTCTTTAATATTACTCACCGATATATTCATTCCGTTAAACATTTGTTTTTCAACTAATTTAATCATATTGTTTTTGCTCAAATGTCCAAGCCTTTTATGCCATAAATTTGTATCATTATTTTGAGTTAAATTTGCTGTTTCTTCAGGTTTACTTTGTACCACCTCAAAATTTAGCTCATATAGCTTTCCATTTCTGTTTCCTTCAGCTACCATAAAATTATTGTTGAAAATGCGCACTTTATTGTTGTGAAAAATAATTTTCATTCCCTTTTCTTCAATACGTCTCACAGATAAAAGATTATGTAATAAATTCGGTACGTATAGAACATTATATACAGATATGTTCCTGGAAACATTTTTAACTTTGGATATAACGTTGATTTTTCCAACTTTTGTAGCTTCCAAATGATTTCCTTCTTTAGCCGTTGCTATTTTTATTGGAGTGTCCAAATTTTTTAATTCCGAAAAATACGTTATTTTGTTAACCATGTGTTCTGATGCACCGGAATCCAAAAAACATTTTATTCCCTGATTGGTCGTATCCCTTTCATTTACTATGAATGCTGTTTCAGTATCATTTCCTGAAGCATAGTTCACATTATATTTATTAAATGATTTTCGTTTATAATCCGTTTTGTAATTTGATTTGTTATTTCCTTTATAACTTGTATCATATGAATTAAATGATTTGTTTCTACTTTTACATTCTCCTCGAAAATGTCCAAAATTTCCACATTTATGACATTTATAATCTCTTTTTGAATTTGTATTAAACGCTGTTTGCTGAATCCTTCTTACACTTTCGTTTTTATAAAAATTTACTCTTTTTGAGTATTCATCCAATAGTCGACTTTTTACAAATTCAACGCTGAGTTTTGACTGGTCCATAGTTTCAAGTGCCGTTACTATAGCATTATAAGATTTTGGTAATGTAAGTAACAAATGACAAATAGTATCTAAATTTTCAATTGTAGCTCCAGAAGCTTTTAATTCCCTTACTGTTTTATCAAAAATTAACATGAACTCATTCAAATCATCTGATTCATTATATTTCATTGTTAAAAGTTGCTTTCTCAAATATAATTGATTTGCGATACTTTTTCTTTCATAAATATTTGATAGAGTATCAAAGATTTCTTTTGCCGAACATTTATCTTTAATGTGTTCCAACTGTGAATCAGCAATGCATTGAATAATAATAGACTTGCATTTTTTGTCACGTTGTTTTATTGATTGAACTGTATTTTCAATAACTATTTTCCTTTCCGCTTCCGCCGTAAACTTTTCAATACTGAGTGCTTCAATCTTTGAGTTAATTTCCTCATATAATACATCAACCAAACCTTGTTCTTCAAGTACTGTTGTTAATCTGAATTTCCAGTTTCCAAAGTTTGTACCATTAAATGGTGGTATTTTATATTTTTCACTTTCCATGTTTGAATAGAAAAACACGTGCTCGTCTAGATTTTATATTGTTATTTTGGGTCCTTGGGTCCTGGGCCCATAACCTGATGTTTTTTTATTAATAATACCCAGTAGATCCCGAACAATATAAAATAATTACGCGGAAAATAAATAAATAACTATTTATTCCAATATTTAATTATAAGATGAATTTACAAAATATATTAATGTTACATAAACAAAAACTAAACTGAACCGAGCAGACAAAAAATAATAACTAACTGAAAAATAATTGAATATATATTAAACAATTACTAGGATCACTATGATATTTTAACATGAACAAATTGTAATCATAGACTACTTAATAATCTATATATTTCAACAACTTTCTTCAAAATGAATTGAGAAAACGCGAAATTGATGACAGTATTCAACACGAGAATTTAGATCGTCATGACCTATTAGCACCAACCACTGTCGAAATCGAAAATATTAACTGAATTATTATAAAATATTAATAATTATTTATTATTGAACGTATTTTTACATAAGCATTCAAATTATAATAATACTTACAAATTTGCATCACACGGTACTCAGAAAAAACAATTTAAATTTTGTTTTGAATGATTTAAACAAAATTTAGCAGCACAAGAGTTATCACCAGACATTTTAAGCCACCATAATAATTAAATACATATCAGAAATATGATCACAAAACACACTAAAATTACAAGGAAATATCAAAAATAACTGATGACAAGCTTGAAATAAAAAAAAATTTAATGACAGTTAAAATTCCACTGCCATCGTTGTTAAAAATTTTAAAAAAGTCAGTGAAACTTAGACAAAATTAAATAATTTACATAATTATCAACTGTAAATTTTCACAAAATAATTTGACCTGCAAATTTATTTTTCTATACATACATATATATATATATATATATATATATATATATATATATATATATATATATATATATATATATATAGTGTTATTCTCTATGGTCTCAACGAAGTAAGAACATACAAAATTTAACATGGGAAAAAATTGTTGGGAACAGAGTATGCTTGTTTTTTATGGGTATCATTTTTATACAGATATCCATAGTTATTAAAATTTTCTTTAATTGCAAAAAAATAAATTTAAAAACAAAACAATAGGTGTCCAATTTTCTACTAAGCAGGCTAAGCAGTATTATTTGTTAATAAATATTTTAACATTAGATTAAGATTTATGTAGTTATCTCAATAAATTTACTGCTATTGTCTTTCAGTTACTTTTAAATATTATTTTGACGCGATTTATTATTAAGTTTTGCTAAATATTTAATAATAATAAAATAAACCACCCCTTGAAACACCCTATATATATATATATATATATATATATATATATATATATATATATATATATATATATATATATATATATATATATATATATATATATATATATGATGTAATTTTATTAAGTCTTATATTTTTTGGTGAATTTTGATAAAATTTTACGATGATTTAGAACCGGATTTGTTGGAAACAACATACCTTTTTTATAAAATAATATTATATGTAGTATATTTTGGAACACAAAATTAATACATCTCGCGCCTTCTGTTATTTATGGGAAAAATTGTATACTAAGTTTTTATAAAAAAATATTATTTTATAAAAAAGCTATGTTGTTTCCAACAAATCCTGTTCTAAATCATCGGATAAAATTTTATCAAAATTCATCAAAAGGTGTGAGAGCTAATAATAAACTTCCACTCTCTCTCTCTCTCTCTATATATATATATATATATATATATATATATATATATATATATATATATATATATATATATATAATGGCTTGTTGGTATAAGACTTGTTTACAGCATGTTGTTATTTTTTTTTTTAAATATCCGTGTGACCAATACATAGGTACGCAGTTACCTTTCCTTAAATCAAAGCAATAGTGTATTTATTTTTGTTTTGTGTTAAATTATATCTTCAGTCTTTCTTTTTATTAGAATGGACTCCGTATCAGGAAGTCTTCGTGATAGTGAACCATGCAGTCCAACTTCACCGGGATCTCCTGATCCAAGTTTATCAAAACCAACTATTACATCTCCCATAGTATTAACGCAAGCGTTATCTAATTTAACAACGGAATCGTCGGCAGCAAGAGGTAATAATTCATTTCTGCATTGAAATATTAGTATTACATTGATTTCCGATAAAGATAAAAAATATTTTATCTGTTGAGAGTCAGAAGCGTGTTATTTAATGATATAATCGTTGTTAAGAATAAAATATATTTTAAAATACACTCCTGCCGCACTAGTTGTACCTGCGTGGGAATTTTTTTAAATAAACAATAACATGTTTACAATATCTTTAAACAAAAATCGACAGAAATATTATATTATACAGGATGTGCTTTACAAATAATTATACTCTGCTTTTATAAATTATTTTATTAGGTAACATAAGTAATTAAAAAAACATATTTAACTGGTCTTTTTATACATTTAAGAACATATTAAATAAACAAACAATATATTAGGTAGTCCTGTCTATATAATACTTACATAATACAGTATAATGATCCTAATAAGTGATAATGTTTGAAATGATTCCACTGCTTGCATTTAGCGTGAGAAATGTTTTTGTATTTATTTTATAATCCTGTATTATACAAGCCATCCATTTTATTATGTTTTAACATTTTAAATATTCTGCACTTAAAATTTTAGTAATGTTCTATAGTTATTTATAATAAGTTAATATCTTAATTAATAAAATATTTTTTGTGGTGTGTTTTATTATTAAGCAATATATTTATTATGTGTTGTTTTTTTATATTTCCTCTAAGCAGTTGAAAATTTAAAAAACTTTTTGAAAAACTTTTTAACACTTTAAATACCTAGTTAAGACAAGTTAACTTGTCCTACAATATGGCGGCTCAAAATGCTTTAATATGTATGTATTCATTGGTACAAGTGCCGCCATTTATGACAGATTTTTCGAAATACGGTATAATTCTAAGTAATGTTCAATTTTACCAACATAGTTTAGTATAATTTCTATTTTGTAAATACCTAGGGTTTACTATTTTAATGTTGGGTTGGGATCTCATTTTTTCTTTTTTTGTAACCGTATCTATTGTATTTGTCACTGGCAGTAAGAGGTCCGGCATTTTGAGGCAAAAAAATTGTTTCTATGGTCAAAATAAACGTGTTAAAGGTGAAAAAATTTTCAAAATCGATTGGGTAGTTTATTTTTGGCGCTTTTGGGACCCCCGACCCTAGCGGACCTCATATAACATAACTTATATCCATCTAAAATAGTTTAGCTCTCTAACAACGAATAAATTTTCAAAATCGGTGATTACGCGTCCTTGAAAAGTTAGTTAATTTTTATTTTGAAAAATGAAACAGATATAAATATTATAATGACAAAAACGATGAAGTATTTATTGTAAAGAAATTCAGCAAATTTCGTAATTTTTCTCAAAAGCTAGTTCACTTAGAACAATATTTTAAAAACTTGTTTTTACGTTCTTTTCGATGGTGTAAAAAAAAAAAATTTTAAAAAATTTTGAAGTCTGGACAAATTTTGCAAAAACCACTAAAAATGGGAAAAAATGGCCAACATTTTGGCTTTTAAAAATCGGATGTATTTGGCTAACGAATTCATCCAAGCTTTTGGGACTTTTGACCTTCTCACCAAATTTCGTAAAAATTGGATGCTTCGATTTCTCGAGGCCTTAAAACAAATTTTGTGCCATAGCCTCGAGCTTAGATCTTTCCATGATACCTGCTGTCAATTTCCAATGAAAATAATTGAATTTCCAAAATGGAAATTCGCTTAATAAGTGATTCTTGTAATAAATTTTCTCCTGTTATTTTTAAAGAATGGTGCTATTCTAAAGAATGTCATTTAAATTTATTGATTAAATATAAAGTTTTACATAACATAATTATGTTTTTCTACTCCTGTTGAAGAACACACTCATTACATATCCGTTAATTATTGAGAAAGTTGGGCATTATTCAAAGGTGTGGAGGAATTGTCATTACTCAATACCTTTTTGACCAACGAAATTACCGTATTAACCATTATTCAATGGGCTGGCTTTTGTTTTGTGTATAATATATATATATATATATATATATATATATATATATATATATATATATATATATATATATATATCAATTTTTAATTTCAAATATGTTGCGTAGTAACGTCCAAGTAAGCAAAGTAGCTTGTATTTTGTTTTCATCGTTTGTACATATATAAACATTTAATGAAATTAGAGATAGATTAAAAATTGTATTCTTTTGATTTAAAATTTATATTCAATTTTATTTAAATCAAAAGGAAAAAAGTCGTAGAAAAAATATCGTATTCTACTCGCTTGCAATAGCTATTACTCACTCAGATGCATTACGACACTCGCCTCGCAAGCTCGACTCGTGTCGCAATTTCATCTTCGTGAGTAATACCTATCATTACTAGCTCGTTGAATAATATACTATTCTTTCTATTTTGTTTGAAAATGTTGTTTTAATATAATTTTAGCAAAATCACCAATTCGAAATACTACTACAAGTCCCGCTGGATCTGTTGGTTTAGAGCGAACTGTCGGCTCATTCGTAGGCTTGGAACAGTTAGATGCAGACGCTTTGATTATTGTCGAAGTTTTAGTAATTCGAGGAGCAGATCCGTTACAACAAGCAAACATACAATTTAATAATTTGGATATTACTGGTAATAAAAATTTATTCTTTTTAATTAATAAGAAAACAATAAAATTGATAATTTTTACAGCAAATCAAGAAACAATTGTTGAATTAATGGGATTTGTGCGTCGTGTATTTCCCGAATTAAAATCTACAAAACGAGTGCCAGAAACATTTAATAGCGAATTAATAAATCGTCTTTCTTCAGTGTCATCAGCTGATGAAAAAGACAAAAATGCTAGTACAATTGTACATCGTCCAACAAGAACTGAAATTGTATTCGACTTCCATAGACTAAATGTATTATTGTTACGTGCTGTTGTTAAAGATGGAAATATTCACGGCCGAAAAATTGCCACAGCTACAATGAGTGAAGCCCGTATTCAAGCATCTGTTGGTTCGTATATATTGTTAAGTTTTATCCGTGAGCGTGAGTTTAAATAATTAAAACACTTTTATTTATATATAAATAAATTTATTATTCACTATTAACACACAATTAAGGTAGTTGGTCAATAAAACGATTTTTTCAAAGCATTTTAATGAAACTTCTCTAGACATTTATTTAATTCAATACCAATAATACGAGCCTATTCCGATTAAAATTGACTACCCCAATTTTGAGAAAAACGATTTCAAAGTTTTGTAATTTTAACACGGGCTCTTATTGGAAAACTCGTATTTTTTTTTCTTAATAAAATGAAAACCTGTCAAAAGAATTTGATAAAAATTTAATATGTATGTTATAAAATACAAAGTTACAAACCATATTTAATAAGAAATGAAAATTATTCACTACGCCGTTTTTTATTTAAATATAATTTATAAACATCATTTTACAACGTTTTTACAACGCTTTTTCAACAATGCTTTTATATTGTTGCAATATAAGCGCGCGGAAATTAAAAAAGTGGTATACAAATATAATAACTGAAGAATATTAATACATTATTTAATTTTTGATAAAATAAAATTTTTTCGCTCAGATATACTTTTGTACATGACTATCTCAAAGCAACTACGTTAATCGATTTATTAATTGTACTCTACTGATTGAGAGAAAATATAGTGTTAAGTACTTTTCACGCCTCTGGTGCTAAAATTAGACGTAATATTAAATAGAACATGTACATACCTACACGTCTAATTGGCGATAGAAATAAGTACTATACAAATTATTTGCGTGTTACTATATTTCTATCGTAATGTTTTTAAATAACGTAATTTTTAGTCGAATTTTTCAAGTTAAGAGGTGAAATTTGGTAAGTGGGGCGCATTCCGATGCACAATAATACTATCAAATTGGGGTCAAATTTTGGGCAAATTTTGGATCCGATCCAACCTTTAATGGGGTGGTGGGGGGCGGTAAAACAATAAAACTTTTCCAAACCGATTGGATATAATGTTTCGGTCAATTATCTACAACATATCCAAAATTCAGCTTCCTAGGATGATTTGGAGGGAGTAGAGGGGGAAAAAAGGATTTTGGCTGGATCTAACACGCCCACAGCCCCCCAGAATTAACGTAGAGGGTTGAAAATTGGTGTGTTGATAAAGTTCGTACCTAGATTGTGCTTTTTGGAGGTTTTAATATTTTACCTCACCCCCCTCATTTTTAAGCTACAATTTCATGCTTTTTCGACTTTTTCGAAGCTTGTACCACTCGCACAGGTCACCCAAATAAACCTAGAGGGCTGAAATTTTGTATTCGGATTGAGTTAGTATCAAGGGGGGTGCCTTTTAGGGGCCTCGACTTTTAACCCTTACTCCCACCATTTTTATACCAAAAAGAACATGATTTTTCTTGTTTTTTAACAGTTTCGTTCGGGTCAAAATCACCCCAAATAAACCTAAAGGGCTGAAATTTTGTGTACAGGTTAAGTTAATAACCAGCCACTGCTTTTTAGAGGTTTCACCCTTACCCCTACGATTTTTACGCCAATACTTCCTTGATTTTTTTGCTTATTTTCTAACACGCTTAGAGACTCTCTGAGTAAACCTAGAAGGCTGAAATTTTGTAGAATCCCTAAAGGGCACACCCTGTTAATCTCGAGGGTGTGCCCTTTAGGGATTCTACATTACCTTTTCCCCCACTTTTCCCATTTTTACATCGGAATTCAATAGCGTTGTTATATATGGTTAAATGTAATTTATATTGATAACAATACAGTAGGCAGACTAAATTTAAAGAAACAAGTGAAGTATATACTATCATTTATTTCAAATGCAATACATAAATATGTAAGTAATTTAAAAAATGTTATTGATGTAATATTTTTATTTTATTTATAAAATAGAAATTTTGGATTTTTTTGGAAAGAAAAAATATTTTCAGAAAGGCCTTCCAGTTTACTATTTAAAGTCCTTTAAGTATGGGTAGAGATGCCCTCGTACGAATTGTGTTGGCTTTTTTCCTGCTAACTGCTATCGGCACAAAATTGAAATTTACTGAGATTCAGCCCTTAAAATCTTAAAACCTTTTTTTAAAGCCCCGATCAGCCGGACACTATCATCAGTTTTGAAACCACCAAAATGACAAATCGCTTATAGACTTTCAATCACATTTCGCTTGTAGATATTCAATACCGAAGATGAAGGGCAAAATTCGACTTCCGTGATGGGGTCTCGTTGCTCACGGCATTTTTTTTATATCGTTTATAATCACTTGAGCACGAATTTTAAAGTGTGATTTTTAAAACGCAATTACTCAAAAATATGAGATATAACAATAGAAATTTGAGTGGTACTGGCAATTTTGAAGCATAAATTAATTTTTGTGAAACGTTCAAAAAATACAATTCTTAATTTTATAAACTACTTACCCGTGAAAAGTGGCACTTTTAATAAGAATTTTTACAAGACAAATTTTATGATTGTTAAATACTTTACAATTTCTCTAAATTCTATGTTTAACTTACAGTAATATAATATTTTTCTAGATTCATCGGTCGTAGTAGAGGGATCTTTAGGAGGTTTGCAAGTATTAGATTTAACTCCGGAAGGTCATATGCATCAACGGATCATTAGTGTAGGAAAAGATCCGCTAGTTGAAGAAAGTACCCGACGAAATATCCTGGAGACATTAACAGCTGATTTATACCGTTTAGGTCAACAAGAGACATCTGATGATCGGGCATTCAGTTTTAGCGTGAAGAGATCATTACAAAATGAAGTTGAAAATGGTAAAAATCTTGTAGTGTCACTTTTGATTGTAGTAAATTTACAAAGGATAATTTTGGAATTTTTGTAGATAAAGCTGAAATTACAGTACGAATGGCTTCAGTATGGTACACACATTCACCTCAGTTTTTAATGGAATTACAGTCTTGTGCTAGTGAATTCAAACAATATCTTACTAACGTAGCACGCTCAATTAAAGCTGCAGCAACTGATATGGCTATAGGATTAGTACGAACACGGTAATATCACAGTATACACATATAAAATTATTTTCATATATTTAAACGTTACTTTATAGTAAAAAAAAAATCCGTATCGCGATACTAACTTAATGTCTGCTTATCTAACATAAAAACAGTTACCAAACCAGTGTGAGTGAAAATTTTTTCATTTGTTATAAACAAATACAGTTAATAGATTATAAAAGACACACCAGGAATGGAACTTCCAGTTGTATTATATCTGATGATGAGTTAACTACTCGAAAACTAGCTAGTAACCGAAGAGTCTATTTTTAGTGAAAAGTAACAAAGAAAATTATTTTCATATTTTGTAATATGGATTTTCACAAAGTAAATCTTCCAAGTATTAATTATTTAATCAAAAATCATTTGCGTAAAATAAGTTTTGGTATTAAATATGTTGTTTAAGCATTTAAGTAAAACCGTGTCAAGCAAGGGTCTATTGTATTTATAATATTTTTTAAAATTTTAGTTCAGTACAAAACCTGGGGCGAAATGGACGCAGAAACAACTTATATACAATAAATATGTCGTATATTGACCTAATCCTTAATAACTCTAATTTAAGTTACTAGTAGTTTCTGATACACAACAGTCATAACAGCAGTTGTTTTGATTTAGGCCGGTGTACATCTGACAGTAGGGCTGCGATATTAATTCTTTAAATAATTAAGATTAGTTAACTCAGTCAGCAATATGACAGCTCAAAATAGTTACGTGAATTTAGTGCCGCGAAATTTTTTTCTTTTTTGATGTTTAATTTTTTTCTCCCTAATTATATATATATAATTAAATCAAAAAAGAATTTCGCGCTTCGATGGGGCAAATTTAAAAGTATTAGGGAAAAATATTTTGATGATTGTAAAAACTTTTTTTATTGTTTTAATGTTAATTTATATGTCAAAATGTTTAAATAATATATATAATGATAACTTATTACTGCTAAAAGATACAAATAAGGTAATTTTATATTCGGAAAGGGCATTTAAAGGGCAATTTTTTATATTTGATAGATTTGAGCGTTACTTTATGGTATTCCATTTTAAAATAAAAAGATAATTTTTTACTTTACTAATACCACTTTATTTAGAGTTTTAATTGTCTGTGACATGTTTCGGCCCGTATGGCCATTGACGAACAGTTCGTCAATGGCCATATGGGCCGAAACATGTCACAGACAATTAAAACTCTAAGTAAAGTGGTATTGGCAATTTTTTAAGCTATCACACACGTTAATTTAGAAGTTGATTTAAAATAGAAAAATTTTCGCGGCGTCAACTACGCGTTGCTGCTCAAAATGCTTTGACATGTACATATTAACAATTAACAAATTAACAGGCAGAAGTGCCACCATCTGTGACAAGTTTTTCGAAATACTGTATAAGTTCAATTTTACCAACATAGTTTATATTATAGTTTGTGTTACTGATTTATATTTTACAAATTGTTAGAGTTAACATTTTTTTTTTAATGTTGATTTATTGTCTGTTTTTTAAACCTTATTTATGGTACTTATCACTGGCACCAAAAATCACTAGTACTTATTACTGGTTCCGTGAACTCTTTGTCGTGAAATTAAAAACTGACTTTGATCAGATAACAGGCGCAGAGCTAGTGAAAAGAAAAATATCATCCGACTGAATTTTAATTAATTTTTTAGGACTGAAGAATTAGCGCAGTCACTGTATCTTAATTCTCGTTTGTCATCTTCATTATACGGCGTGGGACCTGCCGATATAATGTCACCAAGACGTCGAAAAAAAAGTTATTCACAAACTTCTGAACATTCATCTGAACCTGTTTCAGGATATACTTCATTGAAGGGCACTACACCTCATACTCCATTTAGCCCTACAGATGATTCAGAAGTAATTATTGATATAAAGTACGAATTTTTTGGTGCTTTCTTTTTTTAATCAGCTTAAATGTTTTTGAAATAAAAATAATTTGAATATTATTTTTAGATTAGATGTTATTTTTGACACGCCGGTTATAGTTTTACCTAGATTTGTAAATAGTCCAGAAGTATTTGTTGCACATTTAGGAAAAATTACGGTTAATAACGAAAAGCAATTATTGAATGAACAAGAAAATAGTGACGGAGATAATGTAAAGACTGAAGAGCAGTCGTTATGGGATAGTTTAACATCACGTTTGGAACATTATAATATTGATATTAAAGATATGAATATTTATTCACTTGATACGACACATCGTCGTTCAGCTACAGGAAGTCAGTACGTAAAAAAAGATTTATTTATTATGGTACTCGTACACTATCGATTTTTAGTTGTCTAATAGTTTGCATTGACTGAGGTGTGCATATATGTATAACAATCCAATTCTAATCCGATTAAAAAATCGGTGAACACCATTACCATAAATACAAAAAAAAAAAAAAATTAATTGGTTTGTAAAACCTCAACAAAACTATCGTTCAACTAAAAATTGGTAGTGTGCACAGGTACTCTTATTTGAACTATTGAATAGTAACAATTAACGATATGAAATAATATTTTAGAGGAGCTCTTGGTCGTGCTGAAGAACTTTATTCCTGTAAAGAAGTAGGATCACCTATTTTACATGATACAATGCTACATTTGGTTGTAGAACGTAAAGTGCGGTTTCAAAATTTTCAACATGATAATATTTCTTCAGTATTATTAAATGAATGTGAAAATAGAAGTCTTCCTTTTGAAGGATCTGAAATAGATTATGGCGATAGTATTCAGGTAAAAATTAAATTAATAAATACATAAATATGTAGTATATATGTATAAGTGTATGCACATGATAACTCTCGAACAAAGCATCGCATTTTTACGAAATGTTGGAAGTCTCAAACCTTTGGATGAGTCTTTCAACCGGACAGGTGCGATGCCTAGAATTTGGTATTTACAGATCCTTTGTGAACTAAAGTGGTAACATTGTCCGGCCACCCATTTCCAAGCACGTGATATCAACTTTCAAACTTTAAAGGAAACCTGGTATTTTTGACAACGGATTTTGATTGTACATTCAATTTTAACCTAAGTTTCTTCAGAATGTCCAATATCTAAACCCAGTAATTTTTGAGTATTTTTATGTAACTTTTTGTTATTTTTATGCTACTTCTAAAGGTTTATATCAGCTCAAGCTTACGTAAGACAAAAATAAAATTTAGTTAGCTAAAGACAGTAAATAGTATCGTATTCAATTAATTAATTTCTGGAAGTTGATTTAAGGATATATTTCATCTATCTCGAATTACCGGGAAATGAATGAAATTTTGTAAATTTATTTCTTAAAATAGTTAATATATTTGCAATAAATGCACAAAATTTTAGAACGGGTTATCGAAATATATAATTTTAAATTAACATGAACTTTTATGGGAATTTGCGCATTCATAATTTAATGCCGATAAAACACATAATAATATCACCGAAAAATATTTATCATTTTTAGAATAACGTTAGTTGCATATCTAACAAGCCTTGTTGAAAATTTTATCCAAAGTAGATAGAGAAAGGTACGCTACATTTGAGTCCAAAATAAGCTTTTTTTGCGCAGTTCGCTATCTACGTCATAATTGCGTCACATAGCGTGAGTTTTTTGAGAGTTATCATTTTTATTACAGCCAAACCGTTGATAAGAGCTAAGGCCATAAGAGCTATAAAGCTCCTGACTATAGCAATCGGTTGCCCCCGTCGGTATCTACAACTCTTTTTTGAACAATTTTTCAATTAAATCAACGGTTTGGTTGTAATAAAAATGGCAACTCTCAAAAAACTCACGCTGTATATATGTAATTCGCCATCTACGTCATCACGATCTGCACGTCGGCATATCTTTCTCCGTCTACTTTGATTTTATCCATCATCATCGATACAATAACGCGAAAAAATTTTTTTTGCTGAAAAATATCCATCAAACAGCGCTCATTATAAAATGCATGCTTACACTTGGCATTAGCGCACTGCTCACAATGTAGAACTCTATAAATAACCAGTGCCCATTATGATGAAACTTTTTGTGATTGATAATGCGTTTTTAAATTACAGATTTTTGGACGTGTGGTAACACCGTTAAAATTGTCATTAACCCGTGTACAGTATGAACAAATATTAGACACATTTCAAACAATTGTTGCAATGGAATCTTATCAGTTAAAGGAGCAACCTGATTCGTCGGTAAATGATTATCGTTCCTTTTCAAATTTGACAGATATTGCTGAAGAAGAGTCGGATGTAGTAACACTGAGCATGTATCCATCTTTTCGAAATAAATTATATAGTAATACAGGTGGCAATTTAAATCAAAGAAATAAATACGAAACATCAAATATGCTAATGCTTAAAGGTAAAAACTTAATAAAGTTTTTTTTTTTTTTAAATTACAAAGGCTAATGTTGTTAAAGTAGTTTTTGAATCAACTGTATTATCAATTAGATATACTTTGAAACGTCACCAACAGATGTCAGTACAGGCAGAAACAAAATTGCGAAAGACTAACCACTTAATCTTATCGTTACACAAATTTTAATAATTCTTCAGATTTAACAAGTATTCTCACATGGCTTACATACATCACATTTTTAGTAACGTTACTTTTAATAGTAATACATCTTTTAGTAGTGTTAATTGTTGGTATACTTTACATATTTCTTTTTTTAAATTCAATTTTTTCTCAAACAAAAATATTTTGAACTCATCTAAGTTGAAATAGTATGTAAATTTTAAATTATACAATTTATAGTGGCGCAGACAATTATTTTGTTAATATAATTTTAACTAAAAAGTGAATTCCACTTGTTACCTCAACAAGACAGCTAGAACTAGCAACTAGTGAAGGGCACTAAAATAGGTTGTCGAATAGTAATATTTGTTTATGATTATCAGCAATTTTGATAAAGTATTTAAAATACTTAAATGTTTCGACAGATGTTAATTTGCTTTTGTCAAAGTATTTACTGTAAAAAAATTAAAATAAAGAAAAATTTAGACAAAAATTATTAGAATATTTTTACAGTTTCCTTCAAGTTACCTGAATGTACTGTTGAACTTCGTGGAGATGTTGGATCGGGGGAACAAGGTCTAGTGGATTTATCATTCCGGGACTTTAACGTTGAATATGAAAAATATCATCGCTATGAAACAAATATTCAGGTATCATTACGATCACTATTAATGGAAGATCTTTCACGGCCACCAGACTCAAAACATCGTTGTATGGTTATTTCGTCTGATGTCAATGAATTACCAAAAGGGCCATGTTATCTATCACGTTCATGTCCCGATTTATTAACCAACTCCGTTGTTCAAAGTCCATCAAGAGGATCATTGCCCGATCACTTAGAAACAGAGAAAGTTTTAGGTGTTGATATTCTGCCTAAACAAGTTTATCCAAAAACGCCACCCCCATCACCAAAGTGCAACAGGCAACGTCCTCACGATAATTTAGTATTAATTTCAACGTTAATTGTTGATTCAGCCGCACCAAATTTTAAAACTCATTATAATTCGGTAATAAAATAATTTTGTAATTGAAAATTTGTTTTATAATTAACCATATAAATTGTTTTTAGATGCAAAAGATGACTTCAGTTGATTTTAATTGTTTAGACCTTGTCATAAATATGGAATCATGGATCGTGGTTCTAGATTTTTTTGATTTAAATTCTAATGAAGTTCCAACAAGAAAAGTTAGTAGTGATAGCAATACATTTGTTCAGTCTACAGAAACAGTAAATCAAGGTAACTATGTAATTAATAATAAAAATTATTCGCTTAAAAATTGCTGGTCTTATTTTCTAGAAATAAGTAAAGGTAATTCTGAATTAGCGATAGAAGTAAGATCGTTAACTTTAGTTTTAACTCAACCGGATCGAGAAGTAGCGAAAGCTAATATATCTCATTTGTCGTTGAGTATATTAAACAAAGAGAACGAACTGTCCAATAACAGTTCAGACACTAATATTCAACATCGTAGCATATCTGGAAGATTGGGTTCAATGTCATTGTTTGATTTAACACCGCATGGAAATTTATATAAAGAACGTTTTATTAGTTCTGGAGAACAAGCCTTAAATTTTAATTATATAAGGTAATTAATGTAGTTAATATATCGCTCACCCAATCGAATAGCGTGGTAAGTACTACTAGGACGTTTTTCATTTTATTACTTTTTAGATTCAAGAGGTTTCCTAATACGTTTTTATTTAGTGAATACGCATAATATGTTTTTATTTAGTGAAAATTGTTGATATTGTCATGTTATTCGATTGAATAAGCGATCTGTATGTGTTTCATATGTAGTAAAGAAGGTTGGTAACACTCTTTAAATAACTTATAACGATTATAGCGATTTTATAGCTTTTAACACTTTTTTCTCGAATAGTGGTATAGCACGTTCACATTATTTCAGTAGCATTCCAGTCCAGTGATCGAAACCAGCGCTGGAATGTCACTGGAATCATGTAGACCGGCACTGGAATGTATTGGAATGTACCCATTCCAGTAAGCAATCCAGCCGAGTGACTAGATTGACGGTCTACTTTTCATTCCAGTTAGCTCATTCCAACGCCACTGGAATAGTGTAGACGGCCAATCCTGTGCTGGATTAAACGTTGTACAGTGATCAAGCATTGCTGTTTTTTGTAATGTAATTAAATGACTGGAATGGACCATTGAATGACTGGAATAATGTAAACGATATAATCCAGTCCAGCACTGAACTAGATTAGTTCAATGGATTACTGGAATGGAATAAGGTAGCGGTTACACTGGATATGAATTCATCCGAAAATTCATTCGTACGAACTTATCCGAGTTAATACGAATTAAACAAATGCATACATTTAGATATGCGTGGTTACACTGCTTACGACTCTTTTGTACGAGCTCGTACGACTTTTTGATACGACCAAAATATTTTGTTTTTTGATGCGAATTCGTACGAAAAAAATGCAATGGATATAGAAAAAATAATTATTTTTGTTGAACAAAGGCGGTCTTCAAGGGATCAAAAGCATAAATATTATCATAATAGAAAGTTAAATAAAAAATTGTGGAATAAGGTGGCAGAGGAAATGTTTAGATAATTATTTAATTAAATATATTACAATATAATAAAGCTAACTTAACCTAACAAAAACATTTTAAGTATATGTAATGAAAAATTAATTAACTAAATATTGAAGCTGAAATTCAGTAGATTTTAAAATGTAATTGAATGTGACTTGCGACATGTTCAAATATTCTAAAAATTTCGTTTGTCTTGAAAAATTTCCTCAAAGTAATTCCAGAACTCAGCTTTTTTTGCTCTACATGAATAATAAATAATCGTTTACACAGAATTGTTTGTTGTCTATAATTAGAACTTTTGAAAACGGTGATTCTAATAAATAAGATTTGGTAACTGGATCCATTGTTTGATATCATGCAACATGTACTAACGGTTTTCAATTTAAATTTAAATACGAATTCGTATTACGATTCCGTATCCAATGTAACCACATAGTCGTACGAATGAATTTCGTACCAGCTCGTGCGAATCAATTTTCGTACGAATTCGTATCCAATGTAACCGCAGCCTAATGTGAACAGGCTAGTAAAGTACTTCTTACTAAGCCTTTTCTGCTTAATATACCATGTCCAGAAAGTTCACCAACTAAAAAGTTCGCCGCCTCCCAATTTGTCGAAAGGATAATTCACCGATTCTACAATTATGATTTTTTGATTGCCATGTAAAATATTATACAATGTTCGTAAAATCATGGGTCATATTTTGCTCCCAGATTCCTCATTTAAAAATAAATCTATCAATAAGTCAATAAAACTTTTGGGCAATTATCTAGAATTGAGACTCCGCCTATTTTTCGCTACAAAAACAAAACTGATGGTCTGATTTTAGTAATTTTGTTTAATAAATTTTAAAAAAAATCATATTAGTATATTCCAATTTTAATGCTTTTTGTTTTTAAATGTTCAGGATTGCGGGGGATTAGTTAAAAAAATTACTAAAACTCGATATTAATATTGAAAAGGCTGGGAAACATTTGTTAACCATTTAAATTCATTTTCTGGCAAAAGGTAACTTAATAATGGTCTGCTTACTACTAAAAAAAGGTCTACTTATTTCTATCAATATATAAATTTTTCAAATTTATCGAAAGTTTATCAGCCTTTCCAATATTGGTATCGAGTTCTAGTATTTTTTTTAACTAATCCCCCGCAATGCCGAAAATTTAAAAACAAAAATTATTAAAATTGGACCATTAATTTTGTTGGTTTAACCAAGTAAGTGGAATCCCAATTCGAAATATTTACCCAAAAATGAGAAATCTGTCGGTAAAATATGACCCATGATTTTACGAACACAAGTAAATTATTTTCTATTGTAATCAGAAAGTATAATTGTAAAATCAATGAATCCAGCGATCGTGGTAGGAACCATTTTAGGATCTAGAATGAGAACAAAAGTTAGAATTATAGATCAGTTACTTCTATCTAAAATTTAACGATTAAAGAAGTTCCAGTAATGAAAATAAACTGTCTAGTTTATTCATTTTTGTGTGATTTTAAGAAACTTTCTGTTACCAACCTTCACTTATATCACATGCATTTATTTTTTTACTTTCTATAAAAAATTAAAACTTATTTAAAATTAAAACATTTTTAGAATGAATAATGCAGGAAGTGAATCAGCAGATTACGACGCACACCTGTGTCTTGAAATGTCTTCCGTATTTTATGTGCATACAAAACGCTTTTTAAATGAATTACAATCTTTTTTTAACCATTTCTCACAATTACAAAGTGTAATGAGTAGTATTCGAGCTGCCACTAGAGGACAGATTGTAAGTTTATTATTATCACTTTTTTTTTTTTTTTTCAAAATATAAGTAATTTTTTTTTAATAGCTAGAAAAATCTAAACGAGGAACAAGACTTCTTTTAGAGCTATATGCTGGTGCGCCTGTGATACTTTTACCTGTTAGTTCTAGTTCTAGTGAACTTTTAGTTATTGACCTCGGAAAATTGAAAGTAAAAAATAAATTCTGTACTGCTGGAAGCAAAGAAACTATTAGTACTTTACGTAGTTGTGTGACAGGTAGGACTAACAAAATTCAAATAATAATTTTATACATATTTTATTAACTCTTTAGTTGTCATGCTAGTTTTACATGAACTTTCTATGAAATCAACATAAATTTATTATTCTATATATCGTACTATGCTGAAATGTTATCTACATGTTATGTGTAGCATTTTTTCACATTATAAAAATATCGATGACTATAAAAAAATCTGAAAATATTTAAATTTATTTTTTATGTATTTCTAGTAGTTTTGACATCGCCGACTATCGATGACCCTCGTGATCCTATAAGCAAACTTAGGTGTAGTTCACTATTAACTCCCATTTCACACAAAGAGTTAAAGATTATTTTTAAAACAAATTTGAAATTTTTTTATTGTTATTCAAGTAATACCGATCAAAGTTATCATCGTAGGCGAGCGACTTAACCCTAATTTTTAACAAAAAGTGACCACGAACGTTCTAGTGACTGATTTATTTTTTTTTTTATTTTTAAATAGATTTAAAACTTAAAAGGAATAAAGAATTCCAATACTATTTTTTTTACTAATACCGGCGTCACTATGAAAAATAGGACTCATGAAAATAATAGGTAACTTACCTGTATGTAATTTTATATCAGTAGTATTCAGTAAACATCATTGATATAGAAAATAATGAATTTAATACATTTCTTTAGAAAGAAAAATTATTGACAATATGATATATATTTTAGAATGGATATGTAGACTTAAATTTATAAGAATATTTGCCAAATTATTTGCGATGATTAGTTTGTTAATGTTGACGCCATTTTTTAATAAAAAGAATTGTATTTGTTTTGTTTTTTTATTCTTATTTAAATTCTAAAATCGATTTAAAAAAAAGATAAAAAACAGTTAATTGGCGATGCAAAGATTACGCGCGCGCCACGCTGGTAAAATTAAAACTAGTATCAAGTAAAAATATACGTATAAGTTCAATTGGCATACAAATATGTATTATTATACAAATTATGTGCAGATTATTAGATTTTGTATCACCAATTACACATATACGTATATTTGTACTAGATACTTAGTTTTAATTTTACCACTAGAGGCGCGAGTGAGAATCTTTGCGTCGCCAATATTTTGTATTTGTTATGCTGTCTTTCACACGGTTAACGCTCGGACTACTTGAAAATTTCCATTTATTTTATGGAGAATTATTGTAGATATTACAGATTCTGTTGTTAGAACGAAAAATATTTTCAGATTCCAGCTGCCTATTGGATGTAATGATGGTTGATTTAGTGAATATGGATTTATTTACGGCAAAGAGAGAATCTATGGATCACTTAAATTCATTAAATATTCGAAACGTTCCAAAAACAGGATCTTCTAATATTAGTTTTGAATTGGGTGGATATCGTGTCATTAAACAGACTCCATCTTTATTAACAGAAAAATGCCATTTAAAACTGCAAGTTGAAAGGAATTTAGATTATCAAATTTTTCATGATGGTAAATACGCTGTGATAATGTTGCTTGAAAATGAAACTTTTTTTATAATAATGCTGTGTATGTATTTTTTCAAGTTGCTGATATGAGTATTCAGGGAACTTTATCCACGTTAGATGTTGCCTTAAATTTATCGCAGTATAAATTGATAAGAGGTCTTCTGGCATTTAATTTAGGTGAAAATACATTTGATATAATGCCACCTAGAATATCAACAGAATTACTAGAAAATCAACCACCAGTAAGTGATATTTAAAAATTTTAGTAAAAAGTATGTACTAGCGGTGAGCGATTATGAATGATTCACATAATCGAGTGATCTACTAAAATGAGATATCCTGAAAATCGTTTATGAAATTAGTAATTGGCTGCCTATTTGTAGACTGTCTATCTGTAATTGACTAATCCCCAAGCCAGCTAAGTTTCTTGGGGGAGGGAGTATACATAGGAAATTAACGCCTTTCACAGAATCAATGAAATAACAAATAAGGAATGTGCCATCTAGTGACGTTGAATGGAACTTTAATGACTTCTACACAATGAAATAAGAAATAAGGAGTTCGCCATCTAGGGACGTTGAATGGAACTTTAACTTAACTGGTCATAGGTATATAGGTATTTTTGTACATCAAAATTCGTATTTTTTTTTTTGTCATTTAGTGACAAAAAAGTCATTATGAACGTTATGTTCTCATGAATTTTGATGTATAAAAATACCTACATATACCTACGAGCAGTTAAGTTAAAGTTCCATTCAACGTCACTAGATGGCACACTCCTTATTTCTTATATCATTAATTCTTGAAAGACATAAAGAGCTAATTTTTTTATTAACGAAAAATGTTGATGTAAATTTTTTAATTATTAAAAAATTAAAAATACGAAAAAATTATTATTTTCATAAAAAATTTGTCAATTTTTTTTTGACCAATGTCCACACTCTGTTGATCAGATATTTTTATAATCTAATGATTTCGTCAATATTATTTATAAAAGCCTACCGTTGGTATTTACGGTTGAATTACCACATCTAAAACAAATGTTATACAATTTATTTTCTAGTCTTCAGTGACCGATGTATGGAAAGTGTGGTCACTACGATTTGATCTTTTAAATGTTACGGTTAAATTATTATTAAATGACGGAGAATCATCACTCGCATGTATCAATTTCATAAAATCGAAGTTGACTATTGAATCATTTAGTGATTTTACGGAAGATATTGACTTAATTTCACAAGAAATTCAGTTAACAGATTCACGATTTAATGAACAACCTGTAAACAAACGTTCAAATGTGTTTACCAATATTTTACAACCCATTCATCACATTATTCAGGGAGATGATGTTCAAGCCGAAATTCATAGCAGGTTAGTTATTGGTTACGTTCAGCAGATTTCCGTGCTCAATAAGCGGTTAGTGATCAACTGCAACAGTTTTTTTTATTCTGGTGAACGTTTTTTATACAACGACGATGACAGTTAACGTTTGACAAGCAATCAGCCAATCAGTGTTGACTATGTCCGACAACACATTACGGTTTTTTGCAGCGTACTTTCAATATGATGGAAAACATGGCGACCACTCAGTAAACATGTTGCAACTCAACAAAAAAATAAGTACCATTCAGCAGAAAATCATAAACCGTTTTGCAACTGTTGCTTTCTGCTGAACGCGATCATTGTTTCTTTTTCTGTTCACATACAATGACTATTACTCACTTGAGTGAATTCCGACACTCGCCTCGTAAGCTCGGCTCGTATCGCACTTTCATCTCCGTGAGTAATAGCCATCATTACCTGCTCATTGAATAATATACTATTATTTGATTTTCGTATTATTTTTTTATCTTCTTCAAAAAATAAAAATTTTATTTCAATTTACTTTTAGAAAAAGACATGATAATTCTAAATTCACAATATTATTAAATAACATTCGATTGATGGCAATAATTGACTGGTGGGAGAGAGTACGTGATTTTATTTTTGAATCACCAGCAGTACCACAAAAACAATTTAAAGATGATCATCCCGTAACACCTGATGACCAAATTAATTTACAAGAAAAGCAACCGTATGATGAAATACCGTTCGAAGTAAAATTAAATGTTACAGATTCCGAAATTGTTTTTGTTGAAGATACCTCACAGTGGGACTCAAATGCAGTTATATTAAAAGTAATGTTGTTATAAAATATATTTGTATTTACAAGGAAAGTACACAACTTGACAATCATGAATTTCGTTCATTTTTAAATATGCTATAAAAGTTTAATTAGATTTTACGTGATGGCTGCTATGTAGTTTTCAAGAAAATCGAGTCACTACTACATAGAAAAGCCGATTTCGAATGCTACTTACAGCAACACATTAAAAAATAATGAACACTTTAAAATCTGATAGCACAACATGTGTATTATGGCCAGAATAACCGTAGAGGCCAATTGTGATCAATTTGATATTACCGCGGACGGATATTGACCAGTTACATTGCTAACATACTCTCTGAACGTCTAGACGGACAATACATAATACAGCTGATCCTTTTTTGTACGGTAGATAGGGATCGCATAAAAAAAATCGCACAAAAAAATATATTCAAAAATATCATAAGTAGCTATAAAAAGATTAGTTCGGTCCAGATTGTAAAAAAAAACTTTTTTTATGCGGTGGATCGGGATCGCATAAAAAAGTTTAATCGAAAATACGTGACTCAAAACGCTTAAAACCTCACAATTTTAATAGAAGTTGCTTTTCTGAACAAGATAAAGCCTTAATTTACACGTAGGAACATTTTATTTCATTTTTATAATATGAAAATTTTGAAAAATACATGTGTAAAAAAAATTAAATGATGCAATAACTTATGTTCTTATGCAATGTATTGATTAAATGCTTAAAAGCCGTTAAAAAGTATTTTTATCAAAGAAAGTTATTATAGTAAATGTTTAGGTTTCTTACTGTCTCTTAATTTTGATTCATATTATGTATTTTAATGACCATTTTTTACAAACCGCATAAAAAAAATTGCACAAAAAAAAACCGCACAAAAAAAGACCGCATAAGAAAAGGTTCAGCTGTACATATAATATAATTTTTAATTATTTAGTTATATTTTGTTCATAATTTTTTTTATTTATCATTTTATTGTTATTGACACAGTGTTTATTTTAATTATTGAATTATTCTTAGTTTTTTTTTTTTTAATTTATTTATTTATTTATTTTTTTATTTTATTTAATTCTTTAAAAATATTGTCGAGCCGTTGGGACGTTTATTGCGTAAATATACGAACTGTATAGTGTTAAAATGTTATTCCAATAAATTAATTTTGTAATTACAATATAATTAGTTTCCAAATAAATAACATTTTTAATACTTAATTTTGGATTTCCCGCGTGGTAGTCCGATGGTTTACTGATATAGTCGTTAGTCGTTACTGACGATTATCAGTAATTAAATTACCGTATATGTAAACTTTAGATTCGATTTGAACTTCAAAACTAGAAATTATCACGTAAAACCTTGTTAATTCGTCATTAAGGGAAGTATAAAAAAAAAAGTTAAAAATCAACGAAATCCGCGATTCCTAAGTTCTGTACTCCCTTCGTTAGTGTAGAATTTTAACACATAATATGTACATATTATTTTATTTAGAGTACTACGGTTATATCATATCGACCCGCAGTATTGGAAAAGCCTCTGTCATGCAACTTTAATCACTGTGAAATGTTTTCTTGTATTTTGGGAATGGAAGATGAGACAGCATTGTCAATTATTGATCCTGTAACTGTCAACATGGAAGTAAATAAAAACAAAATCCTTGAGGTATTTTATACAGTCGAAGCTAATACTACAACGTGAATAATTTGAAAGTTGCCATTTTTATTATGGCCAAACTATTGATTTAATTACAAAATTTAAAGTTCAAAAAAGTTGTAGTCAGCAGAGGAAACCAACCGATTACTAAAGTTAAGAGCTTTATAGCTCTTGTGATTCTCGAGCTATGATGCATACATATATTTTTTAAATGGAAAGCTGTTTAGTAGTTTTTTTTTTTTAAAATTAGCTACGGTAAAACACGGTAATTAGGTTCCTGAAAAAATCCGCATTGTGCAAAACTGTGTTAAATGAGAAGTTATTATAAGAAAGAGGGTTACGTTTCAAAAAATGATAGAAATTTAACTCCACTAATAGATTTATTGGATTTTTCCACAAAAGTATTCATATTATGTTAACAACAGAAAGTTTACATAATGGGGTATTTGACAGTATCAAAGAAAAAGAATAAAAACAAATTTTAATGAAAATTTATAATAAAAGACAGCAATTTATTATGTTAATTCATTCTATCATCATTTAATTTTTAAAAAAAAATTAATATTTTTCAGCTAGAAATTACGTCAGCAGAAATGGGCTGTAACGTTGCATTCTCTTATATTTCAATACTGTCGCCACTAGGGTCGCTACATAAGTTCCGGTTAGCAAACATAACTATGGAAATTAATTTGAATTTAATTATTTATTTATTTTTTTTAAATCAACAATTTTTTTCCTAGTTATAAGAAAAATAAACAGTTTTTTTTCTTAGTTACATGACACCTGTTGCTATCTAGAGAATGTGACGTAATTGAAGCTAATGAACGTTTTCGCGCAAATTTTGAGAACAAATATTAAATTAATTTTTTCTAACGATTTTCGGTATTATTTTTAAAAATTAAAATTATATACATGCATAATACATAAATATACGTATTTTAAAATAGTTTCCCAAAATTAGTCAAATTCCCCATTATATTAATGAGTATTTATTAATGAATATGGATAAAATTATTAACTTGACATTTATTTTGAATGCATATCATTTAGGTTTATTTATTTTAAAGGAAATTTAAAAATTGCTGTATCAGTATTCTATTTTCTTTTATCATAAAGACATTTGTTTATTGATTTAGAAAAGTAGTTCGTTATTTAGTAACGTTATTCAAGTTAAATTTCGCTTATGATTAATACTGTTCTATAAATCTCGCTTGCTAATTTTCTTAAAAGCGGGAGCAAAAGTAATTTTACGTCCTAGTGATTACAATAATAATGATTTTATTCCAAATTTACCGCCAAGATCCTGAATATTATATCACAATATGGATCTTTATTATTATCCTACAAAGGATATTAGAATCGGTTTTAAAGATTTCCAATTCTAGATTTTTGCATAAAATGTTATTAAGACCCGGCAAGTAGAAATAATTTGGGATATAATACACTCCAATAAATTTTTAACATATCTCGAAAATCATAAGATTTTACAAGCTCCTGATTGTAGCTACAATTTTTATGTGAACATTTTATTACGTCAGTAGTTTAGTTATAATAAAAATGGTAACCTTGTATAAACTAATCAATTAACTTCATTAACTATTGTCCATTAGGTTCAGTTGCAACATTTAAGTTTAAGGCTCTCGTATCATGATATAATGATGTTTTCACAAATGTTAAATTCCATAACAAAACAAACACAAGAGGCAAAATCGAAAACACAGACGCCACCAGCCAATGTTAAAAGTAATACATACAATTTAATTAATACTGTATATAATTTATATAAATTAATGCAATTTTTTTTCATTTATTAAGGCGAAATAGTAAAATTATCAGCGCTCGGCTTTAAGACTGAGGATTGTATACAAGCATTGAATCGTTGTAACGGTCAACTAGATGATGCAGCATTATGGTTGACACAAAACGCCGTTGCTTTAGATTCTCCAGTCCATTCATATGGAGCTCAAAAACAAGCGAGTTCCTCAATTAAAATTCTTGCCGTTGAAATAAAAATCAACTGTCTATCGTTATGTATTATTGATGACTGTCGAGATTCTGATGTACCCCTGTTAGAATTGTCATTCTCACAACTGAATATTCGTCAAGCCATTGGGGAAATGGAACGAAGTCCTAAAACTGCAACTGAATCAATGCGCAAGTCTTCTGATATGTCTTTTCGAAGTGGCGATGGTTGGTTAGAGTGTACACTAGCTGGTTATTATTACAATAGAATCCTTTCAGGATGGGAACCTTTTGTAGAACCATGGACGTAAGTAATTTTAAATATTAGAGGAGAATATAGGTCAAATTAACTAAAATTGGTTTGACATCATTAACAAATGAAGCAAAATTAGACGTATAAACTTAAGTTATTATAGTTACTCTAATAAAAAAGTGATAAAAAAGGAATGAGGCAAAAAAACCAAATACGTCTAATTTTGCCTTATTTGTTGCATTTGTTTAATGACGTCATACCACTTTTAGTTAATTTTAAGTATACTAAATGGATATGCCTAAATTGCTACAGGAATTTATACTAAGTCTAGAAAAGTATTCTAAAAAATATCGATAAATTAATATCTCTCAAATATGTTTTTAGTCGAATTTTCAACTGAAAAAATTAGACTTAGTCAGCTTATACGATAAGAACGGCGAGAGTAGGGGCGCTATCCATTTTTGGACCCGTAGAACACGATTATGTAGAAAAAATGTCTGATATATATATATATATATATATATATATATATATATATATATATATATATATATATATATATATATATATATATATATATATATATATATATATATATTCCCGCCACCTTTCAATATCTGTAGGGCCCCCCTATAGAAGTTAAGAGCTAAAATTTGGTAAGTGGGGCTCATTTTCGAGGCACCTCATACTATCAAAGTCGGGTCAAATTTTGGGCAAATTTTAGATCCGACCCAACCTTTAGGGGGTGGTGGGGGCAACAAAACAATAAAACTTTTCCAAACCGGTTGGAAATAGTGTTTCGATCAATTACCTACAACATATCCAAAATTCAGCTTCCTAGGATGATTTTGAGGGAGTAGAGGGGGGAAAAAGGATTTTGGATGGATCTAACGCGCCCACAGTCCCCCAGAATTAATTTAGAGGGTTGAAATTTAGTATGTTGATAGAGTTCGTACCTAGGGTCTGCTTTTTGGAGGTTTTAATATTTTACCCCCACCTCCACCATTTTTAAGCTACAATTTCATGCTTTTCTGATGTTTTCGAAGTTTGTATCACTCGCACAGGTCATCCAAATAAACCTACAGGGCTGAGATTTTGTATTCGGATTGAGTTAGTATCAAGGGAGTGCCTTTTGGGGGTCTCAACTTTTAACCCTTACCCCTACCATTTTTATACCAGAAAGAACATGATTTTTCTTGTTTTTTAACAGTTTCGTTCTTGTCAAAATCTCCCCAAATAAACCTAGAGGGCTGAAATTTTGTGTACAGGTTTAGTTAATAGCCAGCCACTGCTTTTTGGAGGTTTCAACTTTTAACGATTTTTATGCCAATATTTCCTTGATTTTTTTGCCTTTTTTCTAACACGTCTAGAGGCTCTAAGGAAACCTAGAGGGCTGAAATTTTGTACGTGTATTGAGTTAGTATCCAGCTAGTGCCTTTTAGGGATTCCACATTACTTTTCCCCCACTTCTCCCATTTTTACATCGGAATTCAATGGTATTGTTAAATATGTTTAAAATGCTTTATATTTATACTATAAGACAAGTAGGCGAATAGTAAATTTAAAAATTTAAAAAAAAAATGAACTTACTTTTATAACAAATGCAATACGGGCGATTCTCGCGTGACGCACGGGACATTTTTGTAACAAAAAATTTAAAAAAAAATGAAATTAATAACAAACAAAGTAAAAAGTTTATAACACGGGGCAACTGGATTAAAATTTTTGAGCATATTTTAATTTACATCTGAAATGCAGTACTCCAAATATAAGACATAAACTTCGATTCGTACGATGTCCTGCGCGTCACGTGAGCTTATGCCTCATATCTTGAGTACTGGACTGCAGATAAAAATTAGAATATACTCAAAAAATTTTAATTCATTTTCTGCGTATTATAGACATTCTGTTTTGTTTAGTATTAATTGCATTTTTTATAAAAAAAAGTTTTTGTTGCAAAAATGTCCCGTGCGTCACGCGAGAATCGCCCATACATACATATTAAGTAATTTAAAAATGTTATTAAAGTTAATATTTATTTATAAAGTAGGAATTTTGGATTTTTATTTATAAAATAGAAATTTTGGATTTTTTTGGAAAGAAAAAATATCTTCATAAAAGCCTTCCAGTTTACTATTTAAGGTCCTTTTATAATATTTAAAAATAAAACACAAAGGCAATTGGCGGATAAGCATGGGTAGGAATGCCCTCGTACGAATTGTGTTGGCTTTTTTCCTGCTAACTGCTATCGGCACCAAATTTAAATTTACTGAGATTCAGCCTTTAAAAACTTAAAACCTTTTTTTAAAGCCCCGATCAGACGGACACTCGTCATCAGTTTTGAAACCACCAAAATGACAAATCGCTTGTAGACTTTCAATCACATTTCGCTTGTAGATAGATATTCAATACCGAAGATGAAGGGAAAAATTCGACTTCCGTGATAGGGCCTCGCTGCTCACGGCGTTTTTTTATTGTTGTAATTTAGTAGTTTATTATTAGTTATTTATCGTTGACCATTTTCACGAATTGATCCTAGAAGTGCTAGTACATTCAACCATAGAAATATTTGTTAATTTTCGGCAAATTAGCTAATAATGTTGTCTTTGACGTGGCTTTCGTCATTATAATTATTTATATAAATGACAAAATAAAAACAAAAACTACGCTTCTGTGCCAAAAACGATCGGACAGTTTGGAAGTTATGTCAGAATCTTCAGATACAGATGGATAGACACGAAATCAAAAAGTGTTTCCGCTATTTTAGTAGCCTCGGAAGCAAATAATTTTATGCAGTGAATAGTATTACATGAAAAAAGTCTCATAGCATATTGCCTATTGTTATTCCGCCATTTTAAATATTTTTTAATAAAAATTTGTTTAAATTCAAAAATTTCTACTTCTCTTTCCGTTTTCAGCTAAATGGTATGTTTAAGTAAATTGATAAAATAGTAGCAATTTCCATTGTTACAGATGTGAAATTGGTTGGGAATACAACTTAACTGCTTCTCTTCAAAGAAATCGATTACAATTAAGAGTCCAATCTGAAAATATCTTAAATTTTAATATTACTAGTACTTTAATGGAACTTTTTAGTCAAGTAAGAGATAACTGGATTCAAGATTATTATAATGCTACAATTAAAGAACAATCGTCGGAAAACAAAACAGTTTGCAGTCCTCCTGGCTACAGACGTAGATCACCTTTTGTTCCATTTGCATTGAAAAATGAAACTGGATCAAAGTTATGGTTTACTACGTTAATTACTAATACTGAATATACAGTTTTTAACGAAAAGACAGCTCAGCAATTAAGACCAGATGATTCTTGGATTGAAGTATTGCCGGGTGATACTATTCCTTTCAGTTTTGGTCGAAGAGGTAAAGCAAAAAAGGGATCTTAAATAATTTTAGCTAATTAATGAATATTTAAAGTTAAATGATTTTAAAAAAAATAAATATTTTTACAAAACTCTTTAGACTATTCAGCTACTAGCATATTACTGGCAAACAAATCATAAATAGAACAATTTTAAAATATGAGAATGGTTTATTCTCTAGTATTTTCATAAGCTTGCATGATTATCATTTGAAAATATGTATAGTCTTTAATTGTAATTATTATTTCTCCAAATTTAACTAATTATTATGGAAGATATTCCTGTAGTATTTGGAACAAAGTTTACTCCAATACAGGAAACCAGTAATAAAATTGGGTTTTAACAGCTGAGGATTAATATAACCCATTTCGGACAGTTTTATTATTTACCACCAGATAACGTAAACTTAGCAACCTATTTATTATTGTATTTAAGAAATAAATTACTGGGATCTGTCGAATGAGGGTAGGACATCTGGTATTTAAAAATTAGACTATTCTTAAAATGCATTTGCTAAAATGTCATTAATGATTTGAACTTTATAGATCTACATGTACTGATTTGTTTTTTTCCATTCGTTTACAGTTCTTCAGTTATTTCATGACGTTTACCATTCAAATTTGACATTTGCATACTGTAAATTGTAATATCCATTAATTTATTCCACATTTTAACTGCTTTTCAAATATAAAATTCTCTCTTCAACAAAATTTCTTTGCTTCGTACTTATGTCAATTCATGTACACATAGTTTTAATATTTATCATTTTTTCTTCATATCGCACTAATTGTTGCATATAAGACTAATGTCAATGCACTTTTTCGTCAGTCATTTTTATTAAGTCACGCCTAGCTGATAGATTCCAATACAAATAACCATCTCTTTTTGGCTAGTTTAACTTACTTATTACTGACTAATAAAATGTGTTAATTCATTAAATTATTTTTATTATTTAAGATAAATTACGTCATCGTGACACGCATACTTTAAAAATTCATCAGTTAGGTGTAAAAATTGATGGATGGAAACCTACGAATCCCGTGTCTGTTGATAAAGTTGGCATTTATTTTCGGCATGCTAGTCTTGAAACTTCCAAAACTGTATGTAATAAACTATTTGTCACATTATTTTGTTATGTTATACCGAACTAATTTAAAAAATTTAAAAATTTTAGAAAGATGCCCCAAAAGCAAGAATTGTTTTTGATGTTGCATTAGAAGGTTCAGCTAGAAAATTGGTTACAGTTCGTTCAGCATTGATGCTTATTAATCAACTTCCTGATATGGTTGAACTAAAAATGGATAACACTTTTAGTACTGTAGCAGGTATTGTATAATTACGTATATACAAGGTGATCCTAATAAAATTTCCAATATGGGAATATCGTAAATGGTAACAGATACAGTTTCGGTTAAATTAGATTAATTACGTATGAAAATAGCACTTTACTCGTCTAGTACAATTTAACTGAATCTGTACAGAAATTGCCTTTTATAGTTTACGAGATACCCATGCTGGAAATTTTAGTAGGAACATGCTGTATACTTAAAACTAACTAAAAGTTCTATGCAGGGTCGGCGCGACCATATAGGCGAGCTAGGCGACCCCATAGGGCGCCAAAAATCTAGGGACGTAAAAATTATAAATTTTGCAAGCACTGTATCTATTTTTGTTGATTTTAATGTTAATGTATTTTTATCTCAAAAAGTTTGATCGGATACATTGTATCTAGAAAAGTATATTAAGAAATGGGTCAGTCAACCTTTTTATGATTTTTTATTAAAATATTTTTTTAATGCTCAAAAAAGTGTCGATATTTATCAGCATTACATAGTTGGCCAAGTGGTCGGGAAACGACATTTTATATTACACGATCTAATATTATTCCAGATTCGACATTTTATATTACACGAATTCTATTTACAATTAAATATTTGCTTTTAAACATTTCTCTAATGCTCAAAAAAGTGTCGATGTTTATCTGCAATACATGGTCGGCCAAGTGGTCCGGAAACAATATTTCATATTACACGATCTAATGTTATTCCAGTTAATGATGGAGATGATTACCGCCTACAAGATTGATGCAGGAAAGATTGGTAGGCTTGGCGATAATATCAATTGAACAAGAATTAGCGTAAGCCGTCGTCTTTAATGAACTAGTTCTTTCTAAGCTTAAGACTAGGAAAAGTAAAATATAATCTTCAGTTTTTTGTTTTCTGTTTTGTTATACTTTGTTTTCTCTTGTTTTTTTTTTCTTTTTTTTATTAATTATTTATAAATAATTTATTGTAATTAAATGAGCATTAAATACTGATTTGTGTTAATATACTTTGTGAAAAACTTTTACACGTTAAAAGTTGAGGATTCATTGTATGACTTTTCGCCTAGGGCGAAAAATAACCTTGCGCCGTCCCTGGTTCTATGACGTCATCAATAAATGAAACATTAGATGTATATATAGGTGAAATTATCTAAACTTGAACTGACGTCATTAACAAATGAAACAAAATCAGACGTACAATTTTATATTACTATAGTTACTTTAATACAAAAATAACAAAAAGGAAAAGAAACAGAAAATTTTGGTTACTTCTTATTTTGATGAATTTATTGCATTTGTTTAATGACGTCAGTCCAAGTTTAGGTAATTTAACCTATACTTACAATAGTTTTTTATTAGTATTATTAGTATGGCTAACTTCAAAAATGCATCACTGCTTGCATGAGGCAGAGTCAAAAGTTCAAAAACACATCAGACGCATCACAACGAAAAATCAAAAGTTCATTTTTGCATCTGATGCGTCAAAACAATGCATCAAGAAATTTGGTGATGCGTGTCCAAGATGCTTATCATGTGTAGAATTATAACTACTTGCCATATTATGTAGGTATTAACACCAACAGGAATAATTCCGAAAAAGAAACTGTTGAAAAAGATTAATGTATTTACCTTTCATTAAAATTGTTTAAACTATTTGAATACATCTTGCACTCAAAATAGGTATGTAATATTTTTGATTCAAATAATTTCAATATTTTCAATTTCAAGTAAGTTCAAGTTGAACTTACTTACTAATTCAAAGATAATATACCTACACAAGGACTGTATTACTATATTATCTATAGTCCATCATGCTACATTGGCTACATTGTGTGTCTATTATGCTACATGCATCATGATGCCAATATCCCATTCAAAAATATCTAATGTGCATCAAATTTCAAGAGAGCATCAGCATCGCATCATGCAGTATTAGACGCATCAGAAACGTCATGATGCTGCATCGATGCGGTAAAGTTTACATTTTTGAACTTACCCTATTATACTAGTAACTTCAGGTTGTATATCTAGATTCGTGTAATTTTTTGATGACGTCGTAGAACTTTTCATTAATTTCAAGTATAACTATTTTGATAGTCCGTCATTTATACATTAATTTGATTTGATTTTAGGATCATTAATGACAACAAGTAAAACTCTTTTCTTAGCAAGTCAAGCCACATTATCGATACCATTAACCCATATTTATTCACAAATATTTTTACGGCCGATTGATTCAAAGCATGCTTACATGTTTTGTAATCTTCCATTACAATGGGCACACGTAAATCGTTCTGATATTATTATCCAAGAACTTAGAGAATGTCGCAGTCAAAGGAATCACCCATACAGGTTTATTTTAATTAAATATATCAAAAATGTTGCATTACGTAAAATTAATCACAATTTTACAGATTTTGCGTGTCTATACGTCGTGAAAATTACCCAAGTGATAGATATGAATATACTTATAATTATTCGAAAGTCTTGCCAGCTCATACATTGGTTCTCATTCCTGCTGTTTTGATAATAAATTTATTACCATATGAATTGTACTATGCAACATTTCGTGGACAAAAAGGTCGTATTGTACCAGGCGGTAGCCAGGCATTACATGAGGTACCTATAAAATTTTTCTTTTATAAGAAGTCAATAATAATTTTTTTTTAAAGTATTTCTTTTATAGTAGTATGAAAACGTAATTACAGTCTAATTTTTATTTTTTATTTTTTTCAAAATAATTATTGTTTCACTTAAAAGGTAATGCTTGTTTCCTACTAGGGACATTTAAAGTGTGTACAATAGGGTATTTGAATCGTATACTGTATAACATTTTTTGAAAATATTATATACCTGTAGCTGTATTTCTTACCAGCGAAGTGAAATTGTGTTTTATTTTCAATATTTTTGCTATTAACTTTTGTTAATAACATTTGCTTTCCGCATTTGTTATATTTTTCACTAACATGTTAAAAAAGTTGTTGATAACATTGTTAGCAGCACAATTTTTGCTATCGATCTGGAGGCGGTCTAGATCAAAGGATGTCAATAACAAAATGTTAAAAACAAGTTAATTGTGAATAAAACATGTTAACAACATTCTACGTACATTTTTCGGTTAGTTAATTTGTAATAGACGATTACGTACATATCAGCTGTTATTATTTTGTAGATATATTTACAAAATATAAATATCTGCACAATTTTTGGAAATTTATTTCTTCATTAGTTCTTGTAAAAATAAATTATATGATAATGTTTATGACTATTAATAATGCAATGCTTGACATTCTAAAAAAAATGAAAACTCTCAATTGACAAGTCTCCTAGTTTCATTTCTTATTGTTTTGTTTTTTTTAATTATTTAATATAATTCGTCCATTATATGTGTGTCTTTTTTGAAGATACGAACGAACCCTTAATTTTTTTTCTTTTTACTCTAATAATCACCACAGGAGCTACTACAATAGCAAGTTAGTTCTTCCTACGAAATCATTTTCAAATTAAAAGTACTAATAGTTCTGCTAAAAGTATAGAAAGTTCAAAGACAAGTATGTTAGTAGCATGTTTTGTTTCAATTAATACCGTTAGTAACAATGTTAGTAACACTGTTATTAACTTTGTGAATAACAATGTTATTAACAATGCCACAACTATACTCATTGAAGTGATTTAAAATGTTACTCATTTTATATCAGAAACATTGTTATTAGCATATGAATGTTAACATTTTTAAAAGATATTTAAACAAATGTCGATAACATTTTTGTTATTAACATTTTTGTTTTCAACATGTTTTTGTTATTTTTTCGGTGTACAGGCACCTTTACACGTATCTATTCGATAAAATAAAAAATTATGCAGGTATGTATTAAAATTTAAATAAAAATCGTGTGTTTGGACATTTATATTTCTAACCATTAATGGGAAACAAAAAAGTAATGGTCAGAGAAAATCGAATCTAAAGTCATGGAAAGTCAGGGATTTTTTTCTATGATGGGCTGTGGACACCCTGCAAACGAATAGGCATTGTATTATACTGCTGTTTATTAAATTTTAGGTTGATTTTGAGCACGTATTTGAATTATCATTTCATCTGGATAATTTCCCTGGTGCTGGAGTGTTAAAAATTAATCCAAATTCTTCTAGTTGTACGTATCGTGTTCGACTGGAAGACCATTCAAAAAGACGACTGTTTTTAAATGCCAATGTTTTAATGTTACGTGGATGTGGAATTGAGGTAAATTTTTATATGGTCATGCGGTACATTGTAGACGTACATTTTTGTTTTTATACCTTTTTTATTAGATATCAATATCGGCTCCATATTGGATTGTAAATAAAACTGGTATTCCTCTTGTTTTTCGTCAAGAAGGAATTGCAACTGAGACAGCAGGACAATTTGAAGAACATGAGATTGCGCGAATGGTCGCTCCTCTGTTGTTTAGTTTAGCTGACCCTGATATGAATCCGACTGTTGTTGCCCGAATTGGCAGTGGTGTTACTCCCGGTGGAACACCACAGTGGTGCAATAAATTCAATTTACAACCGGGAATACAAACCAGGAAACTGCGCGTTTCATTTCGTGAAAACAGACCAGACGTCATTTATGGAATTGGCATAGATGTTCGTACAGGTAGAGGGAAATATCGCGATACCAACATTGTTACGATTGCACCAAGATATCAGATACATAATAAAAGTTCATATCAGTTGCAATTTGCTCAGAAATGTTTTGCAACAACTGTTGTAAGTTAAATTATTAATTTTTTTAAGGGGGGGGGTAAATAAAAGAATGCAATAAATTCTAATTGAAGAAATATTTCCATTATAGAAAGATCCAGGTGCACAAGCTACTTACCTAAGGGCTGTACCCAACTGCCATATGGCATTTCACTGGCCTCGTTTAGATCGAGAACAATTGTTTTGTGTGAAAATTTTAGATATTCCAGGTTGTTGTTGGTCTGGTGGATTGCGAATTGATTCAAATTATTCTCTTCATGTTAATGTAAGGTAAGTGGATTCCCATTTTGTTATAAGGAGAGAATAAAAAGTGATCGATTCTGTCCACGAAACATTTTAAAAATTGTAGGTTACTATTTAGACAGTGTTTTTCAACCTTTTTATGGCGCGACCCCCTTAGTATGGAAAAATATTTCGCGACCCCCTACACTCCGCTATTACTAACTTTTATTTTTTTATGTTATAAATATCGAATCTGTTCATCATCATCATTGATTATTTTCATAGTTAGATATCGATTAAATACGTAATTAAGGACTTGAAACAGGCATATTTTTATATTGACATGAAGTTGATGACTTATAGTAGCTTTTGAACGCGCGCGTGGCACACGCGACGGTCATCGCCATCTAACACTTCCGAGCGTAATCCATTTGAATTCTTTGAATTGTGAACTCGCGTATATACGAATATTTAAAATTCTATGCTCATTGGAATTATTGAAAATGGATAAGTTTCTGGAAACATATGCACAACCGTCAACTTCAAGTTCCAATGAGAGTAATGAAACAAAACCAAAGAAAAACTGTCTATATGACGACAATTATTTAAAATTCGGATTTACTGTTATTAAAAATAAGCCGCAGTTTTGAAACTTTATCACGCGAAAGTATGAAACTATCACATTAATGTAACCTTTAATTAATATTTTCTATATTGTTTAATATTATATATTGAATTAGAGTGGTTTTATTTTTAAAGTAACTGCGACCCTCTTAAAAAGGCTGCGCGACCCCGAGGGGGTCGCGACCCACAGGATGAAAAATACTGCTTTAGACTGTTAAATAAAGATTGCTTATAACTTCCAATATGTATATATTGTATATATTATTTTTTGATATCATAGTCTCACACACACTACAAATTAGCCTTATAATAAATGTTTTAAACCACCTCTGGTGAAAAAAGAGGAATTTACGTCATAAAAAAGAATAAATGCCCTGCTATAATCGAATCTCATACTTTTTTATTTTAACCATAGAAAAATTTTTTTGTCTCAAAATGTCTGACCATTCATTGCCAGTGATAAGTATAATAGATAAGGTTCCAAAAAAAGAAAGAAAATCAGAGATGCCAACATCAAAAAATGATACCCTAGGAATTTGTAAAATATAAATTATACTAAACTATGTTGATAAAATTGAACATTACTTACAATTATACCGTATTCCGACAAATTTGTCATAAATGGCGGCACTTATATTAGTGAACAAGCCAAAAAGAACTTTTTTTACCCACATCTGCATTTATCTTTGTCTATCATATTAATAAATAGAAGTTTACTCACTCACTCATATAAAAACATAATTACTTGGTTTAGTTGGTAACTATGAAAATAATACAATTTGTGTTTCCCTCACCGCAATTTCTGGAGGTCTTTTGTGCTTGCACCTATAACATTTTGAGTCGCCATATTGCATGACGAGTGAACTCGTCTTAATCATTTAAAGGATTAATTATTATTTTTGAATTGTTCACAATAAAAACTATAATAAACAATCACTATTTTACCTGTTGTCCTTCGTATATGAGTAAGTTATATTTCTGTTTCAGAGACGTTAATGGCCGCATGTATTTCTTACGGCTGGATATTGTTTTGCAAGGAGCTACTTACTTTATTGTATTTACTGATGCTGATACTATGCCACCGCCATATCGTGTAGATAATTACTCAGAAGTAGCATTATTTTTTGCTCAGGTAAGTAAAAACAGTTATTTAAAATCATTAAAAAATAATAAGAAATTAATTAATAAATATTTATCATTTATAGACGGCATGTAAAGATACATATCGTTGTACGGCCCGGGCACATTCATCTGTTCCTTATGCATTAGATGAACCGACACAACCAGCATTTATAACAGTTACGGCGCCTGGAGGAGTATCTGCTAATTATGACATGAATAAGTTAGGAGAGGGGCGCCAATTGACATACGAAAATTTCATTTATATTGCTTTTACAGGAACTTTTAAACAGTAAGTTTTATGTGCAATAGTTACGTTGTTGATATAGAGTAAAATATTTTGAGCCAAACAGCTACTTGGGTTTAATAAAAAGTTACACTTCAATTGATCATTTTAAAAATTTTGAAGCAAAAATTTTTTAATAAAAAATAGAAGAAAAGAGTCTGGAACCATTACCATAGGTGAATTTGCCCAAGAAATGAAATTCAACGATATGTATGCGATTGTGTAGCTTAGTGAAAGAGTAAACCATACGTATGGATTTTTCCTCAATATCTTTACATTTTGCGGAGTTATAATACCAAATACCAGAAAATAGTGGTCTTATTCAAACTTTTTTTTCTCGTAAACTATTACAGATAAAACGATGAAACAAAATCCATATTGTTTGCTATGTCCAGTACTTTATTATATATTTTTTTCATTTAAAATGGACATTAAATACCCTTTATAAAATATGAAAAAAAAATTCATTAAATTTTTTTAGCTACTTGTACAAGAGTGACCACTTTCTTATTACTACCAAAAGAAAGCTCGCAAGCACTTCCCTCATCTCCCTGAATTTTATTTTTGTCAAAAGGGTGGAACATATTGAAAAAAAATAAGAACATATATATTTGGTGATGTTCATGGTATGTGTACGTGCAGGTATAGGTCAACAAATCTGACTTTACCTCTTCAAGGTCATTAAAAATGCATTCTTAAAGAAGTGAGATAGTACTTAATATAAAGAAAAAATGACCTTGGAGCGGCAAAGTCAGATTTGTTGAACTGTACCTACTTGTTTTTGAATTATGTTTTTAAGAAATATTTTGAATGAATAAATGAATCATTGAATGTTTTTTTTGTTTTTTTTTTTTTTGTTTTTGTTTTTTTTTTTTTTTTTGTTTTTTTTGTTTTTTTTTTTTTTTTTGTTTTTTTTGTTTTTTTTTATTGCATGAGAATCTTATGCCTGCTCTACACTCTCGATCGAAGTTCCTCGACGAGATAATCGCTAAAGTTGGCTGAAGTCGGAATACCGTTATAACACCAGCCACGAAGAACCATGAAATGACCTTCTACACTCTCGTACTCGGTCCACTTTGCGAGAATTGAGAGTAGGCATAAGGAATCTAATATTTTTTATGTTCAAAATGTAGACTCATTCCACATAGGACTTTTAAAAAATAATCAGCTACGAATCAAGAACTAATTTTTTTCATTGCTTTTAACATACTTCTCAAGTCTACAATTTTAAATTCACTGATGAAGTTAAATACATCACTAATTGATCAAGTAAACAGTTTTAGTTTACCTAACGGGTAAGTAAAAATGTTAGTTGGATTTACTTGCGAAATAAATGTAGAACTGAGTAATACGTTAAAAACAATGAGAGAAGTTAGTTCTTTTTTCGTAACTAATTGTTTTTTAGAACTCCGATATGAAAAAAGTCTACATTTTGAAGATAAAACATTAGATTCCTTATGCCTACTCTCAATTCTCGCAAAGTGAACCGAGTACGAGAGTGTAAAAGGTCATTTCATGGTTCTTCCTGGCTGGTGTTATAACGGTATTCCGACTTCAGCCAACTTTAGCGCTTACTTCGTCGAGGAACTTCGATCGAGAGTGTAGAGCCGGCATCAGATTCTCATGTAATAAAAAAAAAAAAAACATTCAACGATTCATTTATTCATTCAAAATATTTCTTAACAACATAATTAAAAAACAAGTAGGTACAGTTCAACAAATCTGACTTTGCCGCTTCAAGGTCATTTTTTCTTTATATTAAGTACTATCTCACTTCTTTAAGAATGCATTTTCAATGACCTTGAAGAGGTAAAGACAGATTTGTTGACCTGTACCTGCACATACACATACCATGAACATCACCAAATATATATGTTCTTATTTTTTTTCAATATGTTCCACCCTTTTGACAAAAATAAAATTCAGGGAGATGAGGGAAGTGCTTGCGAGCTTTCTTTTGGTAGTAATAAGAAAGTGGTCACTCTTGTATAAGTAGCTAAAAAAATTTAATGAATTTTTTTTTCATATTTTATAAAGGGTATTTAATGTCCATTTTAAATGAAAAAAATATATAATAAAGTACTGGACATAGCAAACAATATGGATTTTGTTTCATCGTTTTATCTGTAATAGTTTACGAGAAAACAAAGTTTGAATAAGACCACTATTTTTTGGTATTTGATATTATAACTCCGCAAAATGTAAAGATATTGAGGGAAAATCCATACGTATGGTTTACTCTTTCACTAAGCTACACAATCGCATACATATCGTTGAATTTCATTCCTTGGGCAAATTCACCTATGGTAATGGTTCCAGACCCTTTGGTGAAAATTAATTTTTTTTTTTAAAAATTAGAAATTTATCGAGTGACATGCTATAATGGAAAGCTTCTATAGCCCCTATTTTTATATACACGCTGGAAAGTAGAGTTCATTTCAAATAGCTTGACCCTTTTTCTTATGTAAATTCAATAGTGACAGGGTTCAATCCATTTGAAATGAACTCTAAATAACTCTCGTTGTTTTCAGGAGTGACTCAGCACTCTGTGGACACTAAAACTACAGGAATTTTTTTCAAAATTAACAGTTTGAGAAAAACGCAAATGATCTCCACGATGTTTCCAATTTTTTCTAAGTACGGCCCTGACTAAATTATGCATACACCTTCTTAGTACCAAAGGTACAAAATAATTTTGTTGACCAAAATTCAATAAATTTTTATAAACATGTTTACTTCTAGTTACCTTTTATAGCTGTTTTTTTTTATTTTTTTTTTTAAACACAAAATGTATCTTAAAAACATTCGATGGTCAGAGCCGGATTAAAACAAATTTTAAAGGCCCATTTTTTTACCCATATTAAGTATCAAATTTTTTCTGTTAAAAAACACTTTTAATTCAAATTTATTGAAAAATATTAATTACTTGGGTGAGATCTCCCCACTGTTTTCACAGCGAGACATATATGACAAAAAAAAAATGTAACACTTTAGGGTCAGGTTAAACAAAATGTCAAGCCTCAACAATAAAAATCAGATTTATCCTTGTTAAAAAATTCCCGAAATTGCCTGTATTTTCGCCTGTCTAAAAATATTTCTCCCTGTAATTAAAACAAATATTTTGTTATTTAGATCTCCTACTTCTGATCCATTTGACGTGGAATCCCAACAATTAGTTCTTGATGTTGGACCTGGCGGTCGAATTATTTTAGCAAAAAAACAACCTGGGCAAAGATCACAGTTGTGGCGTATGAGTAGCTCTGGACAACTGATTCATGAAGGATCAAGCCCCCCTCGTTCTCCACAACATCCACAGTTCGATAAGTGCCTTGTGTTAGATATTGAAGGACCAGCACCTCAGCCTTCAGTCTATACTGGTTTAATGTTAAAACGGCCTGATCCACGTCGGCAGTCAACACAAACATGGCGATTTACAGATGAAGGGCGATTGTGCTGTGCCCATAGCAATATGTGTGTACAAGCAAAAGATGGATTTTTTGGACTTAGATCAGGTACGTTTAATTGTATTCAGTTGTATTGCAACCGACGGAATGAAATGGCATTAAAATATACGGCATATAGTATAGTAAATTTTTTATGAAGTTCTAAAATCTGTGCATTACAAACATTACATCATAAAAAGAATTAAAAATCCTGGTTTTAGTATTATCTTTTCAGTATACTACGCTGGTAATTTAATAAATTCAATTTTTTATCAAAAAAATATTTTTTTTTTGTATTGTTTCCAACTTTTTGACGTACAATGTAAAAACAATCATCCAATAACCGTTAAAACCACAGAGTACCAGAGACAACATTGCTATCTCTATACTACTGAAACCAGTGTAACCAGTAAAGGATAGAAAATATGTTATATATGTGCACTAGGTTTACTTTGTATTTGTGCGGTGATCTGTCTTTGTGTGAGTGATCGGAGGTGTGTTGGCTGTGGTGTCGCATACATATGTATGATACTACAACGCATGTATGTGACTACGTGTGGGCGTTCTAACAATGTCAACAGCAATCAAAACAATTGACCTACACTCATCCACTTCTACGGAGCGAGTGACTACTAAGTAGCCTAACTTGCACAGAACTGTATACTGCAGATTTCATGATAGAGATAGTTGCATTACCTTTGTACTCTGGGGTTAAACCATCATTCAGTGATTACTATATTAACACTTAAAAGGACATTAGTTTGTTTATATTTTTAATACTTGCAAAATTGTACAGTAGAAGCGTGCAGTAAGAGTTCCTATGATAAGAGTTAGGATATCGCACGTTCGATTTTTGATTGATCGTTTGATCCACCCTGTATGTAACAGCGAAAGAGAAAGGAAATAATTGGACAAAAATTATTAAAAAATATCAATTAAAACAAAAGATCAGAGAACATTAAATATGTAATATGTAAAGTAAATTGGTTTTCGAAAAAAATTAAAAACGAATTTTCAAAGGTAAATATTTTTTCGAAATTTTTATTACACTATCGTAATTAGCGGAAAAAATTCAGAGGGCAGACAGAACTCATTGTACTAAGTTTTGGTAGAAATATGTAGATACCGACGAAGTTTTTCTTCAAAGATTTTTGAGTGTCAAGAACGGAAATTCTGTTATATTATGTTTTAGAAACATATTGACGATGAAGTAGAGGAATTAACCCTTATCGCTCATTTCTCCGCCGTCAGTCCACATATATAATTGCAACATAAATAGATTTAAAAAAACTGATTTTTAGGGATTAAAATTTTTTAATCAAATTTAGTGCGTTTTTATGTTATTGTCTATTACGGTAGATAGTACCAGTTTTTTCCGTCGGATGATATTTTTTTTTAAATGGTTGTTCACTTGTTATAACTTCTTTTTAATAAATTACGTTACAGATACTTCTGAAAACAGTGTAGGGGTGTGGCAGGAATGTATGTATTTTAATCAAAGAGATAATTGTAGAGCTAGTTTTTCATTTTCCAATTAACGTAGTTAAATATTTAACAGATTTATATTGTGCTAAACTAATATAATTTAAACGCTAATTTTCTAACAAGAAAAAGTCTTCCTGAAAACTTCCCATTTTAATAAAACTGAAAGAAAGTTTAGATTCTTATTAAAAGAAATATCCAGCCGTATACACAGTGTCGAATTTAAGATTTTTGGTACCCTAGCCCAAGTCTTCCAAGCCCCGCCCCACCGTTAGTGATTTTTAAACAATATTTGTAGGTAGTTCAGACATAATTTCATATCATATTAGTATTATTAAATTTTTATTAGTAGTTTTTTTAGCAAGCTTTTTCGTTTAGCAACTTTTTTCAAACTATTACAAATCCAAAAAATTCAACAAATTAATTATTTTTTAAACGCTTTTAAATAGAGAAACGGAGTTTTATTGAAGCAGTGATAAATAATTTCTTATCATTCCTGAATAAATCGAAATATATCCTACTTTTATAAAATTAACTTCTATAATTTTTTCTCACCCTGTTTTCTCTGAGTTTAGTGGAAAGTCCGGCATTGTGTATGCAGTTTGTTAAGATTTTATTAACAGTGCCAACGGAAGGGAACTTTGTTGTAAATACCTGAATGTAATAAATTATAATTGTAAACAAATTTTAAGAAAATTAACCAATGTTATTTCGTATCTAACTTTTGTGCTCGTTATTTTTTGGTTATTTTGATGGAATTAAAACTTACCTAATAAGTACTCGATAAGCTTTACTAAAAACTACCTTTTTGCCCGCGACTTCGTCCGCATGAAGACCATGATGATGTAATGAGTACAATTATTTAACCTTTAGCGACTCCACGCGGATAAAATTGCAAACAAAAGCTAATCAAATCGAAAAATTTAGTCCTGTTAATAGATTTCCATATAATCTTTCATCCATTATTTCACCCCCCCCCAAATTTTCAATTGTGTGCTGAAATCTAGTGTATGTACGAGACACGAACTCGCCCGAACGAAGCGCGATAATTCACGAACACTGAGTTTCGGTATGGCCGAAGTTTCGGCTGATTTTTGACCGAAACCTAAACCGAAGGTTCGGTTGGTCACTAAAAATTGATAGAAAATATTTGACTTCATGCTGTTAATTAATAATTGAGATCTATGTAAAAAGAGCGTCGTATACGTGTAAATCATTTTTCGAGAAAACAAAAAGTTAAAAATTGATAAAATTTTGTTTACATACATTACACAGAGATAGAAATAAAAATATTATCGGTTTTTATTTCCACATTTCTATGAGGTGAGACCGCCCCCCTCTAAACGAAAATTAAAAATTTAAAAATTGACCTAGATTTAAATAATAATAATAATAATAATAATAATAAACTGCAGAGGAGAAGGCACGTATTCGTATTAAATAAATTGACACCAAGGTGAAGGCACTACGATAGCTGGTATCGCATATCCAATGTGTGATAAAATATATTCAGACCAACAGGCGTTTTACGCGAAAGGTATGGGCGTTTGCCAGAGAACTAAGGTACCGCTATCACACAATCAATTTGGGCAATCTGTTGACCATCAAACAGACACATTTGGATAAGATGCGCGCATTGGCTCTGGCCAAGAAGAAATTAGCCCGGCGTGAACGGTGCATTCGTGAAAATAAGATCTTTAAATCGAACCCTTTACGCCTGTTCGCACTAAAAAACCCTGTCGTGGAGCAACCGCCGACGATCGACGCAATAGAAGATTACTGGCGGGGGATATATGAGACGACTAAAGAGACTGACTTGGACTGTATCCCCATCAGTCATTTTAGATGGTACTGCAAACAACAGCTGGGCAAAGTGCCATCTTATACCATTATAACATCCATTGATAAAGAGGAAGTCGAACTTGCTTTCAAAGGCAAGAAGAACTATTCCGCTCCGGGCATTGTAATCCGCAGATCCGCCGTCTGTAATTTGACTAAGTTACAGACGGCAGACACGGCGAATTATCTTAATATTAGTCCAAGCTCCGATAGCACAAAATCATACCGGATAAAACACCTCAAATTAAAAAAGCTAAATCGATAGTAACTAATGCCGACAATAGGAAATGCCCGCCAGAAAGTTTTCGTTAAATTCTATGTTTTAAAAATTTTTAAAATGGCCGAGAAAACGTCAAATCTACCTCACATAACACCTCGCTGAAATTTACATATGTTATAGCAAATTATATATATTTTACTGAAGAATCGGTCTGTCTGGCATATTTTGTTATTTAATGTCTGACAGACTTATTTTAATTAGTGAAAATTTTAGGCAAATTTACCTCACATAACACCCTCAATTTTTTTGTTTTAATTAAAAGCTTTTGGTATTATGTACGTATTAAAATTGGTCTGTCTAATAAAAAACGTTATTAACCATGCCAGACAAACCTCAAATATTCAGCCTTCACGTATCAAATTGATAGCTGTTTGAAGCAATATTATCTTTAAAAGTATGTTTTTTTATTCTTAAAATTAAGTTTAGGACCTCTTATATAAATTACAATTGACCCGGCTTTAAAAGAATATAGCTAAGTTTGTGAAATTAAATTTTAAAGTGTAGCGTTGACTTTTTTTATAAACAAATACACTTCCTTTGAGGCCGCGACAAAACACCTCTTATTTTCTTTTTTTAAAATGAAGTATATCATATATATTGGTCTGTCTCATAAAAACCGTTTTTTACTAGGCCAGATTTAATGTTTTAAAATTACGAAGCAGCAGTTTTCATGAAAAAAGTAGTTTTTAACCATTCTCAAGCAAAGGAACAATTAAAGAAAGGAACTTTTCCAATTTTAATGTAAAATCTAAGGTCAGCTTTATTCATCGAAGCATTTTTTTTGGAAAATAAGGTGTTTTACCCAGTAAGGCTTCATTGTTAAGCGCAGCAGTGTCTATTATTTTAATTACACTGGTTTACCCTTAAGCCGACGAACATACATACATATAATTTAGTTGCCCGCTTAGAGAAATCATATACATAATAATACTTGTTAAAAGTATTATTAAATTATTCCGGGTATTATTTTTTTTAGGCATTAGTTAACAAAATTTGCCAGACAGACCAATTTCAATAGATTGGTAACATCTAAAAGTTTTATTTAAAAAAAATAATTTAGATGTTATGTAAGGGTAAGTTTGCCTAAAATTTTCACTAATAAATAGAAGTCTGTTAAACATTAATTAAAAAATATGCCAGACAGACCGATTCCTTTGTAAAATATATACAATTTGCTATAACATATGTAAATTTCAGCGAGGTGTTATGTGAGGTAGATTTGCCTAAAATTTTCGCTAATTAAATATGTCTGTCAGACATTAATTAACAAAATATACCAGACAGATCGATTCCTTTGTAAAATATATATAATTTGCTATAACATATGTGAAATTCAACAAGGTGTTATGTGAGGTAGATTTGCCTAAAATTTTCACTAATTTAAATAGGTCTGTCAGACATTAATTAACAAGATAAGCCAGACAGACCGATTCTTCAGTAAAATATATATAATTTACTATAATATATCTAAATTTCAGCGAGGTGTTATGTGAGGTAGATTTGACGTTCTTTTCGGCCTATTCAAAAATTTTTTAAAAATATAATTTAAAAAAAATTTAAAGGTCTGGCGTGCATTTCCTATTATCGGTATTAGTTACCATCGATTTAGCTTTTTTTAATTTGAGGTGTTTTATCCGGTATGATTTTGTGCTATCGGAGCTTGGACTATATGTATTATTTGACATTTTAAATTGTAAAAATAATTTTAACCCCTTTAGCGGCTCATGTAAAACTAACCAAATAAAATGATCTTTGAAAATACTTAATTTAATTGCATAATTATTATATGGCCTACCCATTCGATAATTTTTGCTTTAGTAATGCTTTTACGATAGCAGATGACAGCATCTTATAGTAGCACTACATTCTCGCGAGGTCGCCTCGACGAGACGTTCGTCGAGGTTTTGACGAGGCGAGACAACACGAGTATATACCGTCTACACTCTCGCTTATATACTCAGTTATTCATACGATTCATACTGCTCATACGCGTTCGTATAGTTTGAAATGTCAATCATAGATGGGCAAGATTGGTGATGTCGGTGACATGGATTCAAATAACTGCTGCTGCAGTTCTATGTACTGTTGAATACTATAATTTTCTTCATGGATATTACACAAAAAAGTTTAAAATAACGTTTTTGTAAATTTAAAGCATGATTTTAGGTTATGTAAAAAAACATAATATCAGGCAATATGATATTCTGATGATATCTATGTACGCAGATATGTAATAGTAGCACTACACTCTCGTCGAGGCAACACGAGGCGACGCGAGGCCGAGAGTGTAGTTGATGCTCTCGTGTTACCTCGCCTCGCCTCGTCAAGCCTTGCCTCGCCTCGTCAGGTCTCCGATCTGAGTCGGTTTTTTGTCACAAGTCAAAGGACACGAGACACGAGGCGAGGCGATCAACTACACTCTCGCATATACTCGTGTGTTGATATTGCATATGTTGCATATCTGCGTACTATTATGTTTTTATACATAACCTAAAATCATGCCTTAAATTTACAAAAACGTTATTTTAAACGTAATTTTAAACTTTTTTGTGTAATATGCATGAAGAAAATTATAGGATTCAACAGTACATAGAACTGCAGCAGCGGCAGCAGCAGTTATTTGAATCCATGTCACCGGCATCACCCATCTTGTCCATCTATGATTGACATTTCAAACTATACGAACGTGTATGAGCAGTATGAATAACTGAGTAATGAGCGAGAGTGTAGACGGTACATACTCGTGTTGTCTCGCCTCGTCAAAACCTCGACGAACGTCTCGCCGAGGCGACCTCGCGAGAATGTAGTGCTACTATTACATATGCAATATCAACACAGGAGTATATACGAGAGTGTAGTTGATCGCCTCGCCTCGTGTCTCGTGTCTCGTGTCCCTTGACTTGTGACAAAAAACCGACTCAGGTCGGAGAGCTGACGAGGCGAGGCGACGCGAGTACGAGAGTGTAGTTGATGCTCTCGTGTTACCTCGCCTCGCCTCGTCAAGCCTTGCCTCGCCTCGTCAGCTCTCCTATCTGAGTCGGTTTTTTGTCACAAGTCAAAGGACACGAGACACGAGGCGAGGCGATCAACTACACTCTCGCATATACTCGTGTGTTGATATTGCATATGTTGCATATCTGCGTACATAGATATCATCAGAATATATATATATATATATATATATATATATATATATATATATATATATATATATATATATATATATATATATATATATATATATTGCCTGATATTATGTTTTATTACATAACCTAAAATCATGCCTTAAATTTACAAAAACGTTATTTTAAACTTTTTTGTGTAATATGCATGAAGGAAATTATAGTATTCAACAGTACATAGAACTGGAGCAGTAGTTATTTAAATCCATGTCACCGACATCACCCATCTTGTCCATCTATGACTGACATTTCAAACTATACGAACGCGTATGAGCAGTATGAATAATTGAGTATGCAAGCGAGAGTGTAGACGGTACAAACTCGTGTTGTCTCGCCTCGTCAAAACCTCGACGAACGTCTCGTCGAGGCGACCTCGCGAGAATGTAGTGCTACTATTACAGTTGCCAACACGAGGCGAGTTCAGGTCGGGAGAGTCATTCAAGTTGTTTAATTCATATGACGAGATAGCCGCTAAAGGGGTTAAAAAAAATTAAAAATCAGCATTTTTTCTCATAGTTACCAGAAAACTGTTATTATATTAAAATGGTGATTGTACACCAATCAGTTGGCAAATTATAAACGAGAACCTTGAAAAAATTTGTAATTGTCAAATTGTTGACAAGAATAAAGAAAAAGTCTCAAATATGAGCGTATCTGAAAAAGTGTTAGAGAAGCTGGAAAAAGGTTTCCAAGAATTACAAGCATCCGATTCCAAATCACTCTTGAAAAAATACCTTACCAAAGAAATATTCGATAAACTAAAAACCAAACGAACATGTTTTGGTTCAACTTTATTGGATTGCATTCAATCCGGTTTAGCCAACCATGACTCAAAAATAGGTATCTATGCTCCTGACGCTGAAGCCTATACCCTTTTCGCTGATATTTTTGACCCAGTCATTGAAGATTACCATGGTGGATTCAAAAAAACCGACAAACATCCACCAAAAGATTTCGGTGATGTTGATAGTTTTGGTAATCTTGATCCAAGTGGTGAATTTATCATCTCCACTCGTGTACGCTGTGGCCGATCCTTGCAAGGGTACGCATTCAACCCATGTTTAACCGAAAAAGATTACCAGAAAATCGAAAAGAAAGTAAACACCGCATTGTCAAAACTTGAGTATGAACTCAAAGGCACGTATTACCCATTATCCTCCATGACCAAACAGGTACAACAGAAACTTATCGATGACCACTTCTTATTCAAAGAGGGTGATCGTTTCTTGCAAGCTGCCGACGCGTGCCGATTTTGGCCTACTGGTCGTGGTATCTACTATAATGACAGTAAAACATTCTTGGTCTGGATCAATGAAGAGGACCATATTCGAATCATTTCCATGCAAACGGGTGGCGATTTAGGTCAAGTATATCGTCGTCTAGTCACTGGCGTCAACGAAATGGAAAATAACTTATCATTCTCCCACCATGATCGATTAGGTTTCTTGACATTCTGTCCAACTAATTTGGGTACAACAATCCGTGCTTCAGTACACATTAAGTTACCAAAATTAGCCGCGGACAAGCTAAAATTAGAAGAGGTTGCTTCTAAATTCAACTTGCAAGTACGTGGTACACAGGGTGAACACACGGCAGCTAAGGGCGGTGTCTATGATATTTCTAATAAACGACGCATGGGTCTTACAGAATACGAAGCTGTCAAAGAAATGAACGATGGTATCACCCAAATAATCAAAATGGAGAAGGAACTTCAAATTATCTAATCATTATTTTCTAAAAACTTTATTAAAAATAAATGCGAGGAAACTCGAAAATAATTTTTCATGAACTTTTTTTTTTTTGTTAATTTATAACAAAAACGAATTAAAATCAAAGCGACTGTAGTTTTTTGTGACCTTTGATCTTGAATATCTTGTCTCGCACACACAAGATTCTATGAGACTTTTGAGACAACAAAGAAAATGTCAAAACAAAGGTTTATACAAGTTTGTAGTAGTGATGTCGAGCTGTCGAGCAGTTGAATAAAGTTGATTAATTGACTAAAGTTGTTTTTCAGACAAAATTAGTAATTAGTCGAAAATATCGAGCGAACCGTAATCGACTAATCGACTAAATTTTTAGTCGAATTTCTTAAATAGTGTAACCTATGCAACTCTTTCAAAAACGATGTTTTCTTTTGAATTATTGACTTTTAATATATTTTTTAAGAAAAAAAAGATGTGAATAACGTATCACAATGTATCAATCACATAAACGTGCAAAATTATACAAATAGATAAATTTTTTAGTTTCTGTTTTTTGAAGCCTAATAAATAATAGATATACAAAAGTTAATAAGTTAGTCACTTTTAGTCATTAAAAAAAAAATTAATCATATTAGTTATTTAGTCGAAGTTAAAATAGTCGACTAAAAAATGACTAAATGTAAACAAAATTAGTCGACTAAATCGATTAATCAATTAATTATCCGACACCCTTAGTTTGTAGCTTATTACCTTTCATTTCGAAGTTTATCCCTTTTTTCACCTAATATGGTTGTACTAACTGCTTATGTTTAAAAAAATCTACTAAACATATTTGTATGTTATGTAGAAGGCACCGAAGGCGCCATATGTTGTTAATCCATTTACCCTATTTGCGTAAATAATGTAGAAGGCGCCGAAGGCACTGTGCGAAATTTTCACACAGGTCAGTTAGTTTAAAATATTTTTCTTACAAAAAGTTACAAATTAAGAAATTTTTTATTGCTACTATTAAATTTCTACATACTAATAGAGTATAAAAAAAATATTTAAGATTTATTTAAATTACATGCATATTCTTTATCGACAAGTTAAACAAAAATTGAGCAATTCTCTATTCTCTCTGTCGACGCTAGTGTTGCCGCTTATAATTCATACCTGATTCCTATTTTCTTAGATTCTTTGTTTACACTGAGTAAAATTTTCAAAAATTTCTTGAATTTGAATAAAAGGAAATGTTTAAATAATTATTATCTTGAGTAACAAATAGATAAATCACTAATTATTTAAATCCAGTCCGTACAAAAATATTGTTTTCCGTCACAAAATTAACACTATGAGGCCCGAGGACTTTCATAGTAAACTTCCCCGGAAGCCGGCAATATTTTTAAAGAAACTTTATATAAACAAATACATAAAATGATTCAACATGTATGTGTACGTGATATCTACATATATTTGACATTCAAATCAATTATGTACAGAAAGTTTAGATAACAAACTGGTAAGAAAAAAGAAACAAACAAACTAATACTTTTATTATTAGGTCAATTCATTCAAAATTGACTATCGAATTATTTTTTTATCACAAGTATAAGCACAGTTCAAGTAATAAAAATATTCTGTATCATTAAGTTATGGATAGACAAAAAGGCATATCATCTATTACTGATACAGCTGAACTCTTTTGTGCTGTGGATGGGGACCGCATTAAAAAAATCGACAAAAAAAATATATTCAAAAATACCATAAATAACTAAAAAATATAGTTCGATCCAGATTGTACAAAAAAATTTTTTTGTGCGGTTGGTCGGGACCGCATAAAAAAGTTTCATCAAAAAAACATTACTCAAAACGCTCAAAAATTAGAAATTTACTTAGAAGTTAGTTCTATAAACAAGATAAAGCATTAATTTACACGTAGAAACATTTTATTTAAATTTTATAATATTACGAAAATTTTGAAAAATACATCTTTAACAAAATTAAATGATGCAATAACTTATGTTCTTACGCAATGTATTGATTAAATGCTTAAAAGCCGTTAAAAAGTATTTTAATCAAAGAAAGTTATTATAGTAATTGTTTAAGTTTCTTACTGTCTCGTGATTTTGATTCACATTATGCATTTTAATGGCCATTTTTTACAAACCGCATAAAAAAATCGCACAAAAAAGAACCGCATAAAAAAGAGTTCAGCTGTACTGAACAGCGAAGTTTCATTAAAATTCATGTGCTTGGTGCGGTTACTGCTTCCGAAATTCATCGGCTGCTGCAGAAGAGTATTGGCAAGACTGCGTACTTCCTATCTACAGTAAAATTTTGGGTGAAGCGTTTTCGTGAAAATCAGTGGGATGTTAGAGAGGGCAGAGGTGGGAAATCAATGAGTTAGAGAGGAGAGAAATAGAGGAGGATATACAGCTGTACAGAAGCTTGAGGAGCGCTGTGTGGTAGAAACAGAAGGAGAGTACTTACAGAATTAGTATTAATTAAGATTCTGTTGCTATCCATTGTAATAAAAATTAAAAACGCTTGGTCAAATTTGAATGAATTGACCTAAATTTTATTATAAAATATTTTTTATGTATGGTCAATTTCAGTTAAATTTAACCATGCTTCATCACTTATGAATTTAAATAATTTCCGTTTTCTTGGCTTTATCTCTTTCATTATTGCATTTACGTAAATTTTAAATTTGCAGTTTGTTTTTAGAAAAGAAAAGAAGATTGGTTTGTTTCGAATATAAGAATTATTTAATTTTTTAACGATAACTCATGATCAATTGTATTTGAAATAGGGAATATTTGTTTAAGATTTTTTATAGAAACCAAGAGAGTAATGTGTTTTCTGTGGCAGTGTGTGTTGGTGTTTGTGTGAGCACACATCCCTGCGGTAGCATCGCACACATAATGCGTAATCAATTAATCATTGATCACGATCGGCCTCTGCGGTTTTTTTGATTATTTTAGGATGTTAAAAAAGTGGGACTAAAAGTGTTAATAAAAAATTTGTTTCATTTTTTAAAATTTTATCAGTGTTCTGTATCAATGAATTTATTAGAAAACTAGCCGTATACCCACCCGATGGGATTTACCACCGGCAACATTTCAGGATATCATTCGATGTTAAAGATTTATTAAAATAATATTTATTTTAATAGCCATAGTAACATATTTTTATATATCTTTAACTTCAAAAATGACGAATTTCCATACAAATTTTCATACCGTATTTAACCCACTTAGGGGACGAATTTTCAAGAATCCTTTCTTAGTGCTCATCTACGTTACATAGGGAATTCCAATGCAAAATTTTGTTCTTCTGAATCCAACGGTTTAGGCTGTGCGTTGTCTGTCAATCAGTCAGTGTTAGAGATTTATTAAGTAGATTTTTCGTTATATGTATACTAGAAAGTTATAATATATAATTTTTCGATTAATTTACTAATTTAACCGTAATAATAACAACCCTCAGGTTATTCATGCTGTGTAAAACATTATTTGGGGTTTAATACAAAAACAGGGCGCATACCATAATATGCATAATTAATATATTTCAATTCACTTTTAAGGGGGCGTTGCAGTTCTGGGTCTCATTAATGATGGATATGTTCACCATCGACTAACAGAAACTGGAATTCCGATTGAACAAGCTGTAGGCCGACAAAGACTACGACCCGGATCTGGATTTTTAAAACTCGAAGTTACTACTGACGGCCCTACACGAGTACTAAAAATTTATGATATAAAAGAAAAAGTAAGTAAAAAAGCGTACTTGACATACGCATAATTAAAACTTTATATCACATAGTATGCCAACTGTAAACGTATAAGTACATCTTTTACTTAATATAGCTTATAATTTTACCGCCAGAGGCGCAAGTGATGATCACTTTTTCAATTTTAGCGTATATATGCAATGCCCGAAGAACGTGATTGGTCAAGTATTGCCGTTACTCAACGTCCAAATTTGTTACCAAATCAAAGTGTTACGAAAGATTCAAATGAATATCAGATAACTTTATTATTAATTGAAGGAATTGGAATTAGCGTGGTATCCAGAAGACCATCCGAAGAATTATTGTTTGCACATTTTAAAGGAATTTGTTTAGAAACAATTATAACGCCATCGGGGAAAACTTTAGAAGTTAGTGTTACTGATATTCAATGTGATAATCAGGTATGTATTTTTTCAATTAAACAAATACATTATAATTATTTATTGGTTATTGGTATATAATATAAGTTACTTTCAGCTTTTTGATGCGACTACTTCATCACTCATTTATGTTGCAAAACCGTCTCGTACTGACGAGGATAAAATGCGACATCATTTACCTGCTTTACACATCACAGCTGAATTACAGTCCAGTCCAAATATTAATGCGGTTATTTTTAAGGTACCTGCGTAGTATTTATTTCATAAATTTAAATAGAAATTTTAATAAATAAAATTACATTTTTAGCATTTGATTGTTACATTGAAACCACTGGCCATTTATTTAGAAGAAAAATTAATTTTGAAAATATTTGCTTTTGCTGGTTATAATAAATCTGAACAGGAACCACCTGATACAGATGAGACAGATTTTGAGACGCAACGGATATTACATGAGGTTACAGCAACGCATACTAAACGATATTACTTTGGCATTATAAAATTGGCACCAAGTCAGGTTTGATTATATTTTATATAAATTATACGAAATGATGGCTCAAAAATCTACAATATTTAATAATCCAGTCACTGAAAGCTAAAATGTTCAATATCTCGAAATTCTCCATAACAGCTCCAATTTTCATAATTTTTTTTTTTTTTTTTTTTTAAATTTGGTTTTTATTTCAATATATTATTTCAAATCATAAACATTGTCAATAATGGATTTAAAGTTTCGACCCCAAAATATAAAAATTTTTGAATCTTTCTCCAAGAAATTTTGCTCAAATTTTTTCATTCTTAATGAATTTTAAGGGCGCTTTATTCAAATTTAATACGTAAATTTAGCCTTAGTTAGTAAATTTAGCCGTAATTTTACCCTTCAAAAACGAAGTCAACTTCAGTCTTCAAAACTACCGCTGAAAAAACAGCCAATTGCAAGAAAACATTGAAGAAAACAAGAACAGATTGAATTATCCACAATTTTATTGAAAATGTCGTATTCAACCATAGTGTAATATCTTGAATATTTCGCTTTAGTTCTAAAGCTTCATCAGCAAGTTTATTAATCTATCCAAAAATTACATAGTTTAATAAAAAAATTTTTAATAGAAAAACCGTAACATGCTTGTCACCTCCAAAAAAAAGGGGGGCAACTAAACATTTTACGTCATATAGTAATAAAATTAAAGTCAAAATGTAATTAATATCCATGTTTAGTGATAAAAAATTCAACATAAACATTGAATATCAATATGTCAAATAAAATTTTTTTTTTTAATTTAATATATGAATCTGAATGAAATCTGTATAAAAAATTTTATATATAAAAAGTTTTATGTCATCTAAATGACATATGTCAAAAATTTAAGAGATTTAATTTTAGAATGTATTCACCAAAAAACAAAGAATAAACTATCAATGCATAAAGGAAAAAGTAAGAGTATGACGTAGAATGTTTAGTTTCCCCCTTTTTTTTGGAGGTGACAAGCATGTTACGGTTTTTCTATTAAAAAATTTTTTATTAAACTATGTAATTTTTGGATAGATTAATAAACTTGCTGATGATGCTTTAGAACTAAAGCGAAATATTCAAGATATTATACTATGGTTGAATACGACATTTTCAATAAAATTGTGGATAATTCAATCTGTTCTTGTTTTCTTCAATGTTTTCTTGCAATTGGCTGTTTTTTCAGCGGTAGTTTTGAAGACTGAAGTTGACTTCGTTTTTGAAGGGTAAAATTGGTCTAAATTTACGTATCAAATTTTTTCATCTAAAACGAATTTTTATGATTTTTTTTTTAAAATTATCTGTATTTATGTTTATTGAAATTTTTGATAAAAATGGATTTACCTTCTTACAGAAAATTATCAGATTTAAAATTAGTATAGGTAGTTAGTTTTTCGAAAATGTTCTCTCTTCTTTCGGCCATTTTTTGATATTCGGTCGAATACCAAATACATGAAGATATATATGTAGGAGTTAAAATCCAGTCTGAAATGTTTTAATAGTATTTTATCTAAACAAAAAGTTCTTAAAAATCTTCTCACAGTTTTAACATATAATATGTTGGTCTTTAATGGTCTAAAAATAAAATTTGACTGATATAACGTATAAAATATTTTTTAATGTGAAGTGTTTGATTTCCAAAATCGACCAGAACATACTTTTCAAATATTGTAGATTCCTTTTCACTTTCAGTATTAAATGATCGATTAATTTTTAACTTAAACTAATTAATTTTAGATTCGTTTGAGTGTAATAACTGCAAGTAAACTGCCCCCAGAACTTCTGAGTATTAAAAGGAAATTAGGATTAACTCTAATTAAATTTGAAGATGCAGCTGTAGATTTAGAACCTTTTGTTAAACAACATCCATTTGAGAGTAGTCAGTTTATAATACATTCGATTCTTAAACATTTTAAGGAGGTAAAATTTTTGTACTGTTTTATCTAGGTTCTGTTTATCTTACTAGATTTAACATGTTTTAGGAACTCAAATGGCAAGCAGCAAATATTTTAGGATCGGTTGATTTCCTGGGTAATCCATTAGGATTTGTAAATGATGTATCAGAAGGTGTTAGTGGACTTATATATGAAGGATCAGTTGGTGCCTTAGTAAAAAATGTTACCCATGGTATTTCAAATTCTGCAGCAAAAGTTACTGGTATTAATAACACAGTAAAAACAATGGCCGTCTCCAACTGGTGTGAAAAAATTCTGGCGCATGTACACTACTAAGCCGCGTAAACAAATTTATATATGTAACGACTACAATTTTTCTAAAATGCGTTTGCGTAGTTTAGCACTGCACATGCGCGATAATTCTTTCTACCACCGGCTGGACACGGCCAGTATTTTAGTACATGTGGTAGATATTATTTTTATATTTTACTTTTAGAGTCTCTATCAGATGGTTTAGGTAAAGTAACAATGGACGAAGAACACGAAGAAATGCGTCTACGTATTCGGCAAATACATTCTGGAAGTAGTGGAGCCCATATTGTTGCAGGAGTAAAAGGATTAGGATTTGGCATACTTGGCGGAGCTACTGGAATTTTTAAACAAATATATGAAGGCGCTTCTAATGAGGGAATTCAAGTAATTATTTTATAGTTTAATTATTCGATTAGAATTGGATTAAAGTTTGTTGACATTGTTTAAATATTTGATATATTTAGGGTGTGTTTTCTGGCATTGGAAAAGGATTAGTTGGAGCTGTTACAAAACCTGTCGTTGGAGTTTTAGATTTGGCTTCAGAAACTGCAAGAGCAGTAAGAGATTCTAGTAAAAGGTGGGTATAAAATATTTTTTTTAATAAAAAGGATACTTTGCTACTTTGATTGTGAAAGTGTTTCAACTAGCAAATCCAATCTTTAAGTGAGCTTAAGATAATCACGTACCTTTGCCAGTTCCCTAACAATATTTTTTTTTTTGATAGATTTGAGCGTTACTTTATGGTATTCCATTTTAAAATAAAAAGGCAATTTTTTACTTTACTAATACCACTTTATTTAGAGTTTTAATTGTCTGTGACATGTTTCGGCTCGTATGGCCATTGACGAACAGTAAACTATATTTAACAAGCTACTTACTTGTAACAAGCTACTATGTAAAATGGAAAATAGTATTTAAGTAAGTAGCTTGTTAAATATAGTTTACTGTTCGTCAATGGCCATACGGGCCGAAACATGTCACAGACAATTGAGGAGCTGGGTGGAAAAAGGGCGTAAGTCGCTTTAAGCCCCTTTTTCCTTAGAATTGATTTTTTAACTCTTTAGAGTGTCTACTTATAGCAAACAAATTTTTACAACGACCGGAAATCAATTAATGCCCCTACACTACGATAATAATTTGAAGCGTATAAGCCATGTTTGCAAAAAATTAAATATATAATTAGTAACTCACAACTAAGAATGAATTTTTACAGTACATGACACATAATAGCCTTTAAAAGATATTTCTGGTCCTATGATGTACAGTATGATACAGAAAAAAAAAGAAAAAATCTAAATTTATTTTTTGGGGCAGTTAGCTGTGATTCTGTATTTTGAATTAACTTTCACTTCTAAACAACTTTTTCAAATTATATTTTCTTATATTTTCATTAATTATAGTACTTTACTCTTAAGCCATATTTACATTTTTAAGCCCACCCTCGATACAAGCAGATATATCCAAATTTCTGTGGGTGCTTTTTTAGCCTAAGACCAATACTAACTTTTATCAAGAATAAAATTTTCTGAAAAATTTGATATAAAATAGTTTTCCACATATAACCAACTTCAGGCGGACACTGTACAAGTATACATATAAATATTCATGAAATTAACATGAATCAAATGTTTTGGTTTAGAATTTAATAAATGTGCTGACAAAGTTTAATTGGAATTTCAGAAAAAGGAAACAGAACTTATGTTTTTGTTCAATCAAAATTTTATCTGCAAAAAGGGCGTAAGTCATAATTCGGAAAAATTAAAAAAATTATGCAATAACAACCGATATTTACTGTTTTTTTAATCTTAATGTATAGTGCAGGGGTGGCCATAACGTGGCTCGCGAGCCGCTTGCGGCTCGCGAGTTGATCTTGTGCGGCTCTTTAATGCATCTCGAAAATTTGTTTTGATAGGTTTATTTGAAATAAGAAAAAAATTTAAAATTTCGCACAAAAAAATCAAATAACGATCTTTTTCAACAAGAAAAACAATATTTCCGATAACTTTTGAGTAAAGTATGTAGATACATACCTACATAAAAAGATTGTCATTTTAACTCGTATCTCAAAGTTGAAACAGCGTCTGCAGCGCCAACAATGGAGAGGAGAGGGGGTGTCTCTCTCTCTCACCCCGAGCTGTTGTCTTGCCTGTGTCATTATTAAGCCAGTAACAGAACTAGTAGGTGGGCAGTACGATGGTGTCCAGGAAGCGTAAATATGGAGAGGAGCATGGAGCTTTTAACACGGAATGGGAGGAAGAATTCATGTTTGTTTTTACCAAAGAATCAGATTTGACAACCGAAGCTGGCTTTGTCTTGGCTTTTAACATCGCAAAAGCAAAGAAACCTTACACTGACGGGGAGTTTATCAAGAAAAATATGGCACAAGTTATTTCTATTTTCGATCCCGAAAATAAGAAACTGCAAAAATTGGTAGATCAAATGCCCGCTAGTAGGCACACAATGGAAAATCGAGTTTCTGCGCTTAGTGGCGACATATTGAATAATTTACAAAAAAAAATATAAAGAAATGTTCTGCAATAAGTCTAGCCTTGGACGAGTCTACCGATATTAACACTTTCAGTCCCATGGCTTCGGCATCCGAAACCAAACAAAACATCCCCAGAGGCCGACCGCGATCAATGATTAATTGATTAGTTGGTTACGCATGATGTGTGAGATGTTTATCATCATTCATCACACGGATGTGTTCCTACTTTTGGTTTCTATGTATAAAAAATTTTAAGATAAACAAAAAATACATAAAAAATATAATTTATATTTTTAAATAAAATTGATTTGAATGTCAGTGTATATGTAGTATGTACGTATCACGTACGTACGTTTACAGTTTTACACATACATGTTGAACTGTGTCATTGAATCTATTCAGTGTTTGAATCATTTTATTTTATGTATTTGTTTATATAGTTTTTTTTTTTAAATATTGCCGGCTTCAGGGGAAATTTACTATGAAAGTGCTCGGGCCTCATAGTGTTAAAGATAAACCACAGTTAGCAATATTTGTGAGATATGTATCAAAAGACTTTGAAATCGTGGAAGAGCTCTTAGACCTAGTTGCATTGAAGGGTACTGTTCGTGGTTGTAACATTAAAGAAGCCCTGGATGATGTTTTGAAAAAAAACTCAGTGCCTATCGAGAATATTGTTAGCATTTCTACCGACGGTGCATCGTCAATGACAGGAAAGAAACAAAGACTTATTGGGCTTTTAAATGCTGACAAATCATATCCTCCTTTTGTACATTGTATCATTCACAGCGAACATCTAGCAGCAAAATATTTCCAGTACCCACAAGTTATGCAAGTAGTTCTTAAAGTTGTAAACTACATTCGTTCAAGTGCTAAAACACACAGACAATTTAAATCCTTCATAGAAGAGCTGGATAATGACGACCTTCCTGATGATGTATCTTGGTATTGCTTGGTAAGATGGCTATCAGTCAGCAATGTTCTTGGCAGATTTTTTCAGTTGCTTGAACCCATTAAACAATTTATGCAAGAAAAAGGAAAATCTTTCCCTGAACTTAGTGATCCACAGTGGTTGTTAGATTTAAGCTTTTTTACAGATGTTGTTGAGCATTTGCAGCAACTGAACATGTCACTACAAGGTAGAGAGAAGCTTATTTCTGATTTAGCACAGAGTGTATTTAGCTTTCATAGCAAACTGAGACTTTTTCAGAGAGATCTTGAGACCAAAACGTTCGCTAATTTTAAATGTTTAAAGAAAACTTCTGAAAGCCTTATTGACGATGACGTCCAGATTGAAATAAAAGATTATTTATGTAAATTGATCGGTCTTGCTGAAGAATTCAATGACAGATTCACTGATTTGAGAAAACTGAAACCGTCTTTTTCCTTCCTAGACAACCCTTTTGCTATTGATGTTGTAGGTGATGGCTGTCCTCTTTCATCTCCAATAACAAAGGATGTAGCAGCAGTAGAGTTAGAAATACTTGAACTGCAAGAAGACGAAGCGTTGAAAGGACTGAAAAAAATTAGCGGTTCCACTGTTGAATTTTGGAAAAACGTTCCAGCAGAGAAATATCCACTAGCAAAAGAATGTTCTAAGAGACTGATTTTAATTTTTGGAACTACTTACGCCTGTGAGTCTTTGTATTCAACAATGAAGTTTATTAAATCCAAGTACCGATCTGAAATAGCTGATAAACACTTAACTGAACTCGTGCAAACTGCGCTCACCAGTTATGAGCCAGATTTCAAACAGCTCACGGCCAAAATGAACACAAGAAAAAGTACATCTCAAAATTAAGTTTTAGGTACCTAGGTATGATGCATGTACTAACTAAAAAAAAGTATGTTTACATATTACAATTACATTTTTCATTCTTATGTCATAAATATACGTAGTTTCATAAAAATGTAAAACGTGTATTCATTGTGTGAACCACCAATCTCAGAATGGGGTGGCTCTCTCCGAATCAGCTTCATGGGATTGCGGCTCCCAAAGGTAAAGGTAGTGGCCACCCCTGGTATAGTGTATTATTAGTGCTACCAATTGTATAACACGACAATTACCAGTTTTTCAGTCTTCACCTTCATACTAGGCACCTAAACTTTGAAATGATCTTTTCTCAAAACGGTATTTCTGTACTTACGCCCTTTTTCCACCCAGCTCCTCAATTAAAACTCTAAATAAAGTGGTATTAGTAAAGTAAAAAATTGCCTTTTTATTTTAATATTTTTTTTGTTTAGTTCCAGTCGAACAGCACCACAGCGGTACAGGCCACCACGTTGTGTGGTAGGTCCTGGTGGATTGTTACCATTATATTCAAAAATACAAGCCATTGGTCAACAGTATTTACATAATTTAAATAATCGAAATTATAACGAATTATTAATTGCTTATGAGTGCTTGCAAGGCCCTCCAGCCGATTTACGCATTATTATTTCAAATGAATATATTCGTATTGTAACAAGTTCAAAAGGAAGTAATTCTTTAGCTGTTGTTATTGAAACTCATCTACGGTAAGTTAGAAAAATATTAATCATGCTACCAGAAAGTAATAGGAGTTTCGTTTTTCTTTTTTTTTTCGAAATATCTATGAAACTTATTGAAAAGTTGAAAAAGTGTAGTTGGAATAACATTTGGTCGTGTAATATGCAGGGCTGGGAAAAATGGTTCATAGAAACCATTTAAAATAGAAAATGGAAAATGGTTTCCAAAAATGCATTTAAAATACAAAATGGAAGATGGTTTTGCTAAACATATTTAAAATAGAAAATGGAAAATAGCTATTTAAAATGGATTACAAAATGCTTTTTTTACTTTAAATTTATTCTATAAATTTTTTATCTTGATTTATATTAATAAAAAAAAAAAAGTTAAGAAAATGTCAAACGTACTGAAATCAAATAAGGGCAGTCCTTTGCGAAAATTTTATAAACTTTGTAAAGTTTGCATGATATGAAAACGAAATTTAACTCTTGAAATATTGTTACTCAAAAATATTGTAGAATTTAATTCAGCTTTAACATATTCAAACCTTGAGTACGCTACGACTGCGACTTCTAAATTACATGTAAAAATCATCTGATCGAAATACGAAAACATTTCTTATCGACGTATCTTAAAGATAATAACACAGAACTTCAGTCAGAAAAGTTTGACTTAAGAAAACTGCAGCTCTAATAATTTTAACTTAAGTGACATTGCAACTCGAGTTACAAAAAATTTGAGTCAATTGAATCAACTTACATTTAATTTACAATTTGTTAGACGACGTTCAATTCCAGTTCTATGATTAATATGAGTCATAAGTGTCATACATAAACACATAAATTTGAGTGTACACGCATTTTCATTTTAAATGTAAAATGGATTCAAATTTTCATTTTAAATACAAAATGGAAAATGGTTTGAAGGAACTTATTTAAAATAGAAAATGCAAAATGCCATTTTCTATTTTAAATACATATTTAAAATGAAATCATTTTAAATAGTTCCCAGCCCTGGTAATATGAAATGTCGTTTTCCTTCCATTTGGTCTACCATGTAATTCTTAAAAATATCAGAACTTTCTTAAGCATTAGAGAAATGTTTAAAAGCCAATCTTTAATCTGAAATAGAATTATTGTTGGAATGGAATCATTTCCACTATTAGTTGGTATAACATTTGGTCGTGTAATATGAAATGTCGTTTTCTGACCGTTTAATAGATCATATGTTCCCACTAAGTCAGCGTTTCTCGTTATTTTCTTTTTTTCAAATAAAAAAGCTATGCCGTATTGTGCTAGTCGTGTGCTATCATGGACCGTAAATAAAAAAGCTAAACTCCAAAACATGCGATTTTTATCGCCAAAAACCTTTTTTTATAAAGCTAATCCCGTCATTTTCTTGTTTTTAAAGCAAAAATAAAAATTACGAATATTTTTGTAATTTAATTCACACATATTTTTATGAACCGGTGAGATACTTTCGCGGAGCGGCGATTAGGAATCACTGGTCTAAACTATGAACTCACTCTGGATTCAATTTTCTTGTAAACTTGCGTAAATTTAAAAAATGAGCGAAATCTGTGATTCTTAAGTTGTGTACTCCCTTTGTAGTAATGGTCCCGTGTAATTTTACCCTCTGTAAGTGGAAAGTTTTCATGAAAAATCTCGAAATGATATGGTTTTAAAATTGTATCTAAATTTATATTATTTTTAATTTCAAAGAATTTGCTTTTAAAAATTGAAAAATATTAGTTCCATAAACTGATTTTTTTAAGAGTTTTTCATGGTTTTTAAGAAATTGTACAAATTAGATGTTTTTTTGGAATCTGACACATATTAAGTAGAATATAATTAAGTATTCAATCTAATATTTGCTAGTAACTATAAAAATTAGAAATTTTTATCTTGAATGAATAAGACTTTATTTTCCGGTATCCCTACTATATATACGGGTTGGTTTTTTGAGAGTTCCCATTTTTATTACAGCCAAACTGTTGATTTAATCGAAAAATTGTTCGAATAAGAGTTGTAGATACCGTTGGAGCAACATTTGCTATAGTCAAGAGCTTTATAGCTTTTATAGCACAGAGCACTGAATCAAACATATTAACATATGTTTCCTAGAGATAACACAGGCATTAAATTTTGAAGTATGACTCCATTTTAGTAAGCCCAAATTGTAACCACGGAGACTTGTTTATAAATATTAGATAAACCAATTAAACCATTAAATTAATGGTTTGACCGCCATTAAAGTAATCCCATCAGTCAATTTTTTTGCTCACATCAGTCAATTTTTTTGCTTCAATTTCCTAATGTATTTGTAATACACAGCATTCTCTCTAGTCGATTCTCTCCTCAATGTTTTATAGTTTATAGTATTTATAGTTTAGTTTGTTTTTTTTTTGAAACCACAGACGAATAAACACTATTATATTATGGTACGAGTCGACTTGATACAATTGTAGAGCTACAAACGATTTGTAGCGCTACAAATATTGCAATGGTGTGTACACTTAAAGACGTGTTTCGCGCTACATTTGTATCTGCAACATGGTATCGAGGATTAGTGATACAATCTGTTGCAATGTGTTGCACCAAGTGTGTACACTAGCTGCAACACTTGTATCTCGATGCATTCATTTATTTTTTCTACTTAACTTTGCTTAGTTTTGTGTTGATATTTTATGTGTGTTGATCAGTGATAAAAATGTCAAAAATAAAATTGCGGTTGCTTTCGTTGTTGCCACGAATTTAAGAAGAAAATACGCCAATCAAAAACGTAAAAAAAGAAATTAGTACGATACAGGATCGCGAAAAGTAAAATCAACAAGGGGCTTATAATCAATTGATTTGGACCAATTATGAAATGTACCTCCTGATTTAAATATGAAAATTTTTTACGCATGTTCGCAGCAGATTTCAATTATGTATTTATTTATATGTTAATTTTTTATATGTTAATTTCAGGCTAATTTCGAAAGAGATAAAAAATAGGATACAAAAATGAGGGAAGCATACATATTTTTGGAAAAATTTATTACCCTTTTTTTTAATCAGTTGGTCGAAATACCGACATTTACTTTAAAATTTTGTCACTTAAAATACTTGAATTTTTTAATAAAAAACTTATGGAAATTTTTGTTTGAATGTGCCATATGTATTTAAGTACAATTTATAGTTACTGAATCACTATTCAAACTGATCATATGGACCACTAGGGTTGTATACAAACAACCCCGCTTGTTTAATTTCAAAAAAGATGAAAAAATAAATGTATTGTATTCTGTGCAATATATATGTACCTATATATACGTATTGTATATACTGTTGTTGCAAGGCATGTATCGTACAGTTTGTTTCGTACGATACCTGCCTTGCAACACAGATAAACCCGTGTACATTGAACGTTGTATCGCATCGACGTTTGTATCAGTGCAACATGATACCTTTGTTGCACGGAATGTTTCATGGCTGTGTCCACAGGAAACATGCATTGCAAGCATGTTGCGCTACACTGTAGCGCTATATTTGTATCAAGTCGACTCGTATCATTATACTACTAGACAAAGCGTAAAGCCAGTTTGTAAGTATTTTTCTTGAAGCAGGTAACAGGGTGAGACGGGGGAGATTTAAGGAATATAATATGTCAATTTTTGAGCAAATTATTGCAGGACGTAATTTGTATACGTATGTATTTTGAAAATAAAGCGAATACCACTTTCTTTCTTTCAAAATTTTGCAATTTATTCTTAAAAAAGTAAAATTTTATTATCAATATTATATTTTGACAATAATTATTTGAAAACGTTACTACGAATACCATTGGTAATTGCATTGATTACTATAGTACAGAATACTATCCGGTCGTATCGTGGTCGTATCTGGCTGTCTCAACTGTAGTAATTTAGAATGAGTTACATATTAGTGGTTTGTTTCTTGGATATAACATGATGAAAACCAGTAAAAACGCATGTTGATTGAAGGAGCTTCAAATAGATACGTTTGTTTTATCACAAAACTGATAAAGAAAAATTCAAAAAATAAACTTGGATAATTTTTGTTTAAAAATTTATATTTTTAATTGATACAAAATGACCATTTTTATTGACCAATTAATATATAGTGCTATTTAAAAAAAGTATAAATTTACATTGTAGCTCGAAAACCACAAGAACTATAAAGCTCCTAACTATAGCAATAACAATTCTTATTTGAACAATTTTTTGGTTAAATCAACGGTTTGACCGTAATAAAAATGGAAACTCAAAAAATTCATGCTATATTATTTACCTTTCATCTCAGTAGAAGATAAAAGCATTAAACCCAAGAATTTGTATATTTGTAATGATTTTTTTTCTTTTAGAGATTTGATTCATTGTGTGCCAGTGACATCTCATGAATCAAATCGAAATGTGCATTATATTGAGTTGGCAATGAAAGCAGGAGTTTGTGCAAGTAGTTCTGCAAATTTAGCGACACTCTCAGAGCCGATTAGAAAACCACACATTCGATGTGATTCGGAATCATTAGCACATTGGGTGGTTCAACAAGTTAATTATGCGAAAAATATGTATGAAGAATGTCAGCACACTTTAGTATCTAATGTAAATTCAGAAGACCAATTCTGAAATACATATCCGCTTATAATATAAATTAGCAAACAATATAAATACGAGACTGAATTAGAACAATTACCTGTATCGAAAAATGTATGTTATGAGTTTTGTATATTTTGTAAAACTAAAACTAAATTTTTTTGTATTTAGTAATAAGTATGTATAAAAATTACATTCGAAGCTATAATTTTTTATTAAAGAAATTGAAGTGTCTGTGATTTCAAATGTTCCATTTTAACTCAGTAACTGCTGCAAGATTACTGTTGATCAAATTTACGCAATTTAAAAATTTCGGATAAATTTGTTTGCACAGTTTATTTATTTTTTGCTAAGTTCGAAATCTCAGTATATATTTCTGTTGCTTAGTATGCAGTATTTATTTTCTAATGACGCTTCCTTCCTCTTTATCTTATAGAAATATACATGTAAAGTGTAAGAGAGAGAGGGAGTTTCCATTAAAGAATAAGATACCAGGAACCTGTTGCTAATTTTTCGATAAAAACAGCGTCTATTATTTCTACCGAGTAAAAATGACTTTTATACGTTTTTAATACTTGGCATTTGTAAATTTTATACTCTTGCTTTATATATTATAATAGGAATAAAATATTATATAATACTTTTAACTTTGAAAACTAATAAATTATAGTGTACAGTTTATATTACTTGTCTTGAAAATAATATTGGAATTAGTTTCAGTTTTGTTTCAATTGAAGCGATTGTGGGTATTTAAAAAATAATTTCGAAGATACTGAGATTTAGAACAAAATTTAATTTTTATAGGAAAGGTTCAGTTTAGTACAATACTAAAGTATACTATATGTAAAACTTATCTATAGGTCCAATGAATTATTTAAAAATACATAAATACCAAATATTATTTTTAGAAATTTATTATGTCAAATATAAACATTTTTATAATAGAAATTTTTTTTAGAAATTATTTGTGAATAAATTATTAATCCATTTTGTAAATAGATAAATATGTAATTTGTTAAGTTGATATAATAAATTCTTTTTTTATTGGAATTATGGTTTTAGTTATGTGTTCAGTTTTAGAAAAATAATTTATTGTCTATATTGTTTAGTCTAATTCTGGTTTAGGTGACTAGAAAACGTTTAAAAATCTTTAAAATGTTTTAGAATTTTTTTTTTTACGAAATGTGTATGTATTAGTGATGGGAATAATCGAATGATTTCAATAATCGATTATTTTTAATCGAGTGATTTTAATAATCGATTAATCATTCGATTATTTTTGTCGATTATTTTCATTCGATCATTTTTATCGACTATGTTTCATTCGATTATTATTATTATAAATTATTTTCTTTCGATTATTTCTAACAATTATTTATCGATTATTTTTATCGGTTATATTATTCAGTTATTGAGATGCGATAAAAAATTAAATTTCAATTTTGTAATTTTTCGGAATCCTTTTATTGTAATTTTTATTTTCAAATTCAAACCTATAATACAATATTATTTACTTGTATGAACCATACAACCATAATCCACCTTTCAGTTCTTTTGTATTTAGGTGGTTTATCATATTATCTTCAAAAATCTTTTTTTTTATAATATTAATGTCCATTAGAGATTAAACCAGTACTAATTACAGTACTATTGGTTTTTCCATTTTAATAGTCGGCATTTTAACACGTTGATGGTCATAATCTATAATGACGAAACACCCCACTAGCGCAATATTTTGACAACTAATACACTTTATATATAGAATTGTTGACGTAGTACAGCGTTGTGTCTTAGTTAGTTAGGTTTTACTTGACGGTGCACATACAGCGCCCACGACCATAAAAGTATCAATAAGGAAGCACCCTTGCTAGGTTGTGCTATTCATCTTATGTAAAACATCGCCAATCATTGTTATCATAAAACCTTTTTTTTTTTTAATTTAAACTGTTGTGTGTTTTCAATAGATATTTATAGATTTCATATAGATAAATATTATAGATACATATAGGGAGCATTCGAAACGCACCTAGCCAAAGTGTCTTGATCTTACTTTTAAGAACATTACACTTGTTTTGAAGTGTTTCTGTCTTACTTTGGAGATATTTGTATATTCCTGTCTCACTTTCCATGTTCTTGAAAGAAGGGTGAAGGTATGTATACGATGTGATACGATGTATACCGAACGCTATTGCTTGATTACATATAAACTATGTATGCTAGAATCATCGTATCACATCGTATACATACTTTCACCCTTTTCTCAAGAACATGGAAAGTGAGACAGGAATATACAAATATCTCCAAAGTAAGACAGAAACACTTCAAAACAAGTGTAATGTTCTTAAAAGTAAGATCAAGACACTTTGGCTAGGTGCGTTTCGAATGCTCCCATAGATTTCAAAAAAAAAAGATTTAAGCTCTTATATCTGTTTGATTTCTGAATGATTCATAACGTTAATGCGTCTTTAATAGGGGATGTTCATAAAATTTAAGAGTTTAAATCTTTTTTAAAACTTTTCTTTAAGAGTTTAAATCTTTTTTTTTTTGTTTCAAATAGCCCCACCGCTTTCAAATAGTCCCGTTTGACGGTATTTAGCTATTTAGTATGATCACTTAAAAGAATCGAATTTGTTTTATCTCGAGATATTTTTAAAACTGTTCGATTGAAAAATAATTGAATGATTTAATATCTCGAGATATTTTTTTAAAATCATTCGAATGAAAAATAATTGAATGATCTAATTATATCTCGAGATATTTTAATAATCGAATGATCGATTAATTTTCATTCGATTATGCCCATCACTAGTATGTATGTGTATGTTTTGTGTCCGTACGCACCAAAATTTTGCGTCACAATATTTCATGAACAAATGACCTAATTAACCATTTAATGTCCATACGTTTACGCAGCTTTAATAAAAAATAATAAAAATGAACATAATAAAACAATAAAGACAAATAATTAAAAATCATATGTATCATCCTTAAGAAAATTTTGAATAAATTTATCTGGCGGGAAGGAGGTGGTTTCAACCCTTCTTTAATTTTGTTTGGGTTTCTTTGATTACTGATAATAGTCGTATCCTTTGAAGTGCGCAGATACCAAATTTCATATTAAAATTGGTTCACGCGTTTCTGAACAGCCTACAAAAAAGTGATTTTTTAAGTAATTTGAACTTCACTCATGTGTAAACGGTATATTTTGGTACATAGGTAAGTTGGGTCCAATCGTCTTTTTTTGACCTCTAGAATACGTAGTGGCTCTCTATGTGCCAGGAATTTTGGGACACTCTGTATACATACGTCTGTCATATGATATATTACTTATGTATCGTATATGTAGCAAACCTACCTAAAATAAATTTCGAAACTACTTATCCTACTTACCTTAAGATAACTCCACATGGTACCAAACAAACACTGAAAAGTTGTGATTAATACATTTTTTTAAAAAAATTCGCTAATCATTATTACTAATTTTAGTTAATGCAATAAATCCGAATTTTTTTCAAAATTAAAAATACAATATAAGCACTGAAAATATAGTTTTATTATACACAGGCTAATTTACAAATTTCTAAAATCGACTTTATATTATTCCAAACAATATCATGTACAAAATTTGAGATATGAATTAAATTTATTTACATATAATGTTTTAAAATAAATAATTATGTACACATAAGATATATATTTTTCCAATTAATTTTATGTTAACTGATTTGAGCGTTACTTTATGGTATTCTATATTTATAAATAACGAAAGAAATATTTTACTTCGCAAAGTATCACTTTATTTTAAAATTTTGACAATTGTTTCGTACATTAGTTATTCATTTTCATGTTGTTTGAAATTGAACAACTCTAATGTTTGAAACAATGGGGTATTTACTCATTTTGCGAAATTATTTTAAAATACTTTTAAAAATAATGCTGAAAATCGATAAAATAAATCAGTTTAATATTTGTTTTCAAAATTTGCGCGAAAACGTTCATTAGTTGTCAGTCACGTCATATTCTCTAATCAGTAACAGATGTTCTATAACTAAGAAAAAAAAAACTTTTTTTTATAACTAAGAAATTATTAACTTTTTGGGGGGAATTAATTAAATTTGGGTTAACTTCCGTAGTTATAGTTGATAACGATATTTAATCCTTTCGCGACGTGCTATTTTCCTATTAAGTATGCCCATAAGATGGGCAGTTTTCGAGGTTTGCGGAATCGTACGGTCTTCGTCGTAACTAAATTAAAAATATAAATTTGGTAATTATATACTTGTAAAAAAATACTTTTTGAAAAAAAATTCTTTATTTAAGTCGGATAAATACGGTCTTCGACTATTTGTCACATTTTTTCATCACGGGAATATACAGTCTTCGGCGCGAAAAGGTTAAAGTAGCGATCCTAGTGACGATGGGGTTAAAATATAAGAGAATGTGACGTTACAACCCATTTTTGTTACGTTGTTAATAACTAAAAAAAAAAAAAATACTTTTTTAATGAATTATTTTAAATTAAATAATAACAGTTAGGGTGAATTAGCATAATAAATTGTTTTTTTTTTTTTTTATTATAAATTATCATTGAAAATGTTTTGATTATTTTACTTTAATACTGTCAAATATCCCATTGTTTTAAAATAATGTGGTATTTTGCGAAGTAAAATATTTGTTTTATTATTATTTACAGACTAACTGTAATTTAAATATGAACACAAAATTCATGCTTAAAATGTAATTGCCTATTATTATACGAGCATTAATAAAAAAGAGGTTGTACGAGTGATGATGGGTTATTTTACTTTCAGTCGATGTCTTTCGCATTGTTCGTTGCTGAGTTTTTCTGCTCAAAGTGAGATGTTAGCACATGCGCAAAAACATTTTTATGAAGTACGATTCCAAAAAAAAGGTCTTGCGCATGTGCCAACAGCTAACTTTGAGAAAAAATACTCAGTAACGAACACGCCGAATAACTACACTGAGGGGATTGTCAGCTACTAAATCTAATAATCTAATATTACATAAGAAAATGTTACTTTTTGTTAGAACTAAAATAATACTTTTATAAAGAAATGGATATGTTCCTTTTTGTCCGAAAACCGAGATTGGGACTCGTTTTTAGGGGAAAATTATTGCTATTTAACACGCCAAATTCAACTAGGATGTGTAGTTTATAGATATAAGTACGATTCTGCAAAAAAAAGCAAAAAGCCAAAAAATGGAAATGTTACCTTCTGTTCGACTAATCCTCAGATGTCCAGAGCACTACTCATTATATTGACGTGCATATTATAAGTACTTAAGTGTTGTGGACTAGCATGTGTGTAATATATTTCTACACGAACCTATTCACAAGTATACTGCAATATACGCGACGTACGCATTGTATATAGTTGCACCGAACGTATTAATTTGGTTTCTTGTTATTTTTGGTGACTATTCTTGACGATGTTGTTAACGATTAAAGCAAAATCACATATAGTGATTAATTAAACACAGTAATTAAACGAATACAAATGACAATATAAAAATTCTGAAAATAATTAAAAAGCTGAAAATAGCTTTTTTGAAGCTTTTTTATTTTCTATACGATTAAAAATTGTCTTTATTTTAAAAAATCACTTTAAAAATATTTTTAGGTATTCTCTCAATTATTGTCAGCACCTGTAGAAATTAATATTTTACTAAAATATTAATGACTAATGTTATTAAGGATATTTTTTATAGGTGTTTAAAGAAATATGCTTATCGTAAATAGTACGTTAGTATAAATACTTTATTTTGATTGAAAATTTGAAACAATAATAAAATCTATCACATATTTAATAACATAAATATTAGCTTCAATACATACAGAATTATATTTACCTGATTATCTTTATGTATGTACATTTTTGATTTTACAAAAGAAAAAATTAAATTATAAGGTATGCACGTTAGTGTAATACTTCCACATTAAAAATATTTTCCCAAAAATTATATTTTGTGTACCCACAGAAAACTAGCAGCCTCAAACTACATAATTCATTTAATGATTAAATGACAAGTTCATTCATACATGAATTTGGTGGTTTAAATTGCATTAACTCACAAAAATTCTGATTATCAATGAGTGCATTCGTTGGCCTCATCCCTTATAAATGATGTAGGCAGGCACATGCGCACACAAATTAAAAAGTGCGCGAGAATTGGCGGGAATTAGTAATGTCAAGTCCCGCAGTTTTTAATTAGTGTGCTAATGTGCCTACATCATTTAGAAGTGATGAGACCAACGAATGCACTCAATATATGGGTCTATGCGCATGCTTATCGCATTTATTCTCATCGCTATCGCATCCAATTTTGTAAAGGTACTATGATGTATGTACGAAGTGGTAGCAGTTCTTCATCGCTAACTCATATATTACCATCAGAAACTGGAAAATTTATTTAATATTTATGCGGATATAAAAGTTATATATCAGGAGGTGTGAAAGGTATACTAATTCAAAAGTATAGCATTAATAGTAAATTACTTTTAAGTTGTATAATAACTAAAATTGGAAAACGATGGAAGTACTTATTAAGTATATTGCAATTGAATCTTGCTGAATTACAAAATACAAAAGTAATCTGTAATCATCGTGATGACTGAATTACTGATTATTATTACACATACATACATATATCATTCGTATTATTACTACGAAAAATTTAATTTTAGCAGAAGAACCTTTACCACGATTGAAATAAGTTCTTTCAGCAAACGATTTTACGGCAAAAGCTCAAGCGCCAATACGAGTCTATTATCAAAATGATGGTGTAGTATGATATTGTAAAATGCCTATAGGGAAACAACGTAAAAAAAAATGAGCTAAGCACTCTACCTTCGATGGTGGTGAGAAAACGAGTGCGTATTATGCAGAATATTACTTTTCCAATTTTTATAGGAATCAAAGTATAGGAATCTTTTTTGTAGAGAATTTCATAACCTACAAACTGTGTTCAACTATTTTTACGATAAATTTTATCGTTTATGAGATATTTCCAAAAAGCCAATTTTAGTGACCTCTGGTCTTGAATAAAATTTTTAACACAAGTGGAATCGGAAGAGATTTTTATTTATAATGATGTATTTAAGATGGTTACTAATTTTCAGCTCTGTGTGAGTTTTTCCGAAGTGTTTCCATTTATTATGTTTGGGTTATAACATATTTGTTTATAGATCAATCGCCTTACTCTCTTCTCATTTCTGAAGCATGTTAAAGAGCAACGGTATCATTCAGGAAACTTTAAGCCGCTTCGTGAAGCGACTAAATAATGCGCTTGCATGCGTCTTGGAAGTGAGCGGTGTTCTGAATAGGGTTAATGCTTTTCTGACTCCAGGTGTACCGTGAAAGATTTAGAAGTATAGGTACACAATATATGACGACACCACGAATCGTCCAAACGCCCGACCGTCTAACAATAACATACCGAGTATAATATATAACAACAGTTTTCTTTTTATTAGCTATATAGCACTTTACGGTCCGTAGACAGCAACTATATAATAGCCAGAACAACGGTAGAGGCCGATCGCGAACGGTGACCACGTATGTGTGCGATGTAACCGTAAACAAGTATTGACCAAGTAACAAACACTCTCTGTGTGATGATTTCTGTAAACATTTATAAACGAATAACACAATGTATATGTTTACACATGTTATTTCGTGAATTTATTTATATAAATTTTTTTTTATTTAATTACGTATTTAAAAATATTGCCGGCCCCTAGGGAAGCTTACTGCGTAGATCAGTGGTTCCCAAACTCTTTTGGCTCACGGACCTCTTTTCATAGTCAAAACTTGCTCACGGATCCCTTTTCATAATCAAAACTTGCTCAGGGACCCTGGGTGAAAAACTATATAAATGCATAATAAAAAAAAAACACAAATTTAACTTTGATGTTTTGAATGGTAAATGGTGGCGTAAAAATAAAATATAAATAAAACATTCTGTTGAAGAAGTATTTATTGAAATTATAACTTTTTTTCAAAATACAAAAAAAAAAAAAAAAATGACTTGGATAAACCTGATGGGATGTTATGAGTGTATTTATGTCCGGCTCAATGTTTATGAGTAGCAACAGCAAATCCCCACGAGTACTAATTTTTGGTCGGTTTTTTTTGTGATGAGGCTTATAACGGCATTGAATCCACGTTTTACCAAATAGGAAGACGGAAAAGTAATCAGCAGCTTTTTACAATAACCCATACTGATACATTGCAAGATACAAAGATACAAGATGAAAATACGTATTTTGTATCTTGTATTTGTATTTCAAATACTTGTATCTTAAATAAGCGTCATCTCTGATCATTAATAATATGTATATTCTTTAGAAACACATCTGTGTTAGAAAAACATACAATCCCTTTTTCGGTTTTTAATAAAAAAAGAAATCTTTAATGAATGTTAAGGGCTTACTGTATTGATAACTGTGATATATAAATTTTTTAATAAACTTAAACAAGAGTATAACTTTTCTTTTATACTTAGGACGTAAAAATCGCTAATAATTTGTTCATTGTTATTTACCTTCCATATGTATTAATAAAAATTTGTCATAATGTTTTCATTTTATATTAAACCTTGCACGGACCCCCTGACGTTATTCAGGGACCCCCAAATCAATTTTAATTTTCCACGGACCCCCTGAATGATCCCGGGGACCCCTGGGGGTCTGTAGGGACCACTTTGGGAACCACTGGCGTAGATGCACGGACCGTATAGTGTTAATAAAATTAAAACTGTTTAAAATCAGTGACATTGTTGAAATTCATGAGTATATGTAGATCGTAAATAATTATTTCTATACATTTCTACGTTAATAAAGTACAACTAGGATTGTCTAGTAATTTTTAGCCTATTATTAGTAAATTAAAACAAAGAAAATTTAAAAATTTGGAGCTTTATTAATTCCCAGGCGTAGAGACTTCATTAATCAAATTTAAAATATTTCCAGAATCTCTCGATAATCAAAAGTACGACTGGGTCATCAATTTTTTTGCAAGGCACTACAATACACATTTATCATTAATATTAACAGAAGCAAATTTAATAGACTTGAAAAACGATCGTGTGCAAAAGTCTCTTTTCTTGTGCCATAATGTTCAAAATTCTGAATTTCGCCTTGGTGTCAACATTCTCAATTAGGCATCCCCCCCTTTAAATTTCTATAACCCTTTGAATCATCGTATTTTTGCAAATTAAGTTTTTCAATGCTTATAAAAATGAAGTCCAAAATACGGGAAAAAATATAAGTGGTAGATTAATCAATTGCATACTTTTCACTAATAATAGTATGTAATTCACCCACGGACTAAACTGTAAGTTTGTTGCCAGAAGGCCTGTAAAGGCCCGAGGGCAACAATTCATACACATACTTATATATAATTTGACTTCTAACTTTAAACTATTCTTAAGATAATTGGGTAAGTTTTCGCGGTGCAATACATTTTTGTAATTTTTTATATCTCGAAAAATACAAGAGCTAGAAATGTAAAGTAAACGGCAATCGTTAGGGAACAGTTTAACAATCAAGACATTTGAAAAAACGCATGAATGAAGCTTCTAGTTTTGACTGGTTATTGATCACGTACACTGCCTTCATTCTTCCTTTTTTTGAATAAGGACGTTTCCAAAATTTGCATAGTTGCATGCCTTTTTATATGCGCAAGCAAATATGTATATAATCTGAAAATTTGAACGATTGAGATTAATTTTCAAGTAGTTTCGTGTGTTTAGTGTGTTCCAAATTGTACTCTTTCAAAAAAATTTAGACACTTTTTAAGTTATGTAATTTAAACTCTAAATACAATGATTTAATTAATATTACCATAGTGGCTAAATTAATATTAAATTTATCAGTAAAATTTGTTAACATAGTTTTACAATGTTAAAAACTTCAAAATGAGCCACAACATTTGTCCACATTTTTATGAAACTAACCGTTAAGACCAATCCATAGATAAGATATAACTACGGTACACTACCCTTGTCTATGACTGTGCAACGTATGTTGTTTATTGTACATTTGTACTACTCTGCATCTTTTTGTTCACTTCAGTTGTATTGATTGCATGCTTACATAGTTAACATTTGCTTAATTAGATTGCGCGTGCATGCGACTGTACAAACTTTGAAAACTCCCTAAATTCATCAAAATTTTAAATAACATATAATAAATAAATATGTAATACTTTCTGAAAAGACATGTTTAACTCTAAATAAAAGAAAAAAAATTTGAAAATTTTTTAAACATATTATTGTAACAATATAAATTAATGCAATACAAAATTGATGACTTAATTCCATAATTCTTTTAAAAGTAAAAATATTTTATAATTTTTCGTGTGTATTATATTTAACATGTTTGGTTAATAATTACCGGAAATTATCCATATAAAATCTACTTAAAATAAATAAACTCATATAAAAATATATATACACAGAATGCCTCAAAATGATTTCCAATATATATATATATATATATATATATATATATATATATATATATATATATATATATATATATATATATATATATTTAGTAAAACATTATTTATAGTGTATAGGGTGTATAGTGTAAAAGCTAGCTAATTTTTCAATTACATTACATCAACACGGATTGTCTTTTTATACCAAGATTCTATTTTATCTACTAACATTCCGTATCACCTATCAATTTAAATCGAATTCATCATAATGACCGACCAAAAATAAAAAAAAAAATGTATTTGGTTTTCTAAAGCCTTTCGCTTTTAAGAGTAGTAAAAAAGGAGAAAACAGAACTTCAGAACAGAATAAGAGGTTCAATGAATACATACCTTACGAGAAGTTTATAACTTATGAGGAGTTCTACTGTAATTAACTCTTCTGATGATTAAGACGAGTTAACTTCTCATGCAATATGGCGGCTCAAAATGCTTTGATGTGTGTATATTCACTGGTACAAGTGCCACCATTGTGATAGATTTTTCGAAATACGGTAAATTTGTAAGTAATGTTCTATTTTACCAACATAATTTAATATACTTTCTACTTTACAAATTCCTAGGGTGTGGATTTTCCTTTTTTTAAAACCTTATCTATAAAGTCTGGCATTTTGAGACAAAAATTTTTTTCTATGGTTAAAATAAAATATTTAAAAATGTTGCTAGCTCTTAAACTATGAGCAAAAAATATTTAATTAAACGTAAATTAATGTACACTTGCTTTCAAAGCAAAAAGAAAAAAGAGTTTAATATTTGGCACATTATTTTTGAGTTAATTGACTTCCAATAACGCATTTATTAAATTTACAATTCGTTTTTCTTTTCCACGAATGGGTACAAAAAAGGAAATTAAATGTGTGTAGTATTGTCTGCAATTTATTAAATTTGGTTTTTCAATATTGAACTCTATATTCAGTATTAACTTAATACTAAGGCATTCATTTTAAAAACATTCTATATACATATAGACTAGCCATTCGGTAGTTGTTATACTTAATTAACAATTGTGATACAAAATTTCTTATTGTAAAAAAAGGTAAAATTTAAAATTTTTCACAATTCACAAAAAAATAAGAAACAAAAACAATATAAAGCTATATTTTACTGATAAAGTGTGAAGTTAATTAATTATTAATCACATTAAAAACATTGTATTGATTTTAACAAAACCTATTCTTTATTTTTGTGTTCTCTATTAAATATCAAGTACTAACGGCTCAGTGCGCTCATTTCTAGATTCAAATTTATCTAACATACAAATATATAATCAGTCTGCACTACATTCGATAAATTATGTACAATGTGTTCGAAGTCATACGAAGCAAATATCGGTTTAAATACACTAGTTGTAGAAGGCTAGTGCTTAATATAACCTTAAACACTCTGTATATAAAATAACACAATTTCATAGTAAAGAAAAACACTATTTTTTTTACAAAATGGTTTACTTGTTTTAATACTAAACATTTTAACAAATTAAAAACTCCAAATATTGTACAGTGTTCTGGAAGTAATGTTTATTGTTAAATTATCTGTCTTAAAAGACCAAAAAATCATAAAAAGATTTTTTTTTATTTTTTGAATATCCTGTATATTTGAAACTTTTATTTCGAAATACAGTAAACGCACGTACACAAAACACACACACGCACACAGTATATATTAAGAGTGTTAAAAATAAGTATCTAAATATTTCATGGCAAATAGTACCCGCGTTTTTTCCCGCGAAAAAATTAAAATACAGTACCGTCAAATGGGATGGAATTGATAATCAGGGGTGAGATTGTTCACTAAATCATATTTTTTTTAAATTGAATATAGCGTCAGAACTATAGTTTAGAATGCGATTTTCCCGACCGATAATGGAAGAAATAAGATGGCTGAAAATGCCCTATACACGTCAAGTTCGGCTGTTCCATATATTTAAAAAAAAATATAGTGTATTAAAAGAAGTCGTATTTTTCGTCGTGTAAGTGAACTTTTAAAACTTTATCTGATAAGTCAAAATCTAAACACAGTTTTTATATTTTAATAAAATACACATAATTGTTGATGCTTTGTAACCATCACGTGCTTGGCTGTACATAATCAGTTCAGTATTTTTTGTCATATTGGACATATTATTGCGTGGGGTGAGACTGTTCAATCATTGTATTGAAAGATTAATTTTAAAAGATAAATTTAAAACAAACTTTTTTACAATAAGAATTTTTTTGAAAATTTAAAAAAAGTGGTGGTCAAACAGTTTTTATACTCTTAATTAGGGCCGTGGAAAAAATGGCGGGCCCTGGGACTAAAACCGTATTTTTTAAAACTTTTCCTCCCTAAAAAATAGGCGATGAACAAAAAAAGCTCTTAACTTTTTTTTCTGGCCGTCTACGGAAAGCTACGGACTCCCTCCTTAAGTCCGGGTCGCGAGGCTGTAACCCCGGCTACGCCACCCTCTCGTCGGGCCTACTCTTAATGAAGAAAGTACGTTTTCAGGACTGCGAATTCGTGTGAACAATCTCACCCCAAAACCAGTATGAGATTGTTCATGGCTTATTTGCTGCCTCTAGAATATGTTTTGGCATGTAAGGTCACAATATTTTGTGTCAAGGTCCGTATTACCATACTCTCTCTCTCTCTCTCTCTCTCTCTCTATATATATATATATATATATATATATATATATATATATATATATATATATATATATATAAACCCATTTTGTTTTGATTGTTTTTTATTTCTGTAAAATAAAGACCAAAATATGTTGTTTTTTTATCAATTCCACCCCATTTGACGGTAGTTACTCTTTTTTTAGATAACGCTTTTCATTTAGCTGTCTAGCAGTAAGTAAAATGTTAGGTTATTTTAAGAAAACCAGTAAAAATTGTTATCAAAAGTTTACATTCAAATTTGAACGTTCTAGCAAGTCATAAAATTGCTACAAAGAGTTAATTTTTTTTCTTTTTAGAAAATTAATAAAGAGCTTTATTCAAAAAGGACATATTAGCTCAATCAGAAGAGAAGTTTTATTTTGTAAAAGGTCAAAGATGGTTGAAAATTGGCCTAATTATTAAAAGGTAACGTCACTGAATTCTTAAAAAAGCCGCATTTTTAAAATCTTTTTTAATACCTTACAGTCCGCGCATCTACACAGTAAATTTGCCCAGAGGTCGACAATATTTTTAACAGGTTGATGCAGCGCTGTAGCACGTCAACAATTTTGTATAACGCGTACATCAATAAGATAATAACAAACGTAGCTCGCTCTCACGTTTTCGATAACCGTCCGCGGTAGCATGTGATCACTGATCGCGATCGGCCTCTACGCCCACGGTTGTTTTGACCATCATAAGTATGTGGTGTGATCGGATTATAAGGTATTAATGACGATGGTAAACACTTACTACAATAAAGAAGCAAATCATAATTATGTAAAACGATTCAATTTGTCTAATTTTCACTTAAAATATTAAACTTTTTTTTTAACAACGAGCGCTTTCAGACTTTTTGAACCACTGACGAATTGACTTGAAAGTTGATCTCAAATCAACTCGTCAATGGTTTAAAAAGATTGAAAACGGTCGTTGTTATAACTTTTAAGACTTTAAGTGAAAATTAAACAAAGTAAATCATTTTACATAATTATGAATTTTCACAAAGTAAACTTATCTTCACTTAAATATCTTAAAAGGTGGAATAAGGTATTTGACAGTAGTTGTAAAAAGATATATTTTTAGTAATTATTACTATAGTGATAATAGAACTGAATATTGCGCCTTTATTAAAAACTATATGAATTAAAATTGAAAATTTTAATTAAATAAAATTACAGAATTTACGCTAATGATGACGTTCAGAAGTAGCTTACGTCACAGACCAGTATAATCATGATTTGAGGTTATATATTAAAATTTGGTTAAAACAGTAAATGTAGAATTTCTCTTCTTTTTTTCGTTACTAATCATTTTATTATAAATAATCAAAAAATAACAATATACAAAATCTGAAGTGTGAATGTTACGAATGTTTTACGATATTACTAAAAATTAGGGATGTTGTTTTTTAATCGATAAATCGAGAAATCGATTAATCGGAAGTATGGATTTTTAATCGATTATTGATTTTGAGATCGATTCACAGATCGATTTTTATTTTATGAAAATCGCGAAACGATTTTTTTTTCAAAACATAAATTGCTTTTTTATTTATACGTTGCTATTTATTTATTAATTTAAATTTAAATGTATTATCGGTACTACGATTATTAAATTTTAAGCATCAAACGCATCAAATTCATATAATCAGTTGTCTATGCATCAAATTAGATTGTCAAAATTGACAAACTGACAACTGTACCATGTACAAAACAATAAATTTTATGCGGGAAATTTAAAGCAAAAAAAAAAAAAAAAAACTTTCATAATTTTATTTTATCCCTTAATCTATAAAAAAAAAAACTTTGTATGCAATTAAATAAAAACTTCTCAACATTTAGTACAATTTAGATAATATTTATACAATTATGGAGAAAGCAAGGATAACTGCAAATGACTCATTGTCATAAATGTATCTCTTAGACAGACTCGTAATATAGCTATCTCTCACAAGATCTACTTTTCAATATATTGAAAAAGGATATTAGAAATTATAATCTTTTATATGTGACAAAATTTTATTTTTAAAATGAGTCATTTTCTTTATATATAAATTTGACTTTTTTATATCAAATGAAAGCAAAAATTGTCAATTTTGTTGTGAAGTTGTGATTTATCTCTATACCATAGAATAAAATTCTAAGAAAATGTTGGTAATTAAGTATGTACACACTTAATATTTTTCTTCTTAAAAGACTTCGAAAGTTCATCTTTCTGAATTATAAATTTTTACTTAAAAATTACCGCAACTTTTGCAACAGCAAATTTGAATCGATTTCTTGGAATCGATGTTGAATACAATCGATAATTTAAATATCGATTCTTTTGTTGGCAATTACGAATCGATTCAAAAATCGATTTCTTTTTAAAAAAACGACATCCCTACTAAAAATCTTTTGTCTAATTTTTGACAATACTGGCACGTGACGTAATAGGAAAAATGATCAAGGAAGACATGATGGCTCGGTAAAGATGTGTGTGTTTTTGAAAGAAATTTTAAACAAACATATAAAAAAGCATTTTTTGTGAATTATTGATAATTTTTCCCCAAAAATAATTTTCTTTTTGTTATATTAGGTACATACCGACAATTTAAAACACCTTGAAAAACTGTCAAATACCGTATTATGACACAACAATACTTCATATTATGAAACACTACCAAACAATTGCGCGAAAGACTGAGAAAACATAAAGTGTATTTTTTTCACTCTTTCACTCGTTGCTATCTAATAATACGAAGCGTTTAAGTAAGTATATTCAAGTATATAAAAATATTAGTATATTGTGCAATAGGGGCGGGAAATTGTCGATTGCTCACGAGAGCGAAGTTGGGCAATCGACAATCCCGCACGAGTTGCACATACTATTTTTTATAACGAATTTCACATAATTTTTTCTATTATTATTACTATTTTTTATTACTTTTTAAAATAATATTTTTGAGTGTTTGTCTTTTTTTCTGAATTAAATATTGTTTAAATTACTTTGTTGGTAGTTTCTATAGAAATAATTATGAAATATTTATTAAATGAAAAATCAAGAAGCGGCTTTGCGTGTTTTATTGTCAATTTGCGTGCGGAAAGTATACTTTCCGCAAGCAAAAAGTATGTGGGAATAGCAGAGTGGTCAAACAGCTATTTTGCGTACAAAAATGTGTGCGCTAAGTTAGTTAGTACTTCTCCCGCATCAGTAATAAAAAAAATATTTTGATGTAAATACTATCTATAAGTTTATAGTTTGACATTAGGTAGCATTACTGATTTAGGGTGTAAAATTAACAAATTAATAATTATACCAACTTCAATAACTATATTAATTTACAAAGTAAGACTCTTTTTTGTGATTCTATTGATCGGGCTTTCGGTTACTTAATCAGATACTACATTCCTCTAAATTATTCGATACTTTTTTAACATTCTTTATATATATATACGAAAGGTCCCGCCTTCTTAGTTATAATAATTTCCATATTACTTTTTTTTTGTCAAAAAATGTTCAAAAATTTATAAATATTACAATTTAAAGGTCCATTCATATCTACAGACACTAAACGTAACAGACACGTATCGTGCCAGACACGACAAATATTGTTTAATGCTTTTCTTATGGGTGTGTTCATATTATAGCGTAACGTAAGCGCACAGACACGTACAGTGACAGACAGTGTCCGCACAGTATTCTCGAGGAGAATATTTTGTCTGTGCTGGAACGTGTCTGTTGACTTTGCGCGGCTAATATGAATGCATGTTTCAAAACGTACAAACAAAATTCCTAGAATTATTTATAAACTTTCATTTTATTCGTTTTATGAAGTATAAATAACGAAAAATTAATCGAATTTGTTAGAAAATAAACATTTTCTGTTAATTATATAAGATCTGAATAGCAAACATTTAATCGAATTTATTAGGTTATGTACATTTCTCCACAATCACACTGATAAGAAATTTGGCGATAATCCAAAGTAACGCAATTTCGGAAATAATAACGGAATTTCGGAAAAATCTTCAATATAAAAGTCACATAACGTTGTCAGATTTGCTATAATTTAATTTTTGTAATTCACTGATACATACTATATGTGCTATACGTATAGTATCTACTGTCTGTGTCTGTCTGCTCATTGTCTGTGTAATATGAATACTTTTGAAAATGTCGTGTCTGCCACGATACGTGTCTGTGACGTTCAGTGTCTGTAGATATGAATGAACCTTAAGTCTTCAATTTTATTTTAAGCCAGTAATTAATAGAACGTTGGCTTTTCAAAAAATTAATTTAATTATGAGGAAAAAAATTATCCGTACGAGTTCATTCAATTTAACAGGCTTCGCTCTTAACGCTGTTAAACTGCAACGATAAATAAACGTTCTAATAAATACCAATATGTTTGACATAGAACCTGAGTTAGAGGAGTATATAGGTAATAATTTGAAGCTTTGTTGTTAGTGGCATCTGTATCGATTACTTTGTTTTTTATTTAAATATTACTTTAAGTGGTTGAACCTGATTGTCGGTATGATGAAGTTGAATATCAAATTTCTTTGAGCAATGTTGATCTGGCATTTTTCAATTTATCAAGTCGTTTCTGTAAATGGCTATTTGCAGTTTCTAATTCTTCAACACGATTTTGTGATTCGCGCGCCTATGAAAATAAAAAAAATTTAATTAGTAATTAGTAATCAAAAGAAGATAATTGATTAACAAAAATGTATATCTGAAATTTCAACACATGATATTAAACACAATAAGGTATTATATCGTCTCTTCACTGTAACACTGGCATATTGTCAAAATGAAAGACACAATCGAATTTGAAGTTTTCGGCTAAGGCTACACGAGCGTCTTTTAACGCCTGTTTTTAAGCGGAAATTAACGCGACGTTTTTTAACGCTGATCCGTGGCTACACGGGCGTTTTTTAACGCCTATCTTTTTAGCGTAAATTAGCGCGACGTTTTTTAACGCTGATCCGCGAGTATACGATCGATAAATAACGCCATTAGTGCTTTTAAACTTCAAGAATTAATAGTTCACTGTTGACAAATTTCATTTCAATATTTACTGTGTTATAAATTCGAAGTATGAAAACAGAATGAAATTGAATCATCAGTCTGTATCTCCCAATACATATCGCGCGTACTCTTTCTCAACCTCGTATACCAAAAACTGCATGTTTTAGGACACACAAAAAACATTAAACATTGTATATATATATATATATATATATATATATATATATATATATATATATATATATATATATATATATATATATATATATATACTTACCTATGGTCTATTTCAGTTAAATTTAACCATGCTTTGTAACTTTGAATTTAAATAATTTCCGTTTTCTTGGCTTTATCTCTTTTATTATTGCATTTATGTAAATTTTAAATTTGCAGTTTATTTTTAGAAAAGAATAGAAGATCGATTTGTTTCGAATATAAGAATTATTTAATTTTTTAACGAAAACTCATGATCAATTTTATCTGAAAAGAGGTATATATACATTTATATATGTAGGTAGCCAACATCAAAGAGTGTAATTAGCATAAATCTTAAGTTCATAATAATGAAAACACAGATTTAAATACTTTTTATTTGTGTCTCCAAAAATTGGGACTTTTCAGATACGAGGTTCAGAAAGAGTACGCGCGATATGGGGTATGATATGGCGAATATGACGTTTGGCGTTACTAGCGTTATTTGTCGCTCGTGTAGTCAGCCAAATGTTCCACACGCATTTTTTATCGCCGTATAGGCCTGAACCGGTCAGATCCACTTCTGGCGTTATGACCTTGAAAACGCGCGTGTCTAAAATGCTCGTGTAGCATTAGCCTTCGTATGTTTGTAAATTTTCTTTAATTCCTTTTCCGAAAAACTGTATATGAAACATGATAATGCATACATGATTTTTCTTAAAACTAAAAATAAAATTAAATATAATACACAAACTATTTGTCTAATAAAATAGTTCTTTCGACATTGTTCCAGTCATTGATATTAGAATATGTAGGTACCATACAATAAATGAAGTACACATTTTTTTTTTTTTGAAGCAAAATCGCCATATTGGTGGTTAACACCTTTTATAACCTATAGTACAAGATCCCGCAGCTGATTTCTGCAGGTATCTGTTTTTTAATGAAACTTAATTTAAATGAATCCTTAATGGCAATGTAATAGATTGCTCCTGGGTTGCCTATCGTAAATTAGCCGCAAGTACCTTTAATTGCCGTCATTAAGGGAATAATCGAAAAGACATTTTTTGACGTTTTAAAGTGTCAAATATTTTCAGATTTTTAAAATTTACAAATTTTTCTCATAGTAACAAGAAAAGTAAATCCTCATCACTTTGGGTAGCGGTCAAAACGAAAAAGAAAATTATTCTTCAACCCACAAAGACAAAAATCATCATTAAATAATTTTTTCCTAGTTACAAATACAAAGATAAGCCAAGAGCCATGTGATTTGATTTTTTTAATTTTTTTTATTTATCTATAAATATATCTACAATGTTTTATTATTTATAAGAAGCTAAAGAGGGAAAATCACAGATTTGTTAATTTTCTCGTTAACTGTGTGCTAAACCCAGCCTACCGACAAAATTTCAACTTTCTAAAACTTCGGGAAGTACTCTATAATTTTGATGATCATCAGTGAGTGAGTGACGAATTTAATAAAATTTACATATTAATAATATCGAAAGCAACAGAGCTATAAAATTGAAATTTGGTACATTTAATAAGACTGGTGACTACATTCTATCCTGACAATTTGAGCTCTTAAGTATTATCCAGACCGAAGTTATCAGGGTCCAAAAATAGGCTGAATTGCTCCGAGAAAAGGTACAGCAGTGCTCTGTTTGTTTTGTTTTGCCTCGTCTTGGTGGGGGCACGGGAGCACTGCCCCAGATTTTAGTAATTTTTTTTTATTAAAAACTGATGTTTTGATCATTTTAATAAGCAATATACACATATTGTAGATATACTGTACTTATAGATAAATAAAAAAAATTAAAAAATCAAATCAAATGGCTCTTGGCTTATTTTTGTACTTGTAACTAGGAAAAAATTATTTACTTTTCTTGTTAATTATGAGAAAAATTTGTAAATTTTAAAAATCTTTGAAAATATTTGACACTTTAAAACGTCAAAAAATGTCTTTTCGATTATTCGCTTAATGACGGCAATTAAAGGTACTTGCGGCTAATTTTCGATAGGCAACCCGGGAGCAATCTATTACATTGCCATTAAGTATTCATTTAAATTAAGTTTCATTAAAAAAACAGATACCTGCAGAAATCAGCTGCGGGATCTTAGGCTACTACAAATTGTCGGTGGTAATGAATATTTTTTTAATTTACGTGTATATTTGATTTTTGTTGTAATTTAAGACTATTTATTAATAAATATTCCAACAATACTTAAAATAACAAATATATCAATAAATATAGAAAAATTTCACATCCAACATTTTTTAATCGAAATATTTGTCAACACCTGTCACTTTTTTTGCTTCATTTTCATATACATTGTATACATCCCTGTACTCCATCTATTTATTCAATACTCAGATATTCCAGTGTTATGTTGAAAAGACGATATTAGAATTATTTTTTTTAGTTTCTATGAAATAAACAAGTTATGAAGGATTAAAAAATTAAAAATTAAAACCCGACTACGGTAAAAATATTTTTCTGTATAATTCGTAGTTCTAATAATAATATAATATCAAATTAACAAACTATTACTGTTATCCATCTCATACATACACATACATTTTTTATTACCTAAACCGTTACAGGAACTCGTATTAAATCCAAAAAATATCGGTAAGTTACTACCACTAAAAAAATGTTGTTGTTGTTGTAATCTAACGACGAGTCACAGAACTAACATATGACACATTTGAGCATTCTAATAACAATTTTATAAAGTTTTTAAGTAAATTTACGTAACTTATGTGTAAAATTACGTGATTTTCAAGTATTGACATTTTACGTTACTAAAATTTTATTCTTTGATTCCAACATACAGCAACATTCTTTCTACTTTTAAACTACTTTTCACCCTGGCGAAGAGGTCTAGCAGTATTTTTTATTTTTTCGTAAATGTCCAATAACCAAATGAACGAAATCGTCGTAAGACCTATATAAAACAATGAAATAAGTTATAACTTTAAACCCGATACATTTATCATATACCTGTCGTACATCAGTTCCACAAACGTTCACCAGAGAAAAATCGTTGCTAATAAATGTATGTAAAGAGTATAGCCGGATAAGTATTGGTGAATCGGCCCCGGAAGCGAATTATTTTAATAACTATATTAACGGTATGGTGAGGCTGTAAGTAATTGATATCTACAATGTTGGCGGCCAAAACTGAGTAGTTATGGAGATAACTAAAAAAATTTAAAATTTTTTTTTCTTGGTAACTACTTAACATAGGAAAATAATTCCAAATCCACCACATTTTTTGACAATTTTCTATTATATTTCTACAATGATTTTGTTTTGATTTAAGAAACTTATATATATGAAGTACCTGCAGTGTCACATAAACGACAATACGGTTACTATTTGCACTTTTTATCAAAGGCAGATAGCCTATATTTCAATATACCTCTTTCGATTATTCTTGATTATCTCGAAAACTACAAGAGATAGAAAAAACACTTTATTAGACACAACACTTTATTTTTAAAGTACTTTCGATTGATGTATATAATTCCAGGGTCGGACCCACTGGAGGGGCGGTTCAGCCGATTGGAAATGAAAATATTTTTTAAAACATGGGATCGTTGCTTTGTCACTTTTCACAGCAAAATCATAGAAAAACACGAGTTGACTTTCGGCTTTTACACCACCCTCAGGTGAAAAACATAACTAAAAATTGTTCTTTTAGGCGAAAACTATTTATAATATAAACTGGAGTAAATAATGTATTGGTGGGGGATGTTAGAGATAGAGGCAGATATAATCACAGTAAATAAATGTAAGGGAACACGCAAGTTGACCAATTTCTGATAAAACTAAAAAAAAAAAAATTTTAGTTTTATCAAAAATTGGTCAACTTGGGTGTTCCCTTACATTTGTTTACTGTGATTATATCTGCCTCTATCTCTAACATCCCCCACCAATACATTATTTACTCCAGTTTATATTATAAATAGTTTTCGCCTAAAAGAACAATTTTTAGTTATGTTTTTCACCTGAGGATGGTGTAAAAGCCGAAAGTCGACTCGTGTTTTTCTATGATTTTGCTGTGAAAAGTGACAAAGCAACGATCCCATGTTTTAATATGGATTTTCACAAAGTAAACCTGTCTAGTATTAATTATTTAAAATATTTTTTTTATCATGTTGTAGGTACCCTTTGAATTTTGATGAGACTTGGTGCAGTCATTAAGTGCATTAACGTAGTTGCTCTGAGATAGTCAGGTACAAAAGTATACCTCAGTAAAAACATTTTCTTTTATTAAAAATTAAATAATGTATTATTATTCTTCAGTTATTGTATTTGTATACCATTTGTTTTTTTGAATTTCCGCACGCTTATTTTGTAGCAATTTAAAAGAATTGTTGAAAAAGCGTTGTAAAAATGTTATAAAATGATGTTTTTAATTTATATTTCAAAAACGGCTTGGTCAATAACTTTTATTTCTTATTAAATATGGTTTGTAATTTTGTATTAAATAACATATTAAATTTTAATCAAATTCCTTTGACACGTTTTCATTTTATCCAAAAAAATAAAGTTTTCCCATAAGAGCCCGTGTTAAAATTACAAAACTTTGAAACCGTTTTTCTCAAAATTGGGATGGTGAATTTTTTTTGGGGTAAGGGCTCGAATTATTGGTATTGGATTAAATAAATATCTAGAGAAGTTCCGTTAAATTCCTTTGAAGAAATCGTTTTATCGACCAACTACCTTAAGGCACAGTTACTGAATTTTTTTTGAAGTGGTCACTCAATTGGAACCCTATAAAAATAACATTGGATCGAATATTTTCCCTGTTATTATCCTTAATAACGAGGACTGATACGATACGATAATAAATTTGTCTAATATTCTTAAGAGTGTTTGCCTTCATGTGGATTTGGAATTATTTTCCTATGTTGAGTAGTTACCAAGAAAATAATTTTTTAAATTTTTTTAGTTATCTCCATAACTACTCAGTTTTGGTCACCAAAATTGTAGATATCAATTACTTACAGCCTCACCATACCGTTAATATAGTTATTAAAATAATTCACTTTCGGGGCCGATTCACCTATACTTATCCGGCTATACCCTTTTCCACAAATTACATATCTGGATCAGATAATGTGACTATGTTTTTATAAACCTGATTTCTGGCATTAAAATTTGGATAAATGACAAAATAAAAATAAAAGCTCACTAATTTTCAACAAAAGTTCTGGAAAAAAGACAAAACAAAACGCTTGCGTCCGATATGTTTGCCAATGAACGATATACGTTTTTCATATTTCGGTTGTTTCGTCACCAAAAATGGCGTTATAATTAATAATTGCGTTTAAATTTAAATAATATTTCATAAAAATTTAAATATTATTTTTTTATAAATTTAAAAAAAATTAATTTACAGAAAATTAAAAATTTGAAAGTTTATCTATTGTCACTCGTAAGTACACATATAGTAGAATATAAAAAAATTTAAGATTTATTTGAATTACTCAAATATTCTTAATGTTATATCATTCCGAACTAATTCAAGATAATATTTAGAAAAAATGTTTACTTAATTTTTAGGAGAATAATTTTAGGTTTATAAGACTGAAAAAAAAGTATATACACTACGGATATAGCTAACATCGCTGACATCTTGTTATAGAAGTCTCACTTCAATGTTAATCGTGGACTTATGGGTACCCAACAAAATTTTTTTTCTAAGAAGTTTTGTTATATGTATGATGCAAGCTTCCTATGGGCATATAAGTAATCCAGAATTATAAATTATAAACAATTTTAAATATCCCATAAACTATTTATTTATTTTTTTCAAATCGACATTTTATACAAATACAGACTGCTAGTGTTGTATCTTGTGCTTTTTAGTTTCGCCGCAGTCGGGTAAAATGAGTCTATTATTTGCTTTATTTACATTTCAAGATTTTGATGCTTACTATTTATTATTAGAGATTTTTAAAGTGGAAATATTATTTTCGTTTGAAATTAATTCAACTCCTTAGAGAATTACATGAGGTAGTTAGTTAGAAATATATGAAAATTAGGAACATTCACATGTAAAATTTTACGGAAGTACCTTACTGACAGTGACACTCATCCCAGTAATCACTAATCATCTGCGTAATTAAAAAATAAAATTAATATTTTTCATCAGCCTGCCAGAAGAATTATAACCATCAAAACCACAGAGAAAATAGTATTTTGTTCAATAAACCAAAAATTAAAACTGAAATCTGTAAGCAATTTCTTATAAGTGGTTATGGTCAGTTACGTATTAGTTATGAATTATGATTAAATGTATCATGTTTTTTTCAATACTGAGAAAATTTATTTTTTATAGAATTGTGTTATAGTATATATACGTAGATGAAATAATTTGTGTCGTATAAGTACTGAGATCTTGTTATAAGATATAGCTTCGATTACTCCTTTTATTAATTCAGGGAAGTGTAAAATTTAAATATATACATTGGCAGACTTATGTGTTTTTTAATGTAACAAATAACTAAAAATATATTTTAGAATGTTTTAAACCTAAGTTCCCAAATATTTGACCAACTTTCGCAGGAAATGAAGGATTAAAAATAATTCAACATTCTTTCATGTAATAATTGTTACTTTATAATTTTTTTCAAAAATTTTTCGGTATTTTTCATACCTTCTTCAGTGGCTACAAACAAAGTAATTTTTATAATTTTACAATTTTAATCTTTTAAAAATAGTGTCTAATTTTTGTTTTCTGTACAATGCTTTCAGATATGAAAAAAATTACTAATTTGTGGATTAATATAGAATATTCCTTTTTCATTTAATACTATGATTTTGTTGGAATGTACAACAGTTTATTTTGATTATACGAAAAAACATGAATAAAAGCAAGTTATTTTAAGTTAGGGGAAGAAATTTACTAAATATAAATTGAAAGAATATTGTACATAAAATAAAATCAAGACTGGACAACGACGTCTAACTATATTTTGAAAAATGAAAAATGAAACTTGTGAAGGTACTCACCGATTTACGCTTAAAAATTTATTCTTAAAACCATTCTTTACTACAACCATAAAATTAGTAATTTAAAGAGACAATCTCACATAAAAAGATTGATTGTTTTTGTCCAAACTAATTTTAAAATGCATTTCATTAGAAATTTGTCAATAAAAAAGAAACGATTCTTAATTGAATACAATTAAGTTTGTCAAAATTATTTAAACATTTTTTTTAAAAAGTAATAAATTTTAACTGGTTGTTATACTTTGATCATTTTTCGTATGAATTCCACATACCGACTAACTTGTAATTATGTTTTTTGTTTTTAGGTGAGTGCATCGAAGTTTCTAGATTGGTCGTATATGTCCCCTCTAAATTTTCATTAATCTAAGTAAATAAATAAGTATACAAATATATTGTTTATTGTCAGTTACAATGTATTATATAACCGAACGTATGTTTTTAATTTTTTAAAAGATTAAAATTGTAAAATTATAAAAATTACTTTGTTTTGTAGCCATTGAAGAAGGTATGAAAAATACCGCAAAATTTTTGGAAAAAATAATAAAGTAACAATTATTACATGGAAGAATGGCTAACTTCAAAAATGCATCACTGCTTGCATGAGGCAGAGTCAAAAGTTCAAAAACGCATCAGACGCATCACAACGAAAAATCAAAAGTTCATTTTTGCATCTGATGCGTCAAAACAATGCATCAAGAAATTTGGTGATGGGTGTCCAAGATGCTTGTCATGTGTAGAATTATAACTACTTGCCATATTATGTAGGTATTAACACCAACAGGAATAATTCCGAAAAAGAAACTGTTGAAAAAGATTAATATATTTACCTTTCATTAAAATTGTTTAAACTATTTGAATACATCTTGCACTCAAAATAGGTATGTAATATTTTTTATTCAAATAATTTCAATATTTTCAATTTCAAGTAAGTTCAAGTTGAAATTCAAAGATAATATACATATACAAGGACTGTATTACTATATTATCTATAGTCCATCATGCTACATTGGCTACATTGTATGTCTATTATGCTACATGCATCATGATGCCAATATCCCATTCAAAAATATCTAAAGCCAAGGATACACTGGCAAGAACATTATTAGTGTATGGCGGATTTTTATCCGTATTTTAAACATACACCAATACGGATAAAAATCCGCCATACACTAATAATGTTTCACAGGCACTCGATAACATTTGAAATTAAAAGTATAAAACTGCGTCTCGTATTAGAGAGAGGTTGTGTTTGATTGATTGCTGAATTGGAGTGGCACTCGAACAAGTGATCGGTGGCCTAGTTGGTAAGGCGCTTGGCTGGTAACCAAGAGATCCGGGTTCGAGTCCCAGCCGATCCAGTTTGGTAATTTTTCAAACACTATGTCAATTTTAATTAACATAATGAATTGGCCATTTGCCAAAGTACATCGAGTGTTCAAGTATCAGCCAAAGCTGGGCATTGAGTGAACATATGAATATTGGTGTATGTTTAAAATACGGATAAAAATCCGCCATACACTAATAATGTTTCACAGGCACTCGATAACATTTGAAATTAAAAGTATAAAACTTGCATGTGTTGTTTCCACTGGCAATAAATTTTCAAGCAATTTTTGAGCGAGTGTTTCCACTAGCTGCAATAAATTCTGCAAATTGATTGCTGCAAGTAGCTTCTGCAAGTTTTACCACTAGAACTTGCTGGAAGTTTTTGTTCTCTGTTTACATTATTATTTGATATTTTTGCAATTTTTTTTTGTGTATTTAAAATCTGACCGTTAAATTGTATGTATTATCAATAGGTATAACTGTCATTATAAGTTTTAAAACAAGATTAGATGCCTAAAAATAAATATTCCTAATAAAACAGCTGCCATTGTAATGAGTATTTCAACGAAATAAAAATTTTAAAAAAAGAAAAGTATGAGTAAAAGATGGCAATGGCATGAAATCGATGAAATCGAAAAAAAAATTGTTTAATTAAACAAAATTAACAGCTAAAGATTTAAAAGTAAAAAATTTTATTAGAATATCATTAGAAGATTTTAATTAAACAAAATACGCAAATTCGAATGAGTATTAGTGCAAAACGTCTACTCGTAACAACAATTTTGAAAAGGCTCAAAATAACTCAAAATCGATTATATTTAAATGTGGGACATTCTGAAGTAACCTAAATTAAAATTCAATATAAAATTTATATTTATTTATTTTCAATAAATATTTCATTCTGGTTGTGTTTTATCATTTTTTTTTTTAAATTTACTTATTAAAATTTTATCAAACTTCTCTTTAATTAACTATCAAATCAATTACCTACATTTTTTAATATACGTAGGTGTATATATATATATATATATATATATATATATATATATATATATATATATATATCTCTTTTTCTTATTATTTTCTTGTTTCTTATTCTATCTTTGTTTTCAAAAAAAACTTGCACAAAAAACTTCCAATAATTTGGATAAGTAAAAAGTGGCTTGTGCAAGTTAAATATACTGTGGAAACACTTTTTGAACCAACTTGCTATTAAAACTTCTGCAAGTGACTGAACTTGCGGAAGTTCACTTGCGGGTTACTGTTTCCACTACCAAATACTTGCACAAATTAACTTGCAGCAATTTAATTGCAGTTGACATTTTTTTTATGAGTAAACACACTGTTTACACACAAAGCAAAAAAGACTTGCTCAACTTGAAATTAATTGCAGAAGTTAACTTGCAGTGGCTGTTTCCACATGAAAAAATACTTGCAGAAGTCGACTTCTGCAATATTTATTGCCAGTGGACATTTAGCTTAATGTGCATCAAATTTCAAGAGAGCATCAGCATCGCATCATGCAGTATTAGACGCATCAGAAACGTCATGATGCTGCATCGATGTGGTAAAGTTTAAATTTTTGAACTTACCCAATGTTGAATTATTTTTAATCCTTCGTTTCCTGTGAAAGTTGGTCAAATATTTGGGAACTTAGGTTTAAAACATTCTAAATTAATACATTATCCCAAAAATATATACTGAATAAACAAAATATATGTTTACCTTTTGTTAACATAAGGTAAAGACATAGCTACCAGAACTAAAGATTCTATGTAGCAGAAAAATAACTCATTGGAATAATGACACAATTCAAAAATTTACATTTTCGAGTTTAATGTGAAAATGTATAGTAAAATTTTCATATTTTTATGTCTCAGAATGACATGTTACCACTTCCAAAAATCCAAAAATGGAAAGCGATTTTTTTTTCTTTACTTTAAAGTAGGGAATTTTTTAATTTTCATTAAAATTTTTAATGAAATCAAAACTAACCTGTTATTATTAGAATACAAGGTGAATACTAATGGTTTATTCCCGAAAAAGTTCTAAAAATTTTAGAAATCTATATCGTAATATGTCATTCATTATCTTTGTCGTAAATAATTTTATTGTTCAGTGGGTCATTCCATGTCAAGACAGAATTGTTTATATACATAGGGTGTAAACAAAGTAAGGCCCATGGATTTTGGAGGTGAATCATCATTTATCATAGCTGCCAATACTACTTTTTTTCGGAATTCGAGATTATCTTAAATCACAATTCAGTCATTTTTATAAACTGGTTTTTTTAGGACCGTTTTCATAATATTAACTTTAAACCTTTATTTTAATTGAAAGTAGTTCATTTCATAATAAAGATATGATATTCATTTGTTTATAAATAAATTAAGTATATGGTTTTGAGTGGTACATGCTGTATATTGTTTTTATATTCAATCATAGTGGTATATTCTATATACTGTTTATGGTTCTATGCTATACAGTATACACTAACTATTGTTTCACACCAGATGGCAATCATGTTGCCAAGCTCGGTCCCTATTAAATTATAAATGTTCTTTGATGTCCATTAGATCCAATTTTAATTTGTTGTCCTTTTGTGAATAAACTCAGCGTAATTTTTTGAATATTTAAATTTTTTTTTTTACAAAAGTTGAATATTTTCTACTTGACTATGATAAATTTTTATGTAAATTTGTGCTTTTCCAGTCTTTTCAATTCATTGGTTTACTTTTGCGGTACAATGAAACTATACTAACTAGACATATTAAAATACCAATTTTTCCAATTTACAAAATTTACGTTATTCATTTTTAATTTTATAATTTTAAACTTTTTTCTATAAATAAAGAACCTAATATAACAAAAAAATACTGAAATTTTTAAAATTTTGCAATTATTATCCAATAATTTTAAATATTTTCTACCCTTGAATTACTAACGAACAGTTTGACTGAAATGGAACAGAATTATAGATAATATTAATTTTTTTTTTTTTTTTTGAAAATACAAATTTCTGTAACACGCCAGTTAAGTTCCGGAAAAAAATTTAAAAAGTTTGCCCCCTTCAATTTTTTTTTTGTGAATGCTAAATTATTAATTTAATAATTTTTATCATTTTATAAATGATTGAGTTATAGGAAACCGTGTTATACAAACATTCTTCGCAATTTGCCTTACCGTGTTATAGGATGGACATTGGACACCTATAAAACGGTATAGATCACATACTGCCACTTCATATCATAAGGCCTTTTACACAATAAAATGACGGAAGACGTAAACCGTAAGAATTGTCGCCATCTAGTGATCTTGTAAGAAACATTATGTAGTTTCCTAACTTAATCACATACGATAGTGATTTTTCAAACAACTAATTAAAGAAATCACTATTATTGTGGTTAAGTTACGAAACTACACAATGTTTCTTATAAGACCACTAGATGGCGACACTTCTTACGTCTTACGTCAGTTTATTGTGTAAAAGGCCTTAATTTTCCTGCATCAAAAAGTTCACTCATTTATTTATTTACTTTAAAATTTCAACACATACACTTCGTATTCTTCTGATTGGATTATATAGTTACTTTGGAACTTAACTTCTATATTGACCTTAAACCCTATATTTGCATGATAGTCAAGTCTTCACCGACGCAGTATTTTTACAGAACTTAACCCCCATAAAACGAGATTGTATTGTAATGTGTGAAATATATTAGTGTAAGTCGTAAGTAACAGTGAAGCTTTTTTGTGGCTTTTTCTTGCTTTGCGTATTCGCTCTGAGTATTGCAATCGATCGCAGCCTAGTTTTATGTTCTGTCAAAATGTTGTAAATTTTGTGTGATTTTTAAACTGACTTAAAAAGGTCATAATAGTCGCACAGAGCGAATACAACGTGTAAAAATGTACAAATTAAAAAAAAAATCGTACCTCTCTTTGCAATTTTCGTTTTTCTGTTTTTAATTCATCTTCCGCGCGCTCAGATGCTTCGGCAGCGGCTTTATAACGGACAACTTGTGTTTCCAATCGGGCTACTGCACCTTGTAATGAGGCAACATCTTGTTCTGCTTTTTGTAACTTAAATTTTAAATCTGCTATTTGTTTGTTAGCTTCTCCTGTTTCAAAAATATTTCAAAATATCACAATTAATAAAATATAATATAGTTAATAATTGGTTAAGTAATAAATGATGTTTACTTTGTATTTCACTAGGATCTAAATCATTTAAATAATCCGAATCTGGTCCGTTGTGTGTTACTGAATTACCAAAAATAGAAGAATTAGTATTTTGTCTACGCTTTCGTGATTTATTACGTTCTTCATCTAATTCAATTCGTAAAGATCTTACTTGGTCTTCTAACTCTTTTTTCTCTTCTACAAATCTTCTTAATCGTACGTCTAAAAGAAAATAATAATAATAAAATAAGATATTTTGTTATAATAACTACATACAAATTTAATAATTATGCATGTCACTAGAGTACATGCGCGTATTACTACTACGTCTAAAGCATCTGGTTAAGTTTTGACTAGAGAAAGAGAAAGATCTCAATGGTTTGAAAAAAAAGATATTCAGGAACTGATAATTTTTTAGAAGAAATCTTGAAAGAGGGGAGAAAAATCACTCTTTTTACTCGCGTTTAGCATTACAAAATGTTCTAATTTCAGTTCTATACATTCTAAAGAGTTACTTGATACTGCTCATTTCAAAGAGGCTTTAATGGGCTTTAATTTGATACTAATCTTGAAAACTTTTTCTTGATATTTTTTTTTTTTTTTGAGATAGTTTTTTTGAAAATTATGAAAATGGTGACTTGGTGAATGCACCATAAAAATTTCAAAGTGGGACCATGATGGGATCAGCAATTAGATAAAAAATGCATTTTAATATACAGTATTGGCGAAAACACTATCCGATTTACATTTTGATTGCTATTTGGTCAGTCTACGTATTACTGAATACTAATATCAATAGTTTATTCCAGCACAACTAGTTGGCATTGAAGTCAACTTGCACGGTCTCTAGTTCTCTACAGTGTTCATTAAATTTTTAAATCAAATAATAAAGAATATAAAAACAAAATATTTACCTAAACTACCTTCTCCGGCTGACTCTAACATTTCAGCATTTTCAATACTAACTAAAGCCTTTTTTGGCATTTTTATAAAACTAGAATTTTCTGTAGTATCACCGTTACTTAAATTATCTGTATCATCCTGTCCATTTTCCTCACATACTACAATTACTAATCCTTTTTCGGCTATTAACTTATCTCTTTCTTCTAACTGTGCTTTCACAAATACGAAGTCTTCTTTGAGCTTTGCTGCAACTCGTTTTAGCTGTTCATGCTCCCGACATTTTTCTCGATGTTCTCGTTGTAACTGTATGTGATCCTGTTCTAAATCTTCAAGCCGATCTTTCAGCAATTCAATTTGATATGTATACGAAGTTTTATCATTATCTAACTGTGCATTTGCTATCATTGCCTTACGAAACTTTTCTTCTAATTCACGAAGTTCATGCTGATAAAAAAAAAAACCGAGATTACAATGTATATTCACTTATACAGTGACGCATAAAAATTTTGATATATTTAAATGCAGCATAAACTTTTCTTATGCGGTCTTTTTTGTGATTTTTTTTGTAACTTATTTATACGATTTTTTAATATACCGATTAAAGTGCATAATGAGAATGTAAGAAGACGTGGTGGCCTAATGGAAAGGCGTTTGACTAGTTACCGAAATTACCGAGAGAGATCCGGGTTCGAGTCGCTGTCGATCCAGTTTGATAATTTTTCAATCATTCAATGTGAATTTTAATTAGTATATTACATAAGAATATAAATTATTGTGTTATTCAGTTTTCTTATTGCAATTTCCAGTATTGCAAATTTTGTAATATTATAAAAATGAAATATATGTATATTTAAAAATTTTCCTATATGTAATCCTTTATCTTGTTTAGAAAAACTATTTTTATGGAAATCGTGAGATTTTTAGTGTTTTAAGTTATATATTTTCTATGAAACTTTTTTATGCGGTTCCAGATCCACCGCATAAATTATTTTTTTACAATCTGTAACAAACTATACTTTTTTTATAGCTATTTTATGGAGTTTTTGATTTTTTTTGAGCTTATCTTTATGCGGTCTTTTTATCTACCGTATAAAAAGAGGATATGCTATGTACTACATTTATTGTCCTTGTAAATTGAATTTCACAAACTGAAAAAAGTAATTAATCGACTAAATAATATTTGAACTTAAAAGGAAAGTTTTAGATATTTCTAATTTGCTTTTGGAATTTTACTTTTCATTTTTTTTATCATTTTTTTTATCAGTTTTCAACATTCAAGGTTTTTTAAACTATAAAATAATTATTAATAGTAAGATATAAATAATAGTTAAAAGATAGCAGAGTTTAAATGTTTATTATTGTGTTTTATCATACTAGAGGTCTCTAACCAGGGTGGCCACTTTTCTCAAAACCAAATTTCCCTAACTTTTTGCGATTTTTTAGATACTATTTGAGTTTTTCCCCGACTACTTTTTTTTTTAAATTACAACAAATTTAGAAGTACAGTCGATTTACCAGTATTTAGAAGATATGAAGACAAAAAATTTTGCCGTTAAAATAAAGATTCAACTTTTTTTTATTTCCGATAAAAAGAAAAGTGTAATCAAACTGTGAGTGTTAAGAAACCACCAAAATTTCATAAATTTAAATGAAAATTTCATGACATTTCCGTAACTACTTAAGGTACCATCACAGTGTGATTGGCCGAAAAATAGTCAATTTTCGCGAATTTTTTTCGGATGGGTGAATGGGGATGAATTTTTTTTACGATTAATACCACTATCTAACAATACAAAAATATTTTTTTTTATTCATTATTATTTATTATTTTTATAATTATTATAATTTTTTGAAAAAAGTGCCTTTAAAAAAGGGTGGATATACTGGATATTGGTGCCCACGATTACGGCTGCAGTTTTCATTTGAAAAAAAAAGTCAAATAGATTATCAATCTGTAGGTAAACCGCTATGTATCAATGTATTTTTTTTAAATTTAAAAAAATGGCGGCGGTTTGAATAAAAGAAAGGTACAAAATTTTTTCTAGTTTTCCGTGTGGAAAAATAGAAAGATTTAAAAAAAAAAGCTCCCATAGGTACAGTACATAGCGGTTTATCTACAGATTGATAATCTATGTTTTTTTTTTTGATGAAAACTGCGGCTGCAATTGTGGGCACCAATATCCGCTCTTTTTTAAAGACACTTTTTTCAAAAAATTATAATAATTATAAAAAATAAATAAAAAAATATATTTTGTATTGTTAAATAGTGGTATTAATCGTAAAAAAATTCATCCGCATTCTCCCATCCTATCCATCCGGAAAAAAATCGCGGTAATTGACTATTTTTCGGCCGATCACACTGTGATGGTCTCTTAAATTCCCTGAGTTTTTCCGATTTTCCAGAAAGTGGGCACCCTGCTAACTTTAGTTATAACAGAATCTGCTATCAACTCCTTTTATTTCTGGGAAAAGCTGGTTAAACTTTTCATAGCTCTTACACAATTATAAATCAATTTTTGTTTGATATGTACTAAACTTACACGAGACTGCATAGTCTTTGTGTGAGAGAATAAAAAAATATACTTTTATACATTTTCTTTTTCTCTCACACGTTGGCTCGCTGATGTACTTAATTAACAAAGCAGTACTGAATTCCTATTATTTTACTAGTAATCTGGCAATCTCGAAACTTGAAACATTGACAAATTTAATTAGTTTCACTGTACTACTGACTCATTTATTAAGCTGAGTTCACAGTGGTAGAGAAAATGGTAAAATTGATTTACTGAAATCAATTAATACTGGAAATACTATTGATTTATTTTACTCTACCTAGGAACTCACCTATTTTACACTAGGTGAGTTCCTAGGTAGAGTAAAATAAGTCAATAGTGGGGAAAATCAAGTGGTAGAGTGACTATACCAAATTGTTTTCTACTTTACCTAAATCGAGAACTTTACCCTACCAGTTGCGTTTACATTACTAACGTATTTTAGATATCGACGGCTCACTGCTAGAACCACGTATCTTGAAAAATGCTATTTTTCAAGAGAGACAAAAAACATTATAACTTCTATATTTTTGAAAGTTTGAACTTCATTTAAGTACAAAGTTATTTATTTATTTTCTTATTATTAAAATAAAATTTCATAATTAAAAACATTTAATTACAGTCGACTTTCGTTATCTGTCCGCTTACGGGGCTGCAGAAGAACATAATTCTAAGAATTCCTGGACCCCCCACTTGTGCTTAGTAGTCGACCGCCGTAACTCGCACTTCGTCTACTTTTCAAACGTGTGAGTGTGTTTACTTATTTATAATCAAATAGCCCGGACGTTTAGTGTAGTATTACCATTTGTTAGAAGCGGCACAAAATCTACCTATTTTTAATAAATACATTTAACGTAAAAGCCCCCATTATGGAACGGTATCTAATATTGGAACAGTTTTGACATTTACATATTTATTTCTTTAATTAAGTAGGGAAACACTTTTGTAACAAAGCAAAGTGATGTAAATTATAAAAAAAGTAAGGGAACATTAAATGCGAGGTGAATTTAAATTGAAAAACTATCATTCTATTAATAATAATTTTTGTTAGCAGATGTTTCTTTCAGAAATAACTTCATTAATATGTAAATGTCAAAACTGTTCCAGTATTAGATACCGTTCCATAATGGGGGCTTTTAGGTTACTAATATTTTCTGAATGCGTTCTCTAGTTTGTGTGACAGTAGTTTAAACGATACTGTCAACACATATTTTCTTTAAAAAATTTTTTAAAATCTTTTGTAGAAATTGTAAATAATATTGCTAGTCAAACAAAGTTTGTTAATCAAACAACTACACAAACACGGACATTTAAAAAAAAAAATTATTTTAGTGAATAAAAAGATTCTGACAGGATGATTTATGAGTTGCACTATTAAACATCAACACTAATGTTCCGGTTTTATAACGAGAAACTGAAATGAATATTTTTCGGTCATGGAGGGGGATTGTTTACAATAGAAATATAAATCGGCGGACTCATAACGAAAGTCAACTGTAATTAAATATATGTATTTAATTTTATGAGGCATGTGGTTACTATGTCAAAATAACTCAGTATATCTTGATTGTCGCCATCAAGTGATATCTTTTACATCGATCGGGAATATTTAAAATTTATGGTCTAGATGGTGACACTGGCGATCTGTGAGATACACTAAATTATTTTGACATAATTGAATTCAGTACTTTGTATCTCACAAAATTACATAATTCTCTGATACTTTGAAAGTTTTCATACTTACAGTGGAAGTAACACTTATGAATGAATAAATTAATTCAATAAAAAAAAAATTATTAATAATAATAATAATAAAAATATTGATAATAAGAAAAAAACAACTGAGCACTACTATACCGACTCTCGCAATTAACTCGTATGATAACATACTATTAAATTATGACATAATTTGAAATCTGAAGATACAAGGTTTTGTTATTGTTAATAACTTTCATTCTGATAAATAAAATGAAATTTTTATTGGCCTATCATCAGTCTAAGATGATTCTGAACATTTATATCTAATTATCTCAAAACAGTGAAAAATCGACATACGTGGTTCTAACATTAAGCCGTCGATATGTAGTTGTATTAGTACTTTTTACCTAAATTTCTTTACCGTTTACTCTACCAATGTAAACCCGGCTATAGGTAGATTTTTATGTTTCTTATTATTTATTTATTAGTTTGAGCGAAATGAAGGTTTTGTTTAAATCGCGAAAAATTCCATCCGAAAGATCGCACGGAAACAAACAAAAAGTGAAAAATACAGTGTGATTTATAAAAATATTTTAATCTTTCCTTTACTTTCGCTAAAATTATTAACTTCCCAATATAGAAAAGTTATTGTAATGGGTCCGAAAACCAATATTTAACGTATTTATATACAGGTAGCCCCCGAAGAACAGGGATCTCGAAGAACACGGGTACTTTACCCCGAATTACACGGTTTCAAATAACACGATTTCTAAGTAATTCTTTTGAAAAAGAATAAAATACACGTATTATAAGTATGTATATTTGAAATGAAGTTACACCGGTCCTCAATGTACGCGAATATAATATCCGTTCCATTATGAATAAAAATCGTCATTATAAACGGAAAAATACTTCAAATAAAAACTACTAAAAATTTTAGAGAATTTTATAATAGAAATGAACGAATATGTAGAAATTTACGTATTTAAATTCTGAAAATATCGTTATTTTTGACATCGATAATTTTCGTTAACGAAAAGTAGGTTTTGACAATCGCAATACGTTTGGAATACCCATAACTTGCTTCGCTTAAGCCTTCAAAAATTTCGTTATTTTTGAGCTACAATGCACTGTTTACGAGATATTTACGATCAAAAATTTACGATTATAAAAAGTAACGAAATATATTTTTTTTTTAAAATATTCTATTGTTGACCAAATCAAAGGGACTAATAGAGCTTAAATTAAGCAATTATAACCAATTTATGATAAGTAGTTCGTTATCACATTTGAAATGGAATGTCTGTCTTTTGTAATCTCGAACAACACGGTTTCAAAGAACACGAAACCAATTAATCGTGTTCTTCGGGGGATTGCTGTATTTCGAGGTCACTGTAGTGTTTTTACACTATTTTTAAAAAGATACACTTGTATGTGTATGTGTATGTGTATGTACATTCGTACATGCGCAGATATTTTTTCCTGCACGACATCCTGTGTATTAACTAACATCAATAAGATCTGAAAGAGATTTTACTGTTCCGAATTTGATCGAGTGGACCTCAAAGGTCACATGTAGTATCAAACTCACCCAGCTTGTTTTATTTTGGTCTACACGGGCGTTTAAAATATTTGAAATTTAGTTTAAAAATTTATCACTTACTCTAATATCACGTAAACTGCCGCCAGTGTCTTCTAGCGAATCTTCAGAACTTCGCCTACTTGATAAATAACTGCTATTTGATAACATTGTGTTTCTACTAGTGGCTCCTGTATGACGGGTAGTTGAACTTCTGGTTACTGGTTCTAAAAAAAAATATTAAATATATTATTAAAAATTTACTTATTTAAAAAAAATTAAATTAATTATTTATCATAGGTGTTTAAACTACGTATATAACTTATAATCCAGTAAAAGTTAAATAGCAATTGAGGAGCTTGGTGAAAAAAAGGTGTAAGTCGACTTACACCCTTTCTCAGTAGATTGTATATTCGAATCCAAGTGTCTCATTGGTACGCAGAAAGACATGTGAATTACAATGAATTACAAAAATGTTTATAATTTTTATTTCTTTCTTTTAGTTTTTGTATTTACAGTCCATAATAGCACACGTCACGTCCATAATAGTACAATACAGCACCACCTTTAAAAAAAAGAAAATAAGGAGTGTTAACTTGGTGGGGACTGGGGACATATGGTCGACCAAACGACAAATCAAATAACATGACCTAATGTTATACCAAATACATAATGGCGGAAATGATTCCAGGCTACAAGAATTCTACCTAAAATTAAAGAATAGGGTACTTGACTGCTATTAAAAAAAGATTCAAAATGGTTTGTTTTTACGTAAGAATTAGTTAATTTTTGATAAATTTTATAAAAATTATCAAAAAACCACAGTTTAATTTTAAATGAACAAATTGGCGCGAAAAACGACTTGGCGTAGTGACGTATGCAGTGACGTCACGATTTAACTCAAACAGATGTCACTTCAGTCATCTGTACACGGTTCTATATCTATGGTTCTATATTTGTACAAAGCATTACCAACATAATTAACATGTATATGACTGGTTGTCATAGACAATTTATCTAGGGTAGTAATATTTATATACATATTGTCTATCTTGTCTATAGTATTCATATATATAGCTTATAAATCGTGACGTCATTTTTATATCTCGGTGCGTTTTAGTCATTTAAATAAAGGCTAAAAATTTATAATTTTCAAAATAGAATTTTTAAATAACTAAAGAATATTTTTATTTGTCACTGCTAAAATTGAATATATTTAAGGATAATACATAAAATTATTCAACATTTAAAACAAATTTTGATTACAGTCAAGTACCGTATTGTTTTTAAGCCAATTAGTTAATGTTTAAGAAAATGTTGATATTTATCCGAATTACATGGCCGACCAAATGGTAAACGAAGTGGTCGGAAAACGACATTTCATATTACACGACAAAATGTTATTCCAACTAATGGTGTAAATGATTCTAGGATACAATAATTCCATTTAAAATTAAACCAATGGCTTTTAAACATTTTTCTAATGTTTAAAAAAGTGTTGATATTTATCTGAATTACATTACAGATCACAAGTGGTCCGAAAACGACATTTCATATTACACGACAAAATTTTATTTTAACTAATGATAGAAATGATTCCAGAATACAATAATTTCATTTAAAATTAAAGAACGGCTTTTAAATATTTCTCTGATGCTTAATAAAGTGTTGATATGTACAGTCGAATACCCGTTATAAGACTGCCCCTTGTAAGACGCTTCCCCTCAATCAGCAGTTGAAACTTCCCCCGCTTAAACACTTTTTCGAGTTTTGTGCTAGACCACTCCTTATAAGACTATGTCAAAATCATAAACAATTGAGCGTATAGGAATGCAATACTGAAATAAAATAGTCTTATAAGGAGTAGTCGAGCGACAAAATTAAGTGTGTGGTAGTGAAGGCACAAAAAATTTTCGAAAAAAATTTCCCCTACGTCCCCTAGACTAGTCTTATAACGGGCATTCTACTGTATCTGAATTATATGGTAGGTGAAGTGGCCGGAAAACGACATTTCATATTACACGATAAAATTTTATTTCAAGTAATGGCGGAAATGATTCTAGTAAACAATAATTCCATTTAAAATTAAAGAATGGCTTTTAAACCCTTCTCTAATGCTTAAACAAGTATACATATGGTCTGTTTCAGAGAAGTAAGAACATACAAAATTTAAAATAGGAAAAAATTGTTGAGATCAAAGCATGCGTATTTTTTAGGGGCATGATTTTTATATAGTAAATGTAAAAATCTTTGCTAAATATTATCTGTAACTAAATAGTAAATTTCAATGTTAATTTAATATTTACTTATAATTATTACAATTTTGCTGCTATTGACTTTTAATTATTTTAAAACATCATTTTGTTGCAATATATTTCACTTTATACTAAACTATGTTGATAAAATTGAACATTATTTAGAATTATACCGTATTTCGGAAGTTGGCGACACCTGTACCAGTGAATATATACATATTATATGATATATGAAGGAAGGGTCTCGGAAGAAAATGAGGAATGTCCACTTAAAGTAAACTTGAGAAACTTAAATTTTTATATTTAAAAGTTAATAACTTTTATTATTCATGGGAAAAAACTATGCCAATACATTTTTTATGAATAATTTACTGTTGAGAGGTTTACTTTGTGAAATTTCATTTTAAATATTAAAAATATTTAAAGTTTTAATTACTTTGTCAATTTCACTAGAATTGAGTAGAATTTACTAAACGCGTTTTCAATCTCGCGATCATCATCAGAGTAATTGAAGAAATGTATGTGGGAGTGTAATAAATACTCTTAAAAATGAATTTGGGAAAAACCCGTCATTATACTATTTCATATGAAATAGGCTGTACAATAACGTACCTGATAAACCAGTTTTGAATAATAGAGATAATTATTTTTATCTGTGTAAGGTAAAAATTTTTAACCAATATGTTTAAGAATAAAGGAGGGGTGTCCAAAATGTTAAAGTTGCTGAAAATTATATTTTTTCGTTTAGAAGTTCAGTTTTAATAAAGGTGAATTATTTAGGTCGTTTTGATCATTTAAAACCTCCACTTGTGGGTCACTGTTCAATCTATTAATTTCAAGAGCCTCCAAGAGATTCAGTTTTGTACCCTTTTGACAAATATGTAGAACTTTTGGTTTGTGATTTATATTGGGGAAATGACCTGTTTCTAAGACGTGTAAACCAAAATTTGAGCTATGAATTTGAGATCCAACATGTTCCTTATACCTTGTCTCGAAGCTGCGACCCGTCTGTCCCACGTATTTAGCATTACACTGCGAACAATCTAAGCGGTAAACTCCACTCTTTTTTAGCGGATCAGTTTTTTCTTTTGCGTTAAAAAGTGAACGGCCGAGATTTCCAAATGAACAGAAGGCGGGTGATATATTATATTTTGAAAATAAATTGCCTATTTTTTGTGAGATGACACCTAGGAAAGGGAGTGATACATAATGTTTTGGATCTGGACCAGCAGTAATAGATGGATATATTTGTTCAATGGTGATTTTGTGTTGTTTTTTACGAATGAGTTCATTTATTAAATGGGTTGAAAAACCGTTGTTGAGGGCGATTTGTTTTATTGTGTTAAGTTCAGTTTCTCGGTCTTTTGGTAGAAGAGGAATAGCGAATGCTCTGTGGATCATTGAACGATACGCAGCTAGTTTGTGGGACCTGGAGCTAAAGGAGTCAGCAGGTATAGTTAAATCTGAAAATGATGGTTTACGGTAGATATTATAGATGAATTTATTGGTGTCTCTAAGGATGGTTATATCAAGGAAATTTATGGATTGGTTTTCTTCTATTTCTTTGGTAAATTGGATTTTTGGGTGGATGCTGTTGAGATATTTTAAATAGTTGTCCAGCTGTCGGTCTGTTCCTTTGAAACCAACTAGGATGTCATCTACATAGCGAAACCAGAAAAGAATGTGTTTTTTAGAAATAGGGTTTTGTAAGATAGAAGTTTCGAGGTTATCCATAAAGAGTTCAGCTAAGAGTGGGCTTAGGGGGGAACCCATTGGGAGACCAGAATTTTGGATATAAATTTGATTATTAAATTGAAAATAGTTTTGTTCTAGACACAGTGAAAATGAATCAACGATTTCTTTTTGTAAAAGTGTAGAGGAATTATTATTTACTAAAATGTTTTTAATAATTGGGATACAATCCCTAGACGGAATATTCGGGAACATGTTAGAAACGTCAAAAGAAATTAGTCTGAAACTGTTGTGTTGTATCTGTAGGTTGTCTAATTTTTTGCATAAATCCACGGAATTTTTTACTGAATGTTGTGGTTGAAATTCTGTTATTTGTTTAAAAGTGTTATTTAAAAATTTGGCAAATTTATATGCAGGTGCTTTGGTGTAGGAGACCACTGGTCTCACAGGATATTCTTTCTTATGCAACTTGATGAGGCCGTAGAGTTTAGGGGCTTCCGGGTTCATTGGAATCATTTGATATTTTTGAGTTAATGTCAACTGAATATGTTTTAGTTGCGTTATATGGGTTTTTAGAGAGTTCGTAAATTTTGTTGTGGGGTCTTTGATTGGTGTGAGGTCTTGGCTATTTAAAAATTTTGGTTTACACGTCTTAGAAACAGGTCATTTCCCCAATATAAATCACAAACCAAAAGTTCTACATATTTGTCAAAAGGGTACAAAACTGAATCTCTTGGAGGCTCTTGAAATTAATAGATTGAACAGTGACCCACAAGTGGAGGTTTTAAATGATCAAAACGACCTAAATAATTCACCTTTATTAAAACTGAACTTCTAAACGAAAAAATATAATTTTCAGCAACTTTAACATTTTGGACACCCCTCCTTTATTCTTAAACATATTGGTTAAAAATTTTTACCTTACACAGATAAAAATAATTATCTCTATTATTCAAAACTGGTTTATCAGGTACGTTATTGTACAGCCTATTTCATATGAAATAGTATAATGACGGGTTTTTCCCAAATTCATTTTTAAGAGTATTTATTACACTCCCACATACATTTCTTCAATTACTCTGATGATGATCGCGAGATTGAAAACGCGTTTAGTAAATTCTACTCAATTCTAGTGAAATTGACAAAGTAATTAAAACTTTAAATATTTTTAACATTTTTTATGAATAAAAAACATTTCTTAATTAATATAATTAAGCAAAAATAATTTTAAATTTTTTAAAATTTCCAAAAAAATTAAAATAGGGTACTTGACTGCAATTAAGAAATGATTCTAAATGCTTTGTTCTTACGTATAAATTAGTTCATTTTGGTTAAATTTTTGAAAATGTCCAAAAAAACCATTGTTCAATTTTAAATGAACAAATTTTCGGGAAAAACGACTTAGCGTAGTGACGTATGCAATGACGTCACGATTTAACTAAAACAGATGTCGCTTTCATTCATGTCAACACTCGTCAACACGGTTTTAAATTTGTACACAATATTCAGCAGTCATCATGCTCAGTTTTAGTGGTATTTACAACTTTCTACTTTGTTATGTTCTTCACTTATCATCACTGTAAGATTTTCATGAAGCCCTACAAGCAAAAAATAAAAGCATTTTTAACATAATATTTAAAACAAGTTGATAAGGATATTTTACGTATTAAGTGACGATGTATTCCTTCCATCAATCTTTTTTGAGTGCAAAATTAATTGCAAACCAAAAAGTTCAAAATAAATTACAAAGAAATATAATTTCTCTTGGTCAATTAGAATTGTAAAAATGTCACAATGAAAATGCCATTTGTCATAGACAATACATAACTACAGTAATAAGATCTCCTATAAAAAATGACGTCATTTTCAAATATCACTGCGTTTTTAATCATTTAAATGAAGGCTAAAAATTTATAATTTTCAAAATCGAATTTTTAAATAACTAATGAATATTTTTATTTGTCACTACTAAACTTGAATATATTTAAGGATAATACATAAAATTATTCAACATTTAAAACAAATTTTGAATACAGTCAAGTACCCTATTAATTCATAACTCAAATAATTATGGTTGAAAACAAGGGACGTCCAAACTTCTTTATTGTAACAAAAAAAAAAGACAGAAATTTGAAAATTTAAATTCTTTGTTCTTTCTCGGAATGAGGTAAATTTAGATAAAAGTTCTTATTTTCCTCGGATTTACAATATTTAGATAAAAATACAATGCCTTTATACTTTTCTTCACTTAAATTTTTAATTTTACTGGTCATTTTGTCACATATTGGCTACATGTATCGCTTTTTAAAATCTTTTTTCTACGATCTTCACTTACGTTTTCTGTACACTTGAATCTTTTACATTGACAAAAAGTACCATGTTCGAGGCTTTGAATTCGAAGTTTTTTCATTACTTCGTAAATACGACCTTGTTTTTTTTCTTTTAATTGGAGTTTTAGCATAAATACTGTTATTTTCAGAGTCTGACGACATTGCTTAAATTAAATTTAAAAAAAAAAATAAATAAATAAAAACTTGTAACGGTAACAAACAACACAACACAAAATTACCTTTAAACCAAAAGAAATACGTTACACAGTGTGATAACCTGAACATAATGGAATCGATACAAGAAAAATGACAATTGGACATTCCTTGTTTTCAACAATTAAGATCTTGACATCTCTTGTTTTCTACCTATGTAGTAGAGATATCGATTCTCCAAAAAAGAGATCGATTTTTGGATCGATTTAAATCGAAATCAAAAAAATCGATTCAAAAAAAAAAAATCGGCTAAAAAAAATCGATTTTTTAGATCGATCTCACAAAATCGATTTTTTTTAGCCGATTTTTTTATAGTTACACAGTGTGATAACCTGAACATAATGGAATCGATACAAGAAAAATGACAATTGGACATTCCTTGTTTTCAACAATTAAGATCTTGACGTCTCTTGTTTTCTACCTATGTAGTAGAGATATCGATTCTCCAAAAAAGAGATCGATTTTTGGATCGATTTAAATCGAAATCAAAAAAATCGATTCAAAAAAAAAAATCGGCTAAAAAAAATCGATTTTTTAGATCGATCTCACAAAATCGATTTTTTTAAGCCGATTTTTTTATAGTTACACAGTGTGATAACCTGAACATAATGGAATCGATACAAGAAAAATGACAATTGGACATTCCTTGTTTTCAACAATTAAGATCTTGACATCTCTTGTTTTCTACCTATGTAGTAGAGATATCGATTCTCCAAAAAAGAGATCGATTTTTGGATCGATTTAAATCGAAATCAAAAAAATCGATTCAAAAAAAAAATCGGCTAAAAAAAAATCGATTTTGTGAGATCGATCTAAAAAATCGAAATTTTGAAAAGTTTAATATAATTAGCTGAATATTTTTGTTTAAGGGACTTACTTGATAGTACATAGGTAATATCGGTAATATCGTGTAAAAACGCCTTACATTATATTTGTAAAGGCGATGAATGAGTTAACTTTTCAAATATAATTTTATAAAAAATAAGGAAATTGAATATGTAGGACGAATACCACGAATTGAACCAAGTTTAAGCAAAATTTTCAAACAAATTGACAAAAAAATGTTTTCTAAATAAATCGCTTTTGTGGGAAAGGGATCGTCGTTTGCACAGATAGGTGGTCTCTTCCTTCCTTTTGTATTAATAGTCTGACTTATATAGAGCCATAGGAGGGGTTCGTTGATATGACGAGTAAAAAGTGACAATTAACAATAGAGTTTTTGGTGTTTCATTTTAACACATGTTTCTTTGTAGAATTACTATTAAAATGAAGTTATTTTTGGAAAAAATCGGTTATCGATCTCTTACTTTTAATAATCGATTTTCGATTAACCAATTTAAAATCGACATCTCTACTATGTAGTATTTTTTTAATAATGATTTAAGGAGTCTCCACATTCTCGCCGAGGTTGGACGAAACGAGAATGTAGAGGGTCATTTCGGTGTGTCTCGCGGTTGGTGTTTTAATGCTATTCATATGGCTGAACCAACCTCAGCGAGGAACTCGACGAGGAACCTCGTCCAACCTCGGGGAGAATGTGGAGACTCCTTTATAAGCGACTAATCTGATGTTCTACCAGAACGATAAGTGCACCTAAATAAGACATAAACAAAATACTAGATGGCATCATTAGTATAATTTTTAAAAAATTGTGACATTCCTTGTTTTCTCCTATGGAGGGTAGAGGTAAGGAGAACTATCTCCATATATAAAAAGTGGCCCCAAAAGTGGATGAAATTCGTCTATTTTTTTGAGTTCAATATTAAATTTAATAATTTTACTTAATTATTATTGGAGGTATGTATAATTAACATTTATTACTTTATTTTTATTTGAAAATAATTACTTATTTTATTATCATAGTGAATTAATTAGAAAATTAGAATAAATTTTATCTGTTGCAGAAAAATGGGAGCATACTTCAGAAATTAGAATCAGTGATAGTGATATTCTTTTACGAAATATTTGAAATGTATAATTTGGAATAAAAATAAAGTTATTTGAGTTTTTAAACAAATGTATGAGTTTATAATTATTGTATGAGTTTTAAACTTGAAAAACTGATTAAAATAAAATACAATTATGAAAAACTGATTCAAATAAAATATAATTATGAAAAACTGATTAAAATAAAATACAATTAGGAGAATTTTAGTGGATTATCTTACTAGTAGTAACCTACATTATCGAATAAGGCTAAATTTAAAGTTATTATAGTGACATCTCTGCTCTTCTCAAGTGTACTACGCATGATAATTACGACAGCGTTGACATTTATACCCGCTGCCATCGTTCTCAGTGCCATAGAGAAGTAATAGAGAGTCAAAAAATGTATTGAAGTTAGCTATCTTTCAGAAATAAAATTCTGGTGTACATTATCTATGGTTCAGATCGAACTCTGATTGCTTATCAGCGCCGTTCTGGTTACTTATTGAACTATTATTTCATCAAATTCAGGGGCCACTTTTTCGATTCAAGTTCCATATGAGATACTCCTCCTTACCTCTACACTCCATATTTTCTCCTAACACCCTTCATATCGTAGCATTTTGAGCCGCCATATTGCAGGACGAGTCTTAATCATTTAAAGAATTAAAAAGAGTTTACTTAAGTCATATATGGAAAAAATTCGAAAAAAACATACGTGAGTAATCCCGATATTTATTGTTTGTTTTTTAATCTTAATAGGTATATAGTTTATTATTAGTACTTACAAATTGTGTAGCACGGCAATTACTATTTCTTAGTAATTTACCTTCGTACTATGAAACCAGACTTTGAAATGATTTTTCTCACAACGGTATTTCCAGGCTTACGCCCTTTTTCCACCTAGCTCCTCAATTTATATTAAACGACTTTAACAAAGAAAGCTTCATTGTTCAATTTTTTGAAATTAAATAAAACTCTACATGTTGGCAAAATGTCAATAACACAGTAAAAAATGTTATTCCTGGGTAATCGAACCAGATTAGTTGTTTTAATGTTTTACACATTCATTTTGTAACGGTCTTAATGCAAATGTAACTGAATACTAATTTATAAATGTTTATTAACTGTTTACAGAAATAATTCTTATAGATTTGTGCTATCTTCAATTAAAAATGGCAATTGCAGATTTAAAAAAAAAAAAAAAAAAAAAACTACGAATTTTTATTGTCTATATAAAGATCCAAAAACCACATCAATAGTGAATTAGTGATCTTACTTTAAAATTATTTTATTGTATCTATTTATTGAATGGAGAACTTTTGTAGTGTATATGTTACGCTCAAAGAATGAAAACGCTCATTGAATGAAAAAATCGAACACAACGCGCTATGGTAGGTATGTATCTTAAAATGACCCAATAACCATAACACGAAATTTGTGTTCTGGCTCTTGTAAAAATAGTGTTTCTGTGAAAATTTATTTTATAATTAAATACAGCTGAACCTTTTTTTTTGCGATTTTTTTATGCGGTTTGTAAAAAATGACCATTAAAATGCATGATATGAATCAAAATCAAGAGGCAGTAAGAAACCTAAACATTTACTATAATAACTTTCTTTGATAAAAATACTTTTTAACGGCTTTTAAGCATTTAATCAATACATTGCATAAGAACATAACTTATTGCATCATTTAATTTTTTTACAGATGTATTTTTCAAAATTTTCATAATATTATAAAAATGAAATAAAATGTTCCTACGTGTAAATTAAGGCTTTATCTTGTTCAGAAAAGCAACTTCTATTAAAATTGTGAGGTTTTAAGCGTTTTGAGTCACGTATTTTCGATGAAACTTTTTTATGCGGTCCCGATCCACCGCATAAAAAAAAATTTTTTTTACAATCTGGAGTCTGGACCGAACTAATCTTTTTATAGCTATTTATGATATTTTTGATTACATTTTTTTTGTGCGATTTTTTTTATGCGATCCCTATCCACCGTACAAAAAAAGGATCAGCTGTATATGAGTTTATCATTACAATATGTTAATTTTACAATTAATATAATATTGTAATGATGTATAACTTTCTCAACAATAAATGTATAATAAGGTGAATTTTTTGAGTGTTACGTTTTTTATCTCAGAAACGACGAGATCAGGTAGTTTATCTTTTAAAGTACAGATATCGCACACAAATTTTTAATGGTTACAATAAATCAATTGAAAAGATTAGCATTAAAAATAACTGCTAATTTAATAGTTTCACACATCTTCATTAACTCATTGAAAATTATTTACGTCTTTGATTTTCTTATTGAATAAATATTAAATATTCTTAATTAGAGATGTAAAATTACCGGTAATTTTGAAAATTAAGTGACCACTGGTAATATTACGGTAATTTTTTCGGTAAAATTCGGTAATATTGATATATTCGTGTTTTAAATAATTTTAGATCTACATTAATTTGATTTTTTAGTTTTTTATTTATTTAATTATTTTTGTTAATAAAACGGGAGGGGGTGTATTAGTTAAGTAATTTTTTTAAATTTTTAATCATTTTTGTAAAACTCATCAAAAATAAATTGTACAATTTTAAATAAAAAAATTGCCGCTACAGAGTAAAAACAGTACACTACAATCACATCACAATTTGAAGACAGAGTCAAAGTGGGTATTTATTATAATTCTGGTCGATTATTATTATTAATTATTATTATTATTATTATTATTATTATTATTATTATTATTATTATTATTATTATTGTGTATTCAAGCTAACAGAAATATTGAAAATAAAACAATTTCAATTCATCGATAAAAATTATTAATACCGACAGATTTGTTTATAAATTGCAACTTCATCTTCAAATAATAGCGCATCTTTATTAATTTGAATCGTTGTTTAATTTAAATTAAATAATAAGAATAAATTAAATTAAATATGTAAATGTAAAAATCATAAAAATCGTAACACAATAACATTTGCTAGGGAGTAAAACACGAAATGCTGTTTTTACCGCTTCTCTACTATCTTATTCACATTATGTCTGTAATTAATATTTCAGATAATAGATGTCATGAAGATCAAAATTACTTGTGGTAATTTCTGTCGGGTAAATTACGGTAATTTAGTAATATTACCAAACTCACATCACTATTCTTACTATAATTAGTATAGTTAAAATAACACTTTTCTTTAGGTGTGTCACTTGTTAAATATGTTTAGAAATGTTAAAATCTGAAAATATAAAAAGACGATTGGCAGGTACAGCCATGGTAGTAAACGCAAAATTTTTGAAATAACAACTTAATACGTTTAATACAGTTATCCAAAAGAGGTATTTTATGAATTATTCTTTTATTTCGATGAGTAACATGGGTAACATTTAATATTCTTACCAAATTTAACAAATTATATACATCTGGATTACCATTACTAAAAAACCGTACATTTTTATAATGTTTGCATTCAATCTCAACCGGTAGTTGTAAAAGTTAATTTTTAAAAAGCAATTAAGTACTCAAAATTTAATATAAAATAATGGAAATTTAAGTATTACTGATAGTTTTGAATAATAAACTAATTTTCAAAATTTTTTTCAACATAGGTAGGTTTTCATTTAATAAAGAAAAAATTTGCATCACAGCTTGAAAACTTGAGTTAAAAACAATCTTAACTCTAACAACTCTTATCTAAACTATGTTTTGATTAAATCAAATTTAACTGTAATAAAAATGGCAACTCTCAAAAAATTCACCTCTGTTAATGCGTGTATTCTTTCAATAGAAGTAGCAAAAAATATATGTATTTGAAAATACAAAATTAATTTTCGAAATTATAGTTATATTACCGGTGTAAATATCGTAAACACGGTCGGCATTCTCGTCCTGCTCTCGTTGTTGACGTTCTAATTCTCGCATTCGAATTTCTCGAGCCTCTGCGCGTGCCTGTCGCTTAGCAGCCAGACGAGCTTCTGCCTGTAATAATAAATAAGAAAATGTATTAGCTTAATAGATTCTCGAGCGTTACTTGATAATATTCCATTTTGAAAAAATAAAACGCAATGCTGCCTTGTAGACACCATTTTCTTTAACGTCATAAACTTTCTGACATAATTCGGCTTAGTATATATTTTGTTATACTTTTTATTTTTCAAATTTAACAGTGTTAAGTTGGTTAAGTTTAATAAAAGTATGCCCCTTTTTACCCCAATCTGCGTGGTGTCTTTTTTTACCTCATCCTACCTATACTATTCATTAATGACCATGTAAGTTGAAACATATTACAGACCTTCTGACGTAAAATAAATAAAGCGGTATACTACAGTAAATTTACAAAGAAAAAACCTGTCAAAATGCAAAAATCTACATACAAGATTTTTCTTCTGGAAGTTGTTCAGGGATGTTTTATGAGTATAAATATCAATTGGCGGGATGGTGGAGGTTGTGCTTCAACCGCCATATTAGAAAATGTCTTTTTCAAATAATCGCCAATATCTCGCAAACTATCAGTCTTACAAGGAAAATGGTAAGAACCTTTTTTATCAGAAATTCAATTTCCTACAAGTTTTGTTTGAAGTATTTTTCCGTGAAATTAATATTTTTCAAGACATCGAACATTAAATCTTTGTGAAAATTCATTGTAGTTGTTTTTGTCTCATATCTCTTCAGATGTGAAAAATATTCTGAAAATAGTTATTATAAAACTTGTTGAGCATAAAATTCTCTACAAATTTATTTAAAGCTTTTTTACGTAGAACTATAATAGTTCAGAAACTATAGACATCTAAACGTCAAAATCACGTGCAATTGTCAGTAAGAGTCTGTATTGGTAACAGTTATGAGATATGCAGCACTAATAATTTGGTTTGCATAATTTTCTCCTGAAATTCTTTTTTTCGGAAGACGTTTAGGAATATTCCATGTGTGTAAATCCAAATTGGCGGGACAGTGGGGGTTGTGCGTTAGGCGCCATCTTGGATCTTAGTTTTTCTTCAATAACATTACATCTAGTAAAGCAAATGGTGAGAACTAATATTATAGAAAATTAAATTTGGAACAAATCACTTTGGTTCGAAAAACTTTTCGATGAATTTCGTAACTTTCGATGTAGAACTCGCCACAATTTCATAGACCCCATTTTTTAAAATATCTCGTAAATACGTTTTACCTTGAAAATAGCTATTAAGAAATTATTAGAGTGTAAAATTCTCTACAATTTTTATCTGAACATTTTAATTAACGTAAGACTAATAGTCCAGAAATTACAGACCTCACCTTGTCAAAATCATGTTCAATTGTCAAAAACAGTCTGTGTTGTTAACACACATATGAGATATGCAGCACTAATAATTTGGTTTGCAAAATTTGATTTTTCGAGATTTATAACTTTCGAGCTATAGTAGGTACATCAAAAAGGTTCCAATAAAACTGTAGAAATATACCGGTTTCATCGAAAAAATTTTTGAACGAAAATTGTGCCAAATTTATTTTTCTATAAAATCAGTTCTTACTAGTTTGTTTGTTAGATATACCGTTTTCGAAATATTGTGTAAAAACTTGAACTCAAGTTGGCAGCTGAAGCACAGCTTCCACCATCCCGCCAATTTGTATTTAAGCTCATGGGATACGCCTAACGATTCTCCAAAAGAAAAATGTAGGGTCTAAATTTTGCAGCCCAAGTTTTTAGCACTACATATCTCATTAGTGTCAACAGTAGTGACCGTTACCGAAAATTCGATGATACAATTTTAACGTTTAAAGGTCTATAACTTCCAAGCTACTAAAAATACGTTAAAAAGTTTCGAATGAAACTTGTAGAGGATTTTACGTTCTAAAAATACGATAATAGCTACTTCCAATGTTCGAAGTATCGTTAATGAAATATTGGGGGAAAATTAGATCCACGAAATTTTGGCAGGTTTTACATCGAAAAATACGAATGTCATCGAAAAATGTTTCCAACGAAAGTAATGTAAAATTTAATTTTCTATAAAACTGATTCTGAGTATTTTCCTCATTAGATGCACGGCTGTCAAGATATTTGGCGAAAACTGAAATCCAAGATGGCGGCTGAAGCACAACTTCCACCATCCCGCCAATCTTTATTCAGGCTCTTGGGATACTTCTAAACATTTCCCGGAAACAAAATCCAGGGTTCAAATTTTGCAGACCAAATGGTTACTATTGCATATCTCATTAATGTTAACAGTAACAACTCTTATTGAAGATTGGATGACATAATTTTGACGTTTAAAGGTCTATAACTTCTAAGCTATTAGAAATACGTCAAAAAGTTTCGAATGAAACTTGTAGAGGATTTTACGTTCTAAAAATGCGATAATAGCTACTTTCAATGTTCGAAGTATCGTTGAGAGTATGAGATATTGGGGGAAAATTAGATCCACGAAATTTTGGCAGGTTAAACATCGAAAAATACGAATTTCATCGAAAAATGTTTCAAACAAAAGTAACTCAAAATTTAATTTTCTATAAAATTGATTCTGAACATTTTTCTCATTAAATGCACCGTTGTTGAGATATTTGGAAAAAACTGAAATTCAAGATGGCGGCTGAAGCACAACCTCCACCATCCCGCCAATTTGAATTTGCACTCATGAGATACTCCTAAACATTCTCCAAAAAGAAAATCTTGTTTGTAAATTTTTGTGAGAAAAAATTGTAATTTTCCCGTACTAGTACCTACAAAATAAAATTGTGTTTTTAGTAAATAAATAAGTAGGTACCTATAATTTATTAGTTGTTAAGTAAATAAATAAAATTAAAGTTATGTAAAATAAATCGCAAAGCAAATCAAAACCAGACTGCAGATGTAAAGATACACACAACTATTCGATAAAAGTTTAATATAAAAAAAAAACTATAATTAATTAAATAATTTACTGTTGAGAGGTTTACTTTGTGAAATTTCATTTTAAATATTAAAAATATTTAAAGTTTTAATTACTTTGTCAATTTCACTAGAATTGAGTAGAATTTACTAAACGCGTTTTCAATCTCGCGATCATCATCAGTTCATCAGATCATCAAAAAAAAAAAAAAAAATAAAAAAAAAATAATTATCTCTATTATTCAAAACTGGTTTATCAGGTACGTTATGGTACAGCCTATTTCATATGAAATAGTATAATGACGGGTTTTTCCCAAATTCATTTTTAAGAGTATTTATTACACTCCCACATACATTTCTTCAATTACTCTGATGATGATCGCGAGATTGAAAACGCGTTTAGTAAATTCTACTCAATTCTAGTGAAATTGACAAAGTAATTAAAACTTTAAATATTTTTAATATCTATAATTAATTGTCTATATAAGAGTATGTACTACATTTTTAGGGTTGCGAAGAAAAATCTCAGAATTCTTACAGCTTCGTTAAATCTGTCTGTCTATCCGCCCGTGACAGCCCCCATAATTCTTACATTGGATGGCCTACAAACATGAAATTTTGCATGTACATGCCAGAGGTGGAGAATGGCTGCGGTTCTTAATTTCTTTAGAGACTTTCCCGTACTGAATACTAGCGATAAACATCGTGTGATATATTGTTATTAAAGAGCTCTTAAAATGAATTTGAAGTTCCTTTTTCCATTTTCCATTTTTAAGCTCCGTTTGTTAAATACTGAACTTCATTTTTGTACGTGTATGAAAATTATTATAGGCAACAATATTTTCAAAAAATCAAAAAGAAATTTGTAGTAAAGAATGTGGTCTCACGTAAATTAAATTTTGCATCGAGATATGTTTTGATATTAAAACACAAACCCCAAAAATTCAAGTTCAAAGCTTTATGGAAAATGATGAAAATTGGAGAAAAAATTTGTTTTTAAGTAATTTCAGAAATAATTCCACTTATCCCTATCGAGCGGAATATCGTTAGAAAGATCTTTTAAAATGAAGTTGAGATTGTGTTAACTATTAGGTGATCCGGAAAGTTCGTACCGTTTTCGGAGCCGTTTGAAAGAATTCATATACCTATCTTCAAGTAGCAACCGCAAACGACACATGCAACAACATGTTAGTGTTAGGCCGATAGTGTTGCTTGTAATATGTATTATAAATCCTTAAACAGTGTTTAAAAATTTTTTTTTTTTTGTCAGTGATAATGAGCAATCTTAGACATCAAGGAACATCATGTCATGTTATACGAGTTTAAAAAAGGTACTAATGCAGCTGACGCAACGAGAAATATTTGTAATGTTTATGGCGACGATGCGCTTTCTGACAGAACTTGTAGAAAGTGGTTTGCTAGATTTCAAAAGGGTCATTTTTCTTTGAAATATGAAGCTCCCTTCGGTCGACCTGTGTGTATTGACGATGAAACAAAGCGTCAAGAAATAAAGCGAAACCCGAAACAAGCTGTCAAAAATTAGCGGCAATTTTTGAGCATTCAAAACCCACAGTTTTTGGCCATTTGAAGAAAATTTGGATGGTCATTTACACCAGGGCTTCTTAAAGTATGGGTCGCGATCCCATTTGGGGTCGCTTAGCGAAATCTTGGGGTCATAGCGAAAATTTTTTATATGTATATATATTGTTACCTAATCAATAAATCCTTACAAAATACTTATATATCTCTATTTGGGGTCGCGAATAAAAAAAGTTTAAGAAGCCCTGATTTACACCAAAAACGGCACGTACTTTCCGGATGACCCAATACTTTTTATGTTTGTGCCTCGTTTGCGAAATACTGAACTTCAAAATTTTTGTGTTTCTTTAAGACAGATAGGAAACCAAATTATCAAGTAACTAATTCTTAAATAACTTGATTTATTATGTCACCGAAGGATGACATCCTTCGGTGATATTATAACACAGGTCTGTTATCAAAAATTTGAGAGAGGTGGCAATCAGTAATAATAATAATAAAATATAAAAAATAATTAATGAGTTGCACATGCATGTACTAATAAACGCAAGAGGGGGATGTATTTTCACTGTACTTAAAAAATAAAAAAACCAGCCAAAAATGATAAATTAACACTTTCACCATTATATGTGAAAAATACATAAAGAAATGACTACAGCAATTTTGCGTTTTCATAAAAGAAAGCTAATTTTTTTTTTTTTACAAACAAATATATTGTGCTCTTGTTTTTTTTTATAATAAATTGTAAAGTATGTACATTGTACATAAATACCCTACATTTTATCTTGACAGTTGTGAAAAACTCTAGCCACTGACGTTTTGACTTAATGCATGTCTAACATGCACTTGGGGAATTTTTGAAATTTTAAATAGGATATTTTACACTTAACATTTAATTAACACAAGTCACACCACCACTGTTAATATAAAAGTAAACATCTTTTAAAATTAATTAGAGGTCAAAATCAGGCTAACACTATTGATTGCCCTAAATTTTTTTAAATCACGTAGCTAAACAGTAAAGTATCAAGACTTTAAGAAGCTAACTCTACATAAAGTCCAGGATAATTAAAATTTATGATAATATTTATTAGTAATTAAACAGAATTTTTATTTCTTACTTATTCATTACTTTTCAAATTTTAGCAAAGATTTAAGCGTAACATAAGTATATTTTAGTACACTATTAAAACTAATATCTTAAATTTTTATTAGTATTTTAAACAAATATTAATTAATTTTATTCGTATTTTGAACAATTTTTAACTTTTTTATTTATTACTTTATTTTTTGTGTAAATATTTGTTATTTATTTTTAGATTGCCAAATTTTAAACTTTAACTGGTTTATAAAGATAAAGAAAAATTAATTTAATTTGGATAGTAAATGGTGTACTGAATGCCATATCGTCAAAATATAATAAAAATTTATGTCAGCAAAATATTGCGTGTGGTATTTTAAATTTTTTGTGGTGAGTGAAATACAATTTAAAACTTATGAAAATTTACAGTGCCTATAAAGTTCGTTTATATGTGCAACAATTTTTGATTACTGATGTTTGGAAATAGTGTATTACATAACAAGAGTCTAAGTTGTATGTATGTATTATGTATGTATGTATGTATAATATGTATGTAAATTACGCACGAGTGAAAAAGTTACACAAAAACATGCGGCGATGAATATATAATTTCATAAGTGTAATTTGCCGTATATCCGAATTGCTGTTTTATTAACGACTAATATGAAATGCTCAGTAATTAATATACCATGTACGCGCACCCCAAAATTGTGAATAATTTTTTTAGTTTGTTTTGTATGTTCGCCGTATAACGCGCACCCCAACTTTGATAATAAAATAATGAATCATATACCTAACACCTAACTAAAATATATCTGAAAATGAAAATAATACAACTTTTTTTAAATGAAATGTTCTCTGATGACGAAAAAAAATTCATTTTTTACTGGTACTTTATTTACTTTTAAACATTTTATTTTATATAATTATTATTTTTATGTAATTTTTATATAGGTAATTATTATTTTTATGTAATAATTTTTATTATGTAAGTAATTTTATATATTGTTTTTGTCTATTTTCTTATTCTATCTTATTAAATTTGTGTTATTGTTAAATTTTCTTTTATTTTTTGATTTTTTTGATAACCCACTTACTATTGACAGAAGAATAATTATATTATAATATTAAAACAAAAATTGTCATAATTTTTACAGAACTCAGTTTTATATTCGGTGTATAACACACACCACGAAATTTGAACAATATTTTGGTGTTCAAGGTGCGCGTTATACGTCGGAAAATACGGTATGTAAATTTAATATGAATATTGGAACAAATTAAATATTATATTAAACTTAGAATACATGTATATCATGATCTTTTTACCAAGGATAGAGTGACGTAGAAAAAACCAATATAATATAGTGAGTAAATAACTAAATGACAAAAAATTATTATCAAACGTGACAACTGAATATAATAACTTTATAAATAATAGCTCTAAGCTCTAATCTTGAACTAGTAAAGTGGATATTATTTTTTAAAGATTAATCGTTTTATAAAGCCCTGGTTCAATTTAGATTTTTATTTAGATACTGCAAAAGTTTTGTGACTCATCTTCAGAGAATTTTTATTGTTATAATTGCTTTAAAATTATTTTATCAGCGAACGTTCTTTATCGTTAAGGCACATCGCTGGTGGTGTTCCTCTAACAAACGAACACCTTCAACTATCAAACAGTACTGATTGTAATTTTATTAACTTGGGTTTTCCACTTACATTTTTGTCCTTTTGTCTGCTTGTATCATTTATTCCCGTTTTATGCTATAAAATGGTTGTTACCCAAATCAATGACTTTTAATTATATTTTATCTGAAGATGGTGTCAAAATCGAAAGCTTCATATTATATATTTTTTATGGTGAAAAGTGGCGAAGCAAACGATCACTTTTTGATAAATTTTCCTTAATAAAGACATTGGTCTACCACATTTTATCTTGTTAGATAAACACAATTTGACTGAAACAATAGGCTGATTAAAAGTCAACTTTTACATTATCGAGTTACGGACTGAAACGACAACTTTTAATGACCTGATTAAGATTTGAATAATGTACTTTTCAATTTTTTTAGTGGCTTAGCTCATAGTTTCGGTAGCTTTGTCAGTTTAACTAAATTAATCATTGCAAATACAGTAGACTCTCGTTAAATCAAACCTGCGATAATTCGAAACTCTATAATTCAAAGGTATCATGAGTTCCCTACAAAATTTCTTTTGTATTTCGAACTAAAACAATACATTTTTATACACTTGGTAATTCGAACGAAAAAAATCATTGATACGTAACAAAACAACGCGTTAATTCGAACTCATCGGCGTCAAACACTCGACAATTCAAAGTTGCAGAGAGAAAGAGACAGAATACATCGCAAATGCTTAAAAAATTAAAATTGTTACCTGTGATAATTCGAACCTCTCTATAATTCGTAATATTTTAAGAGTCCCTCGAGTTTCGAATTAACGAGAGTCGACTGTACTACAAAACATAGTGGTCTCACATATTTTTAAAAAATAAAAGTGGATTTTTTGCAAAGTGAAAATCGTTTGTAATTTTGTTTAAAAATATTTAGTTGATTCTACATTAGTTTTTTGATTTTACATTAGCTTATATGGGCAGCTAGAGGCGTTGTCTCTTATTACCCCAGAAGGGGTTACAGGAGACAAGGATTTTTCGAAAGATTAAAATATTTTTTTTTTACCTTTAATTTTATTTTAATAATTACAAAAAAAATTCAGATAGGTTCATCTAATTTACTAAGTATGAAGTATTTTTTCTTATAATGATTAGATTTGTAATTTAAAGTTAAATAATTTTTTTGTCTTTTATTACTCCTTTTGTCTCTTATTACCTCGGTCTCCCTTATATTATTAAAATTATTTAAAATTTTCCAAATATATAAATGTATGAAATGTTTAAGCACAAATTTTAAATAATAAGGTTTTTTGGATCTACTTAAGAATAAAACATTTAAATGTTTAAGCTGTTTATTTTAAAAGCTAGCTGTACCAGCGACATCGTTCGCGCGACGCATTGAACAATAATTTTTGCGTAATGTATGCACATGTTTAAAATGATTTTTCATTTTCCCAAGGAAAAGAGACATTTTAGGGTAGTAAAAAGTATCTTATATGTTGACCCAGGTAATAAGTTAACATCAGACCAAATTTCATAAAAGTCCGTTCAATAGTTTTTGCGCAATGTGTGCACATACTCAGAATAGTTTTTCTATTTTCCCGTGGGAATGAGACATTTTCCCGGAGTAAAAGGTATCTTAGATGTTGACCCAGGTAATAAGTTATCATCATATCAAATTTCATTAAAATCTGTCCAGTAGTTTTTGCGTGATGAGTGAACAGACAGACAGAAAAAAAATTTAAAAATAGCTATTTTGGTATCTACGTCGATAACTATATATGGTCTATTTCAGTTAAATTTAACCATGCTTCATAACTTTGAATTTAAATAATTTCCGTTTTCTTGGCTTTATCTCTTTTATTATTGCACTTATGTAAATTTTAAATTTGCAGCTTATTTTTAGAAAAGAATAGAAGATCGATTTGTTTCGAATATAAGAACTATTTAATTTTTTAACGAAAACTTATGATCAATTTTATCTGAAAAGAGGTATAGTAGCAGTACACTAGTCAAAAAATATTTCGTGTACAAGAAATGGTCTCGTTAGTTTTATTAAATAGTTAGTAGGTATAGTTTATTTTTTGTCGTCATATGTACTCTTTATACGTATGTTTATAGAACTTTACCAGTTGCGACCCTTTTGCGAAACGTATAGCCCTGGTATAGACGAGGGATTACTATAATTCTACATAACTAAATCTAAAAATTATGTAATAATTCATATGTATAGTCATATAAGAAACAAAAACCTACATTTTCTGTACATTTATCCAAAAATTCAGACAGGTAATCAGTATCGTCTTCATAAGATGTAGAAAATTTAACCATTTCTGAGATACTTCCGTCGTCCGATGAGCAAAAATACTGATAATTAATTTTATCCTGAACGTTTTCTTCACCACTAGATAAAGAAACACGAAGTAGACTTATTGACGAATCGGTGACGTCATCACTGTCATTATTAATTATGTTTAAATTAACTTTATCGATTTCACTTAATAAACACTTATCAGAATTGTCTTCACTGTCTGAACAATGATTATTTGACTGTTCTTTTAGTGACATAGAATTTTCCGTATCCATTTTCGACACCGAAATAAGTTTAATACAGCGTAATACATCTATTCCAGTTGGCTTTACTCTTGATATGAAATACACATATTTGCAAATTATCTTATCAGCTGATATATTTAAACAAATAGTGTACCTATGATTAAGGTGGTTGGTGCATATTATTATATTTCAAAAAAGGTTATTGTTGTCACAAATTAATATTTAAAGTAATTGTTCTTTTAACTTAAAATAAATTACATTGAAAAAGTTTATTTTATAATTAAAAAATAATTTTTATAACACCCGCTTCTAAAGTTCAATATTCGAGCGTTGTATAGTGGGCGTAAAGAGCAGTTTTCATATCATTATAAAACAAACGACAGTAACTGTGCGCGAAAGTACAACTGTGCGTGAAAGTAGCTAAAACTATGCGAGAAAATAATGATATTCATTTGTCAATGATAATCATATTCAAATTAAACATGGAAACGATCAACAAATTAATAAAAAAAAATTTTTTTTTTCATTAACATTATAAAATAAAATTAACCCTGTACTATTTTCTAAAATTATTTAAAAATAATTAATTTTTTTCTCTCTATTAAACTTTAGAAGCCGTCGTTATAAAAAATCATGTTCGATACGTATACGTAAAGTGAAGTATTCAATAGGCTTAAACTGGGGCACTCGCCAAAGGGACTGACGCATGCACAACGAGATCTCGTGCGCTTACCCCCACGAGCCGTCAGGAAAGTGGGGGTATACAGCGCAGTCGATCTCGTTGTGTATGCGTCAGTCCCTTAGACTCGTGCCCCAATTTGAGCCTACTAGAATACCTCTCTTTACGCATATGTATCGAAAATAACTATTCATACCTACTAAAAAATCAGGCTAAATCTCATCTTGTTGGGTGTATAATAAAGTTTTATGATTGAACCCAAATCACAGCAGGTGAGATCTTTTATTTTTTGCAAAACGAAAAAAGGTCCTCTGAAAATCAATACAAGTGTAGTATACTAATGTATTATTCTTATATGTGTACCAGGTGTTACAAATTATTCATCCAGTAAAAATTGAACTACTAAAATGAATATACTTAGTTGCAATAAATTTCATATACGTGACTAACTTACTTTAATTAATTATAATTGTATAAATAATATTAAGAAAAACTGCTAAAATCAAATTAATGAATTGTTGCTAATAATTTGGCAAGATAATTATGTACTTTGTTTGTTAAAAGAGGTAATATTATTATCTTTTGAATTGAATTAGTACCTATTTTTGAATTCTTAGTTGAAGTTTTTCGAAATAGACCTAATAAGTAATTTGCTGTAAATTATCAAACAATTATAGTATAAATTAAATAAATGAACGAGCCACTAATTACATTAATTTGATGCATAGAATTATATTTATATGTGTATCATATTTATGTGGTTGGTGGTATAGAGTATATTCTACATTTCGACTTTCCACATTCTGAGTTAAGAATATTAATTTTAAAATACGATCCTTATATGAAATATTGTAAATTAACATATTACTTATTTAATTTGTAATACACTAGTAGAAATAATTAAAGGATTAAAAAAAATTCCAAATTTTTAGCAATTTTTCGATTTTATGAAATAAATTTTTTTCTGAAAAAACAATGGCTAGTCCTTCTAGAGAATTTATTTGAGTTTTTAAAACACCCGTTCAATTTTCTGTGTGATCATTGGTTGCTGAGATATCGATGGTCAAAGACGAAATGATTCTTTTCCATTCAAAGTCCGATATCTCAGTAAGAAGTGGTCGTATAAAAGTCTATAAAAAAGTAAATTAAAGTTGAATGAAGAAGTTATCCGGTCCATATGGTGGTTAAGTCGGAAAAATTTTTTCCAAGTCATAAAAACCGAAATAATTTTGAAATTTTTTTTTTTTTCAGTGTAATTATTAGGATTGCGCCACACACGTTGCTTTGAAAATTTTTTAATCGCAAGATCTCGAAACTAGAAACTTCCAGCTTTAAATTGCTTTGCTTACCACTCCGATACGACCATTTTTCACAAAGATACAGCCATTCGAAAAATTTGGAATTTTTTTTGATCCTTTAATTATTTCCGCTAGTGTGTAATTGTGTGATAATTTACAGCAAATTATTTATTAGGCATATTTCGGAAAAATTCAACTAAGAATTCAAAAATAGGTACTAATTCAATTCAAAAAATAATAATATTATCCCCTTTAAAAAATAAAATACATAATTATCTTGCCAAATTATTAGCAATAATTCATTAATTTGATTTTAGCAGTATTTCTTAATATTATTTATACAATTATAATTAATTAAAGAAAGTTAATCACGTATATGAAATTTATTACTAATAATTATATTCATTTTAGTAGTTCAGTTTTTACTGGATGAATAATTTGTAACACCTGGTACACATAAAAATAATACATTAGTATATTACACATGTATTGATTTTCAGAGGACCTTCTTTTCGTTTTGCAAAAAGTAAACGATCTCTCCTGCTGTGATTTGGGTTCAATCATAAAACTTTATTATACACCCAACAAGATGAGATTTAGCCAAAAATCATAACTAAATTACCTACTAAAATGTTATAATAATGTTTGAAATTAGAATAATAACTATTTCTTGCATTAAAGAGAGTAGTAATACATACATATATGTGTTTGAATAATTATCGGACTGGATTGGCTGTCGAACAGAGAATTGTTGGTCTAGGACAGTGTTTTTCAACCTGTGGGTCGCGAAGCCTTTTTAAAAGGGTCGCAATTACTTGAAAAATAAAACCACTCTAGTTCGATATATAATATTTTATAAAGAGAAGGTAAATTAATGGTTACATTAATATGACAGTTTCATACTTTCGCGCGATAAAGTTTCAAAATTGCGGCTTAATTTCAATAACAGTAAATCCGAATTTTAAATAATTGTAGTCATATAGACACTTTTTCTTTGGTTTTGTTTTATTACTCTCATTGGAATTTGAATTTGACGGTTGTGCACCTGTTTCCAGAAACTTATCGATTTTCAGTAATTACAATGAGCACAGAATTTTGAATAATTGACATTAAAAGAGTGTGAACAATTACTAAACAAACAAGACAATTCAATAAATTTAAACACTAACGCGAGTTCACAATTCAAAGAATTCAAATAGATTACGCTCGGAGGTGTGTAACGGCGACGACCGTCGCGCGAGCGTGTGTCACTGTTTACGCCACGCGCGCGTTCAAAAATTACTATAAGTCGTCAACTTCGATGTCGATATAAAAATATGCTTGTTTCAAGTCCTTAATTACGTATTTAATCGATACCTAACTATGAAAATAATCAATAACGATGAACGGATTCGATATTTATAACATAAAAAATAAAAATTAGTAATAGCGGAGAGTAGGGGGTCGCGCCATGAAAAAGGTTGAAAAACACTGGTCTAGGGGGTAAGACGCTTGGCTAATTACCAGGAGATCTTGGGTTCGAGTTCAAACCCATGCAGTTTGATAATTTTTTCAATCACTATGTAATTAAAACTCAAAATTTATTGATTTTATTTTTTTAATGTTCCTAAAGATTTACATTTTTTTGAAACAAGTTTTTTACTAATTAATTTTTAGCAGAAGATATTTAATTATTCGATTAAGTGAGGGAATACGGTGTCGTTTGGAGAATAACCCCATCAACTATATGTAAAAAAAAGTAGTTTTAAAAAATTTTTATCCCACAAATTGCAATTCAGAATTTGTTCAAATTCTGATATTTTCACTATTAAATACTTAAAAGTAATATTATCCGAAAATCTTCAGAATGCTTTAATGAATGTACCACCTTAATAGAAATTAAAAAAATAAATAAGAGCAAATCGGACGTTTGTACCTATAAACAACAGCAAGTAGGTATAATGATCTAATAAATTGTGTACATATTTATAAATTGACGCGCTGTGCAATTTGTACGTTCTATTTCAAATATAAATATTTTCTGATTAAATCTTAAATAATACAATAAGGTAAAAGCACTAACGATAAGGCAAGGCACCCATTTTTCAATATTTTTCCAACAGCTGGAAATATTTTTAAAAAATCGTAAGTTACCAACACAACTTACCTGAAATAATTTTAATTGAATGTTTTTAGCAACTATTATTTATTTATTTATTTATTTATTTTTTTTTTTTGATTTCCGGGTCCCACCATTGAAAAGTTACGGGGGTAGACGGGGATGTTACAAAAAAAACTCATTTTGAAGCTCAATATTTCGGAAACGGAGCTTAAAAATTAAAAATGGTAGAACATTTTCATTCCCATTTTCTAATACGGAAAAGTATCTCAACAAATTAAGAATAGTAGGTATACTGTGCAATAAGTGTGGAGAGTTGTCGATTGCCCACGAGAGCGAAGTTGGGCACATGATCGAAGTGAGTACGCTCGTTTGCTCACGTGGGCACTCGACAATACCGCACAAGTTGCACATACTATTATGTCATCGAAGGATGACATATTAATATCGTTGTGTGATCATAGTGGGGGAAACATTATTATAGAGTTGTATATCCATATTGAATAATTATAGAGTTGTAAATCCATATTGAATAAACGCAAGAGAGCTGTAGAGTTAACAAAAAATCATAAATTAACACTTTCACTGAGGTGACATTACTTAGTGCGTGTCAAAAAAACGCACTTAACGAATTTTTTTTTATTATTTTTTAAAATGTTTTTTAGTGTTTGTGTTTTGTTTTTTTTGTTTTTTAAATTAAATATCGTTTAAATTACTTTGTTAGTGGTTTCTATATAAAAAAAATAATAAGATGTTTATTAAATGAGAAATCAAGTGATGGCTTTGCGTGTTTTAATTAAATTTGGGTGTTTTATTGTCAATTTGCGTGCGTAAAGTGTGATTTACGCACGCAAAAAAGCAACTGAAATACGCTTAAGCCATGTGGCAACTGTAGAATAAATAGCTATTTGTCGAACACAAATGCATGCGCCCAGACAGTACTTATCCCACATGAGTATATCAAATCATTTTATACTTTTATTAAAAAAAAATTTGAAAAAAAATTCTTTCACAATATAGGTCGCTTAGAATGAGGGTATCTTTTTATTACATTGTGTGTCTTACACATACACATACATGTTAAATTGGAACCATAATTTGAACCGTACCCTTTTCGCTGTTAGGTAGAATACCGCAACAGGGATGCGGTATTCTTTTTTATGTTGTCACCCCAGTATGTTTTTAAAAGTAGGGATTACAAAAACAATCTTTCAATTACGGGATCCTGGAATCTCGCGATATCACTCAGGCTAAACCTAATATTAGTAGCGATACTGAAAAATTCCAATGTTTGAAAGCCCTAACGGTAATACAATCATTATTAGTAACAAAATACTACAACATGAACTTTTAACAATAAAATTTTATATAATAGAATAAAAATTGTCCACAAACACAGAATCGTTTATTAATGAAAAGCAAAAAATATTATTTCGGTTTAGTTCACAATCACTCATATAATATTAGCTTTCTGAAAATTATTTAAAAGTATATAATATTTGTAATATGTAGGGTAAAAGACCCCATTGTCGATCGGGGTTATAAGTCCGATCAGTTTTGACATTTATATTTTAATGAAGTTATTTCTGAAAGAAACCTTTGAAAAAAAAAATTATTGTTAATACAATGATTATTTTTCAATTTAAATTCACATCACATTTAATGTCTCCTCACTTAATTTAAGAAATACATATATATATATAACAATTTTTGTTGAATTCATGAATTTTTAATATGGTGGATGATCATTTTTCAAAACACATGGGTTATAAATTGTAACATTTTTCACCGAATTTTTAAAGTTATTAGCATAATAAAAGTATACAAATAATTGTTATTAGTCCACTTAAGAGATTAGGATAGCTGAATTAAATTTTATATGTGTTAAATATTATTTGTATGACTGATTCTTGTTGGGATCCAAGTTTTCGAGTTGGGTATTTTGAGAATCACACAGATATTCCATATCTATTTTATAAACATTTTTGACGTCATCTATCGTCAATTTAACTGTTTAAAAATTCACAATGGCGTATAGATAAGTTAGGATCATGTCACAATGTACACAATGTTTTTTAAAGCAAAATTATAGATGGCGAAAGAAAATACAGTATTTTAGTGGTTTATTTTATCGAATATTTAAACCCTTCTGTCATTGCTGCTATGTTTCACAAGGTGTCATTCTGTGATACTCTATGACACAGACTGACCTCTTGTAGTGGATAGAGTGTCAAAGTGACTGAAAGAGAATGGTTCAAATATTCGATAATATAAGATTTACTACTGTACTGATGTACATTAGTAATCGGACTAACCGGTGATTTTTGATAGGGGTAAGTGTATTGATCTTTCAATGGAGGTTAATATTTTCTGTATGCTTTTTAATAGACGTCAACAAATTATAAAACAAAATCATTAATAAATCAAAATTTTTGGGTTATATTTTCTTAAAAACATATCTATTGGATTAAAAAAACTTGGTTTCATACTTATTAAGAAAAAAAAAATGGGTGTTTTGTTTATTTTTTAATTTTTTTAAGCTAATTTAATGATACAGCTAAAAATAGTGATCGGTCATCGGGTCTCTTACCCTATATATTAATTATCACAAACAATTTAATTAAAACAAAAATATATACCTATGTAAACACATAATATTACTGATGATACCACCTTTAAGGAACAAGATTATGTCAAGAAACGTCTTTGTATATTAAATGTCATTTTTAATGACGACGCTAGGAGAATATATAATGTTTATGTAAGTATGTATTGTACTTGATAGTTGATATATGTATACAGGTATATGAGCGAAATCAACTTGTTTATTTTCTTCATATGAGTATCATACACATATGCAGTTACAAGATAAAAAGATATTATATCTACCACAGGAATTTTTGCGATGCCTAATGGGACGCTATGCTAAAATATTGCAAAATAATCTTAAACCTAAAAATTTATTTTAGTACTTTCAATCTAAAAAAATTTCACATTAGGAACCTTTACAAACATTACAGGGAGTGATTAGAAACGTCGATTCTTCTAGAAAAAAGATCGATTTAGATCGAACTTAAATATCATGTTACGGGAACGGGACTTAATTAGCAAATCATAGGAACTCTTTAAAAGAAACTATATGTAATATCAAAGGAACGTTGCGTTAGTTTATTGGTTGAAATTGGCCACATATCTAGGTACTGAGAAAGTACACTTAGGACGGATACCTTCTTCTAAAACGACTTGTTAAAAGGCAAGTGTATTGAACCAACTAGTATTATCTAAACGATCAAACTTTGATGCATAAAAGGTAATGGGTATACATATTTTTTAGTAATTGCATTCAATTTACAAAAGTTAAGACAAAACTACCTGTACTTTTCTTATTGACTACTAATTACAACAGGGGTGGCCAACCCAAATGATCTTGCGGGCCCCTTTGGAAGCGCGTCGAAACTTCGCGGGCCGCATATAAAAATATGTGTTTCCATATATTATATATTTTTTTAATAAATTGGTTTTCACTACCTCGGTCATTATAAAATAACTATATTTTGTATAAATGTGATGAATCTCGCGGGCCAAAAAATGTTCCGAGGCGGGCCGCAGGTTGGCCACCCCTGAATTACAATATGATTATTCCAAGGACTTTGGGTTGGTTCAATTACATCCAATTGTAGCATGAGATCGATTTTCCGATTAATGAAATCTTGAATTGGTTTAGATACTACATAATTACGTAGCTAAATTAGTGGAGCGTCACCTGTATTAATCTTGCAAACAATAGAGGAGGTACACGGTAAATTGTAAGGTTGAGGAAGGCTTTTAGTCAGTTTTTTTTTCAATTGACGCTGTTGATTAGTAGTTAGCAACTTATTCAGTATTAGCCGACAAATATGAGAATTAGTGATCTGATACTAACTTGTTGTTATACCTCATTTCTATTCGAAACAAATCAATCTTCTATTCTTTTCTAAAAGCAAACTGCAAATTTAAAATTTACGTAAATGCAATAATGAAAGAGATAAAGCCAAGAAAATGGAAATTATTTAAATTCAAAGTGACGAAGCATGGTTAAATTTAACTGAAATGAACCATAGTAAAGTCTACAAAAATGCCAAACTTCTTAATCAAGTCAATTCGCAACAATAAACCGTTAGAAAGTTGCCCAGTTATCAGCATAGGTATTGTAATTGTACGATCGTGAAATTTAAATGTGACAAAAATGTTAACGTTTTATTTTCCATTGTGGTACACTGCCGTATCAAAAATGTGGGTACGCCCTGGGTCAAGGTGTTCGATCACCTTTTGAAGCGTACTGTACTTATTTAAGCGAACGCGTACGGTTCAAAAAGTGATCGGGCATCTTGACCCAGGGGGTATCCATACTTTTGACACGGCAGCGTGCCACAACATTAAGTACCGTACGGCATCAAAAGTCTGGGCACACCCCTCGATCAGGTTGTGTCCCCATATTTTTGATATCTCTGCTAGTTGAAGAGTAGAATATTCTAAAATTTTTGTCAGCTTCCGCTATTTGGCGTCTTTTACGCTGATGAATGCGATGGTGAAGTTCATTTTTCAACATCTTTGCTAGTTTTCTAAAAGTCGCCACTTATGTTCATTAATATCACATTCGATTCCGTCTATCTATACAACCGAAGTTTAGGTGTAAATTGTTTCTTAGGATAGTTTTGTTTTAAATAAACTTCGATAACTATAATATTTACCCCCCCCCCCCCAAATATGTCTTTACCGACGACCCTGATCTTCCAATTTTACGTACTTCGAATTCGTACAAATAGACGTATCATGAGATAGGCCACATGGGCTGATTCCATCTGGGTCCAAACATACCAGACGAACGGTCGTATTTTCAGATACGACCATTCGTCTGGAAAATATTTTCGACATAATATGTACGCCACATCAGACATAAGCTGTAACTCCTAAACTAAATGAGATAGAGATACAACGATTAGTGTAATGTGTAAAGGCTGCATGGGAAATTTCAAAACTGTCGCAACCCGAAAATTGATTTTTTTGAGATACGACTGTATGCTTGGAAGGCGATGATATATTGTGACTGGGTTGACTGTGTGTAACAATGTTTTTGACAATAGTTGTACACTGTAGAGTGTAGATAACATATTAACATACTGTGACAAATTCATACATGCTAAAAAATAGAAATACATCTTAACCTTTTTTGATGCGATTTTGAAAAATGGCCATTAAAATACATAATATGAATCAAAAGTAAGAGGAAATAATAAATCTAAACATTAATTATAATAAATTACTTTATAATATTAGTAGATTTGAGCGTTACTTTATGGTATTCCATATTTGTAAATAATAAACAAATACTTTACTTTGCAAAATACCACTTTTATTTTTGAAACTGTGACAATATTGTTTCGAACCGTTAGTTCATTTTCAAACAGAATAAAAATTATATTCGATACATGCCCTTATATACTAATTTTATCTACCTATACTTACGAAGGGGAGTGGTATATGGTGTGGAAGTGGACGGGGCGGGGATAGTGGGAGAATCCGAAAAAAAAAAGAAAGATTAAAGTAAAGATTACATTACATGTGACAAATGCAAGCAAACACGTGACAAAAGATTGAAATTGACAAACAAACAATATTACAGAAAATACAATTTTAAAAGTTTAATTAAATTATAATATTGAAACTAAAGTTGAACTGTAGATATCGGTGTAGTCATTTAAAAGGTGATCAGAGTTATGTTTATTTATTTCTATTGCTTCCAGGATTGTTAACTTCTGTCCTTTGTTTGCCTCGTGTAGCACGGTAATCTCCCGTTCTGGTGTGTGTCCGGTGTCAATTAAATGCCTCGCAAAAGCAGAGTCGGATTTCTTATTCCTATAGGATCTGAAATGCTCTGCTCTCCGGGTTTCAAAGTTTCTGCCAGTTTGACCGATGTAAAAACTATTACAGTCTTGGCAGTTTAATTTGTAGATACCCGATTTTTTAAGTTTGTCAATTTTTGTTTTATTGTTATATATTAAGTTTCCTAGATTAAAGCCTGATTTAAATGCTATATTTATGTTTGATTTTTCTAGAATTTTTTTAATTTTATCCGATATATTACCAAAATATGTTATAGTTGGGACTTCCAACATTTTCACCAAATTTCGTAAACCTAGGACATTTCGTTCGAGAGTTATCGTGCGGACATATATATATATATATATATATATATATATATATATATATATATATATATATATATATATATATATATATATATAAATTTTGGTGAATATTATTTTCGGTTTCTAGGGACCTCAAAACAAATTTCTGCCATGGTCCCGGGTTCAAGTCGCGTCATGACAGTGGCTGTAATAGCTGAATTCCATTCTGGAAATTCGCTAATACATATGTGATTCACTATATTACAATATATAATTTTAATTAACACCTTAACGGTAATGGACTTCATAAGACGTCAAGTGAAACCTTACTAAATCATACACCACGTCGTATGACGTCAACAATTCCATATAAAGTAGCTGACAGAATAGTGTACCAGTTAGGCGTTGTCATTATAGGTTAGGATCGTCATAGTGTTAATGTAGAAGAATGTAGTATAGGTATCAAGGATCCAAGATGCATATACCAAGGACCGCTGGCCACACGCAATTTTCCAAGCCTTGTCTCACACACCATTGAAGAACAACCTCGATTTTTGTTACTTGCAAATATCAGTGAGAATCAAAGAATATTAAAAATATCAAAAATTCATATTCATATGTAACTGTCCGTCAAAGTTCTAAAGTACTAAAATAAAATTAGCAACAAAATTTATACAGACTCTGTTACAAAACTGTAACGAGCCCGTGTCTGTACATTAAATATTTTTTGAAAATTGTAACTGTAGTGTAGGCAGTTATTACGCAAAACTACTGGACGAATTTTAGTGAAATTTGGTGTGGTGATAACTTATTATCAAAGAAAATACAAAATACTGGTTCAAGCAAACTATAATATTTTATAAATTTGGAAGTTGGCAGGTTATGTCGTGGGTGAACGACATCGAGTTAGTAAGTATATAATAAAAAATAAGACTTCCCTCTTTTCGTTAGCGAAAATCCTATTGGCATGTCACAATAGGTTTGTGTGGCCCTTAGTCTTAACAAGTCTGTATCCCGGCTACATATATTTGTGCTGCTATAATACATACTTCGTAGTTCATACATATTATGTAAACCAGGGGTGGCCAGCCCGCGGCCCGCGGGCCGCATATGGCCCGCCTTGAACTTTTTTTAGCCCACGAGATTCATCACACTTATACAAAATATATTCATTTTGTAATGATCAAGGTAGTGAAAATCAATGTATTAAAAAATACATAATATATGGGTACACATAATTTTATATGCGGCCCGCGGAGTTATGATGCGCTTCCAAAGTGGCCCGCAAGATCATTTGGGTTGGCCACCCCTGATGTAAACGTTCGAAGAACTTTCTGCTACTGTTCAAATTGTAAGACAAGAAGATTTATAATCATCAGAGCATAAAACGTCGTTTTCAATACTTATACAGTGTGTTTCAAAAAATCCGCATCATATAGAAAAAATTGAGAATTTTGAAAAAAGATTCTGGGAGAAATTACAATACTGATAACCTTTACATAGCCATTATAGGTCATTTATTGTTTCCATTTGGCAGGATCGGTACAGGTAAAATGGTAAAAGCTCATTAAACTAAATTTAAGAAAAAATATTTTTAAATCAGGTTTTTACTTAAAAAAACGGCAAATAGTGAGTCGGGCTCGCACAATTAGGGTCCGTACAATGAGCAGTCAATAGACTAAATTAAACTATTTTTATTTATGTACATTTAAATCTTATCCAAATTTTCGATTGCTTCAACCTCCGAGGCTAGTTACGTTACAGGACTAAATTTTCTTAGGAAAGTTGAGATTAATAGATGCAACCAAATTTCATATGTTTAGGTGGAATAGTTTCCAAAATATTAGTGTACAAAAATTACAGTTTTAAACACTCATTGACTGACTAACTAATGAATGGATTATGAAAAATTTAGGGTAATTTTAGTGAAGCTAGAGCTCTGGAATTTGAAGTGGAGAGTGGATACGATCACAGTCATGAATGATTATGACGAAATGACCAACTGGTACACTATTTTGACAGCTAACAACCTTTATTTGAAATTGTTAACGTCATACGACGTGGTGTATCATGTATGAGTTAGTAAGGTTTCACTTGACGTCTTATAACGTCAACAACCGTCAAGTAATAAATATTAAGGTAATAAATACTAGAAAAATAAAAAGTCAAAATGAAAATCAACCAATTTGTATCATCAAAGAAATTTTTAAGCCAGCCGCTGACAGAAAATTGTTTCTAGATAATTGGATCATACATACATACTAGCAAAGAAAAAGGTTAAATAAAAGTTTTAATAATAATATAAAATCTTCTGATACGATGCGATTTTCTGACGCACACTGTATAATATCATACTATAACAATATGGGAAAAGTTTAATTACTATTATGTATAACAGACAGAGAAAAAATATTTTCAAGTTCGTGTTAGACACGCATTAAGTCAGGATTTTGTAGTTCAGTAACTAGAATTTTTCACAATTCTCGCAATAAAATATTTCTTGCTTTTATTTTTAATATTAAAATCAGCCTTTAATTTGTTAATAATATAATTATCTAAACTTTTTACTTTCTAGATGAGTTAAAAAAAAAATTTCAATAAAAACTTGTAAAAAACGACACTATCTCAAACTGCGTAAGATCCGACACTGACTATTACAAAGGTCAAGTGAGAGTAGACCACCAGCTAATATGATGGCAGTAATGACGAATTCATAAGGATTTCGTTGTTATAACTACCAAATCATAAAAAATAAATAGATAGATGTCCCGTAAAACTGTCTAGACCCGGACAGGGGGTCTAGACCCGGACACTTTGCACCAATCTTCAAAGTAAATAATTTCTACATTAACCTGTAACAATAAACATTTGTTCTTGACGTCATTAGAGAGAGAAAAACATCCTCTAAACAGCTGTACCAATAAAAACTACGGATTTCAACATTTACTATCTCACTTTACAGAATTACTATCCTACAGTTTTTCAAAGAAATAAAATGTGTGTCTAACTTAGGCATGAAATTTTCGTCATAATTGTCATATTGTTTTAGTTTTGATATGTACGTGTTCAGAATTTTATCGCGCATCATTTAATGATGTTTGAAGTTATATTCGATGTATATATAAAAAAATATATGTATATCTAATATATGCTATATATAATAATATATGTATATATAATATATGCTATATATGTAATATGTGCTATATATATATATATATATATATATATATATATATATATATATATATATATATATCCGTTTAGACCCGGACACATCAGTTTATTACACTATGGCCGCGATTCGCACCAGCTGTAACTCCCACTATCCATACGTTAATATTCCCCCCAGAATTACGTGGTTTATGCCTCCTTCTGGTGTCATATCATATGTTTATAGAGAGGCATACTATGCATTGCCCCCTCTCCCTTCCCACAAAATATTTTGAAGTCTTTGACAGGTTCAAAGACATCAGACGATATAAAACACTGTCCTAAACCCAACGAGAGAGGTTAGTTTGCAAGTTATTACATTATTTAAGTAAGTGTCCAGGTCAGCGATTTAGGGTGTAGACCCGGAGACTTACTAATTATTTTTTATTTTTTTTATTTTTACTTATAATGAAACAAATTGGTCAGGGATATAACAAATAATATACACTCTTTCTAATGGTAATACTTTTACTGGTGATATTTATGAAGGAAACTTGTATAAATATAAAATTTACCAAAAAATGTAAAAAAGTGTCCGGATCTAGACGGTTTTACGGTACGTTAATGCAGGTGAATTTTTTTAAAAATCTGTGTGTTATTATTTAGTTATTTTTATTTATTTTTTTACAGTGTCATTTTAAATGTAAATGTAGTAACCAAATGTAACGAAACCATTTGCTTTCACATTTTATCCAGGCTTAGCAAAGCAAACTGCTTGTTGGGATATTTAAAAATGGGGAAATTCTTCTTGATTATATAACAAAAATAATGTAAAAATGCAGTACCAGTTGTAATTTGTCATAATATCTTTATTATAATTACAAAAGGTTATTATTTTTGTAACATAGGGTAAAAGCCCCCTTTGTGGAACGGTATCTAATACTGGAACAGTTTTGACATTTACATATTTATTTCTTTAATTAAGTAAGGAAATTTTAAATGCGAGGTGAATTTAAATTGAAAAACAATCATTCTATTAATAATAATTTTTGTTATCAGACGTTTCTTTCAGAAATAACTTCATTAATATGTAAATGTTCATAATTAGATACCGTTCCACAAAGGGGGCTTTTACCCTATATAGGTATAGGTACTTGAGATTTATTTCCCAGGCTTAACTTTTTGAATACAATAATCTTGAACCATGTTTCCTTATTTTTTTCTGCAATAATCCAGAATTTCGAAGTTGACACGGACAAAGAATTTTCCGAAAAATGTTTTTTCAAACCAATAACTCATTTCTAACTCTTTGTGAAATGCAGTCTTTTATTTACCTCATTAATTTATTGAAAATAGTTTTGATTCGCTTTTTATTAAATTCTCTTACAATTAGTCTCTAATTGTACTAATAATATGAAATATGATTATAAAAATAATTTGAGGTGTACATCAAGGCGACCCAGTTTTAAAAGCGGACGTCCACATATTATTATACTTAAATTTGATCACAAAAAAGAATGACAATTACTTAAGCCAAATTATTAAAGATAAATGAAGGGTTCGATCTTGATGATTGAAATGATTTATGAAAATACAGTAGATCCTTATTTTACTGTTTTACACTATTCAAACGTACAAGTAAAATTGTGTAAACATGGTTTGTACAAGTAAAATCTTCAGCAGTGCAAAATTTTCGTAAGCGACTCCAAGTATTCCCATCCCTACGCGCGTGTTTACTGGCACAAATTGGTTTATACAAGTTGGTTGTAAAGCTTAACCGTGTAAACGTACCTTAAGGATAGATTCCAAGTGCATAAAGAAAATTTCATTATGGAAAGAAATCAAACTGAATCATTATGAAATCAATCTGTGCACTGTTGTAAATTTACAGGCCCGACGAGAGAGTGAGGTAGCCGGGGGTGTAGCCCCGAGGCCCGGGCTTAGGTAGGGGGCTCGTAGCTGTCGGTAGAAGGTTGGAGAAAAAAATTAAGTCTTTTTTTACTCACCACTTATATTTTTGAGAGGATATTTTTAAAAAATGCGGTTTATTCTCGGGGCCCGCTATTTCTCTTCACGGCCCCACAAATTTGTACATTGACTACAAAGTAAAAACACAAACTAAAAAGTAACTTAATAAAATTAGTTTGAAAAATTAGTTCATTATGGTAGGCACTTACAAGGAGAGGTTTCGGGTTGGGAAATTCACTTTTGGATGAAACTTGGAATATTAATAGTACAGGTACCTTTAGGGTGTGAACATAGTAAAATAGTAAAACGCACTAGCCAGCGATTTTCGGAAAAAAGCCTTAAAGTTTTAAAAAAATTTTTAATGTCTTTTATACGAATTTAATATGATGTTTTTAAAATAAAAAAAAAAAAAAAAAAATTTTAAAATTACTGGATGGAGCCGGCCTCGAACCTGTGACCTCACGACACGGAGCAACTCTTTTAACCATTGAACTATTTTGGCTCTGACTGAACATCATATTAAATTCGTATAAAAGACATCAAAAAAATTTTAAAACTTTAAGGGCATTTTTTTCGAAAATCGCTGGCTAGTGCGTTTTATTATTTTACTATGTTTACACCTTAAAAGTATACTATTAATATTCCAAGTTTCATCCAAAAGTGAATTTCCCAACCCGGAACCTCTTCTTGTTAGTCTATTTGGAATTATTTGTTAATTTTGGTTCACACGTTTAGGGAATTAAATTCACATTTTAAAATATAATTGTGCATTCTCAAAATATTTAGAATGAATTCAGGTTCTCTGGAAGTAACTCTCTAACCTGTTAAATGTTCCGTAATTAAAAAAATTAATAGATGTTTGACAATGTTAAAGGACACCTCCGGATAAGATAGGTGAATCTGCCTAATGTCCAACCTGGGTCGGGGTACCATAGTAGGGTTCGCCCTTACACATTTATTCCATAGCTGCAATATTAGGTCAAGGTTACTTTGCATTTTCGAGTTGTAGCAAAATGTTCAATTTTGGACTTTTCCCGATTTTCCACTTTCCTTCCCCCCAAATGCATAAGTATTATATATATATGCATGTACGACACTAAGAACTCCATAAGACAGTGCATGTAGCTCTCCAAAACACGGTGTTTAGAAGAATATATTTGCAAAAATTTCTAAATGACCTATAAAAACACACAAAACGCGATCTTGCACCAAAATGAGACATAGATTTTTGAAATCTACGCCTTTGAATTAGTAAATATATGTCTAAAAATATTTCGCAAAATTGGGCCAAGTAAGGCTAATTTAAGAATTTAGATATAAGGGGCTCTAGTGACACTCGGTGTTGCAGCCGCCTTAGTGGGCTTGTTTAGCCATAAAATATGGCGACGCCTCCCTCTTACCTTTAAAAAAAGCAAGCATGTGCGATTAAGGCTCACTACCAGTGTTTTCATTAGTATGGAAAGGTCACACAAAGTATCATAAATCAAAAAGCATGACTTCCGTCACAAAAAGGTAAACTGAAAAGTTAAATACAAGTTATCATTGAATTCTTATCACAGTTATTGAACAGTTTTGTTAAGGACACATGCTTCTTAAGATTCTTTTTCTCCAACTTATCTTTACACTGATATGATGATAACCCTATCAAAAACCTCTAAACGAGTGTATTAATGTGTTTTTAGTTGAACTGTTACTGAAATAGTCATTTACAACAAGTTACTCAACATTTTTGTGCTGACTGTGATATCCTGGTCACAATCGACCCCTTCTTAGGTGATAGATGGCAGCAACTACATCATGTAAGCCGATTTAAATAAATGTCTATGATGTCTATCGTATCATAAGAATCCTTACGTTACTCTGAGTAATATAGGTTAAGTGACGTCGTAGAAAAACCAGTGGGGTAGACAGATAAGCACTGTCACTAAAAAGCATGGAAAAATGTCTGAAACAAATTAGATGGAGGTGACATAGTTAAAATTCTTACTTTACTCTGACAAACATAGGCTATGTGACATAATATAGCTTCGAGTTAGTAAAAAAATATTAAAAAATATCTGGCAACGTTGAGGGAAAGTAGCTTTGTGTTTTCGAATTGTACCAGGGCAAATGCTCTGTAAATGCAAGGAGCTCTAGACACGCGGCTTTATAGTCGTTTTAATAGCTTTATCCAGCCATAGGAAATCACACAGCTTTCCTGTCATTTTAAGTAAAAACACGTGTGTTGTCCGTGATAAAATCTCATAACCAGTGTTTCCTGCTGGAAAGGTCTTGCAAAACATCAAAAATTAAAAAACAAAAAAAACACGCTCACTAGGTCGTCGCCCTACCTCCTGGACAATGGCATGGCTCGTTAAGTGTGGATAAAGATAAGTTGGGGGTAAGGAACCTTAAGAAGCATGTGCCTTTAACAAAACTTCAATAACTGCGATAAGAATTCAAGAATAACTTGTATTTAACTTTTCAGTTTACCTTTTTGTGACGGAAGTCATGTTTTGTGATTTATGATATTGTGCGAGACCTTTCCATACTGATGAAAACATTGGTAATGAGCCTTAATCGCACACGCTTGCTTTTTTTAAGAATGAGAGGAAGGCGTCGCCATATTTTATGGCTAAACAAATCCACTAAGGCGGCTGCAACACCGAGCGTCACTAGAGCCCCTTATATTTATATCCTTAAATTAGCCTTACTTGGCCCAATTTTGCGAAATATTTTTAGACATATATTTACTAATTCAAAGGCGTAGATTTCAAAAATCTATGTCTCATTTTGGTTCAAGATCGCGTTTTGTGTGTTTTTATAGGTTATTTAGAAATTTACACCGTGTTTTGGAGAGCTGCGTGTACTGTCTTATGGAGCTCTTAGAACCCTACATGTGTATATATATATATATATATATATATATATATATATATATATATATATATATATATATATATAATACTTATGCATTTGGGGGGAAGGAAAGTGGAAAATCGGGAAAAGTCCAAAATTGAACATTTTGGTACAACTCGAAAACGCAAAGTAACCTTGATCTAATATTGCAGCTATGGAATAAGTGTGTAAGGGCGAACCCTACCATGGTACCCCCGACCCGGGTTGGACCTTAGGCAGATTCACCTATCTTACCCGGAGGGGTCCTTTGATACTATAATTCGGTAAGGAGAAGGGAACTTGGTGAGGAAGAAACTGTCAGAATTAATCGTGTGTAAAAAAAAAAAAAACCACGTAAAACAAGTATCTGCTGTACGTGTATGTACCTACTGTTAGTCCAGGCACTAGTGGGAGTTCAATACATAAAATGTAAGAGTAGCAAACTTCATAGACTTCATTATCACCTCTGGTTAGCAAAATTTATACGCGTTTACTTCATATTTCAAAAACTAATCCAGAATATTGCAAGATTATGACAATAAAATAAAGAAAAATACCCCTGTCGCAGCATCCTGCATAACATAGCGAATTTCCATTTACAAAAGTACGTTTTTCTCGGAAACTAGTTGATATAGAGTAATTGTAAATAAAAAAAAACCTTCTTTATGTGAATTTTCCGCCTCATTCCGCCAAATCTTTTTCACGAAAAATGTCCAAAACACCGTAAACGTTTTCACGAAATTTCTTAAAAATAAGATGTTTCGTTCTTGAGTTATCGTGCGGACACATTTATATATATGTTTACTAAGTGTCCGCATCGTGTAGAACCGGCTTTACATCACATTATACATGTATCATAATTATGTGATCGTATGGGTAGTGACGAATTGACGTTATACATATATACACTATATCTTCTTTGACTATACATAGTGTGTCGAATATGTGCTTAGAATGTGAGTAACTTAAGACTTTAAGATTACATCACTTAAGATTACATCGCTAAGATCACATTCTAACTCACATAGTTTTTCTCGGAAACTAATTGACATAGAAAAAAAGTTTAAAGACCTTTTTTATGTAGTTTTTTCTTCTCTTTTAAATGGTGTAAAAAAATTTCGCAAAAATTTTTGAATAAGTGGAAATTTTGGCAAAAAACTAATTTTTTGCAAGAACAAAAACCATGTTCCTGGCATCCGACGTGTCTGGTTAACGAACTCGTCCAACGGTTTGGGACTTCCAATACTTTCACCAAATTTCGTAATCCTAGGACATTCCGTTCGAGAGTTATCGTGCGGACACACACACATATATATATATATATATATATATATATATATATATATATATATATATATATATATATATATATATATACATATATATATATATTATATATATATATATATATATATATATATATATATATATATATATATATATATATATATATATATATATAAATTTTAGTGAATATTATTTTCGGTTTCTAGGGACCTCAAAACAAATTTCTGCCATAGTCCCGGGCTGAAGTCGTGTCATGACAGTGGCTGTAATAGCGTATTTCCAGTTTTGGAAATTCGCTAAAATGATACCGAAAGTAAAAATTTGCTATCCAACATTGAATTAGATATTTTCTGCAAAATACATGAGTATAAGTTTTGATTGTCATTGCACCTTCTCAAATCAATATCCAAAGTTCGAATTTGATCGTTCTGTACTCAATACATACTTTCATATTCAATTCCCACTAGCATCAAGACTGTGTACGTCACCGAAGTTATTCGATCCTTTTTTAACAGTTTGCCTGCCAGATTAAAAAACAGGTGTCAAAGTTTACATAATATGTGTGTACATTTTACCCATCTTCTTTTCTACTGTTGACTATTGATGCAATCCCGGATAGGTACTAAGTAATTTTCTAATCAAACAAAAAGTAAAGTTGGAGCGGTAACTTACCTCTTTGGCAATTTGATCAAGTGCTTGATCTTCAACGGATGTCTTTGTAACTGCTCGTCTACGACCACCTGCGGCACCTGAAGTGGATGTTGTTAAGTCCATATTGCACTTTTGATGTGATGTGTACGTACGTAATCGTGTTGATTATATGAATTATGTGATATGTAACAAAAAGCACCTTGTTCCACACGGTCGCGGTGGTCTGATGGTTTGATCAGGGTGGCTGGTAGCAAGACGATTACACACACAAATTACCACCAGAACAGCACCCCCACACACACCTGGAGACACATTAAAAACACGGCACACTGCGGGTAAGTATAAAACACAACAAATCATAGCAGCAATATACATAATACGAGTATATACAAATAGGGTACAAATATTATGTTTAAGCATAATTTGACGTTCGATAGATATAATAATTATTATGTAAAGCAAAAGCCCCTATACCGGAACGCGATCATATGTCCGAACAATTTTGACATTTATATATTATTGAAGTTATTTCTGAAAGAAATCTCTGTTAACAAAAATTATTATTAATAGACTGATTATTTTTCAATTTAAATTCATCTTGCATTTTATGTTTCCTTACTTAATTAAAGAAATATATATATATATATATATATATATATATATATATATATATATATATATATATATATATATATATATATATATAACAATTTTTGTTGAATACAGTATTTTGATCCTTTATTTACGTCGGATACTTAAACCATTCTATGTTTCCTACTTTGACGTCGAAATGTCAATCTATGTGTCATATTACTCATATTACACGTCTATTTGTATGTCGGTTCCCAACTCCTAGTGTCATTAATATTTCTTTGTTTTGATATAGATGTCGACATTTTGTAAAAGAAAAACATTAATAAATAAAAATTTTTGGGTTGTATGTTTTTTAAAAAATATTCATTGGATTAAAAAAACTTTCTTTCATGCTTATTAAGAAAAAAAAAATGGGTGTTTAATTTATTTGTCAATTTTTATAAGCCAGTTTAATTACACACCTAAAAATAGTGTTTCGGTGTAGGGGCTTTTACGTTACTTAAATGTTTTTTTAATATATGTAATAATTAAATATATTATGTTTTTCTAATTATAAGTTTTTTTACCTATCTTGTTTAGTACTTTTTTATTTGATTTAAAATGTTTAAATTTGTATCTAATATATTATTCGATATTTCGTTAATAATGGTAGCCTAAAGAATTTAACATAAAAGTAGGGTTTATTTGTCTATGGGTCAAATGATTCTACATATTTGCATCAGGGAAAAATAGCAAAATTTCACTTTTTTATCTAAAATCAATCAAATTTATTCAACACAATAGGTACTAAATTAATTTCTGTTATAAGACATAAGAAATATTAAAAAACTAAAATTTTACAACGATGCCATGATGATGTTTTAAAACATCTTTTCTTGATGGAGAGGGGGGGTCTTGCGGTGAGCATGATTTTTTCATAATTTACTGTACCGATTATTTTGAAGTTTTGCTCACTTATTTGTTAATGTGCATGTGTTCGATCCGTGAACGAAAGGCTTAGGAAAATTTTATTTGGTTTTTGAAACGTAGTACTTTTATTAAAAAGTCATCTTTTTCTAACGATAACATCCTAGGATTTTTTTTAAGGAAACAAAAATAACTATGCAATAAGTGTGCGAAATTTCAAAACAATTGATACAGTAGTAGTTCTTGACAAGTCATGTTCACTGTATCTTTATTTTTTTTTTTTAAATGTTTTCAAGATAAATGCGTTTAAAGTTTTGAGTGTAATTCTTTATATTCAAAAACTATTGAAAAAAATCATCAATCCTAGGCCCAATTCCAAGTGCATCTAAGCGTATGCAGTAGCTCTATTCCACAGCGCAGCTACACAGTGCGGCAGAGAGCGAAAAATAAATTGTACTCACGGTCACTTTATGCTCCGATTTTTATGATATTTTATGGAAATATTCTTAATATGATTTACTTTAAAAAAATGTAATAAAAAAAAACGATGTTCCCGAAAATAAAAATTCGTGCATATAATCCCTTAATAAGTTAACAAACAACTACACCTGAATTTTTTTAAAGGAGGTGGGTACAGATCGACTATTTTTCGCCGATATTCCTCTGATATTACTATTTCTTAAATGTTTATACCTTGGTAATGTCGAATTTACAAGTGTTTAGTAGCTAATGCAAGTAGCCTAACTAAATATTCTTCTTGTTCAGTGGGAGTCCAAGCACAATTATACCGAATTTAGTAAGAGTCGCGCAACGCGAGTGCATAATTACACGAGAGTGTAATATGCGTTACAATGGGATTACTTACTATACTTTATCTACAACTAGTGTGAAATTCACAATAAATAATATAAAATTGGTACTAATACATTAAAATTATCTTAAATTGACAGCTTTCAGCTGTCAAGTAGAAATTTGATACGTATTAACATACAATACATAAGTACCTATATAATGCCTATAAAAAATTAATAAAAGCCTAGTAAGCCGTGGTTCTTTACACACAACTGTGCGGCAAGTACCTATCGCAACAGCAGTATGTAAAACAGTAAAACATAGCTTACCTACAACTTGCCTATGAGACGATGATCTTTGACGCCGTCGTTGCCTTCATTGTGATCTGTCTCTTTTTAGCATAATATGTATTCCGTCTGTCTCTTTTTAGCATAACAGTTTGTGTCAATTCTCCTCTTCCCTTCGTCCTGCTATTAGAGATCGTCGTCTCATAGACAAATAATAGGTAGTTTTTTGTACAGTAAATAAACAATTTCCTAATAATATAATATTTTTTAATACTCTCTATATTTTTTTGTACTTGTAACATCCTGGTATTAGTTTAAAAATATAAATTAATACATTTATTTGTCAGTTATAAAATACGTAGTTACACATTTAAATCAATTTATTCACTTTTGAAACGTTAATTACTTACGATATATGATCATTATTTCTGTAACGGGTACATCGGAAGTAAGAAATAAATAATTAATTAATTCTGTTAAAATATTGGAAATATTTATTTTCTGTTCCAGAACGTGACTTTTCATTACGCACTTCTGAATTGCAAATGTCTGTAACTATCCGTACTGTCTTAGACTTTCGCAACTGTTATTAAAAAGAATTTTGTTTAATTATAGAATAGTATCAACCAAACTTGAAATATTTTTTGTCCTTTAATGGATGCAGTATACCTACTTACGATTGGAAAGTGGTCGCATAATATAAAATAACGTTCAATCAGTTTTACTAAAAATAAGTCACGAAAAAATTCTTAATTTGTTATTTTCAGGTTAAAGATTTAATTAATTTTTTGAAGTTCAACGGAGCTCTACTCATAAACAAACTCTATCCGAGGTGTCTAGCGAGTATTTTTATGTATACAATATATAATAATGATCTACGGAACTCCTTCAAAAATTACAGACCCGCGAGAATCGTAAAACCGGCTAGACCCGGACACAAAGTAAATAATTTGTATACTAACCTGCTATACTAAACATCTGTTCCTTACATCATTAGAGAGACAAGAATATCCTCTAAACAGCTGTACCAATAAAAACTACGGATTTTAACTTTTACTATTTCATTTTACAGGATTACCATCCTCCAGTTTTTCAAAGAAATAAAATGTGTGTCTAACTTAGTTGGACATGTAATTCTCGTCATAATTGTCATATTATTTGTGATATGTATGTATGTATATGTTCAGAATTTCATCGCGCATCGTTTAATAATGTTGGAAGTTATATTCGATGTATACATAAAAAAATACATTATATATATATATATATATATATATATATATATATATATATATATATATATATATATATATATATATATATATATATATATATATATAGGTTTAGACTCGGACACCCGGTTTCTTACACTATGGCCGCGATTCGCACCAGCTGTAACTCCCACTATCCCACCGCAAGAATTACGCGGTTTATGCCTCCTTGTGTGGTGTCATATCGTATGTTTACTTCATAGAGAGGCATACTATGCATTGACCCCTCTCCGTTCCCACAAAATGTTTTGAAGTCTTTGACAGGTTCAAAGACATTAGATGATATAAAACACTGCCCTAACCCCGACGAGAGAGGTTAGTTTGCATGTTATTACATTATTTAAGTACGCGTCCGGATCATGACCGATTTAGAGTATAGATCCGGATACTTATTAATTATTTTTTATTTTCTTTATTTTTACTTATAATGAAACAAATGCGTTAGGGATATAATAAATAATATACACTCTTTCTAATGGTAAGTAATACCTTTGGTGATATCTATGAAGGAAACATGATAAACCCAAAATTAGCAAAAAAGTGTCCGGGTCTAGCCGGTTTTACGGAAATTAAAATTTTATCAATACGTTTGTATTTTACATAATATGTAAAATTTAAAGTGTATTTTGAAAATTATATTGTTTCTGGACATGTTGACGTTTTGAGCAAATACTACACAATAATTATTAATTAGGGTAGGGCGGGGTTAAAAAAAATACCGCGCAGGTTGGGGTAAGAAAGAAACATAAATTTTTATTAAACTCAAGTGTTAAATAAAAGTGTGTCTCTTTTTTACCCCAACCTGCGCGGTATTTTTTTTTAACCCCGCCCTACCCTACATATTTTTGAGTTTAGAAAAAATGCCAGTTCTCTCCAACTAGTCAGGAGCTTTCCTGTCTTCACAAACAAGATGACTATTGAAGGTAACTTTGATAATTGATCTACATGTTTTTAGTCGAATTTTTCCTTGAAAAAATTAGATTTATACAGTCTATACGACAAGAACGACGAGAAGCGAGAGTAGGGGCGCTATCCATTTTCGGACCCGTAGAACACGAATATGTAGAAAAAAAAGGCTGATTTATATATATATATATATATATATATATATATATATATATATATATATATTCCCCCCACCTTTTATTCTTATATATATATATATATATATATATATATATATATATATATATATAAATTCGAAATTTATATATATATATATATATATATATAAAAATTCGACTTCCGTGATGGGGCTCCGCTGCTCACGGCGTTTTTATTATTTTCAGTTGAATTTTTGAAGATAGGGAAGTTTCTGACTAGTCCAGAGAGTTGACATTTTCTTCTAAATGCAGAAATATGTAAATAATAATGAATCAAAACACCAACCTTGAGAAAATAGTGTAAATGAGGTTGTTATATACTCTAATTAAGGGAGGGTTGATTGTTACCAGGACCGATGTGTAACCAATGTACAAAACCATTTAAAAAAAAATTTTTTTACAACTTTAAGGAATATTTTCTAAAATTTTGAAGTTTGCTAAAATAGTGTAGTGTATCATCTCTCTGACTATATTCAGCTGGAAATATCTATCAATCTATGAAAACAAAAGAAAGATTAATTTCTTAACATGGTCGAAATTATAGTTTTAAAACACAAAATAAATATATACGAATACATTGTTTTCAGTTTGCCGATATTTTTGAATTCATGTGGAAATCCAGATTAATAGATTGACCTTTATAAATTACTCTTAAAGGTTTTGGCTGCCTTCATGGGCTATAACGTGGTTTTCTCAAAAACATATTTTTTAAAAACAGATATGGTGATCATGATTTCTCAAAAGCTACTGTATATCGATTAAGTTCTGCAGTTTTGTACACTTATCCATATAGCTAAACCTTTTTTATGTGGTGGATAGGGGCCGCATAAAAAAAAATCGTACAAAAAAATATTCAAAAGCTTTATGCATAGCTATAAAAAGTAGGGTAGTGTCGTGCAAGACGGCGCACTTAACATTTAGATGGCTATAAAAAATAACGGAAAATGTTATAGAAGTAAGTTGTATTTATTCTAGTACCTTAATGATTAGTTAACGTTGTGATAAAGAATTTTTATTATAAACTCAATACCGATCGAGTTATGAAAAAAAATTCACAAAATGGGAAATGCGCACTCTTACACGACCGGTCGTGTAAGAGTGAGCATTGAGGTCGGTAAGATGGCGCACTTATTAAAAAGCTTGGAACTTAGCACAAATCACATGTCAGCACTTCTTCATATTTTTCGTTATTCTAAACTTTGATCGTAAGTAATGGTAGGCCGTAGTCAAAAAATAACGAATTTTTTGAACGTTTAAATGAAACAAGTTACGGGCATTCCAAAAGAGTAAAAGAGCTATGACAGTACGGCGGGACACTACGTCGTCAAAAGTATGAGGACACCATGATCCAAGGTGTGCCCACACTTTTGACGCCGTACTATACTTAAAGCTATAGTACACTACCTATTAAAATATAGTTTTCACTATCGAGAATTATCGATAGCGAATTATTTTTTATAAATTGATTATAATTGATTAATTTTAGGCTCTACTAATCTCACTGATTTTATTAGTAATAGAATATTTAAAAAAATTACTTTTCGTTATCGTTAGTTTTCGTGATCGTTAACTTTTTATGTAGGAACTTGAGTTACACGAATTTACATTGTACGAAAGTTGTTTGAAAGATAGAAATCGTTAGAAAAGTTAAAAAAAAAAAAAAACATGATAAAAGAAACTGTCGGGTAAGAATGTGTGCGCCGTCTTACACGCCTTTGTACTACGCCATCTTACACGCCTGCCTATTATCAACAAAATCATCCTGTGGGAACCATCCACGCGTATTGAGACAAAATAAAGTGATCGGAGCTAGTTCGTGACTAATTTTACTAACCACAGGAACATTCATAACTTTTAAATTGTTTCGACATAAACCGTAGTAACATATTCAAATTCGAGAACAATAATATCAAATCGTATTAAAAATTTTAAACTTATCTAGAATATTGGGATTATGTCGTAAACCAATATTTTTTGGTGAGCAATTACGGATACCCGAACACTTCAAAACATGATTAAAGTTGATTACAAATTTCGTTCCTGTTTCGAGAACACAGGAGTGCGCACTCTTACCGACCGCGCCATCTTACACGACCCTATCCTACAGTTCAGTCCAGATTGTAAAAAAAAAAACTTTCACGATTTCGTAGTTCTGTAGGTAGAATTTTTAACAATTGATAAAATATTTCATGCTTTTATTTAATACTCCGAACCTTTTACTTTTTAACTGAATTGAAAAAAATCAATAACAATGTTTAAAAATAATCCCTCAATAAAAAGTTTTATTATTACGATCCTGTAGTTTATAAAAGTGGAGACAGACATACCGATCTTATAATAATTTCGCTGTCCGAATTACGAAATCATAAAAGAAGGTGTGAATGTGTGATAACATTTGATAACTAAAACAATTAAGTAATAAAAATTACATCTATCACAAAAATCAACTATAAAAATTGCTACTCCTCTTCTGTTTCTCATCCTCCTATCTTTCATTGTGAAATAACATCTAACATGGTTCTTTATTTCTCACAAAATTATATTAACATAATGTATCCGCAAATCTTCGGTTATTTTACGGAGCTGCAAACTTGAGATACATTATTTTAAACGATTTTTGGCATTATTTTTAAAAGTGAAAAATACATGTATACATGTATAATAATCGTATTTTAAAACAATTTCCCAAATTTGGTCAAATATCCCATTATTCCGTAATTTACGTTTTTGTTTCGTGACTTATATTTTATTTAAAATTTTGTACTTTTTTTTTGAAACTCTCTTGTCTTTACTGAATTTTGTAAGTTTATTGAAACCCTTACTAATGGTAACTAATACCACTAAACCATAAAAAGGCACTGGACCCTTTGGATGCTTCCCTAATTTTCCCATAACATAAAAAAATTTATTTCTACGCACTATTTATGTTTAAATTATTTTGTTTAATAGGGGGTCATCAGTGACGTTCATGGCATGCAAAAGGTACAAAAATATGTCCCCAGTTCTGAAAAGTATGTTTTTATTTTTCTTTGTTTTATGACAGAATAATTTTATTCTCAACTTCATATTTGATTTCGTCTACGTCTAGCGTTAATAATCTATTTGAATTTTTAATTTGTTTGTAATTTTCTTTTAATATCAGACTGTTTCAATAATTTTACTCAGTTGTTGCCAATGTTCAAAATTTTTTGATACACATTGTACTAACGCAGTGTTTCCCAAATTTTTTTCAACGTGGGATACTTTTTAAGTTCTTATACAGAACAGTACTTCAAACAGAGTTCATTCAGAGAACATTGGTTCAAAAAATAAAAGTTTGTTTTAAAAACTTTTTTTTACTTAAATTTATTATAGTTATAGTTATGCAATAATATATGTTGTTATTACATGAATTTTCCAACTTTTTATAGTACTATGCAAGTTATTGTAACTGTTTCTCGAATCAGAGAGAGTACTAATACACATAGGTGATTGAATGGGTGTCCGGCTCGGACGCTTGCCGAGCATAGGATCGTTGGTGTAGTGGTTAGCACGCCTGGCTAGTTACCAGGAGACCCTGGGTTCGATTCCCGGCCGATCCGGATAATTTTTTCAATCACTTTGTGATTTTTAATTTTTAATTTACAAGTACTATGCAAGTTATTTTTCCCCAATTCCAAATATGGTTTAATTTCCGCATTTAATTTTTGCTTCCGAGACTACTAAAGTAGCGGAAGCATTGTGATCACTTTTGAAAAATAAAAATTTTTTTCCCTCCAAAATAAAATTTCTTACGCACATTTTACGTTTTAGAGCTTCTTGAACAATTTTGGTTTGGTGTCTGTCTGTCCGTCTGTGTGTCGCCAGTTTGCACCAAGTGGCATAACGTTTGAACTATTCGATTGTTTTTAATGAAATTTTCAGAAATTATACAGTTTGGTTCTTAAATGGTCCCAGCTATGAATTTAATCAAAATCGGAGTAACGGTAGCAACGCCGCTACCATGTCATTCCAAAATTGCACCAAGTGGCATAACTTCTAAATTATTCAATTATTTTTTATGAAATTTTCAGGAATTACCTATGTAGTTTGGTTCCTAGATGGTCCGCTATGAATTTAATCGAAATCGGAGTAACGGTAGCTACGCCCCTACCATGAAATCCCATTAAATGTCAATATCTTATTTACTGCTAGTTCCATTTCGCTCAAATTTTTAGGGTATTTTGGGCGTTAGTTTCTAAAATATTTTTGCTATTATTTTATAATTTAGTCTTTAAGTATTTTGAGTTACAACAATTTTTTATGAACTTTAAGGTGCAAATATAATTTCACGGTATATATATTTGGTAGAATACTGTTTTAAAGTCTTCTACGAGTACGAGGAAGCTGTGTGTCACACCCCACTGGCAGTTTTTCTGTTGTTTTTACAATTGTCCAATTTTATGAAAAATGAAAAAAACAATATTGAAAACCTATAAGCAGCTGCCAGCTTCAAATTTTAAATTTCTAATATTAAAATTATGATTATTGGAGCTTTTAAAAAAATTTTGTATACATGATGACGTCATTAACTTCAATTTTTTCCAGTTCAATTAATAGTTACAAAAATAATACATCTTAGTAATTTGCGCAGTGAGAAATTTTCATTTTTTCTATTAACATAGCTAAGTTTGTTCAGAAAATGCAACTTATTTTCCGGGTGTGATTATATATTACTTCCTTATTTAAAAATATTTTAATATTTACAATTTAGCTCGTCGCCGCAAAACTTTGGGAACTCCAAAGGAGTGTGAGGACTAAAATTCCGAAGGTGGCCAAACAAAATGTTTTGAAGTTTGATTTAGCATCAAAAAGTAGGGATTTTACATGCTACATGCTACCCCACTAGTCTAAGATCATTGTAAAATTACTGCTAATTAGTATTTGGTCATGAAATTTTTTAAGTACCTACTATGTGCTTTGAACGATTTTTCAAAAGATTGCCCAGACATTTTTGACTTATTTTTTTGTATTTTTAGAAAAAAATTTGAAAGAAATGTTTGTAAGTACCTAAGTATATACAAGCAAACAGTCTTTTGCAAGACTGTCGAAAAAATTTTATAACATAATATTAATTAATAATAATTTTGCAAATACAATGGTTTTAGATACCTCAAAAAAAAAAAAATAATAATAATAATAACAATAATTCAATTAAATTAATCCAAAAAAATAATTTGGCTGGACAATTTTTTAAAAACGATTCAAAAAACATATTCAAAAAAAAATTTATAACAAAATGTTAAGAATTGTTAATTTATAACAATAATGATTTAGAGCATGGGGGGCCAACCCAAATGATCTTGCGAGCCACTTTAGAAGCGCATCATAACTCTGCGGGCCGCATATAAAATTATATGTTCCCATATATTAAGTATTTTTTTTAATACATTGGTTTCCACTAACTTGGTCATTATAAAATAAATAGGTATATTTTGTATAAGTGTGATGGATCTCGCGGGCTAAAAAAAGTTCAAGGCAGGCCGCGGGTTGACCACCACTGATTTAGATTACTAGGATAGCACGCACTATGTGAAACTTCTATGATTTTGGTCAAAAGCCAAAGCTTCCAAAAATTTTACTTGGTAGCCTCCAAAATTTAATTCTTTTGAATCTTAAGGAGAGGGTAAAGTTAATTCGTACAAAAAAGTCATGTTTTTGTTATTTTTTTAGGACGACACAGTTAAAATCTCTTTATTAAAACCAGTGGTACATTAAAGTGTTACATTCGAAGAATATTGTATAAAATTTTCACAAAGAAATATTAAAAAATACAGTAATGGCAGCAACTATTCGAACGTGTCTCGGAAAAAAGTAGAATTGCGGTGCCCCTCATAACTTGGTGCTGGATCATCCGAAATAAAAAAATTAAAGTTCATTCGTTAGATAATAGTTCTTCTCAGGTAACGCTGGGAGTATTTTTCGAAATTTTAATTTTTCACTTTTTTGGAAAAACACGATTTTTGAAAAAAAAATTGGCTAATTTGTTATTGTAAAATAAAAATTATTAACAAATTTGAAAAAAACTCTCAAGCGTTACCTCGTAAATTATGTACAGAAATAGTGTTCAAAATTTCAGATTGATCGGTGCTGTAGTTTTGAGGTTATGAGGGGCACCGACTTTGAAAACGTGAGCTGTGGGGAAAACGCTTTAAAGTTTAGAACACTTAAAAATTCTTGTATAAAACTTATATAGAATACTTACTGCTAAACTAAATTTTGTACCCTACACTGACAAAAATATACAGTACAGGTGTAAACACGTTAGCATTTCCATTGAAATTTCTATAACTGAGAGAGAGATATATATATAGAGAGCGAAACATCTGCCAGGTAACAACAAAAATGCTTATAACTTCGTCAATTTTGCTCCAATCAACTTGAAATTTTGAGACAATATTCTTGAGTTATTATGCATTCAGTTAAAAAAATAAAAAAAATGCAAAAAAAAATTATTTTAATACCTTACCCTGCCCTTAAGGACTTTGAGTCGCTACAATCAAAATGATGAAAAACAGTTGAAATTAACAAAAGTCGATAGACATTAGAATAAAAAAAATTCCCTTAAAGTTTTATATTGATTTGGAAGCTTTTAGATGAGAAAAATGCATTATAATATATGGCAAAATACATGTACTCTTATGGGAAATAGCGAACTTTTGTTATATTTCAATGAAAAATGATGATAAAAATCTAAAATTTTGCATAGTAAACCGGTAAATCTGTGTAAACACGTACACAAAATTTCAAAATGTTTTGGAAACGCTTTGTAGAAAAAAAAGTGAATTATTTCAGATTTCTGAAATAGATGAATTATTAACCTGAAATCGCGCAACGTCGCTTTAAATGAAATGTAGCGGAAAATTTAAACATAAAAAGAAATTTCTGTAACTTTCAATAGCACAAAAAATATACGTACACCTTACGATAATATTACAAAATAGTAGGGTTTCCGATCTCGATTCGATTTAATCGAAAATCGATTTTTGGAGAGCCGATCTTCGATTTTTCGTATCGATTCTTTGGAGACCAAATCGATACAGAGTTCGTGAAAAATTTACGGGATCGGAGATCGATCTTTTCCAATTTAAATTAGAAAATTTTTAGTAAAAATATGATATTTTTTCAAAATGATTGTAAAATATATTTTAACTATTTATGTTGTCAAATAATTTTACTACTTTTATGATTCATTTATAAAAAATTGAGTCAAATTTTTGATTCATGTGACACTTTTAGCGCAAACTGGAAACCATTTTATTCATATTAAAGTCAGCAGTTCATCTTTAAAGGAAATTAAAAATTTTTTTGAAACTGATTTGTGATGACCCAATAAGAAACTTCCTTAAAACTTTTATATATCTTTTATTTTCTGTAAGTACAAAAATTGAATCGATTTTCGTCAGATCGATCTTTTGTAAGCCGATTTTCCCCTGCATCGATTTTTTGGCCAGAGATCGGAAACCCTACAAAATAGCATAAAATAATTTCCTCGGTCATTGGAAATTTTTTAAAGAAAATATGATGTGGATTGTATTGCACAATAAAAACACAGTAGCAAATCGTCCCTAAATTTAAATGTGTAGTTCAAAGTCAATTTTTTGATAACACAATGTATGCAAATAAAATATATACAACACATTTTCTTAATTTATTGACATAAATCACTCACATAATAAAATAATTTTAAAAATAACCTAATAAAAACTGGTCGAATACATTACACGACGTAAATACAGCTGATCGCTAACAAAAAATTTTTGAATGTATTTAAACTACTTAAGTGACATCTACAATTTTAATATTGTAAATTACTGCAACATTGCTGATTTTAAACATGCATTACTTTTGAAATGGAGTATACGCAATTAATCGAACTGTACAAGCTCAACGTCGTTAATCATGAACCTTACTGAATCCTAACGCTCCTTTCACATTGTACGGTTTTCGCCGTACGGTAAAAAACCGTACAACTTTTTGCCGTGATGTAGTTGCTTTCACATTGCACGATTTTTTGCCGTGTTAAACTGAATATCTTCATTTGATTTGCAACATCATACAAGTAACAAGTGTGATTAAAGTTAATTCTATAAATCAGACGAAATATAAAGTAGGATTATTTATTACCACACTCTTTGAAGACCTGAAAAATGACGAAAATAACTTTTTTAACTATTTTCGGACTTTTACAAGCTCCTTTGATTAATTTATAGGCGAACTTAACGTAAAAACACACAATTAGGAAATTACATACAATCTATTAAAATGCTTGTTACCACATTCAACATTAGTTTCATCCATTTCACAAATAAAATTAATAATTAACATAAAATTCAACAAAATAATGTTACTGCAGTACGTTAAAAAACCGTCAAATGTGAAAGCATCAATTTAATTACATACACTACCGAGTTAAAAACGCCGTACGGCAACCGTCAAGTGCAGTGGCAAGAGACGGCTGCTACACGGCACGGCAACGGAATTTTACCGTGACAGTGTAATGTGACAGGTCCAATGCTCTTCTTCATTCCACTAAAAAAATGTGACCGTACGGTTTTTTGCCGTACGGCAAAAACCGTATAATGTAAAAGGAGCGTAATGGTTTTGGAACGAAATACTACTTGGTGTATTAGGCAAAAAAGTGGTAAAGATAGATAAATTTCTTAATTAATTGTAAATAGGTACGACCATTGTTTTGACACAAAATTTTAAAAATGTTCAAAGATGTCCCCCTCTCCCCTAGTAAAAACATGAGATCAAAACAACTTTGTAATTACATTTGACATTTTTACTTCATTTTATGACATAAAAAGGTTATGTATTTAAATTTTTTATAAGTTTTTACTTTCATATCAAATTATGAAGTAATGGAATACTGACTAATAAATATATGTATCTAGATATCAAGTTACATATGTATAAAGAATTCCTTTTTTATTGCAGATAGTTGAAAATGAAAGTTTACTGGCAGATAAATTTAAATCCTTAATTAAAGTTAATGAACGTCAGTTATTAATAGAATACTACGTTTAAGTAATACACCTTAAGTTCAATAATTTGACATTGACCTAATTCACAAATGCTATATAATTAAAACTTAATTTATCGAAAATATTTTACTTTGTTTGGAACTCTTTTATCTTAGGGCACTTATAGGCATTTTAAATAAAATAATACATAATAGCTCATTAATAGCTGCAATTAACCATAAGTGTAATAGTAACCACTAGCTGCATGTTCAGTTGAAAATAAATATGTAATATTAAATGATGTCATCAATATATGAACAATTACTTATTTAAACATCTGTCACTGTTTAGGAAAATAGCAATTTGAAAACTCATTAAGTAAAACGCATATGTTGTAATTCTTATAAAAGTCGATTAGAAAAACAAGGACTAACACATTATTAAAGGTATTTTTTAATATTATTGAGCAGCGAATTCAGCAATTAAACTATCATTATAAGCAAATTTAAAATATGTAATAACATCACAGAATTATAATGTGGGTGTGATCAAAATTTTCTTAGCAAACATTTTAACAAGTTTGGAAACCTTCCAAATAACACTTTCAAAAATACTACTTACACAATACAACTAGTTCATTTGTAATCCCCTTCTAGGTCATTATCCTGTCGAGTATTCGATATTAGCAGTTTTCAATCAAGGAAATTAATTTTAAAATTTAAAAAAAAATGTATATTTTTCCCTATAAATAATCAATGAGCGAAAAATTCAACGTTCATAGATAAGGGGAATACGGGGTTACCATTTAGGTTATTTAAAAATAAAAATTAAGATACACTATCACAACACTGTTAATAACCACCTAATTTTGAAAATTCACAAAAACTGTTTAATGGTAAGATTAATTTATTTACATACAAAACACAGCAAAAATCTTTAATTATTTAGTAAATAACACATGTATAATCACTTTGCCGACATCACACCGACACCGAGCGACCTCAACACGCACTACTCATCCTACATCCTACTCATGCTCACTTTTTGTTTGCTTGTCACTTCATACCAGTGCAAAAGAATATCAATCAGCTGATATTTGCTTTAGCCACAGTTGAAACAAAAACATTTTATGTAATGTCATTAATACAATTATTATAATAGATTATAATAATTTTACAATTTTCAAACATGAATAACACAACTAAGAAATATTTTTTACAACTATATGTAATTCTAAAAGTACCAACATGTTTACCTTCTAAAATTCAAACACAAGTGTATTACCTAACCTTAATTTTTAAATGATTAAAACGAGTTAAGGCTAGGGTCACATTGAAAGCGGGTACGTACGACTTAATTTTTCTGATGTAGTGGTGAGACGATTGTCGTCAGATAAAGTGGTCACACTGTTAGCGTATACTTACGTAAATTTACTTTAAAAATGAATCCGTTAACAGATTATTTGTTTCTCGAATTAATTATTATTTGATGAAAAAAGCGATTGAAATTTTTGGATTCATGAATTTACTACAATAGAAGATCTACTGACAGTGAATTTAGGAAATTATTTCCACATTTGAAAATAGATAAAAACAAGTTTTTTCAATAGTTTCGTATAAATGAAGGGACATTTAGTGCCTCCGCAACCTCTAACTAAAGTTTTCTACAAATTTCTGTTATGGTACTTTTTTTCTTTGGTTCCCTAATGGTTCCCTTTCAAATATCAGAATTATTAATTTTTCTATAATATTCATTTAAATATATCCTTAATAATATATCAAATAATAAGTTTTATAAAAAATTGTAGTTTGGTACTACAAAAATTGTAACAAATGAAAATATCCGTTAAAATTCAAATAATATTCATAAATTGTTTTACTTAAGTTGCCTATCTTCTTCATCTTCTACACGTACGACTAGTGCGAAAAAAACAAACTTTTTTGTTTCAATTTTTAACACTGACGACTACGTAAGTGCGCGTAAAAATAACTCGTATCTAGTGTGACCAACTTCGTTCATTTGCATTGTTTGTTTTAATCTGACGTATACGTACAAGTACGCGCGAGTGATTTTTCGTACGTACCCGCTTCAAATGTGACTCTAGCCTTAACTCGTCCTGCAATATGGCGGCTCAAAATACTGTCATATGTATATGAGGGGTGTCATTCCAAAGTCAGCTATCTCCACTTTTTAAAAAAAAATGAGATATTAATGGATAATAGTACTATTTTTCCTCCTCTATCGATTAGTAAATTTAGTTCTTTTAAAAATCACCTAGATCCTGGTGAAATCTAAGCCTAAACATTGCCGTTTATTTCAAATACTACAATCTCCATGCGTAATTCATAACAAAGACAATATCCTATCAACCAATCAGAATCAAGAACTGAAGCACGTGTGGCAGGTTAATTGCTTGGTTTAATTGTTTACGTCGTTTACGTTGCTTACAATCAGTATTGCTGATGCTGTGTCTGGACACACGACACAAGTTTATCAGTTTTTTGTAATAATTTGTTAGTTTAATTTGATGTTTGATAATTAAATTAAAAAATGGAGCAGGTTCCTATGCAAGTGTCCTGAGTTGACCGAGTCTGTGTTTAGTTGTGTAAAATTTATGCGTCTTTTTTGTACGGTTTTTTGTCATCGATGATGATATATTAATATCGCTGTGTGATTGAATTGAACACGTGATTGAATAATTATTGAGTTGTACATCCCTATTGAATAAACGCAAGAGGGCTGTAGAGTTAACAACTATAGAGTTAACAAAAAATCATAAATTAACACTTTCACTGAGATGGCATTACTTAGTGCGTGTCAAAAACACGCACTTAACGAATTTTTTTTTGTTCGAATTTTTTATCGTCATTAGTTTGTGGTCCCTATCTACCGTAAAAAAAATGTTCACCTGTATTGTTAACTTGTAGCTTTTATAAAAAATAAATCTGAAAAATAAATCTTCTGAAAAAATACTAATTTTTTCAGAAAGCTGAACATTATTGTATTCATTTTGTTTCAGTTCCTTTTCATCTCCATCAGTTTTAATTAAATGTAATTAAGTAAACTATGAATTCTTTTTGGTGAACGAAAAGCCTCTTTACAATTTTTGTGGGTATCACCAAGAACCTCATCATTTTTCTAAATCCTTAACATTATTTTCTTTTTACTCTAGTAATGCCACTACTCATACAAGTAACTACTCATTTTTCCTCACAAAGTATGAGTGTCCTTCGGACATCCAAAGTACAGAGTAGAAAATTTCTACCCAGCCGGGATTCGAACCTAGAATCCCGTAAAATAAAATTCAAATTGTATGAATATTTAGATCAAAATAAACAAAATCCAATTCCGTTTGAAACAAAGTCGACAATATCCACTAGTTCAAATCATAATAAGCTATCTCCAACATTTAAAGCTGAATAACTCAGAAAGTTTAAAAATTACGTGGATTTTGACATCGGGAATCTTTTTTTATGGCTCAGATTTACAAATATACTAATTTTTGTTAGTATATTCCAACTCCAATAGTCTAAATCAGTTTTTCGCGATTTCCCAAAATTTAAGCAAGGTGGAGATTGTTGACTTTGGAATGACAGCCTTCATATATTCACTGCGTTCACTGGTACAGGTGCCGCCGTCGGTGGCAATACGGTATAATTCTAAATAATGTTCAATTTTATCTACATAGTTTAGTATAATTTATTTTTTATAAATACCTAGGGTTCACTTTTTTAATGTTGGGATCTTTGTTTGATTTTTTTTCTTTTTTGTAGCCTTATCTATTGTACTTATCACTTGGCAGTAAAAAGTCCGGCATTTTGAGACAAAAAATTTTACCATATGGTTTGTTTAAAGGAGAACTCTTTAAATACAATAATTTCCAGCCACATTTATTTCTTTTTTGCGGTAAACATCGAAAATATCGCACCATATAGTATATTGCAATTTACCCGTTAAATGTTTTATATTGTATTATTGATTGTTGTTAACCCAGAGTACAGAGTACAGAGGTAATGCAACTATATCGTCTAATCTGCAGTGTGCAGCCTATGCAGTTCAGACTTCTGTGCAAGTTAGGCTACTTACAAGGAGAGGGCACGACCTGGGAAATTGATTTTGGGATGGCATTTCGCAGGATTATAGTCCCTTAGAAGATTAATCAATTGTGAAAATATAAAGACCCATTGGCTAGTTCGTTTCGAGAAAAAAGCTTTTAAAATTCTAGCTTCATTTACTGTATGTTTATATATAAGATATTTGAATGTAAAATCAACAGTCGATAGCGTGTCACAGTGGCAACGAGTTCGATTCCGACTGTAAGTAATTTTTTTTTTTTGTTAATTAAATATTAAAATTAATAAATGTTAAAAATAAATAATTATTTCTAACAATAAATATCATAAATTAAAATGTAATTGTATTTTTTTTTTAATTCGTAACCATTTACTTAATAATTTTTTTAATAAGTATTTGGCTTTTCTTACATAGGTAAATAATAAAATTACCAAAACCGTTTTTTAATTAAAAAAATTGAGAATTTTATTGATTATAAATTTACTTATAATTATATACAAGAACCGGAATGATAATTTTTATAAAAACATTCAAAACAGGAAATATTTTCGCATCTTGCACAGTTGATAAAAGACGATTTTGTACACGAACATAAAAATTATCATTCCAGTTCTTGTATATAATTATAAGTAAATTTTTAATCAATAAAATTCTTAATTTTTTAATTAAAAAACGGTTTTGGTAATTTTATTATTTACCTATGTAAAAAAGCTAGATGCTGATTAAAAAATTATTAAGTAAATAGTTACGAATTAAAAAAAAATACAATTACATTTTAATTTATGATATTTATTGTTAGAAATAATTATTTATTTTTGAAATTTATTAATTTTAATATTTAATTAACAAAATTAAAAAAAAAAAATTACTTGCAGTCGGAATCGAACACGTGCACTCGTTGCCACTGTGCCACCCTACCGACTGAGCTACGCTAACTGTTGATTTGACATTCAAATATCTCATTTATAAGCATACAGTAAATGAAGCTAGAATTTTGAAAGCGTTTTTCTCGAAATTGACTGGCCAATGGGTCTTTATATTTTCACAATTGATTAATCTTCTAAGGGACTATAATCCTGCGAAATCCCATCCCAAAGTCAATTACCCAGGTCGTGCCCTCTCCTTGTTAGTAGTCACCGTAGTCACTCTCTGCGTAGCAGTGGCTGAGTGTAGATGGTGTAGATCAATCACAAGTCAATTGTGTTGATTGTTGTTGACATTGTTACAACCCCACACGGAGCCACATACACGCGTGCAGTAAGTATCATACATATCGCACCTTGAGAATAAAACTGTGGCAACTGCAAAATCACTAATTTTAAGATATTAAAGAAATACCCCTGTCGCAGCATCCTGCATAACATAGCGAATTTCCATTTACAAAAGTACGTTTTTCTCGGAAACTAGTTGATATTGAGTAATTGTAAATAAAAAAACCTTCTTTATGTGAATTTTCCGCCTCATTCCGCCAAATTTTTTTCACGAAAAATTTCCAAAACACCGTAAACGTTTTCACGAAATTTCTTAAAAATAAGATGTTTCGTTCTTGAGTTATCGTGCGGACTCTTAGTAAACATATATATAAATGTGTCTGCACGATAACTCAAGAACGAGTACCTACTCAAAAGTACGTTTTTCTCGGAAACTAGTTGATATAGAGTAATTGTAAATAAGAAAAAACCTTCTTTATGTGATTTTTCCGCCTCATTCCGCCAAATTTTTTTCACGAAAAATGTTCAAAACACCGTAAACGTTTTCACGAAATTTCTTAAAAATAAGATGTTTCGTTCTTGAGTTATTGTGCGGACACATTTATATATATGTTTACTAAGTGTCCGCACGATAACTCAAGAACGAAACATCTTATTTTTAAGAAATTTCGTGAAAACGTTTACGGTGTTTTGGACATTTTTCGTGAAAAAAATTTGGCGGAATGAGGCGGAAAAATCACATAAAGAAGGTTTTTTTTTATTTACAATTACTCTATATCAACTAGTTTCCGAGAAAAACGTACTTTTGTAAATGAAAATTCGCTATGTTATGCAGGATGCTGCGACAGGGGTATTTTTTATGTTGCGAACCAACTTCGTGTAAGTTCCGAACATCCGAACATTATAAAATTGATGAGTGACCGAAAATTTGAGAGAAGTGGTAAATCAGAGAACAAATGGTAAATAATTTTAGAGTTTTACATTCATATATTGAATAAACGCAAGAGGACTGTATTGCTTGTGTATTGTATGTATTTCATGTACCTGTGAACTCTATGGTTTGGTGGCCAATGCACAATCAAGTTTAGTTGTGATATGAAATTAACAACAAAATTGCAATAAAAAAAAAACATTTTCTCTTTCTATTTCTATTTTATAGAAGCGTGTATATATCTATCTCTTTCTTTCGCTGTTTTTTCTTAAAATTATTAATAATGGGACAGATTCTAAAAATTGTTATCTTTGTCTAATAACTTATTTTAATACACACATAGCCTCTTTACGTATTTGTGATAATTACATACTTACCGACCAGCCTACATAATTCATAGAAAAAATTATATACATATAGAATCCTATCAAAAATAGGGCCATATTGCACATCATTTTACTTTCTCCCCAACCGTAAGATGGCTCTCAGTGTCCGTTTTTTCGTTCATTTTATACCTAGTCGTTTCGTCATAGTTCGTCCGTTTCCGCCATTTCAACAAAACAAAGGAGGACGTATATAACACGTGAAACACATTTAATTTTTAATCGTATTTTGAGTGAAAAAATATTGCATAATTTTAAAATTAACAACCTGTGTGTAAATTTGACATTTTATTTAAATGCATGTAAAATATAATATGTACATGTTTTTATTAAAAAGGAAATATAAATAAATATTTTCTTTTTTTAATTTTTATTTTAACTGTTATTAATTACTTAGCTTTTTATTTAATAATTTAAGATTTTTCTTTGAAATGAATAAATTCTGAAAATATGAATTTATGAAATGTTTTCAGTGAAAGTGAAAATGAAGTTCAGGTTTTCAAATGGATAAATAATTTCAGTAGCTTAGGAATTAATAATTAAAAAATTGCAAACTGCATGTGTTTATATGATAATACGTACTTATAAAAAAAAAAAAAAAAATACGTTGCCAATGGGGTGTAGCGCACAGCTTCCTCCAAATTAAATGCGTAGAAGCAATAAAACTGAATATGTTGTACGTACGTTATACAAAATTATTAAAAATATGTTCAAAAACATATAAATTTACGTTAGTGTTATTTTTTGAGTGTGTTTTAACGTAATTTTTATGCATTTGTACCAAAATGTTAATAGTTTTAATTCCATATAAACATAATCAAACGTCTTTAACATAAAACAAATTTTCTTGAGAATTTTTTACAAAAAAAATGAACAAATATATACAAAATCGTATTCAACTAAGAGAAATAGAATATAACTGAATCGTTAAATTGGATTAAAAAAATCATGACACGTCACTTATAAAGCCTTCTTTTCGAAAATAGAATCGCAAAAAATGTGACAGAAAAAAAAAGAACGTGAGTGCGAGTGAAATGGGGAACGACATATTTCCTAGTTTTTCTCGAAAAGTAATTAACTTAGAGCAACGGTGTAAAAACATTTTTTACGCATATTGCCTTTTACTTTGGCTTGATGTAAAAAATTTCGTTCGTTCATTAAACGTTTCGTTCGAGAGTTATCTTTTAATATGATAAAATACAAAAAATTCGCCAAGTGCGTGCCGGACACGCATTATCAAAGTTACGTGGTCAATAGCTAATTTTTCACAATTTGTAGGATCAAATGTAGGAAAATTAATAGTACGTATCGACGGCTTACTGCTAGAACCACGTATGCCGATTTTTCACTGTTTTGAGATAATTAGATATAAATGTTCAGAATCATCTTATATTGATCATAGGCTAATAAAAATTTCATTTTATTTATCAGAATGAAAGTTTTTTTAAAAATGTCACACTAGTGGTCCCCGTTAAATAAAAATCTTAACGTGATGGAACTTTTTTACTATTTTTTACAATTACTATCCCAAAATTTATCAGAAAGTGATTAAACTTGATGAGAAAATCTGATGTTGGTCTGTGTTCTTACAATTAAAAATTTTACAAATTTTTTAAATCTATTTTTTATAGTGTACATAAATATCCAAACTACCTGTTTAAAAATTCTATAGGTAATAAATTATTTTATGGCATTATATACATACATCATATGAATACAAACACAAACAATATGCACATAACATACAAATTAATATGGAAAGAGATGGTAATTATTATTAATACTTATAGGTATGTACCATAATTTGCTAAATTAATACATTTAATGCTACCTAGCGAAATAAAATGGAACTTTACGTGATTGTACTATATATTATAATATACAAAGACAATGTGCAATCCAGATTATATAACTTGGAAAATACCGCCAACTAAGCAAAAACAACGGTTAAATTTTGAACTAAAAAAACTACAGGAGCGAACGAACCATAACGTTTCAATAGTACACTGGGTATGCTTGTTTAAATGAAAAAATATCTCACTGCCTAACATTTTTTAGTGGAAAGCGCTACCGATGTGTATAGGGAGTTAATGATCACTTATGAGAAATTAATTGATTAATTGTGAAAAATTAGCTATTGACCACGTAACTTTGATAATGCGTGTCTGGCACGCACTTGACGAATTTTTTGTATTTTATCATATTAAAATAACATTTTTTACTTTATATAACATGGCTATAAACGTAATAAAATCATTTTTTATTAGATATCTTAAAAGATCGTAATCGACTAAGCATTCGCGCTCGCATCTACTGCGGACTTTCAATGTGTCTGGCAAGATGTAAAAACCATTAAAACTGTCCGGTTATCGAGGTAACATTTTTTTATAGGTCCCCATGTAACATATATAAAATTTAGCTTTTATACTATATAACGAAAGTAATATTATAATTTATTAAGGTTTAGGGGTGTCTGGCAGGGGGTAGCAACTGTCATAAGTGTCCGGCAATGGATGACGAGATTTCTAAAGTTATCCCGAAGAAAATATAAAAAAAAGAGCTTTATACTTTAACGAATTTAAGGTACTATTTTATACACCTTTACTACCTGTTACCTGCCCAAGTAACCACAACCCAAACTTTATAGTCGCTGGTCGTTCTTACCTGTATAAGGGACATGCACAGAGAAACTTTCAGCTTTTATAAAATAACAAAGGTCTGGCCGTCGTGGGCTCTTGCTCTATAAAGTTGTGTCTTATAAATTTTAAATAAAATAAAATAATATAAATACCGTAGAAATTAGACCGAATTTGATAAACTTAATTTTTTACCACCGGATAGCGTAGCTGTACTAAATAGCAAGAGCCGTCCAAATTGCTCATTTCTGCCAAAGCAAACGCTGCGATCGCTTTCGTTACCGTAACACACCCTATCTTTACCTATTAAACCTAACTTTACCATACCACACTTTACGTCAAAAAATTAAAATTTCATAATTTATATATTCTGTAGCACTTTTTTTTAATGATGGAGATATTTCTAACAAACTACTGGTGTTATATAAGTTTTTCTGGTATTGCCAGCCGCAATTTCTTCAAATCATTGGATCTTTTTAGTTCTTATGGTACATTTTGGTTTTAAGCAAGTGTGCAAACAATTGGTATTTCAAAAAATATACAAGTGACGTAAATAATTTCATCATATGAAAAGTTACATAACCTCGTAAGTATATAAAACGATTTTTACGTTTACTTATTTGTGTATTATCGAATAATTCGTTTAGGTAATATTATAGCAAATTTGGTGAAATTAGAGTCCTTTAACAAATCCCAACTTTACGTCAGCGCTGCCAACAGTCAGGGTTGTCAAAAATATACGAATTGTACTATATTTTTACACGAATTGAGATATTAAAGCGTAAAAAACATTGTTATAGGTTTACATTAGAGATGTCGATTTTAAATCGATTAATCGAAAATCAATTAATCGAAGCTTAAAAAATCGACTCTTTTTTCGATCTTTTTCATTTGAATCGATTATTAAAAGTAAGAGATCGATAACCGATTTTTTCCAAAAATAACTTCATTTTACTAGTAATTCTACAAAGAAACATGTGTTAAATTGAAACACCAAAAACTATTGTTAATTGTCACTTTTTACTCGTTATATCAACGAACCCCTCCTATGGCACTATATAAGTCAGAATATTATACAAAAGGAAGGAAGAGACCTCCTATCTGTGCAAACGACGATCCCTTTCCCACAAAAGCGACTTATTTAGAAAACATTTTTTGTCAATTTGTTTGAAATTTTTGAATAAACTTTGTTCAATTCGTGGTATTCGTCCTACATATTCAATTGCTTTATTTTTTATAATTATAATTGAAAAGTTAACTCATTCATCGCCTTTACAAATATAATGTAAGGCGTTTTTACACGATATTACCAATATTACCTATGTACGATCAAGTAAGTCCCTTAAACAAAAATTCTCAGCTAATTTTATTAAACTTTTCAAAATTTCGATTTTTTAGATCGATTTTTTTTTTGAATCGGTTTTTTTGATTTCGATTTAAATCGATCTTTCTTTTGGAGAATCGACATCTCTAGTTTACATATACAAAATGTCTGGTAAACATCATAAGAAGAAAATTGATGCAAGGACATACAAAAATTATTCTGCAGAATGTCAAATCTAGCAACTGATATGGTAAAAAGTAAACAAATTACAACATTATACACTGAAAAACAATTTGGAATCCAAAGAAGAACAATAGAGAATAAAATTGAGTATCTTGTTTTGGTTAAAAAGATTCTGATTTTGTAAGTTAGATAATTTGATTGAAATTGAACATTGATTCATTAAATAGACAATTGTTTTTGTTTTTTATTTCTGATTTTGTTACTTAATTAGTCAGTTTATAATATCAAATATATAACATTGTGTTTTATTTTTTTAAACGAAATTTTTTTTTCTGGAATTTTGTTTTATTAATTTTTACTGATTTTGTACATCCCTGGTGAAAACAGCTGTATTTTATGTTTTCATAACATAATTCTATCGCAACTAGATTTATCGTTGAAAATTTCGAAATGACTGTGTATTATTGTTAGATATTATTTGGAATTCACAAAAAAAGTATGAACAACAATTGTATATTTAAAAATTTTATATCTTTTATATTTCACTAAAAAAATATGAATTAGTCATAATATGGTAAAGTTAGGAACTCCTAACTCCTTTGAGCTTGTCACTGTTTTAGCGAATTTCGAAAACTCGAAATTCAGCTATTACAGTAGGTCTCATGACGCAATCTGAGTCCGGGACTATGGCAGAAATCTGTTTTGAGGTCCCTAGAATACGAAAATGATATTCACTAAAATTACATATATATATATATATATATATATATATATATATATATATATATATATATATATATATATATATATATATATATATATATATATATATATATATATATATATATATATATATATATTTGTGTTCCCACGATAACTCTCGAACGAAACGTCTAACGCTTATGAAATTTTGTGTGCGGACTGGATTCTGAATTGGCTTGGCTAAGTTCGTTAGCCAGACACGTCGGATGCCCAGAAGTAGGTTTTCTGGCCATTTTTTATCATTCGATCCTATCATAAGACAGTTCGATTTTTACATCGTTGAAAAGGAAAAAAAATTATGAAGAAAATGTTCTTATAATTTTCTTTCTATGTTAAGTAGTTTTCGAGAAAATCGTAATTTTCACTATTGCCTTATTTTGCTCTCTTTGTCATTGTAATAAGTAATTTATATTTCTATCTCAGTTCTTTATGAAGTATAAAAATATTTCACTTTTTTATTAAAGAATTTTGTGAGAACAAGTGAAGTATATTCACATACATGTGTTATAACACACATACATGTATAGAGTTTTGTTTCTCATTTATTGCATTATAATTAGCATGGTTCTATCTCATGTTAAAAAATGTAAATTAAACAGATTTTCTAAGCTAATGTAATGAAGAATTTTTTTTTTTATTGAATTTTTAAGTAAACAAGAAATTGAAGATTATGTTATGATATAATATTATTAAATATATGAAACAAAACGCCGTGAGCAGCGGGGCCCCATCACGGTAGTCGAATTTTCCCCTTCATCTTCGGTATTGAATGTCTACAAGCGAAATGTGATTGAAAGTCTACAACCGAATTGTCATTTTGTTGGTTTCAAAACTGGTGATGAGTGTTCGGCTGATCGAGGCTTTAAAAAAAGGTTTTAAGTATTTAAGGGCTGTATCTCAGTAAATTTCAATTTTGTGCCGAAAACAGGTAGCAGAAAAAAAGCCAACACAATTCGTACGAGGACATTCCTGCCCATGTTTATCCGCTAATTGCCTTTATGTTTTAGTTTTAAAAATTAAAAAAGGACCTTTAATAGTAAACTGGAAGGCCTTTATAAAGATATTTTTTCTTTCCAAAAAAATCCAAAATTTCTATTTTATAAATACTAAAAATCCAAAATTCCTAATTTATAAATAAACAGTGACTTTAATAACATTTTTAAATTACTTAATATGTATGTATTTCATTTGTCATAAAAGTAAGTTCACTTTTTTTTAAATTTTTTAAAATTACTATTCGCCTACTTGTATTTAGAATAAACATAATGCTTTTAAAACACATTTAACAATAGCATTCAATTCCGATGTAAAAATGGGAGAAGTGGGGGGAAAAGTGATGCGGACTCCCTACAAGGTACTAGCTGGATACTAACTGAATACACGTACAAAATTTCAGCCCTCTAGGTTTCCTTATGGAGTCTCTAGACATGTTAGAAAACAAGCAAAAAAATTAAGGAAATATTGGCGTAAAAATCGTGGGGGTAAGGATTAAAAGTTGAAACCTCCAAAAAACAGTGTCTGGCTATTAGCTTAACCTGTACACCAAATTCTAGCCCTCTAGGTTTATTTGGGGAGATTTTGACCCGAACGAAACTGTTAAAAAACAAGAAAAATCATGTTCTTTTGGGTATAAAAATGGTGGGGGTAGGGGTTAAAAGTCGAGACCCCCAAAAGGCACCTCCTTGATACTAACTCAATCCGAATACAAAATTTCAGCCCTCTAGGTTTATTCGGGTGACCTGTGCGAGTGGTACAAACTTCGAAAACGTCGAAAATGCATGAAATTGTAGCTTAAAAATGAGGGGGGTGGGGGTAAAATATTAAAACCTCCAAAAAGCACAACCTAGGTACGAACTTTATCAACACACCAAATTTCAACCCTCTACGTTAATTCTGGGGGGCTGGGGACCTGTTAGATCCAGCGAAAATCGTTTTTCCCCCCTCTACTCCCACCATATCATCCTAGGAAGCTGAATTTTGAATATGTTGTAGATAATTGACCGAAACATTATTTAAAACCGGTTTGGAAAAGTTTTATTGCTTTTCCGCCCCCCACCACCCCCTTAAAGGTCGGGTCCGAAAAAAAATTTGCCCAAAATTTGACCCCACTTTGATAGTATTGTTGTGCATCGGAATAAGCCCCACTTACCAAATTTCATCTCTTAACTTCCATAGGGGGGCCCTACACATATTAAAAGGTTGCGGGAAAATATATATATATATATATATATATATATATATATATATATATATATATATATATATATATATATATATATATATATATCAGACATCTTTTTTTTTTACATAATCGTGTTCTACGGGTCCGAAAACGGATAGCGCCCCTGGTCTCGCCTCTCGCAGCTCTTATCGTATAGACTGTATAAGTCTAATTTTTCGGAGAAAATTCGACTAAAAACAAAATATGTACAATGTACATATGTATGCACGGAAAAATATTTTGAATCGATTTTGAAAATTTTTTCACTAATAATTAATAATGTTAAAAAATTAAACCATTTCAAATGGATTTAAGGTATTTTATGTGAGGTCAAGGTTTTCGGGACCTAAAAAGGCCAGAAATTAATTAACCAATCGATTTTAAAAAATTTTTCACAGTTAGTAAGTTAAAGTATTTGAATTAATTAATTAAATGATGTCCGCAAGAAGCTTACGGACTGCCATAAGTTATATGAGATCCTTAGAACCCTTTTCTTACTGTTAGAGTACTAGACTTGTATGAGTTTCGCCAGGATTTACTGATCCCATAATTGTAAAAAATAAACTAAACGACCAATTTTAAAAATTTCTTCACTGTTACAGAGCTAAACTATTTTAGATAGATTTAGAATACATTATGTAAGGTCCGTCAGGGTCCACAGGACCCAAAAGTGTCAAAAATAAACTAACTGACCGATTGTGAAAATTTTTTCACTGTTACAGAGCTAAACTATTTTAGATAAATATCGATTACGTTATGTAAGGTCCGCCTGGGTCCATAGGACCCAAAAGTGTCAAAAATAAACTGCCTGATCGATTTTGAAAATTTTTTCACTGTTACAGAGCTAAACTGTTTTAGATAAATATAGATTCCGTTATGTAAGGTCTGCCAGGGTCCATAGGATCCAGAAGTGTCAAAAATAAACTAACTGACCGATTTTGAAAATTTTTTCACTGTTACAGAGCTAAACTATTTTAGATAAATATAAATTACGTTATGTAAGGTCCACCAAGGTCCATAGAACCCAAAAGTGTCAAAAATAAACTAACTGACCGATTTTGAAAATTTTTTCACTGTTACAGAGCTAAACTATTTTAGATAAATATAGATTACGTTATGTAAGGTCTGCCAGGGTCCATGGGATCCAAAAGTGTCAAAAATAAACTAACCGACCGATTTTGAAAATTTTTTCACTGCTGGGGAACTAAGCTATTTTAGATAGACATACGTTACGTTATTTAGGGTCCGCCAGGGTGCATGGGACCCAAAAGTGGTAAAAATAAAGTAACCGACCGATTTTGAAAATTTTTTCACTGTTACAGAGCTAAACTATTTTAGATAAATATAGATTACGTTATGTAAAGTCTGCCAGGGTCCATCGGATCCAAAAGTGTCAAAAATAAACTAACCGACCGATTTTGAAAATTTTTTCACTGTTGGGGAGCTAAGCTATTTTAGATACATATAGATTACGTTATGTAAGGTCTGACAGTGTCAGTAGGACCTAAAAGTGTCAAAAATAAAATAACTGACCGATTTTGAAACTTTTTTACTATTACCGAGGTAAACTATTTTAGATAGGTACAGGTTGTGTTATCTGAGATCCACAACTGTCCTGCGGATGCAAATGCGGCGTAGAATGCTACACAACGGGTTTTGAATATATATATATATATATATATATATATATATATATATATATATATATATATATATATATATATATATATATATATATATTACATAAAGTCCGCCTAGAATATACGGTCGAGCTGATTTTTTAATGAGGTCCACCGGGATCTTGCAGATCCGAAAGCGCCAGTAATAAGCTATCGAACCGATGCTAAAAAATTTCTCACTGCTAGAGAACTAAATTATTTAAGATGGATACAACTATGCTGCACAAAATTCGTTCGGGTTCTTGGGTCCCCAAAAATACCAAAACTAATTACCCAGCCGATTTTAAAAATTCTTTTACTCTTAGAAAGCTAAACTATTTTAAATAGGTACAGGTCTTAGATGAGATCCGCCAGTGCCCAAGATTTGGAAATTCGCTATGTTATGCAGATGCTGCGGCAGGGGTATTTTATTTTTGACTAGTAATTTAAGTTTCTAGAAAATTTATTTATGAGTTAGATCAAAGTTTTTTTATCAGTTTATTCTATTGAAACAGTTAAATAAAATTAAATTAGTTCCGTCTTTATTTTATTCAAATTTGAATTGAAAATTATGGTAAAGATAAGGTGTTTTACGGTACCCCTACTCTGTAGTCTGCACCTTATCATTCTTACTCAATAATCAGTTTAAAATCAACCATTAAAATTTTAATGTGTGCTATCGTACTTTAGGACAACATTTATTCTTTAAAGAAATACAATAAACCATTTCTTGAAGATAATATTAGAATACTTTTTTATTTTGCGAGAAATTATTATTATTATTAATTATTTTTTTTTACTGTGAACTGTATTTTTTTTAAGAATGACATTTTTCAAAACGTTGTCAGCTTTAGATAGTGGCTATTTTTGGGCTACTCGGATGCCACTTCGTTTAGCTGGTTTTTTCTACCTAAAATGCATTTTTTGGAGGGATTTTGACTATTGTTGGAGGAATTTTGATGAGTCAAACTGGCAACACTGTACATTTTATGTGTAGGTACTTACTGCCTTGGTCGGGCGACGACATAATATGCAAGCGTAGTAATTTGGAAACAGCAATAGCAAGACTTCCGGCATTAAAAAAAAAATTAAAGATGTTAAAAAATCGGGACAATTAGCGTCCCGCCACTACTGTCGGCGGAACGTGGGACACATAGGCCTAAAATCGGGACAGTTGGCAACCCTATCTATGGCCTTGTGCGATTATAATTTAACGACCATGTCCCTGCCACTCATTTTTCATCAGATTTATCTAAAATAAATTGGAAATAAATTGAATATTTAAAAAAATACTTCAACCCAACCTAGAAAGATTAATTAAATTAAAAAATTTTAATTTTTCGTTAACACATAACTTGGTAACGATACTTTTGCACTCAATCATATGATAATTAATTTTGACATCCATTTGATGAAAAATGCTCACATGTCCCAACTCTATTTAATATACTCCCCTACCATCAGCGCCACCTAGCAAACTGTGACAGTCATTGGCCCGTCCTTGAAAACAAATGGCAGGGACATGATACTGACGAAGAAATATCGTGGCAGCTCTGTCCGGATTCGCTTACCTGACGGTATTTTGTGACGCTGTTTTTCGCTTACAAGTACCATTAGCGCCATATAGCGGACTGTGACAATAAAAATTTGTCCTTGAACCTATGTTACTCTCGAGATTAAGACGAATATGACACCTCTTTTATCAAAATCGATCAACCCTCTGACGCAGACTGCGCCAAAGAAACAAACATATTTACATATACGTCCATATATACAAGCCCAAAACATAACTCTCCTGTGATAGTGGGGTAAAAAAAAAATGGGTATAAACAGAAAATACACACACATATATCTAAAACAAGGAATTTATTAAATAACCAATTTGATTAAATTTTACATCAAGTAATGCATTACATTAGCAGTAAAAAAAAAATTGTAATTATCCGAGAGCTATTCCGCAGTGGTTTTATTGGCGGCGCAAAGATTCTTACTCGCGCCTCTGGTTGTAAAATTAGAACTAGTATCAAGTAAAAATAATTTGTATAATACATATTTCTATGTCAATTGAACGTATACGTATATTTTTACTTGATACTAGTTCCAATTTTACCACCAGAGGTGCACGCGTAATCTTTGCGTTGCCAATAGTTTTTGTGACTGTTAAGCACAAGTACTGGTTTGTTTCTTGGTTTTAAGTGTTTAAACAAATATTTTATTGTAAAAAAATAAATCAAATGACTTTTCAAATTAATACGATATTATAAATTGATTTCTAATCAGCTTTCCCTTTTGGTGTATCTTCTTTATAGTGAAGGAACACAAATGAAAATATATACATTCCAAACATCATTGAAAATGCACTAATGTAATATGGATATGCACTTGGGATGAATCGTTCGTACTGCGTGTGCTCCAGTGGTCGCACTGACACCTGGCAGAAAAAAATGAATTTAAGAACACAAGTTAGTCAAGTGTGTGTAGGATACACAATAAATTAGAGTTCCGTAGATGAGTTTCTCGCACCTTTCCGTAGTAAAGTATGAGAAATTTGTAAATTTGTAAACTGTAGTAAGTATATTTATTAGAATTCATCATAAAAATAGATAAATATCGGTAAGCTTAGAAATATAAAATTTTTTTCGATTTTTTCCAATTTCAGAAAATTGGCATCATTTAGCATTAATTTGTAATATTTTATGACTATATGTAATACTAGCTGTTCTCGCGACGTGTCAGTATAGAATCAATTAGAAGTATGTCATAGTTTCCGCTTAATTCTTGCTCGAACTGGTTTTTAATTTTCCCGTGGGAATGAGACATTTTCCCACAGTAAAAAGTATTTTATATATTGACTCAAGTAATAAGTTATCACTTCCTTTATTTTTTGCTTAACTCTTTTAAACAAACCAAATGGAAAAATTTTTTTGTCTCAAAATGCCGGACTTTTTACTGCCAGTGATAAGTACAATAGATAAGGTTACAAAAAAAGGAAAAGAAAAAAAATCAAAGATCCCAACATCAAAAAAGTGAATCCTAGGAATTTACAAAATATAAGTTATACTAAACTATGTCGATAAAATTGAACATTATTTAGAATTATACCGTATTTCGGAAAATCTGTCACAGATGACGGCACCTGTACCAGTGAATATATATCATGGTGGCCACAGATTTTCAAAAATCAAATTCCCTTACTTTTCCAGGTTTTCCAGAAATTTTATTAAAAAATTCTCTGACTATTTTGTAAAAAATGTCGCTCCAAAAAGCTAAAATTTCTTAATAACTTTTTAAAAGTTTTTCTTAATCTTTCTTAATCTCAAAACAAGTGAAAAATATTGATTGAAGTTTTATCCCTAAATAAACAAAATTATAAAAATCAATTTTTTTCCAGCCTTCTGGTCAAATTCCCTGACTTTTCTAGAAAGTTTAAAATTCCCTGACATTTCCAGGTTTTTCAATAATGTGGCCACCATGTATACATATCACAGCATTTTGAGCTGCCATATTGCAAGACAATAAATTAAATTAACGAAATACATTATATTAACGAAATATTTTTAGTTCTTTTCACTTTAGATGATCCAGTCTAGAGATATCGTGCTCACCGTAATAAACCTTTTTTTTAGAGGTGCTCCCGGAGATCAGCTATAGCAGTTTTCAAAATAATTATTTTTACAAATAGAAAATGTTAAAATATTTACAGTTAAAAGTTACCATAATATGTGTACAAATTTTTACTTTAATAAGTTAAAAGGTCTTCTCAAGAAAAATTCTTTGAAAATCGATTTTTTTCGGCCTTGTGACTATATATGTATAACCCCTTAATGCAAAACTTTATATTCATAAAGATTTGAAGTCGTTGGGCAAAATTTCTCAGAAACGGCTGACTAACGGCAAACTATGAGAGTGAGACAGGCAAACAAACAGACGAATATGACAAAATTATACGGCTATCGAAATTTCGACTACGGATCCCTAATAAAGAACATATTTTTTAAATTATAAAGTTTACCTGTGTTGTACTATACAGATGTGTATATCCAATTCTGTCATAATCTACTTTAAACTGATATACGCCGTAAACATCGGGAATTTTGAAACGAGCTTCGTAAATTCCACCCAATTTACGTTTTAATGTAGTTCTCACGAATGGATCAATCCGAACAAACTCTAGCTGCACATCATCAGCATCGTAGGGCTTCCATTCACCATCAACCAATTTCTCAATTTTGATTTGATATATCACTTGATCTGTGATGGTGTACGATGTTGGTGGTTTAGTTTCTCCAACTTTATGATGAGTTACAGATGAAACGCGAAGTACACCATGTTCTTTGAATACCCATTGACTGATAGCAATTGCCACATCTTGGTTCCCTGATTTTGGATATTTGGTCTTGCTTGGATCCTGGAAAAGAGCTACGGTTAACTCTTGTTTTAAAAATATCAATAATAGAGAAGTGAAGATGTTTAAAATAAAATGTTTGCAACTTCCAAAATATGAATTTTAACAAATTACTGATCAAAATATTATTAATAATATTGTTGGAAAGTCATCTTTAAGAGCAGTTTTCTTTATTAAATAGAAATAAAATATAAAATAAAAACTGGTTAACTTCCTTTGGACTTTTCTTTTTCTCACTATCGTGGGCTTAAAAAATTAATTATCATAAAACAAAATTTTAGTGTTTCCCTATAATATTAATGTTTTTAATATAATATAAAAAAATTATACTTTCTTTCAGAAAAATTTAGTATAACAAATCCTTTTGCCGAAAGTGTCTGTTATACCTCCCAGAAGTATCCAATAGGTATCCAAAGGTCGCCAATAGTTTGGCCATAATAAAAATAGCTATATACTTTTCAATTATTTACCTGTATATGTAGAGTCAAATTTATTTATAAAGCAAATGACTCATTTTAAAATAAAGTTTTGTCGCATATAAAAGATATTATAATTTCTACTATCCTTTTTCAATATATTAGATAGCAGATCTTGTGAGAGATAGCTATATTATGAGTTTTATGTAAAAAATAAGTTTATGAAAATGAATCATTTGCAGTTGTTGTTGGTTTCTCTATATCTATATGTCGCCGTCCGATTGTAAAATTAGTCCAATTAAAAAACGGGAAGACGTTTTATAAAATGTCGTTACTTTGTAAAAAGACAGTGTGGTTCAGTCGTGTTGTAAATGCATCGTATTTGCCCTATTATCTAAACAATTTTTTGATTAAGGGGTTATATACAGTTGTAGCGGGGGAAATGACATTTTTTCGATTTCTTTTTCAACAGTAAAATAAATATTTATTAAAAAACTGTTGACAACACCGATTAGTACATGTTTTGGGATACTTGTCAAACTTTTTTTTATAGAAAAATATTTAAAAATATCGGAACTACAGCTGTATTCTAGGAGCGCCTTTTTTGGACATCAATTGCAGTGGACATGATAATTCGAGAACGGTTCATCCGAAATCAGAATTTCAAAGACATTTCGTTAGGATATTTTATTGTCTAGTCGCTGACCAAAGAATTTGTCAAAATTTAAAGTAAAAAAAAAAAATGGCGACGATTTTAACAAAAAGTTAATTTTTTCAAGGTGTTAATTTATCGATTTTTTGCTATAAAAAATCTTTTAAAAAACAAAATACCCCTGTCGCAGCACCTGCATAACATAGCGAATTTCCATTTATAAAAATCCGTTTTTCTGTGATGTTTCACCCTTTTAAGTGATTTTTCCTCTTCTTTCTAATGGTGTAAATAAATGTCGCAAAAATTTTTTAACTTGAGACAATTTTGGCAAAAAACTAATTTTTGTCACTAAAAATTACCAAAAAAACCATGTTCCAGGCATCCGACATGGCTGGCTAACGAACTTGTCCAACGGTGTGGGACTAAATACAAATATAATACATAAATTTTAGTGAATATTATTTTCTGTTTGTAGGGACCTCAAAACAAATTTCTGCCATAGTCTCGGGCTCAAGTCGCATCATGAGAGTGGCTGTAATAGCTAAATTCCATTCTGGAAATTCGCTAAAACCACCCATAAAACCTATAAGTCTAGCAAGTACTTAACACATTAATATTTGTTGTAATATCAACATCTAAAAACATTTCAGTCCCTTTTTGACAATCTTGCCAGAACTTAAACACTTTTTAAAATTTTTTTTATTGTTAAAATCGAAACGTTATTTTGAAGACGGTTAAAATTACTATATTTTACATCAAAATGTCAACACAATCACGCATTATACATACATAATAGTTAATTACCCCTAGACTTGATGCTAGAAAATTGAGAAAAAAAAGATCATATAGATTTTTTTAATTTAGATTTTATTTGTAATGATTGAGTTACGAAATTCAAAAGGACATTTTAAAAATGTGTGTATTCGCTATGAGCTTTTGTTTGGAGGGAATCCAGCTCCTCAAAAGCGGCTCCAGCGCTCAAGATGGACAGAACATATTATATCAGTTTATCAGGACGGCATTTGTACATAATTTTAATATTTTCTTTAAGAAATAGTATTTTGTTCTAAATACTTGTTTGATTTTTTCAAGGTGAGTATTTATTACGATTTCTATTTACCAGCTTCTACAAAATAAAAAAAAATCATTTGTAACACTACTATCAAACGTTATTTTATTTTGAAATTTTCAAAAAAAATATAAAAGTTACCTCTTATATGCTTTTTTTGGGTTAATTATTGAAAAATATTCTATTTTCCGACATTTTTGAGGTAAAATGAGCAGATGTATGGTTTTTGTTTAACAAATTTCAGCTTTTTAATATATTTTCGCCTTAAAATATTTAATATTTTCAAAAATGTATGATAGAATTTGTCAAAATTTAAAATTATTTGTTTTGTTGTCAAAAAAAAAAATGAATGTGCAAATTTATTTACGTGTAAAATGCTGTGTTTATACATAATAATTATAACAGTATTGTCATTTGGATAAAAAATTACGTAAAAATATTATTGTATGAATATGATTTAACGTAATTTTTATGCGATTGTAGCAAACTCTTATTAATTTTAGTAAGGTGTAAACATAATCTAAATTCTGGCCGTATCACATAAAACAAATTTTCTTGGTAATTTTCCTATAAAAAATGGAATAGATAGATTATAAAGATTTATTCAACTGAGAGAAATAGAATATAACTGATCGTTAAATTGGATTAAAAAAATCATGACACGTCACTTATAAAGCCGTTTTTTTTTTTTTTTTTTTTTTTTTTTTTTTTTTTTTAATGTAGCATCGCACAAAATGAGACAGAAAAAAAAGACTGTGAGTGCGAGTGTAATAAAAAATGATTTCTTCCAACATATTTTCTAACTTTTCTCAAAAAGTAATTAATTTAGAGCAATGGTGTAAAAACATTTTTTACGCATATTGCCTTTTACTTTGGCTTGGTGTAAAAAAAATTTGAAAAATTGCTTAATTCTGGCAAAAAACTCATTTTGTTGACAAAAAATACCCGAAAAACCTACTTCTGGGCATCCGACATGTCTGGCTAACGAACGTAGCCGAGCCAATCTAGTCTTCAGTACGCACACAAAATTTCATAAGCATTAATTTCGTTCGAGAGTTATCGCGCGGATACATATATATATATATATATATATATATATATATATATATATATATATATATATATATAAATTTTAGTGAATATCATTTTCGTATTCTAGGGACCTCAAAACATATTCTGTTATGGTGCCGGGCTTAGGTCGCGTCATGACACCTACTGTAATAGTTGAATTTCGAGTTTTTGAAATTCACTAAAACTGAAAATCCTCCGTCAGCGACTAGCTATTATCATAATAAATAAGTAGTATAAATTTGGTATTGATTGGGATAGTTTTATAGTACTTATGTCCATCGAAAAGGTATTTTCAAAAAAAAAAAAAAAAATAATACGATTCTGAAATAATTGCATTTAAAATAACAAGTTTGTTTTTTTCATATTCGATGTTGAACGTTCGAAAGTCTATACACAACTGCTCTAAAGTTTCAAGGCCATATATTTCGAACAGGACAATAGAGCGACGAAAGTCGACGTACCGCTTATATTTTACGGGGTGACAAGTGTATGATTCCAGCTCGGGCGCTACTCGAGGTAGTACGCTATAAATAGCTATCACTTCGGATCTAATGCTCCGATCGTTACGAAATTTGGTGAGAGTATTCTTGAGATAATGTTCTTATAGAATATACAATAAAAAAATAATAAACTTTTCCGACTATCGCAACTGTATATAACCCCTTAAATCAAAAGTTTAGATGTAATAAAAATTGCAACTCTCAAAAAACTCATCTATATAATTATAATACTAATCGTAGCATACACATATAACTATTATATAGCCTAGAGCTGACATTGCGAAAGAGTACTGTAGTTATGTTGGTATACTAGGCCAATGGTTCTCAAACTTTTTAGTCCTTTGCATTTAAAAATTTCAAAAGACTCCCGATACATGTAGAAATGAGTAGGAAATAAGGAAAATATCTTTAAATAGTTTTTGCGACCCCCACTTTGAGAATCACTGTACTATACCCTCTTCAAATTTGTAAATTAAAGTAAGTCAATATCTTTTTGAAAAAATTCACGTGAACAGTTTTTAAAAATAAAGTATAATAAAAAAACACGTTTTCTGAAAACAGTACCTGAACTAATAATGCATATTTCATCAATTGCATTTGATAATATTCAATATAATACACTATACAGTAGCATAGGTACATAATGCAATTCAAAAATAAATATTTTTCCGTAGTACGCACTCGAGTATACAAGGTTCAGTTTTCATTTAAAAACATATTTATATAATACGTGATTCGTTGACCTAGTTTAATTTACAAATTTGAGGAAGGTATAGATTATATAACTGGCTCTATCATAGGCGAGTTATTAAAAAAATACGGGATTCTAGCTATACAACAATATATAAATTTTGAATATTAATAGATTTGAGCGTTACTTTATGGTATTCAATATTTGTAAATAATAAACAAATACTTTACTTTGCAAAATACCACTTTTTATTGTCACAGTTTCAAAAATAAAAAGTGGTATTTCGCAAAGTAAAGTATTTGTTTATTATTTACATATAAATTTTGACTTACTTGCGCGTTTTGAACAGAAGATGTAAAATATTCATCTGAGAAGAAATCTAATGAACCACTAAATACCACTCTAGCATTGTTACGGGCTTGTAATGCAGCAATCAAAACAACATTTTTTCCAACAACATGAGGATACTAAAAAATAACAAATTATTAAATCACTCAAATGAAACAAAAATGTTATACCAAGTGTACTTAAGATTGCACAATCGAAATGAAAACTTCTATGGAAATCAATTCGAAATACATATGAACATGTTATTCGAATAGGACTTTGTGAAATGAGTCGTGGTTACGGATAAACAAATGGAGTCAACAGAAAGAACGTTTCCTATAAATTCCGTTTTATGTATGAGTTGCTTACACAGCTTTATGTTAGTTAAACTGCCAAAAGTCTTCCCAATTTTCGAAAAATATTTATGAATTCGACATGTATTTTAAAATAGGTATTGCTTGTGCGTCAATGGAGAAGTCTCGTAGTGTGGATAACGTAATATGTAGTTGTATTTAACTAAATTACCAAAGTATAGACCAAAACTAATAGACTGGTCAAAAAATTTTTGAAATCCGTTAACAAATAATAGAGAAATAGAAGATCAAAGTTTAAGGGGGAATGATTGATTTCCAATTCACTTATGACGTCAAATATCCGCACAATTGGACACTGAGTGCCTTTTCCGCCATTAAAGTAATCCCATCAGTCATTTTTTTGCTTCAATTTCTTAATGTATTTGTAATACACAGCATTCTCTCTAGTCGATTCACTCCTCAATGCTTTTATACAATATTTTTTTTTTTAATTTAGTTACGTTAAATTACCATGATTTAATATTTTTTAAAAAATATTTTTGTTTTATATATTTATGAATCTTCAAAAGTTCAAAAAATGACATTTTAAAACGTCAAAATATTGAATTTGTAAAAGATAAAAATTTCAAAACTGTTGTATCCGTAGTAATGTATATCACTGGTAGTAATTAACGTATTTACCAGCATTATAAAAGTTCATTAAAAAGATTCCTCGCTCTATTTACAATCTCGTAGCAAAGATGACGTCACACATCGGTATCAGATAAAATAAAACTATCTGTGTAAAGTGCAACTTTAAAGTCCCGTAACTTTGTTAGTTGTTGAGATATCTTAATTTTTCTTTTACAATTTTGTTTGATTTCATTTTAATTTTTATTTTCATCCATAAAAAAATTGGTTGACTTCTCCATTGACGGCAATTTTAAAAAGGGACAAAAGAGTAAAGAGAAGCATTGTTTATAATCGATCTTTTTTATTTTACATATCAAAACACAAATATATTCTTACTGAGGCGGTTTCACATAGAATGCAGTCAGTTCACAGACTACAAAAAAAACTATAATTAATTAAGTTATACCCGGCTTTAATAAAATTTTAAATCTAGTGGCGACGCAAAGATTACGTGTGCACTCCTGGTGGTAAAATTAGAACTATTTAGTATCAAGTAAAAATATACGTATACATTCAATTGGCATAGAAATAGGTATTATGGAAATTATGTGGATATTACTAGATTTTATATCACCAATATGTATATTTTTGCTTGATACTAGTTCTAATTTTACAATCACAAGGCGCGAGTGAGAATCTTTGCATCGCCCATATAATACAATAAGGGAAATGTGAAAAAATACAGCCAAGGTAACTTAACGAATTTCGACAAATGAAGTATCTGTCAATAAAGGATGACCTCAAGAATGACCTCAAGGGTGCTCGAATTTTGAAATTAGGTTTCGTACCAGAGTTGCGGGTCCTTATATAGGAAATTAAAAATAATGTAAAATTGGTTATTCATATCTGTAGAAACGAATCGAAACGAATAAGGAATTGATCATTTCTCAAGTTAACTGTGACAGCGGGTCATTAGCTGATTAATAATTAATTTAAGTAAAATAAGTAAAAAATATCAATTTTGTAAATAAAAGGTAAAAATAAAATTTAATTTTCTTTTTATTCACAGTACATATTATGTGCTGTGAATAAATTTTAACATATTATATTAAAACTAATAATCATTAATTTATTTTTAAAGTAAGTTTAAATTTGAAATTTATGTATATTGCTTCCGAGACTACTAAAGTAGCGGAAGCATGTAATCACTTTTGAAAAATAAAGAATTTTTTCCCTCCAAAATAAAATTTTTTACGCACATTTTGTTTTAGAGCTTCCTGAACAATTTTGGTTTAGTATTTGTCCGTCAGTCCGTCTATCTGTGTGTCGCCAGTTTGCACCAAGTGGCATAACTTCTGAACTATTCGATTTTTTAAATGAAATTTTCAGAAATTATGCAGTTTGGTTCCTAGATGGTTTCCTACGAATTTAATCCAAATCGGAGTAACCGTAGCTACGCCGTTACCATGTCATTCCATTAATATACTAAATTACACCAAGTGGCATAACTTCAGAACTATTCAATTCTTTTTCATGAAATTGTCAGAAATTATGCGGTCTGGTTCCTAGACGGTCCCCTATAAATTTCATTGCATTCGGAGTAATAGTATCCACGGCGCTACCATGAAATACCATTAAATGTCAATATCTTATTTACTGCTAGTCCCACTTCGCTCAAATTTATAAAGTATTTTGGGGGTTAGTTTCTAAAATATTTTTGCTATTATTTTATAATTTAGCCTTTAAGTATTTTGAGTTACAATAATTTTTTATGTACTTTAAGGCGAAAATATAATTTCATGGTATATATATTTAGTAGAATACTGTTTTAAAGTATTTTACGAGTACGAGGAAGCTGTGTGCCACATCCTATTGGCAGCGTATTTTTTAATAATTTCTCAAGTTGATCGACAGCGTTACTTTCTTTTTACCTTGGTGTGCAAGTATATTCTATCGCCCATGAAAAACGTGTATATAGTGCGCCTATAGAAGTTTTCATTTAATTAAAAAGAAAATACTCAATATATAACCTCTTTTAACGGCGTATTTGGAATGTAGCTATACGCTGTACTTTCAGCTGTTAGTAACGGAAGTACCAACGGATTTTCAGGATCAGCAAGGATACCAGTACCTTGATAAAGCATAGGAGATAACTTTTCTCTTTCTCCAACAATTACTGGCGCTTTAATTAAATTGTTTGGTGGCGCTATTATGGTTGTATGTTGTCCTTCATCAGTTACATCAAAATGATGATGATCAATTACATAAGCACCTTCTTCATCAAGCTAAAATTGTTTATGGGCAATTAATTCACACCGTTACTTAAGATATTTATAGCTTGAAAAATACCTCAAATCCACACTCCGAGGCTAATTCTCTTAGGACATCTCCAGCGTTAGCACTAGCTGCTACTAATAGATTACCACCTTCATCAATAAATTCTGTTATTGTCTCTACGCTAAGACTACCTCCGAATTCTTCAACAGACGGGGCAAATATAATTAAGTTTTCATATAAGTATTCTCCGTATTTACTTAAAACTAAAGATTGATCATCGGCAGATTTATAAGTCAAAGTGAAACCTCGATCTAAAAAAATTCATTTTCTTAAAATATTCTTACATTTAAAAAATGCCGGTAGTAATTTTTTGAACTTACCTTGCAATGATTTAAAAAATATTGAATGTGTTTCTCTAATCGCTAAATTGTCTAATAATACTAAAGTTTTTCCTCCAGCATTAACGAAGGGAGAAAATATTGATATAAAAATTACAAAAGAAATTGGCCACATTTTAAATTTTTTAAAGCCCACGTCACCATACAAATCAGAAATTATAACATACACATAAATGACAAATAGATATAGTGCGATAAACGTATTTTCTACCGGCCCGTTCTCAGATTATGAAGGTTATCATTTAGTTGATCGTTTTTATGGTTTTTATAATGACATTACCGGCCTTACCGGCAGTACATACACAGCGCATATGGTAAGTATATATCTTGTAAAGTGGGATTTAGACGATGCTATTTTTTAGCACCCATAATCAATAATCTATAAAGATAAAACGTCCAACTGTAAACTGTATACAATTTTGACAGCTAATACACTTTATAGATATGGAATTGTTGACGTCCTACAACGTGGTGTGTGAGTTAGTAAGGTTTCATTAGATATCTTAGAACGTCAATGACCGTTAAGGTGTTAAAAACATACTTGTAGAAAAGCCTACTCACACAGACTTCGTTTTCGTTTAACGAAGTCTGTCTTTTTAACAAACCATATGGAAAAATTGTTTTGTCTCAAAATGCCGGACTATTTACTGCCAGTGATAAGTACAATAGATAACTTACAAAATATAAATTACGAAATTTACAAAGGAATTTACAAAATATACTAAACTATGTTGATAAAATTGAACATTATTTAGAATTATACAGTATTTCGGAAATCTCTCACAGATGGTGGCACCTGTACCAGTGAATATATACATATCACAGAATTTTGAGCCACCATATTGCAGGACGAGTTAACTCGTCTTAATCATTTAAAGATTTAAAAAAAATAAAAATTGATTTTTTGGGTAGATGAGGTTAGGGGAGTACCATGGACGTATATGAATTATGAACTAGTCATTTTGTTAGATGATCTGAAGCCAAGCACTGGTGTTCCTTCTGTCATTGTTTAGTTGTGTGTGTGCGTCACGTGGGATGTCTGAAAAGTTGTCGTGAAATTAAAACTGACTACAACGTTTTCCATCGGAAACCAAAATGGTTAATTGTTCTGTTTTATCGTGCAAAAGCGACAATAGAGTAAAACAGAAGGAAAAAACCCAATTACGTTTCATAGATGAGTAGAAAACATGTTTTAAAAATTAAATATGGGTATCCGCCATTTTATAATGTTATACACATGGGTGTCTAAACAAAATTTTTTTATGTATATATTTTTTATGTATTTTTTTTTTTTATACATATAACTCTTATTTTCATTAAAGAACATCAAAAAACCAAAAAAAGTTTTTGTTATTGGTAAATACTTTGCTAAATATTCCTTTGTTCCCTATATGGCCCGCCACACACGTACAGTTTCAACTGACAGTTTGAACCGAATAGTTTAAACTGTCAGGTGAAACTGTACACTGTAGACGCACACACACGTACAGTTCAATCCTTCAGTTTTTACAATGAATTGGAAACAGCAGGACAATTTCACCTAGCAACATCTTTGATTCCGCGGAAATTATATTGTTAAAAAAAAAGAAAAAATCAAACGCACTTTGCGGAAAAGTGGATAATGTATTATATTCCTTAAATCTCACCCGTCTCACCCCGTTACCTGCCACAAGAAAAATGCCTACAAACTGGCTTTACGCTTTGTCTAGTTGTATAATAATAATAGTATTCATTGGTCTATGCTCCTGACACAAATTGAACTGAGAACTGTACAGTTGAACCCCCACACACGCAACAATCAGTTGAACCTTTCAGTTTAAAAAATTGAAATTTCATTCGTCTCAGTTTAACTGTACAGTTGCATTGAAATGAGACTGAAATACCCACACACGTAGACCTTAAACTGTATAGTTGAACTGTTCAGTTCAAACTGTCAGTTGAAACTGTACGTGTGTGGCGGGCCTATTACTTTTATAAAAATATTCCCTATTTAAAATTGTTAAGAGATCACAATGGTATTTTTTAGGTACGTATGCGATTGTACATTCGTGTGTAATGCTTCATTTCTGTAATATTCACACATACGAAATGCCATCTCCACATACCTCCGTGGTTTCATAATTAAAATTGGACATATGTAATGATAATGCATAGAATTATTTAACATTTGACACAAATTTTAAATACAGTCTAGTACCGTATTGTGAAAATGAAAGTAAAAAAGTAAAATAGTATATTTTTAAGTACATATATTTAAAATAGTATATCAACGCTAGTTTATTAGTACCTTCATTTACACAATGCTTTTTTACAGACTACTAACATAACAAGCTTGTTTACTAGCCGCTAGTAAAAAACCATCGTGTAAATGACACATTAGGTACCGGTGCTCTTAGGGCCTTTAATTTTTTTTTTAGTTCGGAACTATACAATTCAAACACCCCAACCATCTGATCAAATTTCACTATAGAGGTTTATCGGATGGCTGATTCCTGTATAAGTTAAAAATATTTTATTACGCTTTGGTGCCGCCTTATATATACATTTTTTAAAAATTTATTTAGTTTTTTAAGTAGTTAAAAAAATGGCTTTAAATCCTGCATATGAAGCCATTGGAAAAGGTTTTGTTCAGCAGTATTATGCTATGTTTGATGACCCATTGCAGAGACCGAATTTGGTGAACATGTATAATGTAAGTTCAAAAACTTCTTTTAAAATTTGAATTAAAATATAATTGTTTTCGCCTTTTTCGTAGACTGAAAGTTCATTTATGACATTTGAAGGGCTACAGTTACAAGGGTCTCTTAAAATTATGGAAAAATTAAATGTAAGTTTTTTAATTGAAAAAATAGCCTTAGGATTATCACATTTTAATAACGGATTTTATTTACATTTACAGTCATTAACGTTTCAAAAAATTAATAGAATTATTACAGCAATTGATTCACAACCAATGTTTGACGGAGGCGTGTTAATTAATGTTCTTGGCAGATTACAGGTTTGTTAAAAAGCTTTTTCGTGATTTTCTTTTTAATAAACATAATTGATTGACAAATAATTTTGATAGGAAAATTGGAAAATATGTATTATTAATTTAATTTTTAAATCAGACAGATGAAGATTTACCCCATGCTTATATGCAAACATTTATTTTGAAACCATTAGAAGGTAGCTTTTTCGTTCAACATGATATATTTCGTTTGGTGCTCCACGATACGGCATAATTTTCCATACATTTACGTATTCATAAGTAAGATTTGTTTTGATTTGTATTGCATTATAAATTATTTTAACAATAAAATACGCAGTTTTTTTTTGGTGTGCTGTGTGCCGTGTGCCGAGTGCCGAATCCATAATTGCATATTATCACCACAAATAACGCAACAATCAAAGTTAAATTTATATATAAAAAAATGACTCATTTCAAAAATATAGTTTTGTCACGTATAAAAGATATAATTTCTACTATCCTTTTTCAATATATTAGATAGTAGATCTTGTGAAAGATAGAATTACAAGTTTGTCTAAAAGATAATTTATGAGAATGAGTCATTTGCAGTTGTCGTTGGTTTCTCTCTCAATCAAGCAAATTGAAGGTAACTTTACCAAACCACATTTCATGTTAAACAAATTAAAATTTGTACTTGACCAAGAAAAGAAGAAATGTCAACGGGCTCATTAATCCAAAATTTTACAATGTGGTGCCCGAAATTAAATAATATCTAGTCTGTATTTTTAACCTTTTGCATTCAAGCAAAACGTGTTTTGCAGCTAGCTCGTAAGACATGTAGCACAAGACATGATGCATGATTAACATTCATTAACATTCCTATATTTTTTTTACTTTTTTCTTACTTTTTTTTTTTTTTATACCAACTAAATGTTTTAAATGCTGTTTTTGTTATTTTCAAAAGTTAGTTCAGCGCGTTCTATTGTTCACCGACCCAGATTTTAATTTATACAACCTAATTGGGTTGTATAATTACATATATACAACCTAAGTTTTTTGAGAGTTGCCATTTTTACTACAGCCAAACCGTTGATTTAATTGAGAAATTGTTCAAATAAGAGTTGCAGATATGGACGGGGGCAACCGATTGCTATAGTCAGGATCAAGCCCTAAATGTGTGTGTAAAAAATTGTGGATAGCAGTGTGCCAGTGAGTGGTTCGATACCGCTTAAGTGTGTCAGTCACACAACAACTATTGTCGTGTTCAGATCTGTTGTTATCAACCAGTTTCAACAATAAGCGAATACATATATAGTAACATGCAGGTACCGAAACACAAGCATACATATGCAGTGTAGTCCCTTCTTTCAATAAACAGAGTGTGACGTTGATACAAACACACGCGTACATCACGCATACATTGATACGAGATTTATGTTGTAACATGTTGTGCGTTTGGAATGGGACAGAAATTAGGTCATTTGTGACGTAAGCTATTGTCCACATTGAGAAAGCTAGTATAGATCCCAGAGTACAGAGGTACAGCAACTATCTCTTTTCTGAAATCACGAGTGTGTACTTCTGTGCTCATTAGGCGTCTTAGTTGTCACAGTTTGTCAGTAGCAGTCGATGATTGTAGATCAACCACACGATAATGGACTTGATTGTTGTTGGTATTGTTACATCCCCTAGTACATGCGTGTGGTGTCTGAGCCACGTGACCGCCCCTACTATCTCCGTTACTCACACAAATACACAAAATCGCACTAATACAATGTAAACCCAGTGCATGTATACAACATATTGTCTATCTCTTACATGTTACACTGGTTCCAGTAGTGTAGGTATAGATATGTTGTTTCTATTACTCTATGGTATAGATATACGAAGTTTGTTTTTGAATATTCTGTGGTCAGGATCTTTATAGCTCTTAGCTCTTATCAACGGTTTGGGCTGTAATAAAAATGGTAACTCTCAAAAAACTCACGCTGTATAAATATAATAATAAGTAATTGTAATGTTGTTTTTTTCTAAAAATTCAAATATGTGACGTATTATGACGTAGATGGCAAACTGCAAAAAAAGCTTATTTTGGACTCAAATGTAGTGTACCTTCCTTAATCTACTTTGGTTGACCTAATGGCCAAACCACCTTATCATGCTAGACATGTCTTATAAGTGCAAAGGGTTAATTCTCGGAAGAGGGGGGTCATTTGGGGGTCTTTGCCCTTTGTTGAAAATGAAATGCATGCGTTTAATTTATGTTTGCTTAAAATATATTTATTATTATTAATTCAGTCTATATTTGTATCAAAAAATTTTAAAATGAAAATCCCCGTCATCGAACACCCTCCTAATGTAAGTGAAATTAGAAAGTAAATATACCCAAAAATATAAAAACGTCGGTCGCCCGTAATTAATCCTGGACAAATTGCCGTAATTAAGCGAATTATCAAAAATAGATTTTTTGACGTTTTGAATTGCCAAATAATTTCAAAAAATTAATAATCAACAATTTTTTTCGTAGTTATGTTATAAGGTAAACGGTTTTTTCCTAGCTACAAAAGAATACAGTGCAAAAGCCCAATATTCTTTGTTTATATGCATTTTGTACAAATGTACGAAAAAGGAACGTCCCTTCTCTATGGCGGTATTGACGGTATATCGTAAATGGTATTAGCGATATTACCGTCATAGAATATGCGAATGGAATTTATGTGGAATATAGATAAAAGTATACAATTTCACAATATATAGGTCGCCAGTACGATATTTTGAAGTAGGTCGCTGGATTATTTCATAGAAGATCCATGTAAGGGCGACCTATACATATATTGTGAGACTATATACTTTTATCTACTCGTATATTTCACATAAATTTCATTGGGATGTTTTATGACGAAGATATCGCTAATAATATTTGTGATATTCCACCAATATCGCCATACCCAAGTATTTAATACAAGATTCGGTAAGGACAGCCTATACATATATTGTGAAATTATACATATTTGTTTGTGTCTTTTACAAATTGTATTGGGATGTTTTATGACGGAAGTAACGTCCTTTTTTCGTATATTTGTACAAAATACATATAGACAAAGAGTCGTGGGCTCTTGAACTGTATTATTTTGTAGCTAGGAAAAAACTTTCCTTTTCTTGTAACTATGAAAAAATTGTTGATTATTAATTTTTTGAAATTATTTGACAATTTAAAACGTCAAAAACTATATTTTCGATATTTCGCTTAATTACGACAATTTGTCCAAGATTATATACGGGCGACCGACATTTTTATATTTTTGTGTATATTTACTTCCTAATTTCACTTAAATTATGAGGGTGTTCGATGACGGGGATTGGCAATTTCCCAAATTACGTGCCAACGAAATTTTGTAGTTTTCTATTTTCATACCATTGGCTCTTGGTTTGCAGTTATTACTTCTTCAATTAATTTTTTTTAAATTAGTTGTAATCAGACTAAAAAGGCCCCCTAAAAAGTATAAAATAAACTAGAAAAAAATTTTTAAATAAAAGCTTGTTTTAATTTTTTTTTTACTTTAGTTTATTAAACAATGCATTTTACAATTTTTATTAATAATTATATTTAATTTTCAGTGCGACGAAGATCCACCCCATGCTTACACGCAAGTATTTGTTTTAAAACCTCTTGGAAATTCATTCTTTCTTCAACACGACATCTTCCGTCTCGGCATCCACGATACAGCGTAGATTTTATTATACATAAAAATTTATTTTTCCTGGAGACGTCAGGGATTTGCCTAATTATCTAAGTAATTTCGAAAATACATATAAACATATATATTAAAAAGTAAAAAGGAAAACATACTACGTTGAAAAATTTATGAAGAAATCCGGATATTTATACGTACTGGAAAAAAAAAACTATATTCAGAGGCGAGTCTTTTCAAAAATATTTGGTAGAACTACATTTTTTTACTATTGTCTGTAGCTAATTTTTCTAAATAAAATTATCATTGAATGACATACATAATATATACATAATTATAGTTACATATATATTTTTTGGAAAGCCAAAGTTGTTTAATACTATTTTTGTTTTATTAATTTTTATCTTTTATAATTGATTTATTTAAACTTTGTTGAAATTAGTAAAACAACTTATGCTTCATATATTTTCTTACACAAATTGCTTGTAATAGTTAATATTTTCACTTTGTACGCCGAGATAAAATAAAGTTTTTGAAAAAAAATCTCCAATATTTTTTTATTAAGGGGGTATTCTGGTCTAGACGGCCAAATTTTAGGTGTTTTTCCAGGTTTGCTAGAGGTTCCATTTTTACTATACGTTTTCTTTTTTTTTATCAGTTTTTTTATTAACATTTAAAAAGTACAAAAAAGTAAAAAAAGTCAAAATTTAAAAAAAAGTACAGGCCGTCAAAGTAGAAACTCAAAAAAAAGTTGTCCCTTATCTGACATGATTCCGACCCTCTCGGTGATCTGAAACACAAAATTTTGGCGAATTCTTAAAGAGTAAGGATGTCATTTTCATTTAACGGGAGAAATTTGAAAATTTTTTTTTTTTGGCAAAGTAGTGTCCATGTGAAAAGCTTTTTCCCATAGTTTTTTCAGTTTCGAGAATTTCTTAAAAATAGTAAAAAAAAAGTTTTTCAAAAAACCTCTTGTCAAACCAATTTTGAATATAATTAAGAAGCTCTGTACAAAGTTTCAAAGTAAGCGGTCTACTAGAACTTAGTTTCGAGAAAAACGAGTTTAAAGTTTGAAGTCTTGTTTTGGGCAGTCTTAATCATTTATGGTGTGTTATTGGTATGTTATACTTACATTTTTTTAATCAGCGATCCCTGCCTCGTACAACGTTCCTTCCTCTAAACTTTGAAAATATGCAAAATATCGATTTTTTTTTAAATTTCTAGACCAGAATACCCCCTTAATTTTTTGTTTAATTATTTATTACACATTCAAACCTGTTTTTATGTGGAGACTAGGGACCGCATAAAATAGTCTCGAACAAATGGTTTCAAAGAACACGGTACGGAATGGAATTAATTACTCGTATTTTTCGGGGTTACCCGTATAACAAAAAAATTTTCTTAATCTCGTGTGGTATTTTCCCGTACCGGAAAGTGAAGATGAAAATTTTTTCTAACATATCACATCGTATGAAATATCTTTAAAAAAGTTTAATAAAATGAAGTTAAGATTCCTTTTACCATTTTTAATTTTTAAGCCCCGTTTGCGAAGTATTGGTTTTTTAAGTGAAATTTTTTTGCCATCCTACCAGTAATTTTTAAACTGTTGATCCAAAAAATTTGAAAAAATTAGATACTAGCACTTAAATAAAATTGTTTTGGCTAAATTGTGCTGGAAACTTTTTTGTTGAAACAGATATAGGTAACTAAATTTTCAAAAATTCGGAAAGTAATGTAGAGGAAATGAAATGTTTCGGTATTGTATAAATTATTAAGAGGGAAGCATAACTATAAGTCGACTTTATACACGTTAACTTGATGTAATAGTTTCAAACACCTCGCGGGCGAAGCCGCGGGTAAATGCTAACACTGTACCCACGGCGTCGTTCGCGTGACGCGTTGTCGATCGAGTTGGTATCGAGTCCTATGGGACTGAGACATTTTCCTGTAGTAAACAGTATCCTAAATTCTAAGTAATAAGTTATCACCATACCAAATTTCATCCTAATCCGTTCAGTAGTTTTTGCGCAATGCGTGCACATGTTCAAAATGGTTTTTGTATTGTATTTTTCCGAGGGAAAGAGAAATTTCCCCTCAATAAAAAGTACCTTATATGTTAACCCATGTAATAAGTTAACACCAGATCAAATTTCATCAAAATCCTTATAAGTAGTTTTTACGTAATGCGTACACAGACTCAAAATGGTTTTTTCATTTTCTCGTGGGAATGAGACATTTTCCCGGAGTAAAAAGTATCCTAGATATTGATCCAGGTAATAAGTTATCACCGCACCAAATTTAATCAAAAACCGCCCAGTAGTTTTTGCGTGATATATGAACAGACAGACAGATAAAAAATTTTAAATATCGCTTTTGTGATATCTAAATTGATAACTATTTCCAGAACCATTACAATTTTCAAAAAATATTCCATGTACGGAGACGGTCTCGTTAAAGTTTTATTATGTGTATAAATTATAAATTTTATTTTACTATAAGGAATTCTTTCTTATGTGCTTGGAACTAAATCTCATGAAAATCAAATTTTAATACATATATGCGATTTCACGCGGCATTCTCATAGAATATAGTCCCCGTGTAAAACCAGGGTTTACAGTATATACATTTATAAATATTATATTATAAATATCTATATTTAATAAAAATATGGAATTACACGTTCGCCTCTAACGATTTTTTAACATATCGATCAAATTCAGAGCCGGATTTACATAAAGGCATTTGGGGCACGTGCCCCGGGGTCTCCACACAATAAAGGCCGCCACAGAATCTTAAAATAGAGGAATAAAATACAAAGAATAATGGTCCGTTTATACGACAACGGGTTGCCTGCGCGTTCAGTTTGTACAAATAAGTTTGTGCATTTAACACAGAATACAGTCAGGGGCGTATACAGCCGAGCTTTTTTTTTTTGGGGGGGGGGGGCACGCGGAAGGTAATCGGTTTAAACAAATTTCTGAGACAAAAATAATATAAAATAAATAATAAATTGAACTTCTTCTATACCGTTGACGATCAAAAAAAAAAACGGCAACTGGTAAATTTACCTGTATAAAATTAATTTATATCTAGTGTATATTTTTAATTCTCGGGGGAGGTCATGACACCTTGACCCCCCCTCTGTATACGCGCTTGGCCACATACGGTACGATGGCCACACACTAGCAGCATATCTGCGCAAACCTGTTTGTTTGCAGTAGTCCTTACAGTACTTACACTATGATTTTATATATGACTACAATTAAAGCGCGGCTTGAACATTGTCCACACGTACAAGTAAAACTGTGCAAACTAGGTTTGCACAAGTAAAATCTTCAACAGTGCGACGTTTACGCAAGCTGCACTTACGGGTTTATACGAGATACAGTTTTCCCGTCCAAACGTACATGTTTACTTGCACAAACTATGGTTTGCACAAGTAGGTCGGCGGTAAAGCTTGAGCGTGGGGTCGGACCTTAAGGCCAGGCGCACATTGAGCTGCGTCACGCAGTAAACGCAGAGCAGAGCAGGACAGAGCAGGAAAGCACGTCTGGTCGAGCGCACATTGAGGCGCAGTTAACGCAGGCAGGGCAACGCAGTTTCTGTGACTTGTAGAACGAGATAGCACGAATTTAAAAGCAGAGCAGAGCAGAGAAGCACTATTTTTCTTCAATTGTTTTCATTTCGACGAAATAAAACCAACTAAAATTCGAGAACGTGTTACAATGTCGCGCAGCATCACGCAGTTTCTGTGTCACATTCACGAGTGCCACATCGGTCTCGTGCGACGCAGTGCTGCTCTGCTCTGCTCTGCGTTTAAATTCGCGCTGTCCCGTTCTACAACACGAGTCACAGAAACTGCGCTGCCCTGCCTGCGTTGACTGCGTCAGGGTGCCAGTCTATGGCGTTGTAATTCAACGGAATGCGGAAAACGGAAAACCAGAACGGAACGGCAGAATGGGAGGGGATTTTACGTTAAATTTAAATGGAAGCATTCTGCAGTCATTTATAAAGTATTTTTATACAGAAATATGAAAACTTCTGTGAATATTACTGATTTTTTATCAGTTAATTAATTGATTAAGTGGTATTTTTAAAGTAATCATGAAATAATTAGTAAGTAGACAATAGTTTCATTATTTTTTGACGTGAATAGTTCCTACGGAAATTCCATTCCATTTTAATTATACAGGTTCCCCATGCACATAAAAAATCGGAAATTTTTAAATTTAGAATTTTCATTTTTATAATTTTTCATATAATTAAACATTTTTATTAAAAAATAATATTGCCGTTTATTATATTTGTAATTATTTTCAATATTTTTGCATGAATCGTAACCTTTTATATGTGATTGTGGTAATTATCAACAAAAATTTACATACATTTCCGTTAAAATATACTCCATGGGGAACTAGGATATAAAAAATCGGAAATACTGTTTCTGTAGGAGCGATGTATGTACTTGTCTTTAATAATTTTATTTATAATTACAGAAATTTATTGAATATAATTTGGCTGTTCAATATATTTTAGTGTATTATTTTTGTTTTAAGAAATCATGAAATCGACCACACTTTCGTTGTTATTAATTAAAGAAATTATTGAATGGCAGAAGACTCCTCTACTACCATGGCAGAGAGAATGTAGAAGACCAGCTTTACTTACAGCATATGTACTCCTTCGCATGAAAAAAAGATGTGAAAATATATTCTACCAACGCCGATTCTGGGTTCATCCAATTTTCACAAAAAGCCAGAGGCTTGCTCAAGGAGCTAGCAACAATTTAATAATGGAGTTGAAAAACATTGATCATGATAAGTACTTTGAGTATTTGAGGATGACTCCATATATATTTAATGAATTATTAGAAATGATTCGCTCCAGGATAGAAAAACAGAATGTAGTTCGAAAATCGATTCCAATTGTGGCATGACCAGTTAAATTAATTTATATGCAATAAATAGACTGAACATAGTGTACTTTGAATTTTATAAAAAAACAAATTAATAATTGTTAATTTTTCAGTAAATAAAAATCTTTCTAAAACAAAACAGATATTTTCTTTATATGTGGTTTATTCGTTACGTACCCACAGAATATTTATCAGTACAAGAAATACTTCGGGAACTTGGAAAAGATAGATTTTATTATAAAAATATATATAATATTTATATATAAAAATATAAATTATTATATATAAAAATATAAATTATTTTGTACATAAAATAATAATAATAATAATTTAGGAAGTTTTTTTCTTCTGCTTAGTTTATAAAAATCACCATAAAAAATAATATTCACACAGTTTTAGATATTTGTGTATAACTATGTTTTATAAATGGCGCCAGAACGTTTCCATTCAAATTTAAACGGAATCTTTCCTACTCTGCCGTTCTGTTCCGTGCATTATTATTTTTCCGTTTTCTGTTTTCCGTATTCCGTTGAATTACAACGCCATGGACTGACACCCTCACAATGTGTGTCCGGCCTAAGAGCGTTTTTTGTTCTTTTTTTTCGCGCGAAATTTAAAAATTTTGGAAATTGTCCAGAGGGGCCTCCACAGAAGTACTCAGGGGCTACCACATGAGAAGTGCCCCGAGGCCTCCACAGAGGCAAATCCGGCCCTGATCAAATTGTAACAACTCCTTCATTGTCATTCATTATGGTTGAAATCTACTGTGTATACGTGCTAGATATTTAGATACTTACGAAACCAAGGCGATAAATTGTCATGGAATGGAACAAGGAAATTATTGATAAAATAGGGTGTTCGTAACACCCTAGGAGGTCAACTACCAATGTAACTAATGCACATATCAATAACATTTTTAAACAGTTCCCCTTTTGTATAAATTATTGAAAATAACTTGTTGAAAATAAGGTATTAAATTACAATTTTATTTTTATCTATATTTTGAATTCTATATACATATTTTAAAAGCTTCAAAAAAGAACGGTGTGCGGTGTATAGGCATAGACTAGATTTTAAATCAAAATAAACTGAAAATTACAGAAGTCTTGTAGGAGGAGTTTCGTAGTTTTCATTATGCGATGTTTTCTGCTAGATCCATTTCTAAGTTTGCTGACTGTTAGTGTTACATTAAAATTGCAGTATTTAAAATTAAAATGACATACTATACATATATATTTTCAACTTGCTGAAATCACTAGATTCACTCATAAGTCATAACATAACAATCTAACAAAAATAAATAGTGGGGGTAAATTTTGTCTTTTCTTATTGGACAATGACTTTCCGAAATTTTTCATTTTCCCGAAAAACAGGGTTGACGAGCAGAAAAAACTTATCCTTTCTATTTTCTTCTATTCTACTCTTTTAAGGGATTTATTATCAATTTATCAATTTTGTGGAGGTTACTTAGGTACCATTTTTTAAATATTTGCAAAATTAAATTTTTATCCCAATTTTTGAAGGCTAATTTCATCCCTTCAGACCGGTTTCCCACTGATACAAAAAAATACGGGTCTCTTAGATTTCGACAAAGAATAACATATTAGGGTATCATCGAAATCGTAGAGGGACACCTCGGAATATTTCCTTGTGAGACAGACACGATCTCTTGTGTAACGTTTTTGTACTTTTTATTAAATTCTTGAAGAAATTTCGATCGTTATTATTTGCTGTTATTGTTGCCATGTTATTTCTTTAACGGATGATGTAATACTGTTAGTATTTTGATAAAAAAAAATATTTAAACCAAGACGTTTTGGATACAACGCGTCTTAACCAATTTGTGTTAGTTAATAGAAGAATCGTTTGCGTATTCGTGTATTATCCACGACATTCGTATAATACGCGTATTATTCGGTTAATACGCGTATTTTCTATTTCATGCGTATTAGCTGTAACATTAACACAATTAACTCAGTACTTATAATGCTTATTTGTTTACAATAAATTATTTATTATGATCTATTTCAATTAAATTTAAGCATGGTTCATCACTTACGGATTAAGGAATTCCCGTTTTCTTAGCTTTATCTCTTTCATTGTTGCAAATGCGTAAATTTTAAATTTGCAGTTTGTTTTTAGAAAAGAATAGAAGATTGATTTGTTTTGAATATAAGAATTATTTCATTTTTTAACGATAACTCATGCTCAATCGTATTTGAAACGGGGTATAATAAATAATACCCCTGTCGCAGCATCCTGCATAACATAGCGAATTTCCGTTTATAAAAATTAGTTTTTCTCGGTAACAGCTAATATAGAATAATGGTTTAAAAATCTTTTTTATGTAATTTTTTCTCCTCTTTATAATGGTATAAAAAAATGTCGCAAAAATTTTTAAACTTGGAAAAATTTTGGCAAAAAACTAACTTTTTTCACGAAAAATACCCAAAATACCATGTTTTTGGCATCGGAAATGATTGTCTAACAAACTTGTCCAACGAACTAATATAATGCCACGTTAGTACTTCTTTTTAGTTGAATAAAAACAAGTAATGACTTAAATCAATACCTAATTTGGCGTTTGGGAACGTTCATAAACTACATAGTTCCATTTTACCCATAGAACACTAGAAGCCAACTAACATAAAAAAAGTGAAATTCGCTTGGAGTCCTTTGTAACCCAGTCACAGCTTAAGGCATTAGTCCGTCAATAGTCGTCGTCGAGTCAACATACCATTGTATTAACAATATACCCATTGTTAGTTGAACACGTTGAACAGCTCTCTCTGGTAATACGTGTGTTGTGGTTGTATGCGTGTATACACATACTACTACAAAAAACCAAACTAATACACTGCAAACAGTGTGTATGTACACAAACAGAGTACGTCACAAACTCATTACAAGTGGAACAGAGGCAAAGCCAATCTAGTTTGTCCCCTTGATTTTACCTTTTTGGACCCCCCCCCCCCCCCCTGTTTAGACTAGTGGCTGGTACCTTAACTCTCCCCTCCCTCAATAATTTAACGTCGTTTTTTCTTTTATTAAGTCCAGAAGGGATTCAGATGAAATAATATACTCATTATTAAACAGGAATTCCTAAAATTCGTAATAGGGAATCATGGTTAATACAAATACTCGACAATTTACACACATAGATATACATATTTTGTACTATGTATGTATTTCAAAAGATTTCAAAGTGTACACCACAAATCCAATTTTACGTAGTGGTCGGTGCAAATTTAAGGGGAAGTACGTAAAATCGGAAGATCAGGGGCGTCGGTAAATTTTTGTTTCGCGGGCTGGTAAATATTATTTATCTGAATTTATTTAAAACAATATTATCTTAACAGACAATTTACACCTAAAATTCGGTTGTATAGACAAAGGAAATCGAATGTTATACTAATGGATATGAGTGACGACTTTTAGAAAACTGTCGAAAAATCAACTTCACTATCGCATTCATCAGCGTAAAAGACACCAAATAGCGGAAGCTGACAAAAATTCTAGAATATTCTACTCGTGAACTAGCAAAGATACCAAAAAAATAAACTTCACTATTGAATTGGGCACTAAAAATTAGATTAAGCAACGCATTTTGACAAAAATTCTAGAATGTTCTATTCGTCAACTAACAAAGATATCGAAAAATCGATTACACCATTTAATTGGTCATCGAATAAAAGACGGAATAGCACATTTTGATAAATGTTCTAGAATATTCTATTCGTCAAATAGCAAAAATTGTTTGTCAAAATCGCACATTTGGTTTACATTAGTTTAATTTCAGTTGGACAGTTAAGTGGTGCAGTAAATATTTTCCAATATCTTTGTTAGTTGACAAATAGAATATTCTAGAACATTTCTCAAAATGTGTTATTTGGTCTCTTCTTTGGTAGCCAATACAATGGCGACGTCTGTTTTTGAATATCTTTGCTAGTTGACGAATAGATTATTCCAGAACATTTGTCAAAATATGTAATTTGACCTCTTTTTCAATGGACAATTAAATGTTACAATTGATTTACAATATTTTTGCTAGTTGACTAATAGAACATTCTAGAATTTTTGTGAAACTGCACTGTTTAATCTCACTTTTAATGACCAATTCAACGATTCAACGGTGAAGTCTGTTTTTTGATATCTCTGCAAGTTGACGATTAGAATATTCTAGAATTTTACGTTACTCATTTTGCATTTGCATTTTGCATATTACGTATACAGAATATGTGCATATATGTATACAATAAAATTTAAAAATTTTCAGAGTACGAGACCCTCATACAATATTACCCACGGCCCTGACTCTGGCTTGGTACACAAATTTTCACCAACACAGACAAACAACAACATATCTGTGAGAGGAGAACCCCACTAAATCGCTAACGTCACTACGTAAAATCGGAGTACGTACCATTGGATGGATGGCCACTGTACATATTTTTCTTATAAATTGGTTCCATATCAATATATCATCTTCATCAATGAGTAATGAAATGACTAAGTACCGGGTTTTTTTCGGACAGGTCAGGACCGTACTTATTGCAATAAAATTTTGCAACTAAATTACATGAAATTATGCACATTTGAATGAATATAATTGGTCAAAAATTACATTTTTCACCATTTAGAATACTAACAGCATTTTTTATTTGATGAAAGTAAGAAAATTCAAAAAATTGGAAAAATTTTTTGTAAAATATATTAAAAGTGGTTGAATATTTAGATGGTCCACTATAATAGCTAAGACGTACGTATTTGCTAAGATTTTTTATTACTGAAAAACAAATTTTTAATAAGCAACTATACTTCTATCTCTCAAAATTGAAAACAATAAAAAAAGATGAATTTATTTAATTTAAATGACATATAAATCACATACACAATATAAACAAAAATACTTTTGATAGTCAGTTAAAATTACAGTGGCACTTTTCAATTGTGCAGGTAATAAATAAAAGAAAAAAAAAGGATGTTTACATAAAATACGTATAAATAATATTTTTATACACATGTATGTGTGTGTTGTTTTTATGAAAATATTTTGAACCTTTAGGCCATCGAACACTAGAAGCCAACTAATATCAACGAAGTGTAGCTTACTTGGAGCTCTTTGTAGGCCTGTCACAGCTTTAGTCATGTGGTCAGTCGCTGTCCGTCACCGAACACAGTGCATTGTATTACATTGTTAGACATTGTTAGTTGAACAGCACACATTTCTCTCTCTGGTAATACGTGTGTTGTAGTAGTATTTGTGAATACGCACACAGACGCAACCATTAAGCCAATACCACTGCAAACAGTGGGGAGAGTATGAAATGAGTACCACTGAAAAGAGTGGGGAAATTTTACGTCACCCACTGGCGACAAGTGGAACAGTGTAATTTGGTTACTAGTATGGTTCCTTGCTTTAGGCACACTGTGTGCAATATGTATACCTGCATATGCTAAAGACGAAACCAAGGGGTCAAACTAGATTGTCTATGTCTCTGTTCCACTTGTAATGAGTTTGTGACGTAAAATCTCCCCACTCTGGCGTGTAGATACATACTGTTTGCAGTGGTATTGGTTTAATGGTTTAATTATGGGACAGACCAAGCTGTTCAATTTAAGTAACAATGTTTAACCATTGTCTAACAATGTATTGTGCGTTCGGCGACGGACACTGACTGACTACATGCCTTAAGCTGTGACTGGCCTACAAATGACTCCAAGCGAATTACACTTTTTTGATATTAGTTGGCTTCTAGTGTTCTATGGACGAAACTGTCTGATCCGAAAGAAATCCGATACCTGGTAATGACACAATGCATTTAAACAATAGGGTAGACGTACACAAACTCGATCTATATTTTTTCTTTAAATAATAATAAATTTATAAACTTTTAGGATAATACAATTATGTATATGTTTTTTAAACCGAAGTTCCCAATGATTTAATATTATTTGCTATTGCACAATTTATTAATGTTTAAATGTCTACAAGTGTGTACATGTTTGAAAGCAGTTGATTTTATGAAAAAAATCCTCAGTTTGATACATTATAAGCCTTAACTGGTTTATTTTGGTTTTTTCAAATTATTTTGAATAATTTTGTAGATTTATATTATTAACATTAAATATGTCTAGAAAGTATTTTTTTGTCTCCAGATCAATATTTTATTTGCGGATGGATCACTTTTTATGACAAAAATTAAACCTTTTCTATCAAATAAATTAAATTATTCTTTATTGATTGCCATCAGTTAGTACTCATGTTAGTATTCATATTATGCAGCTAATAAACGTTAACTTTTTTTTTAGCGTAGGTCAATCTTAAGATCAAGAATATCCAAAACTAGCAACATGTAGCCGATTTAGGGAAAAAGTAAACAGGATTATTAATCAATCTCATAATTTAATTACTTATTTAAAGATTTCACTTGAATTGAACTACCTGGAAACGATTCTACAATAAAATTGATAAGTAATCCGTAGATCCTCTATTAGTTCAAGTATATAGTTGTTTATATAATCGATTTTGTATTTTAAAAGTACAAAAATGCTTTACTGACCAACTTTTGGTACACTCATCCTATAAAGATTTTTTTTTCACAAATACATTCACGTACATAATGAGCAGGTATCGGATTTCTTTCGGATCAGACAGTTTCGTCTTTAGCATATGCAGGTATACATATTGCACTCAATGTGACTAGAAGTTCAAAATATTTTGATAAAAAACAACGTACTCAAGTTACATACACACACATACATATGTGTATCAAAATATTATTTATACGTATTTTATGTAAACATCCTTTTTTTCTTTTATTTATTACCTGCACAATTGAAAAGTGCCACTGTAATTTTAATTGACTGTCAAAAGTATTTTTGTTTATATTATGTATGTGATTTATGTGACATGTCATTTAAATTAAATAAATTCATCTTTTTTTATTGTTTTCAATTTTAAGAGATAGAAGTATAGTTGCTTATTAAAAATTTGTTTTTCAGTAATAAAAAATCTTAGCAAATACGTACGTCTTAGCTATTATGGTGGACCATCTAAATATTCAACCACTTTTAATATATTTTACAAAAAATTTTTCCGATTTTTTGAATTTTCTTACTTTCGTCAAATAAAAAATGCTGTTAGTATTCTAATGGTGAAAAATGTAATTTTTGACCAATTATATTCATTCAAATATGCATAATTTAATGTAATTTAATTGCAAAATTTTATTGAAATAAGTACGGTCCTGACCTGTCCGAAGAAAGCCGGTACCTAATAATGAGATCTTTATTGAATAATTCTATATAATTCTAATTTGATTTCAATAACGAATTAAGACTTCACAAATACTATATACTACAGTGACTGTATAATATTCTTTATAACAGTGTGGCCATTGGAACTATATCCGCCATATTCAGGCCAAATTTGAAGTGAGTAACCGTAGTAACAGAATAAACAAGGTATACAAATTCAATGCATTTGGCCTGTTAATGGCGTCAACCAATCAAAAACTAGATCTACTAATGGCCACACTGTTATCAAGTATATTATAAAGTCACTGTACTATATACAAATATACAAATATTTGTACGCTGCATTTATAGTAGGCGTGCAAATATAGGGTAAGTTCAAAAATGTAAACTTTACCGCATCGATGCAGCATCATGACGTTTCTGATGTGTCTAATACTGCATGATGCGATGCTGATGCTCTCTTGAAATTTGATGCACATTAGATATTTTTGAATGGGATATTGGCATCATGATGCATGTAGCATAATAGACACAGCATGATGGACTATAGATAATATAATAATACAGTCCTTGTATAGGTATATTATCTTTGAATTTCAACTTGAACTTACTTGAAATTGAAAATATTGAAATTATTTGAATAAAAAATATTACATACCTATTTTGAGTTTTTAGTTTAAACAATTTTAATGAAAGGTAAATACATTAATCTTTTTCAACAGTTTCTTTTTCGGAATTATTCCTGTTGGTGTTAATACCTACATAATATAGCAAGTAGTTATAATTCTACATTATACACATGACAAACATCTTGGACACACATCACCAAATTTCTTGATGCATTGTTTTGACGCATCAAATGCAAAAATGAACTTTTGATTTTTCGTTGTGATGCGTCTGATGCGTTTTTGAACTTTTGACTGCCTTATGCAAGCAGTGATGCATTTTTGAAGTTAGCCATAATAATACTGTGTAAGTGCACAGGCGTGCAAATATAATAATACTGTGTAAGTGCACAAATACTATATACAAATATTATATTATATTCCTAATTTGATTATATTATATTTGATTTCAATAACGAATTAAGACTTCACAAAGACATCTTTCTGACTTTTGTGCTCACTGGGTAGTCTTTTGCTTTCTTATCTTTTTTGTATTAGCGAATTTCCAGAAAGAATTCTAGAAATTCAGCTATTACGGTCTTATCCGTAACACGACTTAAGCCCGGGACTATGGCAGAAATTTGTTTTAACCCTAGAATCATACGTCGGTCTACGAGTCAAGTTAATCATACATCGGCGTCGTTTCGACGAATGGACTTTTTACGGGGAGTTTTAGAGTTTATTTGCAAAAAACATTTTTTTTACATAACAATACTACAAAAGCGAACAAAATATTTAAAAAAATTGGATTTGGAAAAATTTCTTAATATAAATATTTATTAATTTTTTTAATCTTTTTATCAAAGCATATTTTCACTACAAAAATTAAAAAATAGATAAATACATCAATTGTATCATAAAACATGTCTTTCAAATAATTAATTTATGAACTATTATGAGTCAGTGGTCATGTGCGACTTTACAGAATGTGAAATTTCTCAGTAATAAATATTCCTATAGTTATTTCTCCATTAGGCACATTTGTAAATTTTCTAAAATTTGTTAGTAATTTTTCGAATAAGATCTCAAAAAATAATAAAAATTAAAATATTTTCCATAAAATAAATTGTTAACCTTTTATTAAGTCACTTGAAATGCATTCTTTACTTTTCGATTCAATATATTAAAACTTCAGTATTATGTCGTCTCTATAAGTCAAACAGCTGTAATCATCTTTCACATTATCATAATCATTGAATAAATTAATTATAACATCCATATCTTTAATAAATTTTAGAAAAATTAGGAAAACTTTTATATGTGGAGTACAAACTCTTTAAAAAAAAATATGGGTTAATCATACATCGTCGTCCTTTTGACGCACACTATTTCAGTATAAAAAAACGACAATAGCTATAAACAAAATTTATACGTCTTATGTGTTATAATAACAAATAAATTAGATAACAGAAGTTTCACAGCAAGGAGGCACCGACAAGTTGTAGTATTGGAGCAAGTAGAGAAGTTCGTTCGTCGTTCTGACGAGTACGTATGGTTGTAGGGTTAAGGTCCCTAGAACCCAAAAATAACATATATATATATATATATATATATATATATATATATATATATACACTAACTATATATATATGTATATATGTATATATATACACACTAACTATATATATATATATATATATATATATATATACACTAACTATATAATATATATATATATATATATATATATATATATATATATATATATATATATATATATATATATATATATACACTAACTGTCATTTTTAATTTTTAAAGTATTTTTTCTGAATAATTATTAGTTATTACAATATAATATTCAGTTTAATATAATTATTTTTATTAATTTTTCACATTTTGTTTGTTATTTTGTGTCAAACGTAAGTTATTTAGTTATTTTCACTAATTTCATTAATTGCTGCTTTGAAAATCGTTATTTCAGGGCCGGCATCTAAAATTTTTCTTACGTATTTTTATAGTCATACCTGGTTTACGGTGTTCTGTGCCAAATTGTAGAAATTCACAGTATAAGACATTAAATAAAGACGTTAGCTATTTTAGATTTCCAAAAAAGGGTGTAGAATAAGGTTGTTGAATTAAAAACATTGAAAACACCAAAATTAATCCGTAATTAACAAAGTAAGACAGAGTTTTTCATTAATGTTTCATAATTCCCGAATTCTATGACATACGGAGAATGAATACACATAATATGTGTAACATTATCGAATATATTTGCATCTATTTTTCTGACTTCTGTAATAAATATATTTCAAATATTTATTTTATCTATATTTAGTTGAAAAAATTATATCTATTAATTATTTTTTAATCTCCTTTCTGAAAACTTGACTCGAGTATTTTATATTTTCATTAATTTAAATATTTTTGTTCACTTCCAACATTACTAAGACATAATAAAAAGAAAAATATTCCGGACCTGGCTATACTGCAGTCCACAGTCAAGTATCTTTTTCATTTGATTGGCGAACCTCATAAACATAATATAATAAACTTGATACAGTAACTAAGAAGCTCCTTTTTTACGATTTCGTAGTACAACAGTTTAAATTCTTTAAATTCGTCATGTCTTTCATCACACTAGGTGGTCTGTCCGCACTTTACTATTTTTAAATAACCAGTGTTAAACCTTACGCAATTTAATAGACATTGTAGTTTCTTAAAAACTGTTATTAATTTTTTTTTAAATTATATTGAAAGTAAAAGGTTTATATATCATATTTTTAGATTTATAATGTTATAATTTTAATCTATATGTTATAGTCAAACACCGAAGCGCCGGCGCTCCTAGGTTTGCCTAGTCAAACCTCAGGTCTGACATAATGTCTCAGTCAAAGTCCAATCGAATAGCGCTTTTCTACCTTTGACTAACGAATATTTGGTTAATCCTAGGAGAGACTAATTTGGACGGTCAAACGCCGAAACTCAATTTGATGAGATCGGGGTTTGACCAGTCAGACCTAAATTATTTAATTATTAGCTATAATAAAAGAATATTTGTAATTTTAATGTTTATTGTTTCTATATTTTAGGAATGAATTGACAAATAATGACAACAGGAAATAAAATTGGTTATTATTATTTTGTATCATGACAATAGGTATGTAGTTAATGAAAAAATAAAAAAATTACTCTTTATTTTGAGAAGGTGATGCGCTATGGCATTTTTAGTTGCACAATACGTTCTTTTACATTTACACAATTTTGATGTGAGTATTTTTTACTACAGTAGCATTCTATAAAACCTTGGCCCCAAAACTGAGAATCTTTTGTATTATCTCCCTCAGACAAAGCTGAACGTCGGACACATTTTCCAAATTAAGAAATTTCTCTTTGCATTCTTGTATCTGATTCCTAGCAAAAAGTGTGTTTATTATTCCGCATTTTGTCCCTATTCTGTATAAAATGAACACTTATTCAGATTAGATATTTTCTGCATAAACTTAGCTTTTAAAGATTTTTTATCCACGTTTTCAGTCACAGCACAGTTTGATTCACACATCTTTAAGCTTACTCCCGCACGTTCAATGCACAAATACGGAATTACAAATACATTTATTAGAATACCGCAAAGAGTTAGGCTTGCATGCGAAAACCTGTTTAAACATACAACAAGTGCAGTACAAATCGACGTTTGACCGAATGTGTCTTAGTCGCTTCTAGGATAGACTAGGAAAACCCCGAAACAAATTATTTTACTTTCGACGTTTGACTAAAAAGTTAGGTACTCCTAGGTTTGACTAAAAATATATTAGTCAAAGGCCAAAATAGGAACCTCTTTCGGGGTTTGCCGAAAGGCGTTAGCCAAACCTAGCATAAACGAATCATTCCGCGAAGAGACTACATATCGACCTTTGACTATAACATATACATATAATAAAACTGTAACGAGACCATTTTTATATATGGAATATTTTTTGAAAATTGTACTGGTATTGTAAATAGTTATCGATGTGGATATCAAAACAGCGATTTTTAAAATTTTTGTCTGTCTGTCTGTCTGTTCACGCATCACGCAAAAATTATTGGACCAAGGGGTCAAACTAGATTGTCTATGTCTCTGTTCCACTTGTAATAAGTTTGTGACGTAAAATCTCCTCACTCTGGCGTGCAGATACACACTGTTTGCAGTGGTATTGGTTTAATGGTTGCGTCTGTGTGCGTATTCACACATACTACTACAACGACTACAACACACGTATTATGGGACAGACCAAGCTGTTCAATTTAAGTAACAATGTCTAACCATTGTCTAACAATGTACTGTGCGTTCGGCGACGGACACTGACTGACTACATGCCTTAAGCTGTGACTGGCCTACAAATGACTCCAAGCGAATTACACTTTTTTGATATTAGTTGGCTTCTAGTGTTCTATGTATTGGACGGATTTTAATGAAATTTGGTGTGATGATAACTTATTACCTGGATCAACATTTAGGATACTTTTTATTCTGGGAAAACAGAAAAACCATTCTAGCATGTGCATACACTACGCAAAAACTATTGGACAGATTTTAATGAAATGTGGTATGGTGATAAGTTATTGCCTAGGTCAACATCCAAGATACTCTTTACTCCGGGAAAATGTCTCATTCCCACCGGGAAAATCGAAAAACTATTTTGGGCATATGCACACATTACACAAAAACTATTGAACAGGTTTTCATGAAATTTGGTGTGATGATAACCTATTACTTGGGTCAACATTCAAGATACTTTTTACTCCGGGAGAATGTCTCATTTCCATGGGAAAATAGAAAAACCATTTTGAGTATGTGCATGCATTACGCAAAAATTATTGTTCTATGCAAGTTCTGTATAATAATTACACTTATGTGCTTCTCATTGAGTTTACAACAATGCGTCACGTGAACGACGTTGCGGCTACAGCTAGTATTAAATAAAAACAACAAATATTTTACCCGGAAAATTGTGAAAAATTTTAGCAATTGACTGTCCTGAAATTTTGAATTTTGAAATGAGTACTTTGGTGAATCTTTTTTTTAATACTATGGTTTAATGTAACTGAAATTGTTAATATGCCGACCAGTCAAACTTACGTAATTTATTTACGTATTTACACAAAATCAACGCAAAATAGCAACATTTTTGGATATTCATGTCAATGTGTTAGTCAAATCAGTTCTTCTTGATCAGTTTGTGAAATATGAAATATGTATATGTATTTTTTTTTTTTAATTTTATACAATGCTACACTACCGTGTCACACGAATCTCATGTATCTTGAGATACAGCAGTTACGGGTAACAACGTTTAAAGGATTTTACTCAATCACAATCCCTAGTCTCTACTATAATAATATAATAATTCATCTATTTTATTTTTAAATCTTTCTTTTGATTTTGTCACATTGCATATTTCCTATATTTTCAAATAGTATATTTATACGTAATTGATTCAATACTGTAACTTGAATCAATAATAAAAATCAGTTATCGCTGGGCATAAATCCAACCTCACGTCCAGTCTTAGACTACGTGTTCGGCTGGCAATTGTTAGCTTCGGCGAGCAGGCCAACGAGGCTCTGGCAAATTTTTCGACAGTATGAATGTTCTAAGATCGACAAGGTAACATCTCCGTATAAATGAACCTTCACCTTCTATTTCTGTTGAATCTCAAGTTTTGTTTAAAATGAGTCAAGAGACGACTTGTATATATTCATCGAATAGAACAGCGGTTCTCAACCCGTGGGGCGCGCCCCCCTGGGGAGGCGTCAACAAATTAAAAAAAATTAAATAAGTTTGTAGTTTTTGAAACAGTTGTTTTTACATGTATATTTACAACAACAAAAATTTGAATTTAATGCTGGACACAAACACACAATCATTGAAATTTCTTTATAGCTATTAACTCAATAAAATGTAAGAGAGCGTTCGGCCAGGCGTGAGAAACTAGCTGACTTGTGATTTTTTCGATGATTTGTGTAATAAAAAATTGTATTTGAAGAAATATAATTTTATATTCCTTACCAGAGTATGTCTAACCTAAGTTCAATGTCATTTTACTCAAACATAATGTAAGTAAATTTATCATATATGTATAAGCCTAAATTAACTTAATCCGTAAAGGGAGGCGTGACCTCACACCAAAGCATGAAGGGGGGCTCAGAGTCTGAAAGGTTGAGAACCCCTGGAATAGAACATGTGAATGTAGTAGCTTGTGTGGGTAATGCTTCCGAGTTTGTGAATCGCGTCAGACGAGTCAGAAAGGTGATAATCACTGTGATTTTGTTATTTCCTCTAACTGTGATAGCTATATGGTGAGATATTTTGTTATGCCACTGGAGTTTTGCATATTCCAGTGGTATTGTTTTAATTTATTGTTTTTGTGTCTTGTCCTTTTGCCGCCTGGGTCTTGTTCTTGCGGTTTCGACGGGTGGGAATGTGGTATTTGACCAACTCGTTCTCCTGTACGAGCGACGCCTGTCTGAACGGTTCGAGCGAGCTCACCAAGTAAGCAGTAACGTCGGTTGTTTCTCGTATGGATGCGTTCGTGGGGGTCTATGCGACCGCCTCCGTCCCGTTGGAACAGCAACAGGAAGAAAGCAAGTCTTCCTGTGATACTATGCGGCACTTTACCGCTTCCCATGGCCTCGACTCGGACGAACATGGCCCGGTCGACGTATCGTTTCTTCCGTGTAGGTGGAACTCCGACGTCTGACTGAACGGTTGTAACTAACTCACTTACAAGGAAATGTACCCAGAGTGAAATTCGGGATTTTGATGAAACTTCGCTGGCGTGTAGAATAGGCAAAAATAAGGAACCCGTATTTTTTTTATCGGTCATCTTCCACGTTTAGGGGGGAAACCAGCCCCTAAAGTTGGGGGTTCAAATCGTATTTCTTAAAATATCTCGAAAACTATAAGAGATAGAGGAAAACTTTGAATTGACGAAATATTACTTTTTGAAAGACCTATTCACCTGTATAGGCTAAATCAGGGCCGGGTTCATAAGAGGGGCTGGAGGGGTGAAAATGGGGGTAAATTTTCTTGTACAGCCTAAATGGTTCAATGTATCAAATTTTTGGTATCATAAGTAGAAAGAGCACAAAAAATTAGGGGATAAGTGTTTTTGCGTTTTTTCGAAATATGTGTGGTATCCAAGCCATATAAGGGAGAAAAAAATAGGGTAGATTATATTGCATTATTATTTATTCCAAATACGTTTTATATTTTTTAATTTTTATGTGGATTTTGATCACGAAAATGTAAATTTTTACTTTCCGATAATGATTCATATATTTTTCAGTACTAAAATTAATTGGTAATTTAGTCATGTGTACACTTGGTTACTCATAATCGATATTTTTCAGACCTATTTCTGCGAAAGTTAAAGTTCTCTGGTGTGCTTGTTTTAATGAATGCTCGACAAGAAGCAATAATCTCTTTCGCTCACTGTTCAGGTGCTTTGTAATAAATTTTGCGATTTGGGAAATGGGGTTGACACCCTATAAAACATATAAAAAGAATAAGAAAATTAGTTTGAATATTGAAAAAGCAATAAACCGTGTTTATTTGGTAAAAAATGAATTTGTAAGAAGATAAAGGCAGTTGTTGAACGGAAGATTATTGCTTCTTGTTGAACATTCATTAACACTTGCAGACCAGAGAACTTTGGTAGAAATAGGTATAAAAAATATCGAATATTAGTAACCAAATATACAAATGTCTAAATTACCAATTAAGTAAGTACTGAAAAATACATGAATCATTATCGGAAAGTAAAAATTTACATTTTCATGATGAAAATAAACATAAAAATTAAAAAATATAAAACGTATTTGGAACAGATAATAATGCAATATAATCTACCCTATTAATCAACAATAATGCATTATAATCTACTCTATTTTTTTCTCCCTTATATGGCTTGGATACCACACATATTTCGAAAAAATGCAAAACACGTATCCCGTAATTTTTGGTGCTTTTTCTATTTACGATGCCAAAAATTTGATGCATTGAACCATTCAGGCTGTACAAGAAAATTTACCCCCATTTTCACCCCCCTAGCCCCTCTTATGAACCCGGCCCTGATTCAACCTATACAGGTGAATAGGTCTTTCAAAAGGTAACATTTCGTCAATTCAAAGTTCTCCTCTATCTCTTACAGTTTTCGAGATATTTTAAGAAATACGATTTGACCCCCCAACTTTAGGGGCTGGTTTCACCCCCTAAACGTGGAAGATGGCCGATAAAAAAAAATACGGGTTCCTTATTTTTGCCTATTCTACACGCCAGCGAAGTTTCATCAAAATGCCGAATTTCACTCTGGGTGCATTTCCTTGTTAGTAGGCAGATGTCATTTGTTCCTTACACGGCGAGATCGTAGGCATCGACGTGGTCGTTTCGAAATTGTTGGAGTCATGTGGACCGAAACTGTGACGCGGAGCAAATCCTCATAAGATCTGTGATAGATTTTTGAAACTTATTCTGTGATTCTCGTTGTTGTGCTTTTTTAAACAAGTTGTCAAAACATTTTTCACGTTTTTAATTCAGTTTCTGCCTTGTGCCGTCTTTTTATTCTTTGTTATGTTTTTTTAACCACTTATTGCGTCACTGGTCGGCCTGTGGCTCCTCGGTGACGTAATAAGAATTCATCGTACTATTATCATTGATAATTTTTCGATACTGGCCTTGAGTGTTTTTAGTCGGTTTCCTCCACTCCGAGGCCCTTCACATCTCGAGTGGAGTCGCAGCGGTGGTCTTCAGGCCTTGGTGACCGGACGCCTGGCTAGTACCTGTCGTACCCTCATCAAGGTCTGTTCGCTCTTTTTAAAGCCGTAGGATGGCAGGGCTCATTGCTGTATTTTAATGTCCTTGTGTATGTTGTCCTTTGTCTATTGCATTTATGTGTTCCTGTCTTTATGTGTTGTTTTTATCTTTCTACTGTGTTTGGCGGCGCATGCCCATAGATGGCGATGCCGCCGGGCACTGATCACCGCGCCATCCACTGGCAGCAGTGCTCCCATTTTAACCAAAAAAAAAAAAAATCGATTATCTTAGATACTTACATTAATAATGTCTGAGACTCTGAGATAATTATGATTAATTTGATATCTTATTCAAATCAAGTTTCTCCAAAACTATCATTTTTGAGATACGTGAGATTGGTGTGATAGGGCAGTACAGTAGTTTGTTATACGGTGTTCTTCCGAATATAAAAATGATATTTTAAATTAAGTTGTATGGACGTATGAGTGACTAAAATTATTCTCACAAAATTTTTTAACACAATCTTGTTTTGTATAATATATTTATTTAGATCCTGGAAAAAATGAAAGTTAAGCCTTACTCCCTAGCCCCGAGGTCCCAGCAAAAACTTTAAAAAATGAAATTCCGAAAAAATGAACGTGAGGTTAAAATTGTTTTCCAAGATTCTGGAGATACAAAAACCCGCAAAATAAATGGTAGGACGGATCCCGACCAAATTTTATTCAATTTATGTCGAGATCGGATAAAAATAGACGTGAGGTCAAAATTTCCTCCAGAATCCTGTTAGTAATGGAAAAAATCCTGCCCTAAAGTTCTTTAATTTTTGAAGTAGTTTTTCATGTTGTAAAGTGGGAATGAAAATCTTTACGACATAACCCAATCGTGTGGAATATCGTTAATAAAGTATTTAGTGGCATTTGATTATTTGTGGGCGTCTGTATTAGGCAAAATTTTAAAAAAAGGTAAAACCCTATTGTTATTAGTTATAGTGCTCACTAAAAAATTGTATTTTTTGAATTGAAATATATATCTGTTCTATTGAATTGAAATATATATATTTGTTTTTCTGGAAAATTCGCTGTGTTATGCAAAATGCTGCGACAGGAGTATTTCATGTGTTTCAATATGCTTATAATAAATAACTTGAAATCAATTACATAAAACGTTATTTTTTCGACATAAAAAAATTCATAATTTCAGAAATATCAGCTTTATATGGTAGAAAGTAAGAGACATTTGTTGTTGGTATTTACTATATGAAAGAAAAAAAAATTATTTTTTCTCTGTCAAGAAAAGGATTTTACGAAAAAATTTCATTGCATTTTGACCACTCGTGTGCCTATAAAACTTAGTCTATTATTTTAGTACAACAATGATTTTCAAAGCGGAGGTCCCGACCTCTAGGGAGATCGCAAAAAAAAATTGGGTGGTCGCAGAAACAACTGACTACAGAGCACATACCCATCTTCTACACATTTTCTATGTACATGTCTACACATTTGAGGGATTCCTTGAAATTTTTAAGTGCAAGTCGGGGTTACGGATTTTAAAGCTTGAAAATTATTGTTTTACACGGTAGTCTACCTTCCATACAAGCTAGTCTATGCCCACATATGTATCGTATGTATCTTATTTTATATACATATGTTTTCTGTGTGTAATTTATTGGATACAAGTTGAGAAGAACTTTGAAATTAGCAGGTCAGTTACAAGTGTTTAGTGATAACTGGCGCCGGCTCCATTATGTTTTACCCACATTTTTATATTGTATATGTATTTCTCTATTATTATATTAACTGTATGTATTATATTACATATCCCTTTTTTTATCTATATATTTCGGCAAAAAACCACTTGCTTAAAATGTAAACTGTAGAAATAAATAAATAGCTACAGAATTGTAGATTACTACTGAATTAAATATTCTTCACCTTCAAATTTGTTCTTCTAACCATCAAGTTTGTTCAAAATTAAATGAACAACTATAAATAGATTATAAATCACCAAATTTATAAATGGGCATTAATTATTCCATTTAATAATTATAGGTACAAATTTCGAGTATCTTAAGTGAAACGTTATTTCAATAATTTCGTTGAATAAATTAAATTTTGTAACGTATAGGTAATAGTGATGTTCAACCCGTTGATACCATATTTAGCTGATTGACGTAGGGCAATTTTTGATCGATTTTATCGAATTTCCAGAATGGAATTCAGCTATTACAACCACTGTCATAACGCAACCTGAGTCCAGGACTATGGCAGAAATTTGTTTTGAGCAGAGGTGGCGCAAGACTAAAATGGGGAGTGGGCAAAATAATTTTTGCGAAGCCCCTTTTAATTTTCTCTTTGAAATTTCTCCCTTAAAAATTGAGGGCCGACGAGCAAAAAAACGCCTCAATCACTTTTGTGAGGCTCCTTCTCATGATTTTTCAAAACAGACTCCCTAAAAATTTGGTGACTAACAAAAAAAACAAAACTCAACAATCCAACAATACCCTTAATCAAGTTCTGTCTGCTTTCTTACAAATGTGAGGCCCCCAAAAGCGCGAGACTATAGGCGTTCGCCCACCCTTTGCACCGCCTCTGGTTTTGGGGTCCCTAGAAACCGAAAATAATATTCGCTAAAATTATATATATATATATATATATATATATATATATATATATATATATATATATATATATATATATATATATATATATATATATATATGTGTGTGTGTGTGTGTGCGTGTGTGTATCCGCACGATAACTCTCGAACGAAAGTCCCAAACCGTTGGACGAGTTCGTTAACCAGGTACGTCTGATTATTCAAAAATTGTTGTGACATTTTTTTAGACCATTGAAATGAGGAGAAAGAATCACACAAAAAAGGTCTGTAAACTATTATTCTATGTCAACTAGTTTCCGAGAAAAACTAATTATTTTAAACGGAAATTCCGTATGATATGCAGGATGCTGCGACAGGGGTATTTAGTTTGTTCAGTTACTTACAGTCCACTCCAAGCGAATTTTTTTTACCGGGCCTCCTCCCACTCCTACAAGAAATAGAGCACACACACAAAAATATAAGAAAAAATCAATAAAATTAAATAATGTGAATAACTAAAACAAATCTCAAATTTTTTATTGTTCAACAGAAATTTCATTTACAATTTTTTTCAAAATAGGCATTTTAATTTTAAAACCGCCCTTCAAAAAACGCCGCTCTAGACATTTGTCTCATTTGAAGCTGGACTTCAAAACCAAACTTTGTAAGTGCCAAAAAAAAAAAAAAATGGGGTTAGACCCGAAAAAGGAATTTAAGTGCCATTGCCAACAATTTAGACAGCATGCTAAAATTTTTTTTTGGCACTTAGTCTGTTTTTGAAGTCCAGTCTTCATTTGTTTATGTGATGATCCGGTCTTGTATATGCCTTATAGTTTTTACCTCTTCCATCCTCATAGGAATCGAATTTCCAAAAATTCTTATTTTCCTTTTACTAAAAAGTTAAAACACGAATTTTTTTCTAGCTTTAAAAATATCGAGCTGATAGCATAATTGGTTTTGGTTCGGCGTCCATGAATCAATCAGAAAATTTAAGTAGGTGACTATAAAATTTGATTATAAAAAATTCGTAGTTATTCACCAAAGTTAGGTAGGTACCCGAAATAATTTTAATTGAAATTTCTTATGAAATGCTACTACCATACAATGGGATGAATTGGGACATTTTTGACCTTTGCATTCGATTTTCATACATTTTCTTACATATTAGACGATATAGAACAAACTAATTTTGGGTTCAGTAGCTTATTCTTCATTTTTATTATTGGGTTATCCGGAAAGTTCATGCCGTTTTTGGTGTAAATGTCCATCCCGATTTTCTTTAAATGGCCGAAAACTGTGGATTTTGAATGCTCAAAAGTTGCCGCTAATTCTTGACAGTTTGCCTCGGGTTTCGCTTTATTTTTTGACGGATAAATTTATCGTCAATACACACAGGTCGACCGGAGGGAGCTTCATCTTCCAAAGAAAAATTACCCTTTTGAAATCTAGCAAACCACTTTCTACAAGTTCTGTCAGAAAGCACATCGTCACTATAAACACTACAAATATTTCTCGTTGCGTCAGCTGCATTAGTACTTTTTTTAAACTCGTATAACATGATATGATGTTCCTTGATGTCTAAAATTGCTCATTGTCATTATTACCTACTGACAAAAAAAAAAAAAATTATTTAAACACTGTTTAAAGATTTATGATACATATTACAAGCAACACTATCGACCTAACACTAACATGTGTTGCATGTTTCGTTTGCGGTTGCTACTTGAAGAAATATTAATTCATTCGAGCGGCTCCGAAAACGGCACGAACTTTCCGGATGACCTAATATTTTGAAAATCCATTTTTTTCTTAATTTAGTCGGAAAATCCTAAAATATGGTCAGTTTTATTCAGGGGAGGATACAGCCAAGCTCCTTGGCCGTAGGGGGGTAAGTTCACGGGGGAAATGAAACACCCAAAAAAAAACCCAAATAGATATTGTTTATGGGCAAAAAATACATCTTTGGTCACTTTACTCTTTACACCGGACCGAGATTCGAGGGTATTTTATTAGTTCTATTACAAATACAAGTACTGCCTGTACTTATTATCATTTTTTAACATATTATTTTATTATTATTATTTATATTTATTTAGTTATTTAATTTGCGGTTCTAAATGAAGGTAATAAAAGTCACAAATCAAATTTATGGCAAATTATATTATGTGTCGGGGAAGTTTTTATTTATTTTTAATAACATACCATAGTACATAAGTTCATAAATAAATATTCCATTATATTCAGTTAATATAATTATTTAGTAATTGTAATAAACAAAATTGACAATGTGCTATAAAAATGTGGATAAATTTATCGCTTAAATATCATTGGTTCAATTTACTGTGCGCACGTTTCTGTTGGGTGGAGTTTTCACTTTGTTGTTACACCCATGGGTGGCTTTAATGTTCCAGGTTTTTATATTTAATTAAATCAAGACTAGCATTTACAGTTTGTTTTATTAAACATGACTAACAGGGAACGAGTATTTCTGACATTGGCATGATCGTGGTCGAAATAGAAACATAATTGTCTTTGTACATTAAAGGAAAACACCATTGTGACAAGTTAAAAATACCCCTGTCACAGTATCCTGAATAACATAGCGAAATTTCGTTTTTAAGAATCAGCTTCTCCCGGAAACCCGTTTTCCTAGGACAATGGTTTAAAAACGTATCTTATGTGATTCTTTCCGTTCTTTGCCATGATGTAAATTTTTGAATCTTGGCAAGTTTTTACAAAAAACAAATTTTTTGAGGTTTCTGGCATCGAACCTGTTTGGTTGAAAAATTCATCCAAGATTCTTGGACTTCCAACGTTTATATATATATATATATATATATATATATATATATATATATATATATATATATATATTTAGTTTAGTTTAGGTATATTTAGTTATTTTTTTCAAGTTTTTTTTTTTAATTTTTAAAAATATAGTTTAGCTATATTTAGTTATTTTTTTCAAGTTTTTTTTTTTAATTTTTAAAAATTTTTTTTTTTAATATTTACATATATACACTATATAACTACTAATATATATACTACTAATATAATATATAATATCTATTAAACAAGTAATAAATTGTTTAATAATTGAAAATTTAATAATAAAAAAAATAAAAATTGTTTAATAATAAAAATTAATAAATTGTTTAATAGTTTAATAAATTGTGCTTAATAATAAAGATGAATATAAGAAATTATCTTTTGTTAATTTTAGTTTTTTACTCATTTTTTCACTTTCCTGGATGTCTCTTTTTTATAATGGCCATAAAATTTATAATTTTTAATATTTTGACTGGCCACTTTCAAATAGTGTAAAAAATGTCATCACCTTGAAATGAAACTACTTTCCAAAGCTCATGCATGAAAAAAATGTGTGGCCGGAATTAAGTCTATTTTCTTCCATCGTTTGAAGAACTACCCATATATATATATATATATATATATATATATATATATATATATATATATATATATAAATTTTAGTGAAAAACTAAGATTGAGCTTTAATAAAATTAAGGGGTAAAATGTCTAGAGAATAATTTCAATCTCAATGGAAACGGGATAGGTGGGGACTGGTAGAGGGGTTCCCATTCAAAACACACCATAGATATCGCGGCGGCTAACCCCCGTAAAAAAAATTATTCTCAAAAATTTGGAGTATGTTGGGGTTGACACTGCTGAGGTGTCATGGTGTATGGTGAAGAGAATTTTCTAAAATTGTCATTTTTTTCCCCGTCCCAATGGTGTTCTCTCTTAAGTCATCAATACACTTAGGTAGTACGATAAAATACTGATTTTGGCAGTTTTCGTTTTAAATTCAATGTTAATATCGGTATGGTATCTTTAAGTAGATGAATTCCTTCCAAATCATTGCCTCCTGGCACTCTTAACAAAAACTTAATCATTGTAGTCATCCAGTAGAGAGGAAAATAATCGACAGAAAAATAACTAAATTTAAATAAATGGTAATTATGCAGAAGTATGGTTCCACCTATTTTTGGCTATAAAAAAAAGAAAAAAACTAATGGTGAGACTTTAATAATTTTTTTTTTTAAATGTTCGGCATTATGGCGAATTAGTTAAAAAAAATACTACAACTCGATAGAAATACTGAAAAGACTGGGAAACTTTTGTTTAATTTGAAAAAATTCGTTTTGATAGAAATAAGTAAACGGGGAAGTATTATCGGGGTTCATTATTACCCTTTCCCCGAAAATGAATTTCAGTACAGTGGCGTAGCGACCATAACTGGCGCCCGGGGCACGATACTTTATTGGCGCCCCCCCTCTCCGCCCCAGAAGCACATATTGCAATATTTGGTACATTTTTAGCACAATTTGGCGCACCTTTGCGAGTGACGCCCGAGGTATGATACTCCCTTGACCTCCCTCGCTACGCCACTGTTTCAGTGTGAATGTGAATTTTTTCACATTTAACAAAAGTTTCTTAGCCTTTCTAATATTAGTATCGAGTTCTAGAGTCTTTTTTTAACTTACCCCTCGTAATGCTGAACATTTTTTTTCTTTTAAAAGGATTAAAATGGAACCATTAGTTTCGTTTTCATCGCCAAAAATAGGTGGAATTTTCTCAGCCTTTCCAGTATTGGTATCGAGTTGTAGTACCTATATTTTTTAGTCGAATTTTTCAACTGAAAAAAATTATTAGTCGAATTTTTCAACTGAAAAAGTTATTAGTCGAATTTTTGAACTGAAAAAATTCGACTTTTACAGCCTATACGATAAGAACGGGACGAGGCGAAAGTAGGGGCGCTATCCGTTTTTGGACCCGTAGAACACGATTCTGAAGAAAAAATTGATTTTTTCCATCGCGTAACCAGACTCAGCCATGCCGGCTACTTACGCCAATTCTTTTAATAAGCGTTTCATTATGATAACTTTCTAACTTTCAATTGACATAAGTGCGAAAATCGTACCAAATTCCCTTTTTCTATGCAAGTTTACGCAAGAAACTTAATTTTCGATATAAAAGCCACGCGAGTGTTCAGTACTCCCCGAGGCATAAGTGCGAAAATCGGAGAAGGTTTTCTGTTATTATCTCCCGGTCTATAAAGTCAGTTTTTATTTATAAAATATAAATTGTGGATTTTTTTGTAAAGAAAAAATATCTTCATAAAGGTCTTTAAGTTCACTATTTAAGGTCCTTTTTTAATATTTAAAAATAAAACACAAAAGCTATTGGCGGATAAACATGGGTAGGAATGCTCTCGTACGAATTATGTTGGCTTTTTTCCTGTTAACTGCTATCGACATCAAATTGAAATTTACTGAAATTAAACCCTTAAAAACTTAAAACTTTTTTTAAAGCCCCGATCAGTCGGACAATCATCATCAGTTTTGAAACCACCAAAATGACTAATCGCTTGTAGACTTTCAATCATATTTAGATATCTTGAAGATACCGAAGAAGAAGGGCAAAATTCGACTTTCGTGATGGGGCCCCGCTGCTTGCGGCGTTTTTTAATTAATCCGCTATAAATGCTGAACATTTAAAAAAAAAATCATTAAAATCGACTTATCAGTTTTTTTGTTTTAGAGTCAAAAATTGATATAATCGTGTTTTTGCATAGTTATCAAATAAAATTAGTCGACTAAAATCGATTAATCGGTGAATCATCTGATATCACTAATATTGCCTTACTTATTTGGCAAAATTCATGCTCAAAAATGTATATTGTAGTAATAAATGTAAACATATGGAAATAAGAAACGTGTTAGAGTGTAATGGCAAAAAGGGGGCGGCATGAGAAAAAGCTATTATGTTCAGCTGTATATATGATACATTGATATAGATGTCTGGGGAAGTGTAGAGGATAATTGAGTTATCGTGCTTGAGTAATTTTGTAACACAAAACACTCGTTAGTCGATTATATTTTGTTATTTAGTTAATTGACTTAAAATTCAATTGAAGTGTTTATCAGTGAATTAATCGGACGTAAGTGGATGCTGTAAAATAATGTATGTATCTGCTGCTGCTCGAAACCATTTAGAAAACAATTTTTGATTCCAGTTGATAAGATGTTTTGAGTTCGATGTGCACTGTGCTGTTAGTGTAGTAATACGGTTTCCAACTTTATTTGTTCACATGAAAGTTAACTTAGTTTTAATATTGCAAATTTTATCCAGGTAAATAAAATTTTTATAATTCTACTTCTTAATTAATTGTTGGGTACATTTAATAGCGTCGCAAGATACAAAGTCAAAACAATCAGGGTAGGTAACAAAAAAATATAATCAGGATAGGCGCCTGAAATTGGGGACACTCAAAGATAGAAATTAAAAAATCATATTTAAATATAAATGTTTTTATAAGGTTTGTTAAGAAGGTGTACGATGTTGATTTTTTTATTCTTTGACAGGTGAATTTAGAGACTATTATTATTTTTTAAAAAGCTATTTAATAACGTAAATTGTTCGGTAATCTTGTATCAACTATAAACTACAACTTTGAAATATTTGATAATACTTACTAAAATTTTCTACAAAAAAATCCTGTATATTTTTGTTATAAGACTACTCGTTTACAAGGCAGAGGTTTAATTTCCAATTTTTCGTTTTTGGCAAATATTTTGCCCGTATTCCCCAAAATACAAACTCTATAGTGAATCATAATTTCTAAAAAATACGACTCATTTAGATTGTTTTTGACTAAAAAAATTAATTGGTGTTTTTTTTTCTTTTATAATTTTATAACCAGTGTGACTGGGTCACTGGAATGACTAGAATTTTTAAGGTCCAGTTTGATTAGTATGGATACCCGTACTATTGCTCGGGTCGATTAATGGGTTATTTTGTATTTACAACTAATTTGTAACTAACCTGCATTTTTAAAAAATTTTAGCCACCCTCAGTTTTTTTGCAACGGCAGCTAATTTTTATTAAATTAAATATGGCTAAAAATTATATCTAATGAAGAAAAATAAGTTATATTTTAATTTTATTCAGGATTTTCGGGAATATTTAGCATTAGGCACATCTCTTTTGAGTGTCCAACAGTAGTCGGCTAACATGTTTGGACTTCACTTGCCTTGGTACCGTTTTTCCATGTTAGATATATTCTGATGGAACCGCTCACCGTGTTCGTCGCTAACGGCCTCCAAATTGTGAGAAAAAAAATCCAAATGCGAGTGTAAAAAGTGTATTTTGAGTGACATATTGAATCCCATATCCTCGTAAGCTGTTAATGCTTAAGCTTAAGAATGCAGTTTGAGAGACCGAGGATAAAAGCCGAGGATTCTTAAGTATCCATAGCCATAAAAATAATCTTACGGGCCGAGTATGAGTAAGTTATTTTTTCAGCCGAAAAAAATGATTAAATTTAAAAAAAAAATGAATAAAAAATAATAAAATTCATTGAAAATGCAATGTTGACAAAAATGAATAGTAGACGTCTATAAAAAAAATATTTTCATAGAAAAATCTATTTACTATTGGCGGTAAGTAATTGCTTACGTTCCTAGAAAGGTAAGTAAATTACTTATTTTCCTAGGAATTTAAGTGTTGCTTACGTGACAAGTTACCTGTTATCAGTGGCGCAACAACTACAAACTTGAAAGGGGGAGGGGGGCGGGGTCCAACAACAATTTAAATATCTTAGTTTTTTAATAACGCAATTCTCCGATAACATTGGAAAATGTTATCGAAAATGTCGCCTCCGAAAATTTAATTTTCAAATAAAAATATTAGTAGACCACTAAAAATTTTACTTTTGAATATAAATAAATTAAATTGAAGGAAAATTTACGTAATTTTAGGGGGGTCCGGACTTCTTGGACTCGTCTGGTTGTTGCGCCCCTGCCTGTTATGTAAACGCCAACTTACGAAAGGTTGAAAAAATTATTTGCTGTAATATCTATAATAACATATTTTCAAATTTATATTGATCCAGTTATCTGGAAAAAATTTTCTGTTAGCGCCTACTTTAAAAATTTCTTTGATGAGTCTACATATTAACTGATTTTCATTAATTTTTTACTATTCTAGTATTTATTACCTTAAATAATGACGGTTGCAAATTCCCAAGCTTTAGTTCGATTGGAAGTATCCTGGATTTTCTATAATCTATTAGTCAATCAGTCAATGCCTTTCCAAAAATATGATTTTTGTACACTAGTATTTTGGAGACTATTCCACCTAAACATAAATGAATACGTAAATAAAAATAGTTTAATTTGGTCTTTTGACTGGTCCTGTACGGAACCCTAATTGCGCGAGTCTGACTCACTCTTGACCGATTTTTTTTATACAATAGTAATATCTACTTGATTTTTTTGTTTAGAAATTATGACCTACTTGAGTTTGGGATTGGGTTAAGTAGTACAATTAAATTTTGCTACCACTGGGAACAAATTAATAGTAGAGTTCGTTCATACTGTTTGAACCAGTTAAAATAAATATAATAAAATATTAAGAATACAAATTAAGTGGGTATATTGGTTTTAGATAAAATATTTAACAGATGATTTGGTAAGGGAGCGTCCATAAACTATGTAGTCCATTTTGGCCAATTTTGAACCCCTCCCCCCTCCATGTAGACTACAGGTGACTTCTGCCTTGAACTACCTCCACCCCCATAGTGGAAAGTAGCTTTTAGCGAATTTTTTATTATTAAGTCCAAAAAACATTCTATTAAAATCATAGCTTTTTTATTATAAAATATGAAAATGAAGGCACTTTTTTACAGTTTAGTAAAATATTTTCTAAAAAACTGTTCTTTTGACAGTAAGAATTTTAATGTAAATACTGTGTAACCACATGGTTGCAAATTTCACTTGAGGAAGTTTTGTCAAGTTTCAAAATATCCAAAATATTAAGGACCTCATAAGTAATTCAAGATTATTCATGAATTTTCACATTCAAATTTATGTTTGTTTAATTGTTCCAATTAAAACTACGTAGCTCGACTTTGACTACCCTCTGCCTCCATGTAGTCCAGCGTAGCTTTTTGCATCACCCCTCCCTCCTCCAATTAGGCTACGTAGTTTATGGACGCTCCCTAAGTTTGTCAAGCCTGAAATTTTAGATCGAGAGGCGGTAATATAAAAGTGTTTACCTACCCATCGATCTAAAGAAAATTTCATTTTTCTTGTAATAGTTTACCATTAGAAGTTACGAAAATGCTTTGTTGGCCCCAATCCTTATCCTGTCGGAAATTTATCCGGAGTCGGGTGATTTTATTAAAATTTTATTTTCGAAAAAAATTTTATTATTTTTTATTTATTATTTTCAATTTATTCATCATTTTTTTCGATTGAAAAAATAATTTACACCGATATTCCGTTAACCGTACGACAATACATACACGTGGTACCCTTAACGGAATCATATACAGGATGTTTCTCTAGACAATTTATTTTTTAATAAAAATTAAAATATGTTTATAAAAATAAATTTTTAAGTCATATTTTCTACCTACATAATATTTATTTCTAATTGTAAGCTTAGAAATTATAATATATCTGTGTATTAATAATTTTTATTAATACTATTATCATATATTTATGTTAACTTGCAAAATAATCGCCTGTATATGTTAAAAATTGAAGTTTTATTTACATAAAAATGTTTATTTACATTAAAAATTTTGTCACGTAGATTGTGTATGTATACACAAACACACACAAACGGTACGCATAATGGTAGTACGGATATCGGAAAACCGCGGTACTCACCCCGTAAGTTTATTTTTGTGGCCATGGATGCTTTCAGCCTCGGATTCTCAGACTGCATACGAAGCCACAAAAATAACACTTACGGTCGTTGCTAAGTACCTAATATACTATTGTATTTGTATTATATTTCAAAATAATTTTTCTGACATAAATAATTATACATATATGGTAAATAGACAATTTTGGTTATCGATTCTGGTTTTGATCTAATTAATTAATTTTGAGTTCGATTTAAAAATAATATATTATTATTTGAATCGGTCATTTCAAAAACTGCATAAGTCAAGTTTTTTCCCTACTTTTTTTGTCGCAAACGCACTCTTATTGGTAGACACAATCTGGATAAAAACTATACAAGTCATTACATTCCTTCCTTTAACATCGTCGTTCATTGCATAAACAACATTTTTTGCATAAACAACAGTCACTTTTGCGTCAATTTCAATAACTAAAACGACCAAAATTATCAAAACGTACTTGACTGGCCGACTACAAAAGTTGGGTATAATGAAAATAAGCATGATAAAGAATATGATTTTCTTAAGAAATTTTGAAAATGTAATTAATATGGGCATGTTATTCTTATTACAAAACGACCAGTTAACTCTGTTTCTTACTATGTCAGTATAAGTACATATTATGTAAGTAGGGTTGCCAACCATACTTTATAATAAAGTATTGTACTTTATTTTTCACAAACATATACTTTATTCTTTTGTATAAAAATAAAGGATACTAAAATACTTTATTCTGAATCTTGACTATGATTACGCTAAAGCAGTATTTTTCAACCTTTTTCATGTATTCCATTATATTTGGTAAGTTATCACACGCAAATTTCCAGAATGGAATTCAGCTATTACAGCCACTGTCATAACGCGACCTGAGCCCGGGACCATGGCAGAAATTTGTTTTGAGGTCCCTAGAAACCGAAAATAATATTCGCTAAAATTTATATATATATATATATATATATATATATATATATATATATATATATGTATGTATATGTATGTATGTATATATGTATGTATGTATGTATGTATATACATATATATATATATATATATATATATATATATATATGTATATATATATATATATAATATTATAATATATATATATATATATATATATATATATATATATATATATATATATATATATATATATATATATATATATATATATATATATATGTGTGTGTGTCCGCACGATAACTCTCGAACGGAATGTCCTAGGTTTACGAAATTTGGTCAAAATATTGGAAGTTCCAAACCGTTGGACGAGTTCGTTAACCAGACACATCGGATGCCAGGAACATGGTTTTTGTTCTTGCAAAAAAATTAGTTTTTTGCCAAAATTTCCACTTAATCAACAATTCTTGCGAAATTTTTTTACACCATTTAAAAGTGGAGGAAAAATTACATAAAAAAGGTCTTTAAACTATTGTTCCATGTCAACTAGTTTCCGAGAAAAACTAACTTTTATAAACGGAAATTCGCTATGTTATGCAGGATGCTGCGATAGGGGTATTTAAGTATATACGAGGTGTGTTCAAAAAGTAAGGTGACTTTTCAAATTTCTCGAGCTAAGTACATTCGTTTTTCGATTTTTTATTATGTTGCGTTAGTATACTCGTCCCGAACATATGTTCACAGTTTCAGCTATATAGCATTCTTTGCTCATTTGTGAGAGGCATAAAGGTTAGAAGTGTTTGGTGTGCTCGGCGATTTTCTGCTGTCGAAAAAAATGGATCAAAGGATTTGCATTAAATTTTGTGTGAAAAGTGGAACTAAGTGCTCCAAAATACTCGAAATGTTAACAGTGGTATACGTGAGTCTACTCTGAGTAAAAAAAATGTTTATAAGTATTACAAGCTCTTCCAAGAAAGCCGAGAAGATGTCAATGACGAACCTCGCTCTGGACGCCCCAGCACGTTAAAAACTGATGAAAACGTTGAAAAAGTGAAGAAAATGGTATTCGGAAATCGTCGAATCGCCATTAGAGAAGCTGCTGAGTATTAATTTGAAGTCAGACACCGTTTGCGAGAAGCGATACGAGAAAAAACGTCCGGAATTGTGGGAAAACAATTCATGGCTTTTTCATCACGATAAGCACTTACTCACTTATCGTTGCTTGTGCGTGATTTTTGCCCAAAAACAACACCATAATCATGCCTCAGCTACCATATTCACCGGATTTAGCCCCCTGCGACTTTTTTCTGTTCCCAAAACTGAAGCAACCCATGAAAGGATGGAGATTTGCAACGATTAAGGAGATAAAAACTACATCGCCGGAAGAGCTCAAGGTTATACCAAAAAGTGCATAACAGAAGTGCTTCGAGGATTGGAAAATGCGTTGGCACAAGTGTATTGTATCTTAGGGGGATTACTTTAAAGGGAACAACATGAATATTGATGAATAAATAAAAGGCCTTTGATAAAAACATGAAGTCACCTTACTTTTTGAACACACCTCGTATTACCGTTTTTCAGCAGTATTTTTCTTTGCAAATTCTTTGTTATTATTAGTAGATTTTTCTGGATTATTTTAAATATTATTTATTCAGAATATAGGTAAATCGTCTATCTTATAATATTTAATAAATCGTGTGGGAATTACGTATCGGAGAGTTTTGTTTAGTTTAATCACAGTCAAGATTCAAAATAAAGTATTTTAGCATACTTTATTTTTCTGTAAAAGTATAAGTATGTTTGTGAAAAATAAAGTAGAATACTTTAATATAGTATGGTTGGTAACCCTAGACCCAATGTTAATAGTTAGAAGCTGATACTTGCGAAATATTAATACTATTTAGAAAGTAGTCATTGTCGTAAAAATCAGTAGAATCTGTGCCAAAACAAAATCGATTTCATATATTTACCTGGCTACGGTTTTTTAAGTACTGTTTCCGATTATATATATTGTTTGCATAAATATTTTAATTTCTTTATTCGTGCATATAATATGTGGGTTCTTCATAATTTGATTACGCATTTCAGATAATGATGATAAATATTATGATATGCTACTGATGTACGTATAAGGTCATTTTAATAGGGATGTATAATATTAATATTTTACGAACTTTTAAAATAATATAATTATGTAAACATTTTTGATACTTAATGTGACAATTTGTTCAACACATGTTAAATTTGTAAGAAAAATAAATAAATTTTTACTACTTTATTCATATTTTAATTAATTACATGTTATGAATATGTATCTTAATATGTCATAGTTAAAGAATAGTGTTTGCGATCAAGCTAATGCGCCTAACCAGGTTTAACGTTATGTTTAATATAATATTTAGCTTCAAGAATTGATTATACTGTTTGCAGCTAAAGTTTTAATGTAATTTTTTTTGTTGGCTTCGTAATTCAACAAATATGAACCATATTGGCTGCACCCAGCAGCTAAAGTCATTGCATGATGTAGAAACACAAGCGTGTATAATAATGTAGGAGGATGATTCTATTCGTCCTGAATTGTTCAGGATTGCTCTGGATTTTGTTTATTTACAGATTCAAATTGTGGCTATATATTATATATATATATATATATATATATATATATATATATATATATATATATATATATATATATAATTATATATATATATTTATATATGATTATATATATATAATTATATATATATATATATATATATATATATATATATATAATTATATATATATATATATAAATATAAATATAAATATATATATATATATATATATATATATATATATATATATATATATATATATATATATATATATATATATATAAATATGTTATAGTCAAAGGTCGATATGCAGTCCCTTCGCGGAACGACTAGTTTATCCTAGGTCTGGCTAACGCCTTTCGGCAAACCCCGAAATAGGTTCCTATTTCGGCTTTTGACTGATGTATTTTTAGTCAAACCTATAGAAGTACCTAAATTTTTAGTCAAACGTCGGAACTAAAATAATCTGTTTCGGTGTTTTCCTAGTTTATCCTAGAAGTGACTAAGGCACATTCGGTCAAACGTCGATTTGTACTGCACTTGTTTAAACAGGTTTTTGCATGCAAGCCTAACTCTTTACGGTATTCTAATAAATTTATTTGTCATTCCGTATTTGTGCATTGAACGTGCGGGAGTGTAAGCTTAAAGATGTGTGAATCAAACTGTGCTGTAGCGGAAAACGTGGATAAAGAAACTTTGAAAACTAAGTTTATGTCGAAAATATTTAATCTGAGTAAGAGTTCAGTGTGTCAGAATAGGGACAAACAGGGCCGGATCTAAAATCTAAGATCGAAAATATGTGGCTAAAATTGTAGTAAATTTTGAGTTAGTATCAAGGATGTGCCTTTTAACCCTTACCCCCACCATTTTTATACCACAAAAAATGATTTTTCTTGTTTTTTAGCAGTTTTGTCAAAATCTCCCCAAATAAACCTAAAAGGCTGAAATTTTGTGTATTTAATAGCTAACCACTGCTTTTTGGAGCTTTCAACTTTTAATCCTTACCTCCACGATTTTACGCCAATATTTCCTTGATTTTTTTGCACATCGGACACTATTTTCTTCAGAATGGTGTTCTACAGGTTCGAAAGCGCCCCTTCTCTCGTCTCGTCCCGTTCTTATCGTATAGGCTGTACAGCTGAACTTTTTTTTATGCGGTCTTTTTTTGTGCGGTTTTTTTGTGCGATTTTTTTTATGCGGTTTTTAAAAAAATGGCCATTAAAATGCATAATATGAATCAAAATCAAGAGACAGTAAGAAACTTAAACATTTACTATAATAACTTGATAAAAATACTTTTTAATGGCTTTTAAGCATTTAATCAATACATTGCATAAGAACATAAGTTATTGCATCATTTAATTTTTTTACAGATGTATTTTTCAAAATTTTCATAATATTATAAAAATGAAATAAAATGTTACTACATGTAAATTAAAGTTTTATCTTGCTTAGAAAAGCAACTTCTATTGAAATTGTGAAAGAACATAAGTTAATTATGCCGTGAATCGGGACAGCATAAATAAAGTTTTCTTTTACAATCTGGACCGAACTAATCTTTTATAGCTATTTATGATATTTTTGAATAGATATATATTTTTTTGTGCAATTTTTTTTATGCGGTCCCTATCCGTCGTACAAAAAAAGGATCAGCTGTATTAGTCTGATTTTTTCTGTGGAAAAATTCGACTAAAAATACTAAAATTTGAAGAAATCGAAGAAAGAAAATTTATCTAATAACCCCACTTAAGGGGAGAAATACCTTCAAACAATAATGACAATTTCAGTAATTTTTTTAGTAACGAAAAAATTTATATTTTTGAATTTTGGTCTGTATATTAATTACATCCGTAAATTACGTCACGGAAAATTCGGCCATTTTTAATGACCCCTCTCCCTCGTCGTCACGCTTTACTTCATTTTGTTGACAGTCTTACCTCCCCCGTCCCAATCTAAAATCATACCAATTGTTAGTTGCTAAGTATTTGCAGAAAAATAATTTTGGAATTTTAAAAATTAAATAGCTATGGTAACTGTTTATTTGCACATACTATTTCTCCATTCTCACTTGTATGTTTGTTATCTGGATTTACTTACATTTAATTAATTAGTTAATCCGATCAATTTAGCTCTAAAAATAGTAGTAAAGATACAAAAATTAGGAGAGAGCTGAAAATTGGTACGGATGTTCGGAACACCATTATAAATAAGTGTTGAAAAGTCCTCATCGATCCTGTACGTGGAAAAAATTTTATTCAAGGTCAAAGGTTTCAAAAATGGGTTTTTCGCGTTTTTCAGCAAAACGGTAAGTTTTATCATAAAATTAGGTCAGACAAAAATTGTAAATCATATAATTATGTATATATAAAAAATGTCTCAATACTTTTTTTCAGAGCCTCCTAAGTAGTGATGAGCAAATGCAAGACCAAGACCAAGACTTGGCAGTCTTGGTCTTGTTCTTGCATTAAGAATCTTGATCTTGGTCTTGCTAGAGCAGTTTGAGTCTTGGTCTTGGTCTTGCAAAATGCAGTCTTGGTCTTCGTCTTGGTATTGCTAAAGAATCTTGCACTTTCTTGCATTTTTTTATTAGCGAATTTTTTCCTTCTAAAATCAGAATTTTCTCTTTACGGTATTAATTATACTTTTAAACTATTTAAATAATTTAGCAAGAGTCTTGCTTTTTTCTTGCTATAGTCTTGGTCTTGCAGCCATACTTATAGTCTTGGTCTTGGTCTTGGTCTTGAAAAAAATGCAAGACCAAGACAAGACTGCAAGACCAAGACTAATTTTGCTCATCACTACTCCTAAGGGTCACCGTTTTCGAGATATAACTATTATAAAAAATCTCCCACCTGCGTCGGAAAAACTCCTCAACACAATTTTTTTTAATTGTAAAAAGGGATGTAGTGCAAAATGCGGCTGCAAAGAAGTTGGATTGTTTTGTTCTCTTGCATGTACCAGTTGTCAAGGCCAGTCGTGCTCTAATGTTGAATCACCAACAGAAAAGGATTCGTATGATACCAATGAGGAGACATGTGATGCATCGCTATTGAGGCAATTTACTTGCACCCAACAAGAAGAACAAGAACAAGAAGGAGAAGAACAAGAAGAAGAGGAAGCTGAAATATTGATTATGAATCTGACGAATAATTTCCCTCACTTTTTTTAAATCTATACCGCTTTCATCATTCCCAATACTAATATTTTTTATTATTCAATAGTTTTCAATTAAACAGGATCACCATAGACAGTGGAATAGGCCTACCGGGAAAATTTAAAAAAAAAAACCCGCTAAGTACACTACCTCACAGGTGGCGGTGGAAACGTGTGCATATTATGAAGATTACAACTTTTGTAATAGTTATATCTCAGAAACGGTGGCTCTTAGGAAAAAAGTATTCAGACATTTTTTATAGATAATTATACACGGAGAGAAAATTCCTATAAAAATTACTGTGCTCAGCACTACAATCGACGTGTAAAAGAGGAACATATTCAATTCTGTAAGGTAAAAATATAAAGATTATAATTAATCATAAAAAATTTAAAGGATGGAATGTTCTTTTCGTAATATTATCTCCGTAAAATTTGTAAAACAGCACAGTAAACAGTTCAATTACCGACAAAAAAATAATTTTTAATTGTTTTTATTAAAAAAATTACCATGCTAACATGCTAATAATAGAAAGAAAAAAAAAAACAGAAAGAAGGTTGGTTGTGTTGGGAACGCTGTAATGAAATGTACTTCAATCAGCGAGTTACATGCGAACCATAGGTGTGGACTGTGGAAGAAACTTTGTCAGACAGTTCGCACCAAGCACCTTGATGCAGCTAGTAGTCAGTTTCTTTTACACTCTCTTAGGATGATGTCATCGTTTAATTCATCTTTTTGTTATTTACCTATCTTTAGTATATGTATTAGAATATATTGTTGGCAATCATTTTTGTATACATGTTTTTACAGGTACAGTGCAACCAACATAAGGTCGCGAGTCAGATGCGCAAATGAAAGAGTACGACAACAAGAATTAAATTATAATATATATGCATAAGAGTGTGATAAAAGTTGTGTTAGCACCACATTAAATTTTACCATGCTAGCACATATTTTTTATTTTGGTCGTCGATCGCGCACGGATTATAGGGGAGCATGGTAATTTTTCTGAAATTTTCTCTACAAAAATTATAGGATTTTTCTCTCCGTGTATGATCTACAATTTTTGTCTGACCTAATTTTACGATAAAACTTACCGTTTTGCTGAAAAACGCGAAAAACCCATTTTTGACTTTGACCTTGAATAAAATTTTTTCCACGTACAGGATCGATGAGGACTTTTCAACACTTAGTTAAAATGGTGTTCCGAACCTTCATACCAATTTTCAGCTCTCTCCTAATTTTTGTACCCTTGTATGTTTAAATTGACCGGTGTAAGTTGCTGTTATCGGTTCTGTAAATCATTAGTCCTATTAACTATTACCAACAAAAAAAAAAAACGCCGTGAGCAGCGGAGCCCCATCACGGAAGTCGAATTTTTCCTTTCATCTTCGGTATTGAATGTCTACAAGCGAAATGTAATTGAAAGTTCACAAGCTATTTGTAATTTTGGTGGTTTCAAAACTGATGATGAGTGTCCGGTTGATCGGGGCTTTAAAAAAAGGTTTTAAGTTTTTAAGGGCTGAAGCTCAGTAAATTTCAATTTTGTGCCGATAGCAGTTAGCAGGGAAAAAGCCAACACAATTCGTACGAGGGCATTTCTACCCATGCTTATCCGTCAATTGCCTTTGTGTTTTATTTTTAAATATTAAAAAAGGAACTTAAATAGTAAACTGGAAGGCTTTTATAAAGATATTTTTTCTTTCCAAAATTTCCTCTAGGTTTCCTTAGAGAGTCTCTAGACGTGTTAGAAAACAAGCAAAAAAATTAAGGAAATATTGGCGCAAAAATCGTGGGGGTAAGGGTTAAAAGTTGAAACCTCCAAAAAGCAGTGTCTGACTATTAGCTTAACCTGTACACAAAGTTTCAGCCCTCTAGGTTTATTTGGGGAGATTTTAACCCGAACGAAACTGTTAAAAAACAAGAAAAATCATGTTCTTTTTGGTATAAAAATGGTGGGGGTAGGGGTTAAAAGTCAAGACCCACAAAAGGCACCCCCTTGATACTAACTCAATCCGAATACAAAATTTCAGCCCTCTAGGTTTATTTGGGTGACCTGTGCGAGTGGTACAAACTTCGAAGACTTCGAAAAAGCATGAAATTGTAGATTAAAAAAAACGCCGTGAGCAGCGGGGCCCCATCACGGTAGTCGAATTTTCCCCTTCATCGTCGGTATTGAATGTTTACAAGCGAAATGTGATTGAAAGTCTACAACCGAATTGTCATTTTGTTGGCTTCAAAACCGGTGATGAGTGTTCGGCTGATCGAGGCTTTAAAAAAAGGTTTTAAGTATTTAAGGGCTGTATCTCAGTAAATTTCAATTTTGTGCCGAAAACAGGTAGCAGAAAAAAAGCCAACACAATTCGTACGAGGACATTCCTGCCCATGTTTATCCGCTAATTGCCTTTATGTTTTAGTTTTAAAAATTAAAAAAGGACCTTAAATAGTAAACTGGAAGGCCTTTATAAAGATATTTTTTCTTTCCAAAAAAATCCAAAATTTCTATTTTATAAATACTAAAAATCCAAAATTCCTAATTTATAAATAAACAGTGACTTTAATAACATTTTTAAATTACTTAATATGTATGTATTTCATTTGTCATAAAACTAAGTTCACTTTTTTTTAAATTTTTTAAAATTACTATTCGCCTACTTGTATTTAGAATAAACATAATGCTTTTAAAACACATTTAACAATAGCATTCAATTCCGATGTAAAAATGGGAGAAGTGGGGGGAAAAGTGATGCGGACTCCCTACAAGGTACTAGCTGGATACTAACTGAATACACGTACAAAATTTCAGCCCTCTAGGTTTCCTTATGGAGTCTCTAGACGTGTTAGAAAACAAGCAAAAAAATTAAGGAAATATTGGCGTAAAAATCGTGGGGGTAAGGGTTAAAAGTTGAAACCTCCAAAAAACAGTGTCTGGCTATTAGCTTAACCTGTACACCAAATTTCAGCCCTCTAGGTTTATTTGGGGAGATTTTGACCCGAACGAAACTGTTAAAAAACAAGAAAAATCATGTTCTTTTGGGTATAAAAATGGTGGGGGTAGGGGTTAAAAGTCGAGACCCCCAAAAGGCACCCCCTTGATACTAACTCAATCCGAATACAAAATTTCAGCCCTCTAGGTTTATTCGGGTGACCTGTGCGAGTGGTACAAACTTCGAAAACGTCGAAAATGCATGAAATTGTAGCTTAAAAATGAGGGGGGTGGGGGTAAAATATTAAAACCTCCAAAAAGCACAACCTAGGTACGAACTTTATCAACACACCAAATTTCAACCCTCTACGTTAATTCTGGGGGGCTGGGGGCCTGTTAGATCCAGCGAAAATCGTTTTTCCCCCCTCTACTCCCACCATATCATCCTAGGAAGCTGAATTTTGGATATGTTGTAGATAATTGACCGAAACATTATTTAAAACCGGTTTGGAAAAGTTTTATTGCTTTTCCGCCCCCCACCACCCCCTTAAGGGTCGGGTCAGAAAAAAAATTTGCCCAAAATTTGACCCCACTTTGATAGTATTGTTGTGCATCGGAATAAGCCCCACTTACCAAATTTCATCTCTTAACTTCCATAGGGGGGCCCTACACATATTAAAAGGTTGCGGGAAAATATATATATATATATATATATATATATATATATATATATATATATATATATATATATATATATATATATATATATATCAGACATCTTTTTTTTTTACATAATCGTGTTCTACGGGTCCGAAAACGGATAGCGCCCCTGGTCTCGCCTCTCGCAGCTCTTATCGTATAGACTGTATAAGTCTAATTTTTCGGAGAAAATTCGACTAATGAGGGGGGTGGGGGTAAAATATTAAAACCTCCAAAAAACACAACCTAGGTACGAACTTTATCAACACACCCAATTTCAACCCTCTACGTTAATTCTGGGGGGTTGGGGGCGTGTTAGAGCCACCTAAAATCGTTTCCCCCCCCCTCTACTCCCTCCAAATCATCCTAGGAAGCTGAATTGTGGATATGTTATAGATAATTGACCGAAACATTATAGATAATTGACCGAAACATTATTTCCAAAGTTTTATTGTTTTACCGCACCCCACCACCCCCTTAAAATTTGGGTCGGATCCAGATTAACCAGTGCTCTGTCGATTCAGATTTTATAGCATGAGACAGATCAAGCCTACATACAAAAAAGTGTGATTCGAAAGTTACAATAAGTAGCAATTTATACTACTTACTGATTAATTGTCCATCGGCTCTTCAGGTGTACACATTCATTGCTAAGTCGTGGCCACCGTGGTGGCTGTTCATTGTTACATCATTAGTAGCAGGTACATGCATACGCTTGTTGGAGTATACGTAAGTATGCATTCGCACCTTGGACCACCGCTCCATACATACAGAATATTACACACACAAACATACACTACCTTACACATACCAACATAAACTCTAATACGTATATAACCTTCCACCTCTCTGCCAAGTCTGATGACGTAAAATTCTGATTACAGTCGGAATGCTAACTATCATAATAGTAGTTTGGCCCCTTGGCACTAACGCTAAAATTTGAGCACTAAGGATCACTAACGTAGCACTAACGACCATAAAATTTTTATCGTTGGTGCTAGAATGGGGGGGGGGGGGAAACTTCACGGACCTTTTTCAAAGACTTAATACTTGTAATTCATTTATCAGCCAGTTTTATAGGTATAAAAAATGAAACATTTTGAAACCATTATTTCAATGAATTATTTCAAAACCTTTATCATTTAAAATTACCGTTAATTTTTTTCTTCAATACTGTCGTGTTGTCTCATAAATATACCTACCATGCGAACTTTAAATGTTATATTGGTAGAAATACCATGACTTTCATATAAGAATCCCCTTCTAAATCATCGAGTAGAATGGTATCAAAAATCACTTATTAATAATCCTGTATATCGAATATAGTTTGTTTATTTTAAAAGTTGTTTATAATATTTTGTAATTTTTTTTGCCACATACGCAGTTGTCTTTCATTATTTCGGTCCATTGGTGTACATTCAAACAGTTCAGTTGTCAGCATACAATAAAAACTCGACTATAACAATTAAATGTTCCTCTTAGGGTAGGGATTGTTATAATCGAGTGGTTGTCATAGACAGCACCAGAAATCTAATGGTACGTAGTGGCCTGTGCAAACTTAAGGGGAAGTATTGGGATAAGAGAGTAAATATTATTTATCTGAGTTTATTTAAAACAAAACTATCCTAAGAGATAATTTACACCTAAAATTCGATTGTATAGACAAACGGTACCGAATGTTATATCAACGAATATAAGTGGTGATTCCTAGAAAACTGGCAAAGATGTCGAAAAACCAACTTCACTCTCGCATTCATCAGCATAAAAGACACCAAATAGCGGAAACTGACAAAAATTCTAGAATATTCTAATCGTCAATTAGCAGAGATATGTACCAACAAAACAAACTTCACTATTGAATTGGTTACTAAAAATTAGATTAAGCAGGGCAGATTGACAAAAATTCTAGAATGTTCTATTCGTTAACTTACAAAGATATCGGAAAATCGATTGCACCATTTAATTGGCTATCGAAAAAGAGATCAAATATCTTATTTTGATAAATGTTCTAGAATATTCTATTCGTCAATCAGCAAAAAAGGAAATATTTGAAAACATTTGGTAACATTTGCTGTTCGATACCGAATGCTGTCGATGGTCAGTCCAATGACGAAATCAGTTTTTCGCTTTGTTTACTGGTGGACGAATAGATCATTCTAGAACGTTTGTCAAAATGGGACATTAGGTTTACATTAGTTTAATTTCGGTTGAACAATTAAATTGTACAATAAGTTTTTCAATATCTTTGGTAGTTGACAAATAGAATATTCTAGAACATTTGTCAAAATGTGCTATTTGGTCTCTCTTTTGGTGACTAGTTCAATGGCGACGTTTATTTTTGGATATCTTTGCTAGTTGAGGAATAGAACATTCTAGAATTTTTGTAAAACTGCGCTGTTTAATCTCATTTTTAGTGACTTATCCAACAGTGAAGTCTGTTTCTCGATATCTTTGCTAGTTAAGAAATAGAAATTCTAGAATTTTTGTCAAACTGCGCTGTTTAATCTCATTTTTAGTGACTAATCCAACAGTGAAGTCTGTTTTTTGATATCTTTGCTAGTTGACAAATAGAACATTCTAGAATTTTTATCAAACTGCGCTGCTTAGTCTCATTTTTAGTGATCAATTCAATAGTGAAGTCAGTTTTTTGATATCTTTGCTAGTTGATGATTAGAATATTCTAGAATTTTTGTCAAACTGTGCTGCTTAATCATATTTTTAGGGATCAGTTCAATAGTGAAGTCTGTTTTTTGATATCTTTACTAGTTGATGATTAGAATATTCTAGAATTTTACGTTACTCATTTTGCATTTGCATTTTGCATATTATGTATGCAAAAAAATTTTAAAATTTTTAGAGGCTACGAGACCCTCAGACAGTATTACCTGCGGCCCTGACTCTGTATGGTACATAAATTTTCACCAAAAGAGATAAACGATAACATATCTGTGAGAAGAAAACCTCACTAAGTCGCTGACGTCACTACGTAAAATCGGAGTACATACCATTGGATGTCCACTGTATTTATTTACTAACACATACTCAATTCTAAAGGTCCGGATCCACCAAGCGCGCAAACTGTTTGCAAATGTTTGTAAATGTTTGCGAACACAAAATTTTTTTGGTGGAGACGATCGTCACGAATGTTTGCAATTGTTTCCAACCAAAGTCGGTACATCAAAGAGAATTCGCTGTTTGTACTTTTTGTGTTTTTCAGGTGGAGACGGTATGTGATATGAAATACATACGAACAACAAACAAACATATTATATCTATGTGTATAATTATTATTTTTGGTTTTGTTACTTTCTTATAAATGTAACAGAATAGTTTTGTGTTTTAAAAAGGATTATTGTAATTTTAAATTAATAAACGAATAAAAATAACATGGATTGAGATAATGAAAAATTTCTGAAATTAATCAAATTTTATAAATCAAAACCAGATAGGGTTGACCGGGGTAAATGTGAATTGGGGCAACTGTGAACGGCGCCTATAATTTCTAAAATAATATTAATTTTGTTAAAAATCAAATCTTAGTATGTTTTTCTGTCCTTTCTTAATATGCTATTAAAATTTCATAACAATTCTCCAAGTATTAGTATCTTTTTTTTTTATTTTGAAAAACCCTAGCAAAATTTTGTGTATCTTACTTCGACCAATCCTCAAAAAAATTTTTTTTAAATACATTTTCTTTTTTTTAAAAGGTAAGAAATGGGTAAAGGTACTTCTAAAAAAGTGGTCTAAAGCCTGAGGGGGTTCCTTATTAACTGCTAAAGAAATTGGACAATTTATTACCAATTCACAATTATCCCATGATTTTAAAATTCCGGAGCAATTGTGAACGTCATTCACAAATGCCCCCATCCGGTCAAAAATTTCAGTAGTGTCCTTTTCAGAGTTGAAAATGTTGATGAAGGTGCTGGTGACCTTATTATACAAGTTTCCATTGTACAAACAATACAAAAAAAAAATTGTTGTTTTTTATTCATCTAAATTAAATGTATTTCCTTGAAAAAGTCTTATTTTCCTTGTTTTTGTGTGAAAATCATGTAATTTTTTGATTTTTTATTTGATAAAATGACAAAATATCATCAAAATATCATTTTTAGCTTGTAACAAATTTGTTCTTACAATTTTTGTTATTTTTATTTAACCTTGATTTTTGTACAAATTTGAGGTATGCGTAACTTGCATTAAACAAAGAGAAATTGTGACCGCTAAAGTATGATGAAAAATTTGAAAGTGGGGTAAATATGAAGAATTTGAGTTGGTCCTTACTCTGATGTACCTCACTCCTCTTGTAATCCATTCTAAATAATTTTTCTGATGGCATTCACATTTACTCCAAAATTCATAAGATTTGCAAAACCGCACCGGGGAAATGTGAATGGCTTATAAAATTTTTGTTGTTCTTACGAATTTGTTCAAAATTTGTGTGATGCATCCTGAATAACTTTGAATTAAAAATAAATCAACCATAATGTGATATATAAAATAAAAAATACTTAAAACAACGCTTTTATCTCAACATGAAAATCCATTCACAATTACCCCGGTCAACCCTATATGGCAAACCACTAATAAATTTTATTATAATCAAATTAAAAAGCAGAATGCGTAGAATTCTTTACTCTTGCGGTTCAGAAGTGAAAAGGCCAAAGAAGAAGGCTGTGCATACTTGGGGAATTATTCTGAATTATTTTGTTAATTAACTGCCTCGAAATTTGAAAAATATATAAGGCTCTTGTAAGAATCTCTTGTAGGTAAAAAAACATCACCGCTAGTCTAACTTCGACACGTATACAGCCTCTGTAGTTAATATTCCGTTTACAAATTTTTGGCCTAATTTGGGAAATTAAAAATTTTAAATCTTTCGATGACATACGGCAAAAAATTAGAAATAAACCGCTCCTAAGGTCTCTTTTTAAGTCCGTTAATAACTGTATAGAACTTCTTGTTTTTAAAAAATTAGATATCCAAAATCTATGTTTTCTCTTTCCTTTTTTGATTAGAGGTTATTACGAACGACATAGTGCTAACAGTAAGTTCTTTACTTGGAGTCATTTTTTATATGTGATTACATAATTATGTATTTATATAGAAATATAGAAATACGTGGAACAGCTACAAACATTCTCATACGGGTTATCGTTTGTAACTGTCTATTCAGTGGAGACAGTGTGTTCGCAAACAGTTAAAAACAGTTGCAAACATTTGCAAACAACTACAAACATTTGAAGCAAATGTTTTTTCGGTGGACCCGCACCTTAACATTCACGTACATGTTTTGTAAACAAAAAGTTAGACGAAGATAGTGATAAATTGTTATCATCGGGATTGTTATAATCGGGTGGTTATTGTATTTAGTTTTTATTCAATATCAAATTTCGAAATACCTCTAAAATAAACGAAACATTGTTAAATAAACGTTACTTTAATACGCACAGTGATGGTATTATAGTCAAAAAAAATAGAAGATAATCGAAAGGTCTAGGGATATTTTAGTGGTACTCAAAAAGGAATTACACACGGAAATAAATTGAAAACGGAAAAGATGACTGTGAGTGATCGAAAATTATACAAACGAATCGTATCAAAAGTGCTAGAACATAGCAATTCTCGGCGAGCATAGGAAAAAAAAATTGAAAAAGATTCATGTAGTCTATAGTAGTAACATTATGCAGTAAAAAGGAGGCTATACCACATTTTACTCTAGTAATTTTTCAGAATAAATTGCAGATTAAATTTAGTAATTTTAGTATCGATTATTTAACCCGTAACTGAATCTTACCTGGAAAACAAAGCAGAATCTGTATGAACGCTGTTTACACTTTACAATAATGAAAATATAATTTAAATCAACTTACCTACTGTATAATAATTATTTAAATAATCTTTTACTTTTAATTTTTGTTTAATTTAGCAAAATTCTTAATAAATTGTAATTCATAACCTAGTAATTTAGGTAATTATGCAAAACTCCATACCGTTACTGGAAAGACTGTGAAATTTTTCTTAAATCGGAAAAAATTGGTGAACGCAATGGAGCAGTTTTATCACCAAAATATACAAATCCATTTTAAAAAGTATAATTTTGTATCATAGCACGAAAACTAAAGGAGCTGTAAAACTCCTGGTTATAGCAATCGTTTGCCCCAGCGGTACAATTTGAATAATTTTTTGATTAGTCAACAGTTTTGTTGTTTTAAAAAATGCAACTCTCATAAAACTAATGTTATACATATTATAAAGCTACACGTGGCTATTGTACCAAATATTTACGAACTTCATCGTAAAAAAATCAAGATTAGAAGGCAGTTAACTATACGGCAACTGATAAATAAAATTTGTTAACTTAAGGAGCTTTGCAGTTGTTAAGAAAAGGATTAGTTTAAAAAAATGATGTATTTGTTGATTATAGATATTTTCTAGGGAATATCTGTTAACCAAATTTTAGGTAGAAAATTGACAAAATATGTAGGTAATATGTACTTAAACGAATAATATGAAAAATTTAAAAGAAAATCCCATTTATCTCAAAACATGCATTTATTAGCAAAATACTGAGCTTTAAAATGGTGTTTAATTGTAATTTACCCATATTTGTTTTAAATCGCATTATTATTTATCTTTTTTAGTTAAATTCTTTATTGTTGTTATAAAGACTACAACATGCACAGTTATACAAGAAACTGGTCCTCGGATGAATATCTTGGACCAACATCCGAAAGTCAAGCAAGCGAAGAATCTCCAGTTATTATCGATGGCAACACTATGGAAGTTATTTCATCACATAATCACAATTATAAGATGGGCTTGTATAATTCAGGTAAGATATTATACCTATAGTTATATTACTCAGCATCGGATTCGCCTTTGAGAGGCCTCTGGGAATTTCTCATGGCGGGGCTTCTCCTAAGGTGGTAAAATTCGAAAAAACTAAAAAAGTGCTGCAAATGTAATGTTGCAATTTTATTATACATAATTTAGTTTTAAATGACAATAATGTTGACATAGTTTATAAATTCTGAAACGACTTTACCATCTAAATAAAATTTTTTTCTGGTTTTATTTTCGGCAAAATGATTTATGAATTAATTTATATTTATATCCCACATTCATTTACGCAAGATTAACGACTCGTGAAATTATTTTTGTAATTTTTGATCAATAATAGCCTAGGTACGTTCAATTGTAAGGGGTTAACTGCTTGGAGGATTAGTTATTTATTTTTTTGTGAATGTATAATTTCAGTTGTGGACCCTATTATGTGAGGACCCTTGGCACGTGCCCTAAATGCTCTTATGAAAATTTAAAGAAAAACTTTCGGAAGTATCCCGCCAATCCTATAAATCAACGTACTAGGCTAGGAACTTACCTTTAGAAAGATGCTTAGAAATTGAAAAAGTGACCACGAGCGTTCTAGTGGCTGGTTTTTTTTTAATCGATGGAGAATTTAAAATAAAATATAAAATTCAATAGTCCAAGCTCCGATAGCACAAAATCATACCGGATAAAACGCCTCAAATTAAAAAAGGTAAATCGATAGTAACTAATGCCGACAATAGGAAATGCCCGCTAGACTTGTAAGTTTTTGTTAAATTCTAATGTTAAAAAATTTTTGAAATGGCTGAAAAAAAAAACGTCAAATCTACCTCACATAACACCTCGTTGAAATTTACATATGTTATAGCAAATTATATATGTTTTACTGAACAATCGGTCTGTCTGGCATATTTTGATAATTAATGTCTGACAGACCTATTTTAATTAGCGAAAATTTTAGGCAAGTCTACCTCACATAACACCCCCAACTTTTTTGTTTTAATTAAAAGTTTTTGATATTATCAAAGTATTAAAATTGGTCTGTCTAATAAAAAACGTTATTAAGCATACTACACTTAATCTCAAATATTCAGCCTTCACGTATCAAATTGATTGCTGTTTGAAGCAGTGTTATCTTTAAAAGTATGTTTTTTTTTTATTCTTAAAATTAAGTGTGGGACCTCTTATATCAATTACAGTTGACCCGGCTTTAAAAGAATATAGCTAAGTTTGTGAAATTAAATTTTAAAGTGTAGCGTTGACTTTTTTTTTATAAACAAATACACTTCCTTTGGGGCCGCGACAAAACACCTCCTATTTTCTTTTTTTAAAATGAAGTTTAGAATCTCCTTTAATCATAAATATTGGTCTGTCTCATAAAAACTGTTTTTTACTATTCCAGACTTAATGTTTTAATGCTACGAAGCAGCAGTTTTCATGAAAAAAGTCCATTTTAACCATTCTCAAGCGAAGGAACAATTAAAGAACGAACTTTTCCAATTTTAATGTAAAGTCTAAGATCACCTTTCTTCATCGAAACAAATTTTTTTGGAAAATAAGGTGTTTTATCCAGTCAGGCTTCATTGTTAAGCGCAGCAGTGTCTATATTATTTTAAATACACATAGGTTTATCCATAAGCCGACGAACATACAATATACATACATACATATAACTTAGTTGCCCACTCAGAGAAATATACATATATATATATATATATATATATATATATATATATATATATATATATATATATATATATATATATATATATATATATATATATATATATATATATATATAGGGTTGCCCAGAATTATGTACCGTAATTGCTAGAACTGATAATACTTTCAAAAATAATGGTACCTTTTCATCTACACTTTTTTCCAAAACTCAATAATACGGAAGATACATACCTCTAAACGGGAGAAACGAAAACTATCTTTTCCTAAATATTTACCAAAGGCTTTGATGGAAATAACGGAATAACGGATTGATAACGGAATAACGGATTGATATTTTAGGGGTACGTATTTTGCATTAGGAGGATTAAATATATATATTAACATTTATTCCACCATTTAAGATCAAGCGCTGGTTTTGGGTGGTAGGTGTTAGTTATCACGTCTTTTCTTTTTTAATTTGCGGTTATTTAAACAAATTTCTTAATAATATGATTCCTCAGACAATTCTACGCAAAAAGGATATACTTGTTACATTTCGATAAATAATACCGTTTTCGATAAATAATACCGAAAGTAGAAGTATCTATTTCCAAATTATCTCCTAATCATAAGTGATGGAATAATTGGTACCATAAATTCAATTATCCTGATGTTCATACGCACCCCGAAAATATGAATCCACTATACAGAAGCGCCTAAAAAATTAAAGAAAAAAAGAAGTCAGTTTCGTTCCTCCCCTCCACTTTATCTCCCCGATTATTGAGTTTTGGAAAAAAGTGTAGATCAAAAAGTACCATTATTTTTGAACGTACTATCAGCTCTAGTAATTACGCTACATAATTCTGGACCACCGTATAACTAGTTGCAGAGTTTTTGAGGTATCAAAGTCCAACAAAAAGGAAAGATGTATTTTTAGTAAGAGATATACATATTTTATTATATTAAGAATATAAAATACTTTTGCAATAAAGATGGATATAGAGTAATTATGTCTAAACTCCCCCTATTAGTTGTTATATCTCTCACTCAGGTAATACTGAACGATATATACAATGTATAAAAATACACTACGTTGTAAAAAAAAGTAATCGATTTTGAAATAGTTTGCTTATTTATATAGTAATGCAATGATGTACCTACTTAAATAAGTAATTTTAAATTAAATAAATTTCCTATGAATGTTTTTCAATATGAGAACAATTTTTTCCGTCGTAAAAATATTTTGTATAATATTATTAAGTACTCCCTTATCGAAGCTGTCCAGATCTGTTTTATGTTTTACATGTTTTTTTCTTTCTTTTTCAGCAAAAATAGCTTCCGATCCATCATTTTTTTTTTGCTTCACTAGCTATTCTAGTTAAAGTTGCCAGCGATATACCCGTAGCTGCAGTAATACGATTTTTAACTTGAGTTAATGGAATTTTCACACCATCACTTTCACTTTTCATAAACACTAACACATTTAAAATGATAAGTTTTGCTTGTGGACTTAACATTTTATTTTTAATACTCGTATTCATTTCCATATTTAAATTCATTAAATATCAATAGATAAAAACCCGATTAAAATAGAGGGTATAAAAGAGTATAATAATAATCAAGAATACGATAAGTTAAAAAAAAATTGTTAAAATATCGAAAATTGTATCTCGCAGATAAAGCACTTGACTAGCCAAAGCTAAGTAAAAGTACTGATTCTAAAAATTACAAATTTATTTGTAAACATACATATTTTGTAAAACTAATAAACAGATTTTATTGAAAAATTCATAATAATAGCAATATTTACAAAGGTAGGTTTTATGCAGGTTTTATGACTGTATCAGGTAGTTCAATAAAATTGAATACATTTCAATTAATTAACCACTGAAAAGTACAGACTTTAAAAGAGAAAATTGTAGACCGTTTTATTATTTGCAACATTTAGTAAATTGTTCAGAAAGTATAAAATATTAAAAATTAAACGTTTCTAAACTACAAGAAATATGTAATATAATTAAAACTAGAAATACCTATGATAAGAAATTTAATGTTTCAAAACGACTCAACGCTACCAATTTTAAAATATTAAATACTAACAGGAAAATTTTTTATGAAAAATACCCTTACATAGTAATAATAACATTTTGGTAGTTATAAATACGATTTTTTTAATGGTGTAGACCCTTACTTTCATTTATTTAACGGAGTACTGTAGTAAAACTGGAAGTGGACTTTAGTCGCTCAGAAACTTTGCAACTACCTATATATATATATATATATATATATATATATATATATATATATATATATATATACACGTATATATACGTATATATATATATATATATATATATATATATATATATATATATATATATATATATATATATATATATATATAATACTTGTTAAAGGTATTATATTATTCCGGCTATTATTTTTTTATGCATTAGATAACAAGATTTTCCAGACAGATCAATTTTGATAGATATTAGATTGGTAATATCTAAAAGTTTCATTTAAAAAAAAAAATTAAGGTGTTATGTGAGGGTAAGTTTGCCTAAAATTTTCACTAATTAAAAGAAGTCTGTCAGACATTAATTAACAAAATATGCCAGACAGACCGATCCCTTAGTAAAATATATATAATCTGCTATAACATATTTGAAATTCAACGAGGTAATAACAAAATATGCCTGACAGACCAATGTGTCAGTAAAATACATATAATTTGCTATAACATATGTAAATTTGAGCGAGGTGTTAGGTGAGGTAGATTTGCCTAAAATTTTCACTAATTAAAATAGGTCTGTCAGACATTAATTATCAAAATATGCCAAACAGACCGATTGTTCAGTAAAATATATATAATTTGCTATAACATATGTAGATTTTAGCGAGGTGTTATGTGAGGTAGATTTGACGTGTTTTTCGGCCATTTCAAAAATTTTTTAAAAATAGAATTTAATAAAAACTTAAAGGTCTGGCGGGCATTTCCTATTGTCGGCATTAGTTACTATCGATTTAGCTTTTTTAATTTGAGGTGTTTTATCCGGTATGATTTTGTGCTATCGGAGCTTGGACTACAAATTATATTTTTTGATTAAACCAAGGCTTCAATGCTAAAAATTGATAAAAATAAATAATTTGACAAGTATTCTTATAAATGTTTGATTTTAGTGTACGTATTCATTCTAAAATATCATATTTGTCAATAGGTTTTTCTCTCTCTAAAAAAATGTTATAATTTTTTTTTTTTTTATATATCAATTATGCTTACAAAATACTACTAATACAAAATTTATACATAATATATCTTACGTATTACTTTCATTAATTTCAACTTTTTACAGTGACGCCGGCATTTGATAAAAAAATAGTATTGAAACTTTTTATTCCTTTTTAAATTTTGAATCGATTAAAAGAAAAATCAGCCACTAGAACGCTCGTGGTCGATTTTTGTTAAAAATTAGGGTTAAGTTCCTACTCTATACCTGTTTTACACAAGTTGGAATTGAAGATTTAAGGAGGCTTGGATTTTTCGTTTTCATAGCCTGATGCCATTGATCGAAATTTCGCGACCCAAATACTCTATTAAATTTTGGAGAAAACTACATTTCGCAATATTTAATGAAACCCCCGCTGATTTTAAAGCTTCAAGTACGCAAGTTAAATGACTTAAACCCTCATTAGAAGTTTGCGACGGATTAGTATGTCATCAAAATATACCATGCAATCGAATCTCTTAAGAAATCGTTTTGATGTTTTATTGATCGTACGCTGAAAAACGACAGAAGCATTTTCAAGGCCAAAAGAGACGTGCAGAATTCAGAATGGCCGTTAGGAGTAACAAATGTCAATTTTTCAACAGAGTTTTCGGTATTTCATAAAAACTTACGCCATTTTCCTAATCTGTCAAATTAATGCTTAGTTAATAGGAGATGATACCTATTTTTAATTGTGTTTACGGTCAACTAAATTCTGTAATAAAATTAAATTAGCTCCAACAATATTGGTTATCAGTATTTGAGTACACATTTTTTCTTCCAAAACTATACGAAATATGAAATTTTTACAAGAGTCAAAAAGTTAAAAATATTCTGAATAAACTTATCAGGGGGTGGCTCGCGGTAGCATTAACCTTTTTCCACCTTATTTTGGGTTTCTTTGTTTACTAAAAATAGTGACATTTGTTGAAGTGCCCAACTAACAATTTTAATTAAAATCGGTTCACACGGAGGGTCACGCGGTTCATGTCCCAGGAGTTTTGGGACACCCGTTTCTAGACCCAACTGTTTTCTGTATAAAATTTAGGTCTAGAAACGTGAAATTTTGCAAAAGAGTTCCTTATGAAACGTAGGTGAGCATTGAGAAAGTAATTCTGGAAATTCATATCTAAGGAGGTAAAATAGGGGATGAAAATTTATATAGAAAACTATGTTGGTCTCAAAAATGTAAAATTTTGCATAGAGATTCCTTTGCATAAGCGAGCACCAAGAAGGCATTTTTGAAAATTCATCCCCTAACTTTTGCTTGTTTTTATTTTTTTTCTCCATATTTTAAAGTGAAATATTAACTTTTCAAAATATTTTATCGCTAATGACAAGAAACAGTCAATGTTTGAGAGAGGGACAGAACCGCTCTCTTACGCCATTCGCATCTGGATATAGGAAGTAGAAGAGCAAGCTTTGTTATATTTGCTGTTAATCAACTATTTCTACAAACGCGAAATTTTCATTAATTTGATAGGTACAGCCATGTCTGCGATTATAAGCATTAGCAGACCAAAATAGCATAACAGAGAATATTTGGTAATAACAGATACACCTGAAACCGATCAAAATTGTATTTATTACGTCCTGTTTATATTAAATGAGCTATTAACATTTTGTTTACTCAATTCAACAAAAAAATAAATATCTGGGGAGGAAGAGACTTTGTTTACATTTTGTTAAATAGTGGTGAAGTATCAGCTACCAGTACCAGAAGCAACCACTATTTATTATACATATATGTATCTACCTAACATGGAGTCCATACGTGAACTTGTATCTGGCACGTGCATATCAATATATATGTATGTATTTCTTTTTATCTTGTAATTTTACACAATAAAAAATACACATAAAAATTTTTTATTTTCAATAAAAAAGATTAAAAGCAAAAACATACACATGCATACATTGTATATTTTATGCAGTATTATGTGGCTTTGTTGAAATTGGCTACAAATTCGAATATATTTTTTTAGTTTATACAGGGCCGAATTTACGCTCGCGGCACGGTGAAAAATGTCGCCTCTGGTTTTTCCTAAAACGAAAATTTAAAAAAATTTTCTTAGTAAGTTTCTGACTTTTTCACTTTTTCCTATAAAAAATAAAGTAACGAGCAAAAAAAAAAAAAAACGTCGAATTTCCAAATTTTGTTACCCTCTTCAAAATTTGCCGCCCGGGGCCAGTATCCCTAGTGTAAATCCAGGACTGAGTTTATATACTATAGGTAGAATGTCTCATTTAAATATTACTTTTGGAAAAAATGTTGACAGTTAACTTATTCCACATAAATTTTATTGTGGAATTGTTGTGTGTCGGAATCAACAAACAGTGAGAAGTTAGCTATATTCGCGATTATATAGTATAATACCCCTGTCGCAGCATCTGCATAACATAGCGAATTTCCAAATCTTGGGCACTGGCGGATCTCATCTAAGACCTGTACCTATTTAAAATAGTTTAGCTTTCTAAGAGTAAAAGAATTTTTAAAATCAGCTGGGTAATTAGTTTTGGTAGTTTTGGGGACCCAAGAACCCGAACGAATTTTGTGCAGCATAGTTGTATCCATCTAAAATAATTTAATTCTCTAGCAGTGAGAAATTTTTTAGCATCGGTTCGATAGCTTATTACTGGCGTTTTCGGATCTGCAAGATCCCGGTGGACCTCATTAAAAAATCAGCTCGACCGTATATTCTAGGCGGACTTTATGTAATATATATATATATATATATATATATATATATATATATATATATATATATATATATATATATATATATATATATATATATATATATATATATATATATTCAAAACCCGTTGTGTAGCATTCTACGCCGCATTTGCATCCGCAGGACAGTTGTGGATCTCAGATAACACAACCTGTACCTATCTAAAATAGTTTACCTTGGTAATAGTAAAAGGGTTTCAAAATCGGTCAGTTATTTTATTTTTGACACTTTTAGGTCCTACTGACATTTCAGACCTTACATAACGTAATCTATATGTATCTAAAATAGCTTAGCTCCCCAACAGTGAAAAAATTTTAAAAATCGGTCGGCTAGTTTATTTTTGACGCTTTTGGATCCGATGGACCCTGGCAGACTTTACATAACGTAATCTATATTTATCTAAAATAGTTTAGCTCTGTAAGAGTGAAAAAATTTTCAAAATCGGTCGGTTAGTTTATTTTTACCACTTTTGGGTCCCATGGACCCTGGCGGACCCTAAATAACGTAATGTATGTCTATCTAAAATAGTTAGTTCCCCAACAGTGAAAAAATTTTCAAAATCGGTCGGTTAGTTTATTTTTGACACTTTTGGATCCATGGACCTTGGCAGACCTTACATAACGTAATCTATATTTATCTAAAATAGTTTAGCTCTGTAACAGTGAAAAAATTTTCAAAATCGGTCGGTTAGTTTATTTTTGACACTTTTGGATCCCATGGACCCTGGCAGACCTTATATAACGTAATCTATATTAGCTAAAATAGTTTAGCTCTGTGACAGTGAAAAAATTTTCAAAATCGGTCAGTTAGTTTATTTTTGACACTTTTGGGTTCTATGGACCTTGGTGGACCTTACATAACGTAATTTATATTTATCTAAAATAGTTTAGCTCTGTAACAGTGAAAAAATTTTCAAAATCGGTCAGTTAGTTTATTTTTGACACTTCTGGATCCTATGGACCTTGGCAGACCTTACATAACGGAATCTATATTTATCTAAAACAGTTTAGCTCTGTAACAGTGAAAAAATTTTCAAAATCGATCAGGCAGTTTATTTTTGACACTTTTGGGTCCTATGGACCGAGGCGGACCTTACATAACGTAATCGATATTTATCTAAAATAGTTTAGCTCTGTAACAGTGAAAAAATTTTCAAAATCGGTCAGTTAGTTTATTTTTGACACTTTTGGGTCCTGTGGACCCTGGCGGACCTTACATAATGTATTCTAAATCTATCTAAAATAGTTTAGCTCTGTAACAGTGAAGAAATTTTTAAAATTGGTCGTTTAGTTTATTTTTTACAATTATGGGATCAGTAAATCCTGGCGAAACTCATACAAGTCTAGTACTCTAACAGTAAGAAAAGGGTTCTAAGGATCTCATATAATCTATGGCAGTCCGTACGCTTCTTGCGGACATCATTTAATTAATTAATTCAAATACTTTAACTTACTAACTGTGAAAAAATTTTTAAAATCGATTGGTTAATTAATTTCTGGCCGTTTTAGGTCCCGAAAACCTTGACCTCACATAAAATACCTTAAATACATTTGAAATGGTTTAATTCTTTAACATTATTAATTATTAGTGAAAAAATTTTCAAAATCGATTCAAAATATTTTTCCGTGCATACATATGTACATTATACATACTTTGTTTTGTTTCATATATTTAATAATATTATATCATAACATAATCTTCAATTTCTTGTTTACTTAAAAATTCAATAAAAAAAAAAAAATTCTTCATTACATTAGCTTAGAAAATCTGTTTAATTTACATTTTTTAACATGGGATAGAACCATGCTAATTATAATGCAATAAATGAGAAACAAAACTCTATACATGTATGTGTGTTATATCAAATATATGTGAATAGTTTTCACTTGTTCTCACAAAATTCTTTAATAAAAAAGTGAAATATTTTTATACTTAATAAAGAACTGAGATATAAATATAAATTACTTATTAGACTAACAAAGAAAGAATAAAAGTGAAAATTTACATTTTCTCGAAAAATACTTAAAATAGAAAGAAAATTATAAGAATATTTTCTTCATAATTTTTTTTTTCCTTTTCAACGATGTAAAAATTGAACTGCCTTATGATAGGATCGAATGATAAAAAATGGCCAGAAAACCTACTTCTGGGCATCCGACGTGTCTGGCTAACGAACTTAGCCGAGCGAATTCAGAATCCAGTCCGCACACAAAATTTCATAAGCATTAGACGTTTCGTTCGAGAGTTATCGTGGCGACACATATATATATATATATATATATATATATATATATATATATATATATATATATATATATATAAATTTTAGTGAATATCATTTTCGTATTCTAGGGACCTCAAAACAGATTTCTGCCATAGTCCCGGACTCAGATTGCGTCATGACACCTACTGTAATAGCTGAATTTCGAGTTTTCGAAATTCGCTAAAAAGTATGATTTCATATGACATTTTGGTTGATTGAAGCAGAATGAGTTAAACGAGCGAAGCTCCCACTCAAGCTGGGTGAGTCAAATGTGACTTAAGTCAATGTGAATTTCGGGCATAACTCTGCTATTCTTTCACCCATTTTAAACATTGTTTGTTGAAATGTTCAGAATGTTATGACAAAAGATGCGATGAAGCCACCAAAAAAATTATTAATTAATAAAGAAGAGTTTATTTTATAAATAAGAATAATTTATTTTATTTATTTTTATTATTGATAGATGCGCAACAACTAAGATCACATGCACTTCCATAAATCTAGTCGTCCCCAGAACAAAAATTTTAAAATTCCAAAAAAACTACTAGATAAAAAATAGGTGTATTTTAGGTATTATTTAGGTGTGCCATTAAAAAATTAGGTGTTCTAATCGTTTCCGAGAAAACATGAAAAATCCAAGGGACCGCCTAAGTTTACGTAAACAAAGACATTCCGTAATTTTCAGGAAAAAATAATATTAAGTTTAACAAATTGAATTTTGTTTAATCATTTAATAAAATAGTTCCAAACTCCAGTCAAAGATTTACGGTTCATATCTATACATGAATAAAGAACGAAGTAAAAACTGATATAGTAAAACTAAATTTTTAGCCACTTATCACACTCATATAATCATTGTCATAAAACTAGTGGGAGCGCTGACTGGGGCGTTTATAAGAATGTTTGAGATAAAATCACATAATAAATATATAAAATCCAACAAAGCGGGAGCGCTGTGTATAACGATCTTAACGGTTTTCCTAGTAGAAGCGCTGGGAACGTTAAAGAGACATTTGGCACTTTTCTACTCAATTACATAATAAAATGTATAAAATTCAACAGTGGAAATGCTGTGTATAAAATTCAACAGTGGAAATGCTGTGTATAAAATTCAACAGTGGAAATGCTGTGTATAACGTTTTTAACGTGCTGCAATACTGTGACTTGTCGGTACCTGCTCGCTGTGGAACTTCTGTTTAATGATTATGATAATGTGAAAGATGATTACAGCTGTTTGACTTATAGAGACGACATAATACTGAAGTTTTAATATATTGAATCGAAAACTAAAGAATGCGTTTCGAATGACTTAATAAAAGGTTAACAATTTATTTTGTGGAAAATATTTTAATTTTTATTATTTTTTGAGATCTTATTCGAAAAATTACTAACAAATTTTAGAATATTTACAAATGTGCCTAATGGGGAAATAACTACATATTTATAGGAATATTTGTGACTGAGAAATTTCACATTCTGTAAAGTCACACGTGTCCACTGATTCATAATAGTTCATAAATTAATTATTACAATTGATGTATTTATATATTTTTTAATTTTTATAATGAAAATATGCTTTGATAAAAAGATTAAAAAAATTAATAAATATTTACATTAAGAAATTTTTCCAAATCCAATTTTTTTAAATATTTTGTTCGCTTTTGTAGTATTGTTATGTAAAAAAAATGGTTTTTGCAAATAAACTCTAAAACTCCCCGTAAAAAGTCCATTCGTCGAAACGACGCCGATGTATGATTAACTTGACTCGTAGACCAACGTATGATTCTAGGGTTAAATTATTAAAAGCACTTCTTTTTACCTATGGGACGGCTAGGTTTACGTAAATCTAGCCGTCCCTTTCTTTTGTTTTTCATGTTTTCTGGGAAACGGTTAGAACATTTAATTTTTTATTGATACCTACACCTAAATTAAACCTAAAATACACCTATTTTTCATCTAATTGTTTTTGGGGATTTTTAAAATTTTTGTTTTGGGGGCCGGACGGCTAGCTTTACGGAGGTATCACATGCATCATCTGGTATAGTACTATTGAGATCGTAATTGGTGAGATGATTATTGATAATTTAATATGAGGAATGGTATATTAATGATGACATACATATCTTCCGCGATCGGTCTTGAATTTAGGACCTATCATGGAAGAGCGAAGCTAATAACCGCTGAGCGAACTCGGGATCTATGAATAATTGGGGAATGACTTTAACTTTGTTTTCATAGCATAAAAAATTATTATTGTCACAGTTAACTTAAAAGAACTTTTTTCTGTTTAAATATTAATACTTTACGTAAAAATTGGAATTTTTTAAATAAAGGTTAACATGTTGACGCCTACATCAGCGGTTTCCAAACTTTGTGCGCTAACGCCCTCTTATAAAAAATCTTACCTCTGCCGCCCCCCTTTGAAAAAATTTATAAATAATCCTTATTTCTTTACTGAAAAAACTCATATTCTTGGCGGACGAAAAAGGTCTATACGAAACGTATTCGATACTTACACGCTAACATGACTCTTTGACCGTTTGAAAATTGTTATTGTTAAAATATTACGTACAGTAGCGAGCAGAGAAGTCAGTGTTAAGAGGTTACATGATTTTCTTTTTAGCAAAAGAACACTATTTTTCGATTTTTTTTTTTTGTTTAATAAGAAAATATAATTTATTTCAACTTTTGGCATAATATGTAGGTATGTATTATTTTTAATTATACATCATATATACCTAGGTATTATTTTGAGTAACTGTAAAAAAATTTTCATAGAAAAAAGATGAAAATTAGGCCATTGGCACCTAGCTTTTTTCGCTGATTTTTCGTCGTAGGCAAAGTCACTCGTGAAATTCTTATCTGAAATCAGAAAACGAAATTTTTTCTATTACTAGATACTTAATTGCTTATGGCTTTTATTTAAACGAAGGGATTTTAAAAAAAATGAAATTTCAACTTTTGCAGTTGTTTTAAACAAAAAATTTTGATTTTTGTAAAAATTTTCGTGTTTTTTGTTGATTTTCTACTTGTAAAATAAGATGTAATGAACGGAAACAGTAATCCTTCGTTCAAGTAGCAGCCATAAACGTCTACCAATAGAAAAAATTTTGTTTTTTGATTTCAGATAAGGATTTCACCAGTTGCTATGCGGCGCAAAATCAGCGATTTTCCAAAACTAGCTACCAATAGCCTGATTATCATTTTCTTTTAATGAAAATTTTTAACAGTATGTCAAAACAATATATAATAATATGCCAAAAGTTGGAATAAATTATATTTTCTTATAGTTATTGTAAAAAAAATCGAAAAAATAGTGCTTTTTCTTTGCTTAAAAAAACCCATGTAACCTCAATACAATATGTCTATTATTTGGGAATTATGTTTGAGCGCTTATTCTTAAAACCATGTTTTTATCAAAACAACGACGATATTTGCAATTAACCTGCGCCCCCCCCCCCCAATTTGGAAACCGCTGACCTACATATTATAATGATGAAACGTCCAACTGGTACACTATTTAAACCATTTTGACAACTGTTACACATTATATGGGGGGAGTACAGTGTTGTGTCGCAGTCAGGTTTCGCTTGAGGCTGTACAGCGTCCATGAGTGTTTGCGTATTAACACTAAAAAGATTGATATGAGTTCATTGTGATCGCAGTTTCCACTTCAATTCTACATATAATGCAGTGAAGTCCTATGACAAGAGACTGCATTCATCTAGTATAACTGCATTTTAACATTACTTTTGCAATGATTTACTTTAGTTATACTAGAAATGGGAATCGGGCCGGGAATTTCAAATGTTAGTGCATGTGATCTTAGACCAAGGGTACGATGTTCTTAAAATGGGCGGGAGAAAAAATTTTTTACGAGAATGGGAACGGGTGGTAATGGAAAAATATTTCGGAAGTGTTACATTTCTATATTCATTTATATAATACAAAAAAAGCGAGACCCGAAATAATAAAACGGGTCCGGTCGGGTACCGGACGAGAAAACGGGCGGGAGCGGGAATAGGCAGGAGTGAAAATTTTGCTACAGAAATGGGAGTAAACGAGAGTATTAAGCAAAATCGGGAGCAGGCGGGAACGGGTTGAGAAAGTCACTCCCGTTCCCATCTCTAAGTTGTCCAATACTTTATTATACCCATTGTTCCAGTTGTTGCTAATCCTCATATTTGCATGCATCCAGTTTATAATTTGCCATCTTGTTTCCTGCATATCTGCGTTTTTGCTTATTTGTTGTTTTGGGTTTTCCCATTTCTTAATTGGTTTCGCCATTTCTTATTTGTCTTGATTTACATATATTCTAACTTATAATCGATTTTTGATTCAGTTAAATTTCTACCTAATTATGGTCTAATCAACTGAAAGCTAGCTTGAAGAATATTTCATCTGTTCAAGTGAGAATACGACGAAGTAAATATTTCACCACAATTTTTATGGATTTTCACAATGTTAAATTATCTGTAATTAATTTCTTGTTTATATACCGATTTTAAAGTAAAAAACGTTGTAAGTCGATTTTTTTCCAACTTTGAGTTTTTGCTTTTAAGAGCTGTACAATATTGTCAGACATCAACCCAGAAAACCTCGCAAGCAGTAGTCCACATTTACAGCTTCTAGAGACATATAAAAAGTGTAAGACTAATATTACTACCATTAATAACAATTGAGACGCTTTTTTCTGTCTCCTGTAAAATTAAAAAAATACATTATTTCCAAAAAAATGTAATATTTACTTTAACCGTTAATATTTGACAAATTCTAATTGTTATTTGAATGAGATTATATATTTAATTATATATTAAAAATTTTAATCTGCATTGCCTGTTTACATTAATTTTGCAGGAACAATGGTTATTTGTTCCGGAAATGACAGTGAAAAGTACTGGAATGATACTGATATACAGTCATCATCAGAATGTTGTAGTAACGACGATCCGATATCTCAGTCGCCAGAAAATATATGTTCCAACAAACGCTTGTGTACTTCAGTGACAGGAAATGCATTCTGTGTATCGCCATATCAAATGTTTACAAATAATTCTTCGCCAAATAATTATATATCAAATATTAATGATTCTCCCCCTTACCAAAACCCTATAAAAAATGGTAAGTAAATCAACATTTTCAATTTTTTTTAATGGGTATACGAAAAATCTAGTACCATTTGTTTTATTGCCTGGTTTACCATTTAATTCAGAAAAATATCAATACATTTCTAAGTATTTATGTGTAAAAATAACTCTTTAAGGGGAGAGTTCAAATAAAAAAGCAACTTTTTTATGTATGATTATTTTGCTTGTTGAAATTTTTTTCAAATTAGAAAGGGTTTCAAATAGAAAATTTTGTTTTTGAAACATTCATTACTCTTCCCTGTGGGAGGAGGGGGCCCTTTTTCACAAGTTTTTAAGCGTTTATAAGGAACGCCACATCTCAAAAAATAATGAATATTTTTAAAATATTTTTTCATTATTTTATTCCTAAAGAACCTGTCCATAAAGCTGAGTATGGGTTTTAGGTAATTTTAAAAATTGACTATAAAATTGTAATCCCAAACTTCTAAAAATCATAAAACCCAATTTTTTATTAAAAAAAAAAAAATGTTTCAAAATAGTTACAATTGTTCAAATGGAAAAAGCATACTCCACTTTCTGCGCAATATGTTTATGAACAAAATTTAAAAAAAATTAAGTCTCTATCTTTTCTAGAACTTGAGATATGATTTTCCTTGTCGGGAGAAACACAACTTTCGGGAAACGGTAAAAAACAAAAATTATAAGAAAAAAAGCGGTTTACTTACTGTTTATTAAAACGTCTAAAACAAAGGTATATAAATAAAAGAACATTATCTCAGTGCAAACTATAACTCCTGTACACACCAAAACTAAATATTACTGATCAAATCGCGAGGGGGGGGACGAGCGTTGTCTGCCAAGGAGCAGCAACTTGACTGTGCAGCGGCTCACAAATAAATATTTTTCTATTTGAAAGAAAATTTTTTTGGACATGTTTTATATGAAAATTTTTTATGGACGTGTTTGTAAAGAACCACAGAACAAAATAAAAACAAAAAACGAGATTTGAAAAAAATTAGTTTATTAGCCGTTTCTGGCGTGAACTCCTCCCTTAACTTAAAACACAACTCTTGTAGGCCGAAATCATTTCTGCCATTTATTGTAATTAATATTTGGTCGTGTAATATGAAATGTCGCTTTCCAACCACTTGGTCTGGCATGTAATGTAGAAAAATATCAATACTTTCTTAAGCATTAGAGAAATATTTAATACCAATCTTTTAAAATATAATTCTTGCAGCCTGGAATCATTTCCACCATTAGTTGGAATAATATTATTTAATGTAATATGAAATTAACCAACCATTTGGTCTACACTCTAATTCTGAAAAATATATATGCTTCCTTAAACATTTAAGAAATGTTTAAAAGTAATTCTTTCATTTTAAATAAAATTCTTATAGCCTGGAATTACACCGCCGTCTGCTGAATTAACATTAGATCGTGTAATATGAAATGTCGTTTCTCGACCATTTGGTCTACTATATCATTCAGAAAATAGTGACACTTTCTTAACTATTAAGAAATGTTTACAAGTGATTCTTTAATTTTAAACTGAACTATTGTAGCTTGGAGTCATTTTCCTCATTAGTTGGAATGAGATTGTGTTGTGTAATATAAAATTATATATATATAATATATATATATATATATATACTATATATAATATATATATATATATATATATATATAATATATATATATATATAGTATATATATATATATATTATATATATATATATATATATATATATATATATATTATATATATATATATATATATATATATATATATATATATATATATATATATATATATATATATATATATATATATATATATATATATATTATATATATATATATATATATATATATATATATATATATATATATATATATATATATATATATATATATATATATATATATTCGAAGCTTGTGACCTTTAGGAAACGTACGGTTGGGGAGGGTGTAAAATATGTCACTATCCTATTATTAGGTCGCTATGCAACTAATATATATATATATATATATATATATATATATATATATATATATATATATATATATATATACTAGCTGCAGCCCGCGGTATCACTCGCGTAAAATTATCTAAATTATTGCTCAAATGATTAGGTACATTTTAAATTAGATATTCGGAAATTTTGTACAACATCAATTATTTATAATGCCTGGCTTCGCTCGTCAAACGACTCTAGTAAAACAATCTTCATATTTCAATAGCATGGCTAATTTCCGCAGCTTTATGTACCTAGATACCCGTATCAATAGGTAGTTTTAACAGTATTTCCATTTTAGGCCTTGCGTGCGGCACCAAGACCGTAGGGGACAATTTTAATTTCACAATTAATTTGGGTCTTATTCGATGGCCTTGAGGGACAATGCTGACCCCCAGGTTCATTCAAATTTGATATTCTAAAATTCTGAGAAAAATTAGTTCTTTATAGTGCTTCGATTCGCTCGCCTTACAGCCATAAATTAACCGTATTCATATTTCTATAGCATATTTAATTGTCATAAAATGTTGTCAAAATTCAACCGTTTAATTTTAATCCTATTCGATAATGCTGGAGGTTAATTTTAAACTCACTTTACATTTAAATTAGATATTCTAAATTTCTTTATAAAATCAGTTTCATATAGTGTTCCGCTCTGCTCATCCAATGATCTTAAAATAGATATATTCGTATTTCTAGTGTACAGTTGAAATTCGATATTTCGTTACTTTGTAACTCATCATATTCTATAACAATTCGTCGCTCCTAAAAAAATGTACGTAGTATAGTTGTTTTTCTAATTAACTTTTGAAATTTAAATAGAAAAAAATATAAAGTGTGTCGTACCTAGTTGTTCCATTAAACAAAGAAATACTCAAAAAAGGGATATCTTTCTTTAAATAAGTAAAAATATTTAATTAATTTTTCTCTTTGTTACTCATTTTCAGACATATTCCATAATTCGTCTATTTCTGTAATTCATCACCCCTCCGGTACCGAGCATGATGAATTATCAAGTTTCTACTGTATTTAATTTTCATGCCTTGAGACCTTTCTATAGACACCCATACTGATAACTTTAGAAGCATTTGAATTTCGAACCTTTTTTAAGTCTGAGTGTTTTAGAAAACATTTTTGAACCTGCATTAATTCATCTAGCCATTAATTTTTTGCGTTTTGTATTACTCCAGAATCCTAGGCAATAATTTTAATCTCACTTATTTTTTTTAGGATATCAATATTAGTGTCGTCAATAAAGATTTTCATCTCTAAATTCTCTATAACAGGTCTGATTTTGATGATTTTTTTTTTAAATTGTTCCTTTTGTAGTATTATTGAAAATCATAAACATTAAAAATGGCGCTTAAAAGGTTTTAGGCTCAAAATTTAAAAATGAAAGTTTTTGGTTTCAAAAAAAAAAACGGTATTTGAATAGCAAAATATAATACACATATTTACTTACTGAACTGCTAAAATATCTATATTCACAGCATATTTTGATGTTCAAAGCATCTCAGTAAAAAATTTTTTTATTCAAAATGAAACATTAAGGGGGACCACTAGTGTAACCACCTGAAAAAAGGTGATTTTTGGGATTTTTTTTTAAAGAAAACTATTGTATGGAATGTTTTAATATTTTAAGAACGTATTCGTTGATATATAATAAATTCATGATAAAATTTTTGGACCAAAAAATTGAAAATTCAGTGAGTTATTCGCGATCTCCCAAGGCTCTAAAAAGGCTCCCAAGGCTCCAAATCAAAAAAACCAAAAAGCCTACTAAGCTAGAAGGTATTGCTCGTGCCATGAACCTCAATCGAAAAAGTTTAAATTTAACAAAATGGTGGAGTTTTTTGAAAAAAGGTTCAAATTTTGCGCGAAAATTTGATGATTTTTGGCCTGCAAAAACTACATTTTTTATTCGATCGAAAAACTGGAGGTTCATGGCACGAAGAAATACATAGAAAAGAAGCTGCAATAAGAATCAACTCGATCGAATGATTTGTCTTCGTGTTATAACTGCAGTAAATTTGAAAAATGTAGTTTTTCTTTACTTTACCTTTTAGTTTTAATCACTGAGAATTTTTACTAAAATTATTTACGATGTATTCATTATAACGGTCATAGCAAAACTAGATGACTCGTTTAAATGTGCCAGAGTCTAGCTTCTCCACATGTGACTGGCAGAAACTTCCGAACTATCAACCTTCATACATTTCTCAATACTTCAAAGTTAAAAATGACAATCAGAATCCGCTCTTCGGATGGCTGTAACTCAAAAACTATTTGAGATATGCATTTGAAATTTTAGTATGTTATTTTTAAAGGTATAGATTATCGAAACATGAAAAAAATTTTTTCAATTTTTTCAAAATGTCACACTAGTGGTCCCCCTTAATGCTTCAAAAATGATAATACTTAGCGCCTTGAAACAAAGTCTATTATTTGATTTAATTATTATTCTAATATAGAAGAAAAATTCAAAATAATTCCCGCATTTTAAATATGAAAAAATGAGTGGTAAATTACAAAAATTGTTAAATTTTGTAAAATTCATGTATCTGTTTTTAATAACAAAAATGAATAGTGCAGAAAACTTAAAGCGTTCGTATTTCTGACTATCAAGAAAATATAATACCCATTTAGTAGCTAATAACATATAAAAGTTTCAAAAATTTTCACCGTTAGTAGTAGCAATATGGGCATTTGGGGCCCACCTTCCCACCTGCCGACTTTTTGAGTGACCTCGGCAGGGGGTAAAACTACCGGGGCAGTTCTAGAAACCTCCGGCGGTGGGTGGAGTAATGTGAACGAAAATTTTTTGTAACCTAACTTAACCTAACGGAACTTGACCTAACCTAACGGAACCTACGGAAATTTGGTCTAACCTAACCTAACCTAACCTAACCTAAGATAACCTATCCTAAACTAACCTAATCTAACAAAGTTTTTTTTTTAAACCTAGCTGAACCTAACGTAACCTAAAATAACCTAATCTAACAAAATTTTTTCTAACCTAACCAAACATAAGAATTCAAAATTTCCCTAATAGATGGCGCAGCCGCCTTCGATCCCTGTAAATTCGAAGTTTTCACTACTAGATGGCTCTCGTAGTCTGGATACTAGCGTTCCCTGTGCGTAAGTCTTAAAAATTGTCAACAGATGGCGCAGCCACCTTTGAGTTCTGTAAATTCCAAGTTTCACTACTAGATGGCGCTCGTAGTCTGGATACAAGCGATCCCTGTGCGTAAGTTTGAAAAATTGTCAATAGATGTGGCCGAAAATCCTTTTTGATAGTTAAAAGATGGCGTTGATAATCTGAACCACTGTGAACTCTGTACCTTGATTCAAAATTCCATGAAAAAGATAGCGTTGCTAGTCTGAACCACCGCGAACTCTGTACCTGTACTTGATTCATAATTTTATCACATTTTTATGTGAAGACAGGTTTAAACTCGTATAAATTGTCAGCTGACGTCATTAGAAGGTATAATGATATTAATAGCGAAGATTTCTGTCTATTACGCAAAAATGAATTTTATCATATGATTGTATATTTTTATCTGAAAACAGGTTTAAACTTGTATAAATTGTTAGCTGACGTCATTAGAACGTACCGCACTCCTAAAAATCTAAATAAGTTTGGTTGTTTACAGAAAAGCACAAGCTGTTAAAATTAGGTACCTATATTTCTGAAATAAGAATACGGCTACTCTGGAGTCGTTTGACGAGCAGAGCAACTTTTAAAAATTGGTTCACTGGTGGATACGTGATACCCAATGTTATAATATAGACTATTCTAAAGTAAACGGCTGGACGAATCTCTACTTTTGCTGAAATAGTATTGAGAGCCTAAAAAATAAAAGCTCTCTAGAATGGATGGATTTAACCAAATTTTGCTCAAACATTACTGAGGTCATGAAATAAACGAATGTGAGGTTTAAATAACACCCTAGGGTGCTGGGAACCCAAAAATGGTCTTAAAAAAGACGGCGAATCTTGACTAAATTTTACTTAAACAATATAATGTAGTCAATAAAGCATCAAAATGATCAAAATCTCGAAATTCTCTATAACAGCTCCAATTTTTATGAAATTTCTTTAAAATTGTAGGTTTCAATGTATTATTTACAATCATAAGCATGGTAAGTGGTGGACTTAAGTCCCGTAGGATCCTGGGGTCCGAAAAAGGCCGAGAATAAACCGCTAGACGGATTTTGATCAAATTTTGCTCAAATACTATTGAGATTTCAGAAAAAATGAACGTTAGGTTGAAATTATCCTCCCGGGTCCTAGGGTCCCAGAAAAGATCCAAAGTAAATTGTAGCAAATAACTTTTAAATTTTCTTTTTCTACTATTAGAATAAGGAAAAAATGAAATTGTGTTCGAGGGTCCTAGGGTCCCAAAAAATTTCCTGAATAAAAGGTTGAATGGACCTTGACTAAATTTTATACGAATACCAATGAGATCGGGAAAAAATAAATGAGGAATCAAAATTGTGCTCCAGTGTCTTGGAGTCTTAAAAGGGTCAAAAATAAATAATAATATATTTTGACAAATTTTTATTTTTTCAAAAAATATTTTTCTTCCCTTATTGCGAAAAAACGATACACCGAAAATAGTTAAAAATTTTTATAGGTTATTTATTATTCGATAGGAAATAAAATGCTGAAATAACCAAAAAGATACGGCAAGTCCTTTTCGAAAAATTTTCACCGAAACATAAATATATTAAACATATCAGTGGTTTTATCTCTACCAAAAAATTTTTTTTCTTCTAATTGTGGAAAAACGATAAATCGAAAACAGTTAAAATTTTTACGAGTCATTTCTTATTCAATAGGCAATAAGATGCTATAGTAGTCAAAAAAAAAAAAAAAATACGACAAGTCGTTTTCCAAAAATTTTCACCTAAATATAAATATTTCATACAGATAAGTGCTTTTATGGTCAGAAAAAAAATTTTGGCTGCCGTTTGTAAAAGAATTTAACGGGAAAAATTTTTGAAACTTTTATATATTATTAGCTACTAAATGGGTAATATATTATTGCCGTGATAGCCAGAAATACGAACGCTTTAATTTTTCTGCAGGATTCATTTTTGTTATTAAAAACAGATACATGAATTTTACAAAATTTAACAATTTTTATAATTTACTATTCATTTTTCCATATTTAAAATTCGGGAATTATTTTGAATTTTTCTTCTATATTAGAATAATAATTAAATCAAATAATGGACTTTGTTTCAAGGCGCTAAGTCTTGTCACTTTTGAAGCATTAATGTTTCATTTTGGATAAAAATTTTTGTTACTTTATGAGATGCTTTGACCATCGAAATATGCTATGAATATAGATATTTTAGCAGTTCAGTAAGTAAATATATGTGTATTATATTTTGCTATTCAAATGCCGTTTTTTCGAAATCAAAAATTTTATATTTAAATTTAAGGCCTAAAACCTTTTAAGCGCCATTTTTAATGTTTATGATTTTCAATAATACTACAAAAGGAACAATTAAAAAAAAATCATCAAAATCGGACCTGTTATAGAGAATTTAGAGGTGTAAACCTTTATTGACTACACAATAAGGGATACAACATTAAAATGGCAAAAAAATTCCAATATTACTTTTTTGCAAATTCTTAGCAACTATTTAAAATTTTTATGATTTTTTTAATAAATTCATAGATTGCTGTATACAGTAATAAAAAATTGATATTTTCCGGTTTTTCGTAAATTTCGACGGTTAGATAAAAAATTTTGCAAAACCCTTTCTTAGCGAGCGCCTACAACCCAATAGGGATCTACTTGCCAAATTTCAAGTTTGTAGGTATTATAGTTCTGAAGATTTTGTGATAAATGAGTGAGTGAATGAGTGGTATTTCTCTTTTATATTTACAGATACTCAAGGGTTGTATACCCTATATCTTACCCTACCTATATTCTTTTTTATTTACAGAAAACAACTGCAGTCAAATGATTGGAACATACAATACAAATATTTTAAGTAGTACTACTACAGAAAATAGTTCAAAACATTGTCCAGTACCCCAGTCTCAAACATTTGTCCGAGTAGTAAAAAAACGAAATACAGCGAATAAGAAAGAACGTCGACGAACTCAAAGTATAAACAATGCGTATGCGGATCTTCGGGACTGTATTCCTAGTGTACCAGCAGACACAAAACTGTCCAAGGTAAATAGCTTTAAATTTTGAGAAATTTTGAAAATGTATGTTCTAGTATGAATTGCTCAAATTTCATATGCAGATCAACAATGCATATGCTAATCTACGAGAGTGTATACCTAAGGTTCCAGCAGATACTAAACTATCTAAGGTCTGTCTTATCCGTTTTTAATAAAAATTAATATAGAATGATATGCGCAAAATATGGAGGTCTATCAGTTTAATTAAATCATGTTATGTATATAGTACACTTTTACTTCGTTGCAAGCAATTTTAAAAAAATAGGACAGAATTATATATCTTACTTTTTTTAACTAATAAAATAAATATACAGCTAAACCTTTTTTTATGCGGTCTTATCTGAGCGATTTTTTTTGTGCGATTTTTTAAATACGATTTTTTTATGCGGTTTGTAAAAAATGGCCATTAAAATACATAATATGAATCAAAATCAAGAGACAGTAAGAAACCTAAACATTTACTACAATAACCTTCTTTGATAAAAATTCTTTTTAACGGCTTTTAAGCCGTTCTGTTTTTACTACAAACTTTTACATTTGTACATATGTATAGTTATACGTATATTTTTCTGTACGTCATATATTTCTATTTTATTCTGTCGTAAATTACAAATGTTTCATTCTCTTATATGTTGTTTATAGCGAAGCAAAAGTGTAATCTAAAAATCAAATAATCAGATCAACAAAGAAATATATTCTTTTTCGTTACTGTTACTATTTCACTGATAACTGATATTTTAAACTGATGAAACTAATGGACCACTAACTAGATATATTTGACTAAATTATTTGTGTTATTAACATAATTTCAATTTTTGTAGATTAAAACGTTGCGATTAGCTACCTCGTATATATCATACTTGAAGGGAGTACTGGATGGTGAGAAACCAAGTACGGGTTTTTGTGCCGAAATAGAAAATTTAGGTGGCCATCGGCAGAGTTCAAGAAGTAATTCCTATTCAAAGGAAATTAGAGGTGATATCACAATTTGTACAACTAGACCCCAGGAAGCAGTAAATTCTAAGGAAGTTGAAAAAGAGGTAATATATAATTTATTTTTCATTTTTATAATACATACAGTATGTAGTTCGTTCCCTCCTCGCTTCCCCTGTCCTAACCTTCTTCGATATTATATTCTCCTTCGTCGAGGTCGAAGTTTCATTCCGCATTTTCTGTATGTCTTCTACGGAAGCAGAATTAGTGCCCAATATTACTTTTAGGAGAAAAAATGATAACTTCTTCATAGTTAAAAATTAACTGAAAAATATTTGCATGTACTTAACTGGACTGATTTTTATACATACTTATTTTGTATGAATCTAAAAATATTATTCCTTAACGTAAATTTTCCGTCTCATTGTCAGATAACTGCTTATACTGCCTGTAAGTACGGTCACCCCTACCTACCGGTTTTACATTTTCATGTGCAGTAATTTTTAGTTAACAAATATAACAATTTTTACTATTTAAACACGAATTTGGCAGGGTAGAGTTCCCAGGACTGAAATTTTTTAATGTGAATACGTCTTATAAATACGATGTCAGTTTACAATACGTCACAGAAAAATTCGAGATAATAAAATATAAACGGTGCGCAACATAATTGAGTTGTGTATATGCGTAATCTTCAAAAATTTTTCCCATTTTTTCTTCAAAAATAGTACAATTGACCAAAAAAACATGTCAGCCATTTTCTCTCCACAACAGGACGGGAAGCTTCAAAATTAATTATGTATGAGTAAATATTTTTGAGTACATAATTATTGTTTAATAAGTTATGAATTAATGACCAATTAAAAGGTTTTAATTTAAGTTACATTAAATGATTTTTGTTAATATTTATTTCCAATGTATTTTACGCAAATTTTGGACAGAAAATGCCGGAACCAATCAGCATTCAACACACATGTCACTTATTTATTTAGACTCTATTTATTATAGGGACTCTGACAGTGACATAAATAAATAAACAGTTTAAGATCCTATAATTTAAAAATAATATGGACAAGTAATGAAAAAAATTAAAAATATGATCACTGATCAGCAATGCAATAATTTCTTTTCTTTTATCTTAACACTTACAAAGTATGTAATTAAAATTATTTTCCAACAAAACAACTGAAATGTTCGACATCAACTTCAGCGTTTTTTGGCCTAAATCATTAAAAAGTTATTTTCGTATACATATTTACAATTTAAATGTATAAACAAAGCGGTATTTAACTACAGAATATATTAACTTATATATACTTATATAATATACTATATATATATAATAATAACTTATATATATATATATATATATATATATATATATATATATATATATATATATATATATATATATATACTAGCCGTATACTCCATGGGATTTCCCACCGACGACATATTTTATAAGGTACTCACTTTCTGCTCACTTTTATTAATGTTTTTCAAAAGCCTAAGTCAATATCCACGTTTCTATAACTTCAAAAATGACGAACTTCCCATACGAACTTTCTTTTCCTGTTTTAACCTCTTAGGGAATAAATTTCCAGAAACATTTACACAACTGACCTTTATTTAAAAAAGAAACTTAAAGGTCAATTTTCATAGCTCCTGTGCTAAATTTCGTTTTTCTAAAGCCAACAGTTTAGGCTATGGATTGTCTATCAGTTATTGGTATTAAAGATTTATTAAATAAGATGATTATTTATTTTAATAGCCATAGTAACATATTTATATATAATACCACAACGGAGGTATGAGTACCACTAACTTCAAAAATAATGAATTTACATACAAATTTTCATTTCCTATTAAACCCACTTAAGGAATGAATTTTCAAAAATCCTTTCTTAGTACTCACCTACATTACATAGGGAACACCTATGCAAAATTTCATTCTTTTAAACCCAACTGTTTAGCTGTTTAGGCTGTGCCTTGTCTGTTAGTCAGTCACTCAGTGTTAGAAATTTATTAAGTAGAATATATATATCTATATCTATATATATATATATATATATATATATATATATATATATATATATATATATATATATATATATAAATATCTGTAGCTGAGAGGTAAAGAGTAATAAGTCCACTTTTTTTAAAATTCATTTTTAAACGGATTTGAGTTATTTAGTGGTCATTAAGTAACTCAAATCTATTAGAAAAGCGGCTTTTAATAAAGAAGCAATAAGTCCACTTTTTTAAAATTCCTTTTTTAACGAATTTAAGTAATGACTATTAAATAACCCAAATCTGTTAAAAAACAAGTTTTAAAAAAAGTGGACTTATTACTCTGTACCTCTCAGCTACAGATACATATATATATATATATATATATATATATATATATATATATATATATATATATATATATATGTATATATATATATATATGTATATATAAATATATATATACATATATATATATATATATATATATATATATATATATATATTATATATATATATATATATATATATATATATATATATATATATATATATATATATATATATATATATATATATATATATATATATATATATATATATATATATATTAGGGTGGCGCAAAAAAACCACATATTTTTCTTTTTTTTGTCTCATAGGAAAAAATGTTAATTTAGCTCGATTTAAGAATGCTCACCAAAAATTAGCTCGATAAAAAATTTTTTAAGGGTCGCTCAAAACTTTTTAAAATTTGAAAATGGGCCAAAAATCGATTTTTGTTTTTCATCAAACTTTTTTTCTTATCCCTGCATATGTTTGTACATTGAATAATAAAAAATTCCTCCAAATGTTAACTCAAAAAATTGATATATATATATATATATATATATATATATGACAGACCTCTTTTAATTAGTAAAATTTAATTAGTAAAATGATAGCTCAAGTGTTTGTCCAGTTGGAGTCCAGATATTTTAATTGTTTTTAGGTTTTTACTTGTGTTTCACCCACTCGAATGTTTGTTATATCGCTGAATAGTTTTTTACTAAATACTACAATCTCAGTTTTCGTAGTATTTATTTGAATGTTGTTTTCCTTATAGTGGTGTTTTATTTTAGTTAGGTGTTCTTCGAGTCTCCGTTTCGCTGCCTCCCGATTTTTGTTTCTTGTTTTCGTGTATATTGCCGTGTCGTCCGCGTATACGGCTAGCTGTGTTTTATCCATTTTTGGTATATCGTTTATATATGTGTTGAATAATATTGGTCCGAGTACGGAGCCTTGTGGTACGCCGGCTGGAATGTTTTTTTCGGAGGACTTAACGTTTTCAGCTTCTGCGTAAAAAGTTCTTCCTTTCAAGTAGTTGTCTATTATCTGGATTAAATATTTTGATGTTTTCATTTTTGCTAGTTTAACTATTAAATTCTGGTGCCACACAGAATCAAATGCATTTTCAATGTCCAGACTGATCATGATTGTGTCGTAGGTATTTTTCATATTGGTTAGTATGCCCGTGGTGATACGGTGTAGTTGTTGTACAATGAAGTGACGTTTTCTGAATCCGAATTGTTCTGGTATAATTTGATTTTCTATGTGGGTGGATATTCTTTTTTCGATCACTCATTCTAAAATTTTACTCAGGCAGGGCAGCAGGCTGATTGGACGGTAATTCGCTGGATTTTGCGGATCCTTTTGTGGTTTTGGTAGTGGAATGATTTTTGTTTTCTTCCAAATTTTGGGAAAGTAGCCGTAATCCAAGCATCTATTTATAATGTTTTTAATTTGCTGTATCGCTTTTCTTGGCATGTGTTTAAGATGTTGATTGTTGACACCATCTCTTCCGGGGGCCTTTCTTTTCTTCAGTTTTTTGATGATGATGCGAATTTCGGTAATGGTGCAGTTTTCGGTATTTGTTGTGCTTTCGTCCGCTGTTATTTCGTGGTATTGTTGTGTGAATTGCTTCCTTGTTCTTCTTGTAACGAGACTGCTGGTTTTGATGTAGGAGTAGTGAAAGCTTTTGGATATTTTTTCGATTTTCTCTTCCGGATTGTAGATGATTTCGCCATTTTGTGATTTGAGAGGGGATATTGTTTCGCTTTTTCGGTTCTTTAACATACGGACTGAGTCCCATACGTTATTTTTGTTACATTTTTCCAAATGACGATACCATTCTTCGTCACGTTGTCTTTGGTATTCTATTTCTATTTTTTGGTTCACGTCTTGTTTTGCTAGTTTGTATATGGTGTCCCCAGTTCTTTGGTACATTCTTTTGTAATAGTTCCGGGCCGTTTTCATTATTCTTAGTTTGTCTGTTTGTTTATGGTTGCATTTATTTCTGTTTATTTTCGGTACGTATAGCCTATCTGCCTCGGTGATAAGTTCTTGTGGTTTTTCGATTTGTTTTGCGATCTCTGCTACGCTTGTTCGATTTGATACGCTGATGTGGTCATGAACAAATTTTTTGAATTCTTTCCAGTTTGCTTGTTTGTAGTCCGGAATCTTAAGTTCTGGAATTTTTGGTACTTTCTGCGAGAAATTCGTGAGCACTGGAACGTGGTCAGATGTCGACCCATCTATTGTTTTTGTTTCCGAGTGGACGTTAAAGTTTTTTGTTACAGTTACATCTATTGTCGAGTACCCGCCGGTTGTGGGGTTCATCCTAGTTGGAGAGTCTGGATGTAGCAGAATTAGGGCGTGGTGCTGAAATAGCCATTCTTTTACTATTTTCCCGTTTGGATTGTCGGTGTTATTCATTCAGTTGTAGTTTTTAGCGTTAAAATCGCCTGCTATTATCATTCTTGTGTGCTGGATATATTTCTTCCAATTCTGCTAGTTGTAGATTTTGTTTTGGGATATATATTCCGACTATATTTATGTTAAGGTCACTGAGCCTGATTTGAACGGCTTCGATATTTCTTGTGTTGATGTCGTCTAGTTTGTAGTGACGTATGTTATTTTTGATTATGATAGCGAGGCCACCCCCTTGTATTGCTTCTCTGTCTTTCCTGTATATTTTATATTCGGTGATATTCCAATTGTTTTGGGGTTTTGCCATGTTTCGGTTAATATCACGATGTCTGCGCTCTCTTCTTTAATCATGTTTTTTAAATGTAGCCTTTTCTTGGCTCCGATATTCGCGGTGTTAAATTTGATTATTTTAAACATTTTTGTTCCAGTGCAAATTGGGAGAACGGCTCCAATCGTGCTAGGCTGTCCGTTGTGTTTCTCAACGTCTCATTTAGTTTTTTCACTGCCGCGATCATAACTTTTATGCTGCAGAGTTTATTCAGTTCTTGGATTTCCCTCATCAGGGTGTTGAGGTCGTCTTCCTGGTTTTGTTTGTTTATGTTTGCTGTTTTTTGGAACCATGGATTCGTTTCTGGGATTGGTGCCGGGACAAATTTCGTTGCGCTAGATCTCATTTTTGCCCGTTGTCTTTCTTTCTGCCTTTCTAGCTTGTTTATATATTCTATGTAAGCCAGACATTGTTTATAGCTGGCCGGATGGTTCTGTTTACAGTTGGCGCACGTCGGTGGCATGTCATCCAGTAGTAGACATTCATTTGCCGAGTGGTTCCCTGAGCATTTTACACATTTGTATGCTAGGTAGCAATTTGTGGCGGCATGCTCGTATTGCTGACACCGGAAGCATTGCGTGGGCCCCGGTCTTCTGTGGTATTTTTCCCAGTAGACTCGTGTTCTTAGGACGTACGGTATTTTCCTTAGTTGTAGAAAATTTATTTCGTTGCTGAAGTCTATTTTGTAGAGGGTGCTTCTACCTCTCGTTTTCATTTCGGTTACGCGAAGTGGTGCTAATCCTAAATTTTTCAGGTCTTCTTTAATGTCGGTCTCTTCGCCTTTGTTTAGACCTCGTAATACAACCGCCATGATCTTCTCTTCATTTAACGTATGCGTATGTAAGTCGACGTTGCTTTTAGTTTATTTTTGACGTTCTTAAAGTCTTCTATAGTAGTTGTAAAGATTTTTATTTTTTCTCCGACGTTTTTTAGGTGATATTCATTTTTGTAGAATTTTCCTAATACTCTGATATGAATTCCTTCCGAGATCTTGGTTGTGCATGTATAACCAACGGTGGTACTCGTTGTCGTCGGTTTCTTGTAACATTATTTGTGTTGCTGGATGGTGCCGCTGTTGGTTCTGCATTTGCAGCCGGGTTTAGTACTTCATTTTCTTCGGTCCTCCGTATCAGGACGTCGTCACTTCTGAATAGTGCAGCGAATTTATTTGCACTTATTATATTTACCGGTGACTTCTGCCTTTTGCCTGTTGCGGTTTCCTTGCTGGACTTGTTGTGTTTTCCTTTGTGTTTCACTACTGTGTAACCATCTTCTGTAGTCATTTTTGCTTTCAATATATTCATTTCGATATTCCCCGTTATGAGATGTAAGTTTGAAGTTTGAATTTTTTCTGGTTGCTCTCTCATTGCGGGATTGCACCGCTGCTGAGGCCTCTTCTTGATGCGTTTTTGGTTTTTACCTGCTGCATTGAACAAACAACTAGGTTTGTTACAGTCAGCAGGTGAACTGCTATTGTCTCCTTACACAGGTGCACTTTGTATTGTTACTTTATCCGTTGTGTACTCTACAACTGTCGTTTGTCGACTGTGGCAACTCTCGAAATACGAAATACGAATTTTTTTTTTTCTCAAAACGGTACAATATTTTACAAAATTTTTATGTAATTACAATACTTCACTTAATTCTAGGTACCTACAATTAGTGCTTAACCCTAACCTAACATGTACAATTCTAAGTAATACAATACATGAGAAAACTTAATTATTAATGACTCTATACAAATGAAAATTTTCAAAAAAACCTTTAAACATGTAAAAATAAAAATAATAAAACTTAACCTAAAAACACTTAGGCACACACTTTCTCTTCACTTACTCCGTCCGCACGTATACATTTGACCGCCTCCCGGGACCGAGAGCAGTCACGGTGGGGAGATATCCATCGGCAGGATGAACTTCTTGCTCCGCTTTGACAGTGTTTTTGAAGGCAGGAACATGTCAGAAATCCGGTCGTTGGGGGTGAAGACGGCATCTGGCCAGGTGGCGCGATGTTAGTGATAAGATGTGGTCAAGAACAGTTTTGACGTCTGTTTCTTGATGTAGTTGACGTACCGAGGTACGTCGCGGGGCGTTTAGGATAAGACGAAGCATCCTGTTCTGGAACAGTTGCAATTTGGCAATGCTGCTAGATGAAACAGTGCACCAGACAGGTGCGGCGTATGTGGCGATGGGCCGGATGCACGTCTTGTACAGCTGTATCTTCTTCGCCGTCGGGATGACATTGAAGATGAGTAGTGGCGGCAGTCGGGCAGCAGCACATTCGCCGGCGATTCGTCGTCGTGTTACAGCTGTCTTGAACGTGAGTTTACGGTCGAGGTACAGACCGAGATACTTGATGACGGGTGATGTGGTGATTCGGGAGTCGCCGCATCGAAGCTGGAAACGTGGAAGCACCCTGGAGTTTGTGAAGATGGTCGCCTCCGTCTTGTTGGAGCTGACTTTGATGCGGTTCTCCTGAAAGTAGTCCTGGAGGGTGGTGAGCGTCTTTTCTATCCGCCTCTCAGCAGTCGACTGGTTTGCTCTATTTGATGAGGTGAAAACAGCAGTGTCATCAGCGTACAGGGCGATGTGGACGTTGGGTGGCATCTTGGGGATGTCGCTGATGTATAAGCTGAACAAGACTGGCCCAAGGATTGAACCTTGGGGCACGCCTGCTGGTATCTGGAGGACGCTGGACTTAGCGTCGCCGCTTTCGACGTAAAAGCTCCGGTTGGTGAGGTAATCCTGAATGATTTTAGTGTTGTACAGTGGTACATCACGGGAATGCAGCTTGGCGATGAGATTGGCGTGCCATACATTGTCGAAAGCTTTCTCGATATCCAAAGATACTAGCGTCGTGTCCAGCTTCTTGCATAGTCCGCGGGTGATGTGGTCGGTAATCCTACCGAGCTGGTGGGTTGTCGAGTGGCCGGATCTGAAATCAAATTGATCATTTGGAATTAGTTTGTGTTCTTCTATGTGTGATAGAAGGCGGGTATGGATGACTTTTTCAAGGAGTTTGCTGATCGAGGGAAGCAGTCTGATAAGTCGGGAGCTGGTAGGGAGGTTGGGTGGCTTTCCCGGTTTGGGAAGAGGAACAAGTTTTGTTACTTTCCACTGTTGCGGGAAGTAGCTGAGTTATAAACAACTGTTGAAGAGGTGTTTCATCTGAAGAAGAACTTTCTTCGGCAGCTTTTTCTGGTGCCGGTTGGTGATGGTATCGGCGCCAGGAGCCTTACGATTCCATGCTTTCCTAATATGTTTACTGATTTCACCCACTGTTGTGGGTTTGATAGTAGTCGGCAGGACTGACGCATCCGCTCGTGCAATACCCGTGCTTTCACGTGCATGTGGCAGTTGCTCTCCGATGCAGTGCGCCTCCTGGAATGATTCAGCGATTAATTGGATTTTCTCCGAAGAATCTGTAACTAACAAATTGTCTTTGTTAAGTGCTGGTATTGTCGCGTCACGTGGTCTGAACCAGCGAATTAGCTGCCAAAAGTCCTGGTTGGAGTCAATCCGGTGTTCAACATATTTATATATATTTTGTCACGTATTTGTCTGGTTAAGTCCGTCTATAAGTCTTTGTGATGTATCAATCTTGTCCGCTGGTACAGTCGTCTTTGCCTGTTTCGTTCCCGAATTAGTTCAAGGATTTCGGGACTCGGGTTATAAGTGTAGGCTCTGGAGACATGTTTGGTCGGGATACAATGCTTACTGGCTTCGCTAATTTTGTGCTGCAGCTCCTCCAGGACAGTGTCGACATCACGAATGGTTTCAATGTCCTTTCGAACATTGATACCTTCGTTTATTATAGTCCTAAATTTGCTCCAGTCCGCATTAGCAAAATCCTGCACTGTTATGGGTTTAGGTTTTTTCACACGAAAACAGAAGTCCGTAATGACAGGTACGTGGTCGGATTCAGGTCCTTGGATGGTATAGGTATGACTGGAACGGGTATTCATGTTTTTGGTGATGGTTAGATCGATGGTGTTACAAAGGAGTTCTTCTGCTCGCGGGTAGTGTGTAGGACCGTCCGGGAACAGTAGTTCAGTTCTAATCTCTTCGAGAATCCGCATTAATATCTTCCCGTTGGTGTTGATGTCGGTCGTTGCCTTATTCTACGCTGGGTGGGACGCGTTCAAGTCGCCAGTCAGTAGTGTGTGAGGACTGCGGTCGAGGAGCTTCTCGAAGTCGTCTGCATCAATTTGGCCGGGTGTGTAGGCGGCGGTGACGATGAATGGTGGCGTCGCCTCGATCAGCACACTGACATGTTCGGTCTGGATTTCGAGGTTGGGCATTGCGCTATGCTTGACACCCTTACGGATGAGCAGTAATAAGGTGGTATTTTCCGATGAGAAGAAATTTAATTTAGATGGACCCGACGGATATCGGTATTATTTTCATGATCTGCGCCAAGAAGAAAAATATTTTTCAAAGAGGCATTCACTCTTCACTGGGTTCAGTCATGATATGAGGAGCGATATCGTATAACGGTGTTATTGATGTAGTCCCAATTGATGGAAAGCAAAATTCACGAAAGTATATTGAGTTATTAGAAAAATAAAAAAAAAATAAATGAAGTTGCTGGTAGTGAATCTTGGATTTTCCAACATGATAATGCTGGTTTTCACAATGCTCGCATTGTGAAACAATGGTTTGAAGACAACGAAATTGAAGTTTTGGACTGGTCAGCTTTATCACCTGACTTAAATATAATAGGGGGCCTGTGGGCAGCCCCGGATCTACGATTTTTTAAAACCGGGGCAGAAACTTTGAAATGGCGCCCCCCTCTCCAACGTTTGACATAAATTGTCAAAAGTATATAAATCCTTTATAAAACTCCAATTTTTCCCGTTGCGGTAATGATAAAAATTGAGGGTTTTGTAAAGGATCAATATAGGTACAAGTTCATTTTTTATTTTAATAAATCTACTCCGAAAGCACTTCAAGTTTTGCAAATTTCAAATTTTTATCACCAGTCCCATCAGAGATACATTCAACCTTGATCATTGACTTCAAAGTCACATTCGGATGCAGAATTTTCTGCTCTTTCCATTTCCGGGGTTGAAAAAGGGGGTTGCCATTTAAAAAAAAAACCGGAGTTGACCTTCATATGACCTTGATCCTTGACCTTGAGGTCAAAGTCAAGGTCACCATCGGATGCACCGTAAAAAATGCTGAAACTTTTGTCACCATCATTTATCCCAAAAATGCTTTCCCGTTGAGATTCTTCACCGTTTTCATACTTCTGACTAACCCTGTATAACAACTAACAGCTAGGAAATTCCAACACATTGTAAACAACAATTTAAAAAATTTACTGCCGGTAATCAAGTGTCCCGCAGTACAGAGTGAGTTTTCCGAGAGTTACCATTTTTATTACAACCAAACCGTCGATTTAATCGAAAAATTGTTCAAATAAGAGTTGTAGATATCGACGGGGTCAACCGATTGCTATAGTCAGGGGCTTTATAGCTCTTATGGTTTTCGAGCTATGATGCAAACTTATAGTTTTTTTAAATGAGACTTAAACTTATAGTTTTTTTAAATTTTAAAGATGTTAATTTTTCGATAAAACTGATCTAATACATCAACTAAAAACATAAATGAAGCAAAAAATTTTTTTACTCAAGTTTATTTTTTGAATTTTTCTTTAATTTATAAATTAGGCGGTAAAAATACGCATATGCCTTTAAGGCTACTTCAACCGATAGTATTCTGGTCGGTTAACATTTCTATTACATCCAAGAAAAGAACTTTCTTCATTATCATTCTCTACCATTCAAACGGCAGTAATTCAGATTTTGGAGTATAGATGTCGAGCTGTATTTCAAGTTTTTAACATTATTGCGTAATAAAATCAAATTACTTTAAAAGATTAATATTTAAAGTAACTTAATTTAAAAAGAATTAATATTTACAGTAACTTAATTAAAAACTTAAACAAAACAAAACAGTAATAGGTTAAGATGTCAACGAATTCCTAACTTTACCACCTCCTGTTTTTTAGTGAAATATGAAAGATACTGTAAAATTGTTAAATATTGCTCTGTTGTTCGCATTGTTCTGTGGTCCACACTTTGTTGTTAATTCCAAGTAATAAGCCGCTGCTACACGATGCTACGAACACCTTCCAACATTCGACGTTGGATGGTTCATAGCATCGTGCAGCCGTTGTTCGAACCTACGAGTGTCCAATGTCGAGCGTCAAACGTTCGCATTTGGTCGTGTCCCGTTCGATGTCGGTATTCTTGCACCGAGTCAAAGGGATGCTTCGAACGTTTGAAGGTCAATGTTGGTTGCGTTCGTTGGTTGCGCACGACTCGTTCATGTGAAGAGAGACAACATCAGTGTATAGCATTAGAGATAACATCAGACAGATAACAGCGTTGTCCACTTAGTACCAACACATCATCATTCGTATTGGATCAAACATTCGATTCACCGTGTAGCAGATACATTCGTCGCATCAACTATCGAACTTAATTGCCTCAAACGTTCGATCGAACGTTGGAAGGAACGTTCGTAGCATCGTGTAGAACCCGCTATATCTGACAGTGAAACGTAATAGATTTCAGATTTTTTTACAGGTTAAGCATTTATTACTTTAAGTAATTTAAAACAACATAAACAAGTTCACAGTGATGAAAAACCATACAAATGTAATGTGTGTTCAAAAACATTTTATCGTAAAGATGTTTTTACCGTTTGTACTAGGCGTCCGTTGGCAATGTTATTAATTGTTAGATGATCTTGTAGATAAAAAAAAAATTATACTGGTGGTCTTTGTATTAGACAAAAGTGTGAGAAACGGACGTAGGACCCCATTGTTATTTTATTAATTATTATGTCTTGTAGTATTTTGAAAAAATTATTTTTTAAACTGAAATGTTAGTAGGAGGAAATTTTCTATATTAAGCAGATTACTACGACAGCGGTATTTTAATTTTTAATTGTAATAATAAAATTATTTTTTCAGAAAGATGACGTACTGCCGTTAAACATGAATAAAGCTAAGGGTCGAACAGGTTGGCCAGAACACGTTTGGGCGCTGGAGTTTAAACAAGAGCAAAATCTTTAACTTATTTTTTAAGAAACCTGAAAATTTATTGTAATATTAGTTTAATTAATTAGGCTTAAAATAAACAGCTTTTTTGCCATATCGAATACTTATATTATTGTTTCCCTATCCTACAATAAAGGCCTTACTTCTAACACTTTATCAGAATGACTTTGTATTTTTAACTAACATTCTAATAAATTTTATAATTCTGATATTCTGAAGTAGATGCATATAAAATAATAAGTACCTTGCTGTGGTTTCTATCAATTTATGTAATTATGTTATCTTTTAATAAAAATTAAGAGTACCAAAATTTTAAGGTATTTGGTGCGAGATAGTCACGTTCAAAAGTATAGGTCAGTGAAAAAATTTTCTTTTATCAAAAATTAAATAATGTATGTATATTCTTCAGTTATTATACGTAGGTGCGCCAAAACGTCTCGGCCTGAGTATTAAAAAATACAGAGAGAACAGTGAAAAGAATTTATTTTTCCATATAACCACCCTCTATTTCAATACACTTATTATAAGGTGGGATAAGCATCTCTATGCCTTTATAATAATAAGAAAATTTTTTGTAGCGATTCTACAAGAGCGATGTTTTCGGAAGTGATCGAATCTGCCGGACGTCCAGAACGATCATCGTCGTTGAGGGACTCGTACCGCAAACGAAACCTTTGGCACGGCTTTACCGTATACACCATCCAATCTGTCCTTAATTTCTTCTGGAGTTTGTCCTTCTTTTTGAAACGGTCGACATATTGAGTTTACACTTTTACAACAGAATAAATAAAACATGGAAACTCGTCCACTGCGTTTACGATTACTAGAGACTTAATACTTTCTGTGAGTATAAATTACGTCACCTTTAAATAAGTTTATCATGTTAGGCCGAAAACTTTTGGCGCTCCCCACGTATATTATGGTTTGTAACTTTGTATTTTATAACATATTAATTTTCTATCAAATTCCTTTGATACGTTTTCGTTTTATTAAATAAAATCGTGTGAATATGTCAACTTCCCGTAAGAGTCCGTGTTAAAATTACAAAACTTTGAAACCGTTTTTCTCAAAATTGGGACGGTCAATTTTTTTTCCGGTATAGGCTTGTATTATTGGTATTGAATTAAATGAGTTTCTAGAGAAGTTTCGTTAAAATCCTTTGAAAAATTGTTTTTCGGACCAACTACCTTAAGTTCTCCAGTGACAATCAATAGTATATACTAGTTACTGAGGATCATAACTGTTATTTTTGGGGACTCGAATTCTTAAGCATCCATGATCTCAAAAATAAACTTTCGAGTCGAGTACAAGTAATAAACAAATATTTTACTTCGCAAAATACCACTTTTATTTTTGAAACTGTGACAATATTGTTTCGAATCGTCAGTTCATTTTCAAACAGATATTTGTTTGAAAATGAACTGACGATTTTTATTTACAAATATGGAATACCATAAAGTAACGCTCAAATCTATTAACATTAAAATAGAAAATGTTATTTTAATAAAAATGAATAGTAGGTGTTTATAAAGAACAATTTTCATTGAGAAAAATATTTTTTATTACTCATGCGGAAGAAGTACTAACTTGGCGCACACATTTATGTACGTAAAATAGCTGTTTGACCACATGCTTTTTGCGTGCAAAAAGTATACTTTCCGCACGCAAATTGATAATAAGACACGCAAAATTTAATCAAAACACGCAAAACCACCTCTTGATTTTCATTTAATAAATATTTTATAATTATTTCTATAGAAACCATCAACAAGGTAATTTAGACAATATTTAATTCAGAAAAAAAAGACAAATATTCAAAAATATTACATATTTTAAAAATATAAAATAGTAATACATGATAATAGAAAAAAGTTTGTGAAATTTGTAATAAAAAATAGTATGTGCAACTCGTGTGGGAGTGTCGATTGCCCACTCGAGCGAATGAGCACATTCACTACGATCGTGCGCTCAATTTCGCTCTTGTGGGCAATCGACAATTTCCCGCCCTTATTGCACAATACCGTGAGAGTTTTTTGAGAGTTGCCATTTTGATTACAGTCAAATCGTTGATTTAATCGAAAAATTGTTCAAATAACAGTTGTAGATATCGAGGGGGGCAACGGATTGCTATAGTCAGGAGCTTTATAGCTCTTATGGTTTTCGAGCTATGATACAAACTTATAGATTTTTAAATGAGACTATATATTAATTTTTCGGTAAAACTAATCTAATGCATTAATTAACAACATAAATGAAGAAAAAAATTTTTATCCAAGTTTAATTTTTGAATTTTTCTTTAATTTATCAACTAGGTGGTAAAAATATCCATATGTACTTGAGGCTACTTCAACCGATAGCGTTCTGGTTGGTTATATTTATATTACATCCAAGAAAAGAGCCTTTTCTAGTACCATTTCTATCATACAAATTTGGCTGTAATAAAAATGGCAACTCTCAAAAAACTCACACGGTATACTATACTTATTACAGTAAGTGTTACTTACGTGCCTAGAGATATTCTAGTTCATAAGTAATATACTATTAATTGTTTAATATGTAATCATAAAAAGTACTGTTTTGGTGTCGTTCAGTTTTCAGTAAAATTATTGTCTTTATGATGGTTGGGGAAACAGTATTTTATTTAATTACTGCCTAGGAAAACTGCCTACCCAGTCAACATTTTTCTGTAAATTTTATGTTACAGTGACAGAACTGAAAGTCACGTGTTACATAAAATGTAAGTCACATATGACTCACATATAACTTACAATTTCCCACTTATAAACGTAACAATGTGACGTAACATTGTTATGTTCTTGTTACGTTTCAGGAAAATATTTATCACTTATTTATTCTCATCGTTATATATTAATATGTATCACAAAATTATAAATAAAGCCTTACAAGAATTTTCATAACCGTTTCATTTTTAAATTAATAACAAAATTAACGTTGTTTTAACGACGTATTAACGTTGTTTTAATGAAATGTCACAATCATAAGTCTTTTGTTATGTTTTTGTGACGTATCAATATTAATAAAACATTCGTCCATCCATTTCATCCATCCAGTTTTGGATAAGTCGATTTATGTTATTTGTTATATGGATTATAGAGTTATATTATATAATATAACCCCATAACCCATATAACAAATAATATAAATCGACTTATATAAAAATGGATGGACGAAATTTAGTTACATCAGACGCCAACAGGGGATAGATTGAAAAAAACTGCAGGAATCTTTAAATTGATAATTCCTCGCGAATTGATACATTTAAAATTAATATAGTAACAAAACATTTCACAAAAGTAACAAGTGAAATGTTTTATTAACATTGATACGTCACAAAAACATAACAAAAGAGTCATGATTGTGATATTTCATTAAAACAACGTTAATACGTCACAAAAACATAACATAAGAGCCAGTTCTGTGAGGTTTTATCAAAATAACATTGTTAGGTTGCGAAGACATAACATAAGAGTCACACTGTGACGTTTTATCAAAGCAACCTTGATACATCATCTAAACGTAACATAGCAGTCACAAATGTGACATTTTATTACAGTCATAATGGCATGTAACTGTTAAGTAACATACAGGTAACAATTAGGTATATAACATCAAACTCTAATTTTATATAATTGTTATGTCACCCATAAGTCAAAAAAGTTACGTAACTTGTTATTTCCTTGTTACATCACATTTACATTCTATGTTCACTGCTTATTTTGATATTTCATTGCTGAGGCGCATAAACGTTGTTTTTTCCCCAATTAATAACAAATGCGTTATTTCTATCATTTTTTTAAAAATTATTTTCATGCATAATAAGTTCTACAGTAACGGTTAAAACATTTTAATGAGGTGTTTGATTAATTTGGAAACAATTTTAAATATCTATATTGATACATTATGTATATAATTACTTTCCATTTTTAAAAATAATACCGAAAATCCTTCAAAAAAATGAATTCAATATTTGTTTTTAAAATTTGCGTGAAAACGTTAGTAGTCAGTTACGTCATATTCTCTAAATAGTAACAAATATTTTGTATGTAAGGAAACAAAGACTTTGATTTTTCTTATAATTAATTAAAAAGAAAAAGAAAATTGATTTTTTATTTTGTGAAACTTTTTCAACATTTTCAACTGTCAAATATTGTTTACTGGTTTTGTGAAATTATATGAAATATAAATGAAATTAAAACTTGATAGATATATTATTCATAAAATATATGAAATTACTTTAACATTAAATTAAAAAATATATGAAATTAAAACTTGATAGATATATTATTCATAAAACAACTGCAAGTCCATTGAATAACGGTTAATAACGTGATTTCATTGGTCGAAAGGTATCGAATAATGGTCATTCCTTTACACTTTTGAATAATGCCTAACTTTCTTAACAATTAGTGGATTTATATATAATAAGCTTGTTTTTCAAAAGGAGTAAAAAAAATATTATTTTAGGGCCGCTTAGTTGTTACCCTAGGGCCACACTAACGGTTATTGCCGTCAATTATCGCGTTAATCGATATTAAATGTAGGTGTGACCAGAACTTAACGCGTTAATTTATTAACGTCATTAATAATGACGTTAGACATTAGACGATAACTCGGGTGGCGGTCTTTTTGGTACATCAAAGGATTTTAGTGCGTCATTTATGGCGTTAAAAATGGTGGATAGGGCTACACATGCCTGGACATTCTACCACATCATTCTACGCTGGATGCATACATATGTACGATATGTATCATATGTACATAGTATGTCTATTTATGTATTTCCAGGCAACAAGAACAATCATGTTTATGTTGCATGTATATCTAAACAAAAATTATTTAAAATTTTTGCCTTTTTAAATTAACAGTATTTAAAATTAAGATTTATTGTTGATATGATGTTGATATGATTTATTTTTGTTTTATCACGATAATTATCGAGATAATACCTTAAATGCTATAGTGTAGCCGCCCAATTTACGCGTAGTTTAAGTCGTTATATTAGCGCCATAATTAATGCGTTTATAGACACTAGACATTACGTTAGACATTAACATTAGTGTGGCCCTAGCATTAGTAAAAACAGTAATTTTGTAATGGTTGAGGAAAAATTATATTAATTAATTAGAAAAAATAAGTGAACAGTGTAAAAGATTTGTCTATGTAAATGTGTTTCTATGTATATGTGTGTATTTATTTTATGTACCATAAAAATGTTTTCTTTATTTGTATTTTACTTAAAATAAATAAATTGTAATTAGTTAAATAGTAACAATTTGTTTAAAAGGTTATCCAAAAGTGATTTTTACATTAGAAATTATGTAACATCAAATGTAAAACAAACGATAAGTTAACAAAAAATAGAATCATATGCAAAATTTGCCACGAAGCAATATTAGTAATGAAAATGTTCTGACCTCTACCTCTAGTGGCGGAATTTGATGCTGAACAAGACGTCCTAAGGCTTATCCTAAATTCTTTTGTTTCCTTATTATTATGTATGTATATGTTTTTTTTTCTATTCAGTTTACTTAAAATTAGTTAGAAGAAACATAACAGTTTTACAGTAATAAAAACACATTGAAATATAATTCTTGGATAGTTTCGGATTTTGCCACCAAATATATAAATATTTCCGTTGCTAGTAGTCTAGCTATTTGTAAAAATTATTCAAATCTGTTATAAAAATGACTGCTTGAAAGAATATGTATATTTCGAGAATATGTAAATTATTTAATATACAAAATTGGCCTTCTTAGTTTTCAGATTGGACATATTGGGCCGATTCGTATCGGTGTAAGTCAAAGCCGCTTGTTTTTATTTTGAATCACTTTGCGCTTGTTTTTAAATACACTTGGCTTGCTTTTGATATATTTGTATATTCCTGTCTCACTTTCCATATTCTAGAGAGAAGGGTCAAGTATTAGCGTTCGGCGTTCGGTATACATCGTATATAGTATACGATGTATACCGAATACTAATACTTGACCCTTCTTTCTAGAACATGGAAAGTGAGACAGAAATATACAAATATATCAAAAGCAAGCCAAGTGCACAAACAAGCGAAAAATGATTCAAAATAAGAGCAAGCGGCTTTGGCTTACACCGATGCGAATCGGCCCATTGTACATGTATTTCTTCTGACGAATCGGAGACGAATATTACAAACAAAGATTTATATTAAATTTGGACTTCTATAAAATTCAACTAAAAAAAAATTGAAGCCAAGAATATTCCCTGCGCTTAAAAACATGGTGTTAAGCAGGGCCGGATTTACCTTTGAGAGGTTCCGGGATATTTCTCATATACGGGCCCCTGCTAAGACAATAAGGAAATTTCAGAAATTTTTCTAATTTTTCCGAAAAATAAGGTTGACGAGCAAAAAAACCAAAAGTCTTTATTTTTTCTATTCTACTCCTGTTTTGAGAGATTTATTATTAATTTTGTGGAGGCTCCTATTGTCCCAACAGACTCAGTGTCCCAAATACCCTTATGTATATTCGGCTCTAGTGTTAAGGAAGTATTGTAATCTAGAATTTTAAAAAATTTGAATTCTGGTTTTTGTTCTAATACTGACCTAATACTGTAATAAGTTTGAGTCCAGTAAGGTTTCTTTTGACACTCTGCACGATACCCCTTTGTACATATTATTAAAGTTCATTTAACTTTTGGAACTGATCTCCCAGAATCAAATTTCAACTGTTTATACTTCACATCTACAATGTCTTTCATAAACTGCGCATCATATAGGTAAGTTTTTTACTAGTGACTTTTTGAAAAATATTTTTGTGATATTACTTAAAGGAACATCACGGGGGTGTACCCCTCCGATTTTATTTATTCTTTGATATGTTGTAGAACATCGAAAAATAAGAAACACGTATTTTTTTTTAACAGCTGTAAAACGGTCTGAAGGAGTGAAATCACTCTTCAAAAATTGGGGTAAAAATTTAATTTGTCAAATATCTCGAAAACTGTAAGAGATGGAGCAAAAGTTTAAATTCGCGATATTGCTCTTTTTTAAAGAGCTATCTATTGATATGCAATTTGCCTAAATTACATCATTACATCACTAGGGTTGGGGGTAAAAATTTAGGGGTTAACTTTACGAAAAGAGGGTATAAAATACAATATATTAAAATTTTGTGAACAGATTTCAAATCTAGGTGAAAAAATCTAATTGACATGTTTTATTCAATTTCATAATACATATTTAGTTTAGGGGTAAGTAACTAGAGGGTGACTGTGTTGACATAATCATACTATTTGAGTAATTCAGGAACGTTCTTCATGGAAAATAGCTAAAAACAATCATAACAACGTAAAAATGATATTCTCGAATTCAAAATTCAGTTTGATCAACATTGGAGGGGGGGGGGTGAGTCACCCTCCTAAATTACATTATCTTTTCATACACTCGTTTATATTATTAACATACTGACGGAGGATAATAATGCCAAATTAAGTGCTTCGGAAATATTTTGTAAACGGTGTATCGTAGCTCAAAAATAACGAAATTTTTGAAGGCTTAAGCAAAGCAAGTCGTGGGTATTCCAAACATATTGCGACTGTTAAAACCTACTTTTCCTTATCGAAAATTATCTGTAACGAACTACTTACCAAAAATTGGTTATAATTGTTTAATTTAAGCTCCATTAGTTCCTCTAATTTGGGCACCAATAAAATATTTTTGAAAAAACTAGTTTTCGATACTTTTCGTAAATGTAAACTTTTGATCGTAAATATCTCGTAAACGGTGCATCGTAGCTCACACTTGTCCACCTTGTGTGCTGTAATTGATTTTTGTATATCCGCCATGCAAAAGCTCAAAGCGAATGCATATTTTTAAAATATCCTTTTGAATCTTGTAACTAAATCATAACAAATAAAATCTCCGTGAAAAATTCTAGTTTTCTAAATTTTCTAGTATTAAATCTAAGCAGGGCCGAACCTAGAATTATTAGGAGGCGGCAAATTTTCATGTCTGCGCTTCCCGCGACAAAAAAATTTTTCCCTGGCAATGGAAGTGATAATCAAAAAAAAAGTCACTGGACCCTATCAGAAATCGGCATTGTCGATCTTTTATTTTTTTCTTTTCTTTGCTCATCAGTTCCTTTTGCAGGAAGAAATTCACCTGGTCCCTATCAGAAATGGCCACTGTTCATCACTTCCTTTTCCACAAAAATATCACTGCGCTTAAAATAATTTTAAGCGTTTTCACCAATTTGGCGCCCCTCAGATTACGTTTTGGGCGCCCCTAAAAGCTTTCAGAGGGGCACATGCCCCCGCTGCCTCCCCCTAGATCCGGCCCTGAGTCTAAGAGTAATTAACTAGAGAGTGAACTTCAAGGATGTGAAATTTAATCGATTCAGCTTAACATAACTAGGATTTAATAGTTCTATCAAGTAAATTCTTATGCATTTAAAATTTCTTTCATTGTAAGGATTGGTCTACCCGAATTTAACTATGTACTTTGTAATAGTCAGTGTCGGATATTATGCAATTTAAGAGACAATGTCGTTTTTTTATTTAATTATTATTCTTAAACTTACGAGTATATACAAGGTATAGATGTTATGGATATTCGTAACTGTAACCAAAATTACTGGATATCTGAAATAATAAAGTATTTGAAACAGAAACCTTATCCGAGATAAAAGTTTCGGATAATTATAGATAATTGCCTGTAAAACGTTGACAATATTGACGTTTTACGATGTGGATGTAGGTTTTAGGTTAGTAAAGTTTCGCAACGTCAATGACCATCAGGATTTTAATTTTTTTTTAAAATTTTTATATTGACTTTTTAGCATTGAAAATCGATAATTAAGAGTCGATTTTTTGTTCCCATTAGTACATTACTACTACAAAATTACTTTGTTCTTATTATATGATCCAAAAAATATTCTCTTTATCAATTAACGACATTTATAACTTAGCTATATTCGCTTTTGATGTTAAAATATCAAGATACCAAAAAAAATTTCAAACGTTGTGTAATAACGAGAGGTCGAATTTTTCGTGCCTAAACAATTTAACTTTTATAATTGTACTAGCTGCGGCCCGGGGTTTCATCCGCACAATATCTGAATTATAGGTCAAAATTTGATATTCCCTTTAAATTTGATATTCCGAAATTCTGTGAAAAATTAATTAATTATAGTGCTTGGTTCTCAGTGTAGGCATTTGGAATTCAGAGCCTACACTGAAAATTATATGTTTTAAAAAAACATATAATTATTATTCTACATAAATTTATTATGATCTGGGGCCCATTTCTTGAAATTGTTCGCATAGTTATGTATACGAAAGTTGCGAATACTGTAGATGCGTATACGTTTTTCTATTCATATATTGTTTTATATCTAAATATTCTGTTACCCTTGGAAAACGAGACAACGTATTAATTAATTATAAATAAATAAATAAATAAATAAATAAATAAATAATATGAAATGTGTGCAAAATAAAAAAAGTGGAAATATAAGCCACGAGCAAAGAATTATCCTTACTAAAAAATAGGAAATTTTCAACCAACTACACTAACGCTTCAAAATTCTTCAACTTCGTAGCAAAGTAACTACGTTAAAATAACCGTAGATAAAATAACCGAAAGACAAAATAACGGTTTTTCTATGACATTCGTCTTCATATCTAATAATACGGAGCTCCAGTGAAACCTTAATTGAAATTCCTAATGTCGGTCACAAAATTTTTTAATGGTGCATACGATTTTTATTGGCAAACTTAGTGTACTGGGGCCAAAATATCCTAGTCGTCATATATGGTTACAGTCTTCTTTATATTTAGTGTTTTACGCATTGAAGGCCTAAAAAAAAGATCTAAAGGTTAGTTTACTTTGCATGAAAACTAGGAGTATATTTATAATTAAAGAAATTAACCCTGGCTACTTTGCCGTTCGGTTATCTTGTACGCGGTTATTTTGTCGTTCAGTTATTTTGTCGTTCGGTTATTTTGTCCACGATTACTTTGTCATAGTTATTTTGTCTGCGGTCATTTAGTCGCGGAACCAAATTCTTACATAAAAGTTTTTTTCTTTTTGAATTTTCTATCTGACAAATCAAATGCATTCTACTATAATAAGTAGCATGTAAGAATGTAATGTTACATTATTACGAATTTTGTAAACGAAGTGTCCTACTTTTACGAAATATAGTGAAAATGTTGGAAGTCCCAAACTGTTGGACAAGTTCGTTAGCCAGACATATCTGATGCCCGGAACATGATTTTTGTTCTTGAAAAAAATTAGTTTTTTGCCAAAATTTCCACTTATTCAGAAATTTTTGCGAAAAAATTACATAAAAAAGGTCTTTAAATTATTATTCTATGTCAACTAGTTTCCGAGAAAAAGTAATTTTTGTAAACGGAAATTCGCTATGTTATGTAGGATGCTGCGGCAGGGGTATTTATTAAATAAAAGAAATTAATGGTACAAATATGTACCTTCACTAACCCAAGTTGTAAAAAATATAACAAAAGATGACCCTTGATAAAACCATTGACAAAAGTGAATGCATTTTAATGGAGACTGAAAAAATATAGGTACGTAAGTACGAAAATTATTTTAAGCAAACTAAGCAAAATAAGCATGAGAAAGTGGAGCAAAACTCGACATTTAAGATCTTTTTAGAATATACATCACTGACATTGTTACTGATTGTGTATTCACAATAATATTGAGGTACCTAACCATTTATAGAAATTATATTAAAAAAGTAATGATTCACTATTTTTATAAGTAAATGCTAAGTTTTTTTTACTGATCGTGTAGAGGTCGCCTTTATTCTTAGAACTTCAAAAAAAAGTTTTATGAAAATCCATTGACAATAAACTTTTTTAGAAGTGCAAATCTTATTGCACTGGACTATTTGAGTTTTTAGTCGATTTAGAAAGTTTATTCCGAAATTTATACGTAACACTTCCAAAATATTTTCAAACGAAAATATGAAATAAAACTAATTGCCCAAAAAGTTAAGACGGGACGGTTCGTTTAAAATTATTTATTTCAGAGATATCATAATCCTAAAAAATTCAATTAAAATAAAAATTGTTTACCATAGCAATACTATTTTTTTATTAAATTATTATATAATCAGAACCAGTGACTTAAAATATTCAAATTAAAATTTGTTTATTCAGGTAATTAATATAAGTATTAATTAATTAGCACAAAAAAATTCATAAAAGAAAATATATTTAACTAGTATTACTATTATCACTGATAAACGAATTTCTTTTTTCTAAATTAATTGCCAAATTTAACATTTGACATCAGGGGTCATATTTGTGATTCATTAAATGTATTTGTTAGATATAAAATATAATATTATCAGTTATCAAAATAATAAAACCTCACGTTTATGTATCATAACGGGAGATGTTTTAATATTCGTCAAAATAAAATAAATTGTTGTTTTTAGATTATTCATTGAAAATTAATCAACGAATCACATAAGCACATAACAATACAAACAGTACAAATGCATTTTTAAATTCCTAAAACCAAAGTTTATTTCAATAATGTACGTACATATGTATATAAATTAATGTTGCAGTTTTAATATTTTGTTGAAGTTTTAATATTGATTGTGTAAGTTTTTCATTGTCTTAAAAATATGGCTTCATCATCGGAAAATCATGAAATGGGTAAGTACAATAATATTATTTTGACGATTTTGACAATGTTTATTAGTAATTACTTTATTCTTACTTTTGTAAATTGTGATACACAATGAAAAGGTAATAGTGTCAAAATTTCAATTGAACTTGTCAACAATTTTAACGTTATTGCAATAATTAAATTAACTAAATTAACTGACTGACAAGGAAAGGTATCCAACTGTATCTCTCAAAAATTTTTGAAACTTTGGTGGATTGTTGTAGATCTTATTTAAACTAATCACGAGCCGTAATTCGTTCGTGCCCATAAGTGGTTTAAGGGGGTGAAACTCACCCTTAAAAATTTGATTTTTTTTTTCAATTTTTTTTAAATATCTTGGAAATGGTAAGAGCTTTGGTAGGGAAACTATATCTGTATATTTGTAAATGGCACTTTAAGATCTTTATTATGATACCAAAATAGAAGTTATAAAATTATTATGGTTTCACCCCCCACCCCCAACCCCTAATTTTATCAGGTACTTTTTGGTAAAAGAGGAGGCTATTATGTGTAAACAAAAGAATTTTTAATTAATATACAGAGTGAGTTTTTCGAGAGTTGCCATTTTGATTACAGCCAAACCGTTGATTTGATCGAAAAATTGTTCAAATAAGAGTTGTAAATATCGACGGGGGCAACGGATTGCTATAGTCAGGAGCTTTATAGCTCTTATGGTTTTCGAGTTATGATGCAAACTTATAGTTTTTTAAATGGAAACGTATGTTTAAAAGTTTTTCAAAAATTTGTTTATGATTCAAAACTACCAGCAACCCTCATTCAACACTTCATTGTTTTATCTCAAATTTTTGAGTAATTACGTTTTAAAAATTATACTTTTAAATTTCGTACTCAAGTGCTTGCAAACGATTAGGATTTTACATAATTTAAAAAGATATTAGCTCAATATGGTCGCCATTTTAATCAATGTAGTAACGAAAAATTAAACGATTATTACGTTTTCCATCGGAAATTAAAATT